>JANHMN010000003.1:141902419-141963880 GCA_030674055.1 Rhabdomys pumilio
TCTCTCTCTCTCTCTCTCTCTCTCTCTCTCTCTCTCTCTCTCTCTCTGTGTGTGTGTGTGTGTGTGTGTGTGTGTGTGTGTGTGTGTGTGTGTAAATATCAATGTAATTCCAACAGATGCTTTGAAAAAAATAAGAAGGGTAATGACTGAACACCAAGCTTTGGCAAGCCATTCCTTAATGTAACACAAATACTTAAATATATGTGCAAAGGTTTCAAGAGAATAATTTCAAGCAATAGCTGTTGGGAGCCGACTTTTAGCAGAAAGCAGCTAGAAAGCAGCTATCAACTTTGCAGGCATCTGGAGCCATATACCCTGATGAGAGACTTGTTTTTCAACAGCCTACAACAGCTGAGCACACTCTGATAACTATCTTGATTATCCCACATAGCTTGTTTTGCTGTTTAGTGACCCCAGCTGCATAGTGCACGGGGTAAAATGTCTTCACCTGTGTTCCCCTGCTTGTGCTTATAAACACCCAGGATTTCCTTGTGGAGTGATATAGTAGTAGTAAGTATAGTGGTGTGTGTATGGTGGAGACAGTAAACAAGTCTTTACTACAGAACCTCTGTCTTGTCTCCATTCTTCGTGACCCTGACCCGTGGACCAGAGCAGCAGCACAGGCCGGGACATTTTGGCCACCTAGCCAGGCAGAATACGGCTCACAACAAATAGCTTTCATTGACAGCTAGATTAACAGATACAGCGTTTAACTGGAAGAATGACTGATTCATGGTTACTCTGGTTACCGTATACACACAAACAACAAAAACAAGACTCATCCACTTGTATTTATGTCTGTGCTAACACATAATACATATTCACATATATAACAACAACAAACAGGGAAAAGAGGCTATATGTTTGAGAGTAGAGGTGTGGGTGCATGAAGGAGTTAGAGGGAAGGGGCCTGGGAGGAGAGAGAAAAGGGAAGAGAGAAATATAATTAATTTTGAAAAGACTAATCTGGTTAAACCAAGAAAGAGCTTGGCATTAACCAGTACTAAAATGTTGACAAGCAAGTCAAACTGCAGCTTACTGTCTTACCCTCTTCCCAAATACTAAGTAAAAAGCTAAGTTACAGTCCGATGAGAAAGACTTTAGCACCTCATTCTACAACTGTGAATCATGCTCTAGCCTTTTCCTCTCTCTCATCTGACTTCCTCACCCTTACAAGTGCGGGAGCACGTGTTCTCCCCTCCTCCCTCCCCCCCTCACACACACACACACACACACACACACACACACACACACACACACCCTCTACCTCTTCTCTAGCCCTACTAGCAACACCTCTGTCAATACTTAATCTTGCTGTTGGCACTATCAGCTAAAAAGGCTGTTGATCTTTATTCTAACATGTCCTTTCTGGGTTAATTACTTTTGTATACTTTGTGTACTCTATGACATTTAATCACTACAGGGCTACTCAGTAAACAAACTGAATAGAACTAACTGTAATTCAGCATCAAGCTAAATGGTGCAGTGATAGCAGGAATGGTCTAGAAGAAAATAATCTTGCAATATGGAGAAATAAAATGAATACTATTTGATAAATGACCATTTTACTAAAGAGAAAGAACACTAGCCCAGGGGTACACTTTTGCTATTAAAGACTAAAATGGTTCAATGGACATCCTTCACCGTGTAGTGCAAGTACAAAGCTGTGTTTGCTAAGCAAATGACTGAATTTAAGTATTTTGCAACCCAGATGTGACTTGGGTGCTATAGTCTCTCTTTTCATGCATGCACATACATGTATGAACATCCCATCACAAAGCAGCCTTCTGCTAATAGGATCAGTGTCCTCTGATCTGGCATGTAGTTTGTTGTACCTTGGAGCAATGTTCTGTTTCAAAAAATTCTAGGCTAGAGCATTCAAGAGCATCTCCAAGAACAGAGGACAAATCAAATGTCACATCACAGACATTTGGGCCACTGATGAAAGTTTTCCACAACAGGTACTCACTCTTTTCCACTGGAAATAAACAGTGGGATGGAGAGGGCATTAGTTGCTAGACCATAGGGACAAAGGGATTCACTGCAGAGCGTCAGTTTTAGTCAGTAGGGGAAAAAAATTTGATCAAACAGCCATGCGCTAAAATACAGCTACTTTAAGCTGAATGTTGGCCATATGCCAGATACTTGGGACATGAAGGTGAACAAGGTACCGGCTTTTGTTTGTATAGCACAGAATCTTAAGAGAAAAAGTAAAAAAGCAAAGAATGCAATAAGCATGTGCTCAAGTATGTGACCTCTGGCTTGAGTCTCAGGTCTAGCATTTATCAATTATGTGATTCTGGGTCAGGCAACTCTTCTAGGCTTCTACTTTCAAAGCTGTCCAACAAAAATTGGGTTTATTCCCTAGAAAGTCTGCAGGTTACAGTCTGCATGTCTATGCTTCAATATAATTCCTGTGTTGACACTTAAACCCCAATGGATTTGTACCTGGAGTTGGGGCCTCTAAAAGGGGATCAAGTCAAGAGTAGAGCCTTAAGAGTTGAATGACTGAGATTATGAAAGGACGGCTAGAGCAAGCATCTGCTTATCCCACATGTATGAAGAGCACAGCCAGGTGCTCCTTATGACTCAGGAAAAGGCCCTTGGTACAGATTATTAACAGGAGGTACCCTGACCATGACTTCTAAGCCTTCTGAACTGTGAGAGAGACTTCTACGGTTTAAACTATCCAGTTTACGACATGGAATAAGGCAGCCAATGACATTACTTGAGATAACTACATAAAGAGGCAGGTATGCTGTCCTTTTTCCTCTGCTTGCTTCTGGAACTTGTCCTGAAAGGCACAGGCCACAAGCCTTGGCCAAGAACTCACTCTAGGCAGCTGGAAGCCAAGAGACCTGCTATGAAGTGTGGAAACATGAAGATAACTGGAAAAAAGCCTCTTTACTTCCTTACCCAGATGAAAATATCTGAAGAATGGTTGCAACTCTGTGCCTGTAGCTGCCCACTTAGCTTAGTGCTTCCTTCAGAAGTTTTCCCTTCTCCCTAGTCTGGAGAATTCACGTTAATTGTGCCTCCAGACCAACCGCAACTCATGGTAACAGGAATGTACCTTACACCTGGCACATCCAGCTTCTCAAACTTAACAAATGATTGTAACAAGAAATCAGGTACAATGTTAGATGAGATGCAGCTGCATTACCTTGCTAATTATAATTAGTGAAGCCTGCAGGTATCTACTGAGCCCTACTCTGTGGTAGGCACTATGCTGGGCCCAAGACAACAGAAAAACGAATAGGCAAAGGCCCTTAATTAGGGGACATAACCTAAGTTATCAATAAAGTAAATAAAAACAAGTCCAAACATCCTGTGCTACACACAGAGATAAACCAAAAGGTGGAACTGGAGCAAATGGAGGAAAGAGTCGGGGGAGGGCATCAGAGGACAGGAAGGACAAAAGAGTGGTGACACCTGGGTTTTATTCTACGTGTCACTGATAGGCAGTGAAGATACTCTGATCTTAAAAAGGAGTTCAAGATCTTGGAAAAAATTTAAATTATCAATCATTTTCATCTGCCTCTTCATTTAAACTAGAGTAAGAATTTGAAAATCCTATAAACAGAAAATATCTTCATATCTATCTTTTGCAATTAAAAGTAAGAACAATTATAAATGTACAATATAAAGTTTGTAGGTATGTTAATTCATGTTAAGTTAAATTAGCGAAAAATAAAAATGAGATGATGAAAGATGGTTTTAACGGCTGGAAGCAGGCTTCAATCAGCAACTACTACAGCTGCTGTAGGAGCTGTAGTAAGAGAAGAGAATAGGAGGGAGCAAGGAGGGAGCAAGGAGGGAGGGCGGGAGGTGGGGTGTGTTGTGTTGGGGATGACACCCTGGCCTTATCCTAGAGCAATTATATTTACAAAGCTCCTGGGTGATTCGATAGTTGACAACCTCTGACCTAAGGCAGAGTAAGCTAATGGCAAGCCACTGCTGATTGCTATCAATTAGGATGCCTAATCAACTGGAACTGCATACACATTGGCATGAGATCACCTTAGGGACCTCTGGAGGAACACAATTAGCTCAGGGAGATCTTAGACTTTCTCACCCTGCAGCCACTCCTGCCATAATGAACAACAGATAAGAAATTGCAAATTCCAAAGACATAGTTCAGAGCTGTGAGGGAGAAAAACTTCAACCACAACCCTGTCCTGAGATAAAGTGAGGCACTCTTAACCCATTTCTGAATACGTGAACGGAACGTTCCTATTACATTGTGTCACTCTTTAATGCTAACAAAGAGATATATTTTGAATGTGATAATTAAAACAATAATCTGAATGAAGTGGGCATTATGAGATAATTGGCCATCCTCAGAATTTAAGCAAACTGTGGTAAAAGCCAAGGACACTTATCATCAAGGTCAATTACAGTAATTGCTTATCTGAATTACATTATTGCTATTGTAAATCCTTATGAAGGAGGAAAAAAAGAAAGAAAAACACACACTGGACTGGAATGACCCAGAAGGGGTAGCTGCTCTTTTTGCTCAACTACTGGTCACTTAGGAATTCTGACAATCAATTTTTCTGAGCTCTCGTTCATTAGCTGAAATGTTGAAATACATGGAAACACAGAAAAAATAAAGTGGCTCTAACTTAACAACACTGGAGACTTTAGGAGAACAGAAGTCCATGGTGATCCAGAGATGAGCTGACTATATCCTTGTTCTTTGGTTCCTAGTATGTTGAAAGGTTGTGGGACCATCAAGAGATGAGGCTTAGTACAAAGTAATTATACAACAGAGAGAAGGCTGCTCTTAAAAGAGATTACTATATTTTGTGCAGCCTCTGAATTCCTCTAGTCTCCTACCTTACCACATGTATGTTCATGCCACTGTCATGTCATACAATTCTCCCACCAAAGTATGACACCCACTTCACTTAAGGTTGGCTTCTAAAACTGTGAACAAATGAAATCTTTTTCTTTTCCAAATACTGAGCTTCAGGTATTTTACAACAGAAAAGAAAAAATATAACCCATTATTATGTCTCAGCCTCTAAAACTGTAAGCCTAAGAAACAGCTTTGTTTGTTTTCTTAATACCTAGTCTTGCTGGGCCATAGTGGTGTATGCCTTTTAATCCCAGCACTCTGCAGGCAAAGGCAAGTAGAGCTTTGTGAGTTCAAAGCCAGCCTAGTCTACACAGTGAGTTCTAGGACAGCCAGGCCTACACAGAGAAAGAAGTCTATCTAAAAAAACAATAACAAAAACAAAACCCTAGCCTTGGATATTAATGACAAGAGAAAACTAAGTAACAAAACCCATTATTATATTAGTTATACTCATTTCACATTAGTACTCACAATAATTCATGATGGCCTTTTTTCAAAAGTGAGTCTCTCAATGAGACTCATTTACAGCTTGTAGAAAGATTATTTTTGTCTTCCATATGCCACTTTAGCTTGTCTAGATTAACATTTAGGATCAAGTACCAAGTGCAAACCAGAAAACAATCTGGAAAAGCTTTCAAGACTAGAGAGGGGAAACAGAATCTTTGACCTTCTTTCAGCTACTTGGAATGTGTTTGGCAATCAAAGAGTGCTAAGACTTTAAAATTGTTACTAAACATCAAGACTTTGATGTTTTCATGTGGTATTCTTCCCCGCTATACTAATGAAGTTAATTAATGGGGAAGAATGCTGTATAAAACATCAAAGTCTTGATGTTCAGTGTCGACATCAGTCCACTAAACAGTAATAAAAAATTAATTCTGTAAAATGCATTACCTTAAAAGGGCCACTTCTGCTTACAAGCTCAACGTATACAATAGAAATGTTTTCAAAATAATCCAAAGATACTATCCACATAGCAGTTCAACAGTTGTGCATTAAAGCACAGCATTTAATGTAGTGTAATTATGTCCCCAAGATGTCACATTGAGAAAAGGACCTAGACGTCTCACTATAGTTATGTAGATGGCTGTATGTCAACACTGCTATGGGATAAAAGAACATGCAAAATACAAAGCTAATAACCATAAGGAAACTCTGGAAGGCGGAGTCTAAATTATCTATTACTTTAAGTAGTATGTTTAGTTTCAGCCTCAACACATCAACACAAGGAGAAAAAAACTCAGACAAGTTATAAAACAAGAACTGCAAGTAACAGGTGAGTTCAAAGCCAGTTTTATATACAGTGTAAAGAGATGGAGCTACTAGAATATGAAGGCAGATTACGTAGGCCTTCTCAACAGGAATAAAGCTTATAGTTCCAATTTTTTCCACTAAATGGGACAGGGTAGGTCCCTTTACCTGGGAGGACCAAGAGAAACCATCTAGTTTCTTGTTACTCAGAGTGTGGTCCAGGCCTGTATTTCAGTCACTTGAGAGGCTGAAGCAGGAAGATAGCAAGTCACCATAGGAACTTTCTAAGCTCTCTCACCCTCCCCACACACACTCTAAAAACAAGGGAATGTAGCTCAGTAGCGTATGTACATTTGCCTAGTATATGCAAGAGGAGAGAAGGAAGAAGAGGGGGGTTGGTGGTACAGACTTTCAGCAGTTTAATATCATTGAATAAATCAGCATCTATGTTGTAACCAAACTGTTTGGTTATTTTTTATTATTCACTGAAAATTTGAAAAGCATCTGTGAACCTTCTCATTTTATATAGAAGGAACCCAAAACTCCTGAAATAAGGCAATTCATGTATTGTATGACTACAAATAAATGGCTGATAACAAAGGACAATTCTTTAATTTTAAGGATTTGGTTACATTATAAAAGTCAAAGTAAAAGATGGCTAACTGCTGTGTTAGAAAAATCAACAAGTACTCAAAAGGAGGGTATCAAAGACAAACACAACAAAGATGAGATGGAGCAGGGCAGGGAAGGGGACACTCGGGTGGCTCACTGACAGATCTAGATTCAAATCTGACTGAATCTAAAACCTTTTTATAAAAAATATTTTAATTAGCATATACTAATTATACATAATTAGTTTTACTGGAACATTCTCATATATGTATGTAAATTTTGATCATATTCATTCTCTCCTTTATTCTCTGTTCTGTCTCTTCTGCTAATCCCTTTCTTCTGCTTAATTGAACCCCCACCAGCAATAATTCATGTCCTATTTTGGATTTTGTTTTGTAACCCAGCTTCATTATGGTGATTTATAAGAGCATGGTTAAGAGTTTGTTTACTCCTTCCGGTCTGGGCCCAAAGCACTGAGCAGATCCCAGGAAGCAGCTCTGCCCCCAATCTCACAGAACCCAGAGGAAGCGGGCCTCCCAGGAATTCTAACCTAGTCATTATCTTAGGTAAGAAGAGAGCAACACCTGCCCCAAACAGGGAGTAACTGGGACCCACTAGGACCCAGGAAGTCACCCCTGGCCCTGAACAGATCTTGGGCCCCAGCTCTAACCCCAGTAGTAACACCCACCCCACACAGTTCTGATACAATCAAGATAATAGAAAAGACAGGTTCCAGTCAGAGACAGGGCAGGTAGCACTAAAGATATCCAGATGGCAAAGGGCAAGCAAAAGAACAAAAGCATCAGCAACCCAGGGTACTTGGCACCATTAGAACTTAGTTCTCCCACACTAGAAAGTCCTGAATTCCCCATATCACTAGGGAAGCAAGATTCAGATTTAAAATCACTTCTAATGATGATGATAGAGGACTTTAAGAAGGACATAAATGACACACTAAAAGAATTTGAGAACACAGGTAAACAGGTAGATGCCCTTAAAGAGGAAACACAAAAATCCCTTAAAGAATTACAAGAGGTGAAGGAATTAAACAAAAAACTAAACAGGTGAAGGAATTAAACAAAACAATCCAGGACATAAAAATGGAAGTAGAAACAAACAAGAAATCACAAAGAGAGACTACTCTGGAGGTAGAAAACCTAGGAAAGAAATCAGGAGTCAAAGATGCAAGCATCACCAACAGAATATAAGAGATAGAAGAGAGAACCTCAGGTGCAGAAGATATCATAGAAAATATTGACACAAATGTCAAAGAAAACGCAAAATGCAAAAAGTTCTTAACACAAAACATAAAAAAAAAAAATCCAGAACACAATGAGAAGAAAAAGCCTAAGGATAATAGGTATAGATGAGAATGAAGATTCCCAACTTAAAGGGCCAATAAATATCTTCAACAAAATTATAGAAGAAAACTTCCCTAATCTAAAGAATGAGATGCCCATAAACATACAAAAAGCCTATAGACCGCCAAATAGACTAGACCAGAAAAGAAATAACTCCCTTCACATAATAATTAGAACACCAAATGCACAAAATAAAGAAAGAATATTAAATGCAGTAAGGGAAAAAGGCCAAGTAACATATAAAGGCAGACCTATCAGAATTACACCAGATTTCTCACCAGATACTACAAAAGCTAGAAGATGCTGGACAGATGTCATACAGACCCTAAGAGAACACAAATGCTACTATACCCAGCAAAACTCTCAATTACCATAGATGGAGAAACCAAGATATTCCATGACAAAACCAAACTTCCACAATATCTTTCCACAAATGCAGCATTACAAAGAATAATAGCAGGAAAACTCCAATACTCAGAGGGAAATTATACTCTAGAAAGAGCAAGAAAGTTATCCTCTTCCAACAAATCCAAAAGAAGATAGCCACACAAAGATAATTCCACCTCTAATAACAAAAATAACAGAAAGCAACAATCAGTGTTCCTTAATATCTCCTAACATCAAGGGACTCAATTCCCCAATTAAAAGACATAGGCTAATTGACTGGATAGGTAAACAGGACCCAGCATTTTGCTGCATACAGAAAACCCACCTCAGAGACAAAGACAGACTTTACCTTAGAGTAAAAGGCTGGAAAACAATTTTTCAAGCAAATGGTCCTAAGAAACAAGCTAGAGTAGCCATTCTAAAATCTCAAGCCCCAGAAAACAAAGGGAGAAACTCATGGCTCCACGTGTATAGGTAGTTGAGGGTGGTATTGCCAGGCATCAGTGGAAGTGAACGGAGTTGGTGCCTAAAATTTTAGATTCCCTAGTGTTGGTGAATTTCGAGAGAAGGGAGGCAGGAATGGGAGGATGGTGGGAGCACACCCTCATAGTAATTGGAGGAGGGGTTATGGGGTAAGAAGTAAGGGGTTAGGCATCAGTGGAAGTGGAGGGCCGTGGCACCTGAAAGTTTGGATTTCCTAGTGTTGGGGAATTTGAGAGCAGGGAGGCAGGAATGGGAGGATGGTGGAAGCACACCCTCATAGAAACTCCCAGAATTATATGGATTAGACATGACAGAGGCAGGTCGCCAGAAGACTAGATTCCAGAATTCAAACAAAAAATTATCTTGATACTAAAATTTGTTTTGAGAATTGTATATTGCAGAATACACAGCCTTAGTGTATCTACTCATCAAGCAAGCTGAGCAGACCTGCTCAAACCTCTGATGTCTTGGAATTCCAGCTGGATGCAGTGAAGACACAATCGTCAGAGACTTATCAAGTTACTCTTCCCCTGTTCCTCTTCTAATATCTCAACACCCATAATCAGCTTGAAGAAGTTAATGAAGAGTCAGCACCCCTATTCCCTGGGCTTGGGGACTGAACTGAGGTGGTTAATATTGGGTTTTCTTTCTAGAGAAAAGTAGTAGTTTTGTTGGAACAGGGAGAATTAGCTAGAATTTATTGCATAGCCATAACCTATTCATAGAAATATGTATAACTGTCATTAAGATGAAGTTATAATTTCTTAAATGGTACAAAATTTACTTTGATTTCAAATTTAAAGTTTTCATTGGTACGAGCTTCTTATTGATATAAAAATGAGATGAATATTGGTACTCTCATAGTCAATGTGCGTATATAACACATTTAGGAATACAAGGCTTAGACCCAGTCCTTCTTTAACTTTTCTAATTGATTTGAGATGGTTAGCCTGTGAGTTGAGGGCCAATAGCAAATTCGTGGCTCTGAGTTTATTGTTAGTGTGTTTTCTATATTTTATTTAGGAATAGCTGAGAGGAGTTAACAGACAATAACAGTCCAGATTGCCTTACATGGATAGTTGGTTTTCAAAACTTCAGAAGTTCACAGAATTGACGTTACAAACATTTCTTTATTAATGTTCATTTTGATTAGAGACCTGTCTGCTCCTGACAGCTTCCTGTCTTGGATTCTAAGAAAAAATTGAACATCTTTGGAGTTACTCCAGTTGTGGTGAGACAGCCACTAGGCAAGAATTGCCTCTTTTCATCTACAGACAAATCACTGTCCAGAAAAGGACACACTTGCAGAATAGTCGACTGATTATATCTGCCTAGACAGAGTAATCAGCCCTTAATTATTCTGCATCACTAGGTCTGTCAGATGATCCTGGGCCAGAAAGCTGAAGATGAGATGCTTCAACGTTTTGTAGTATAGGGACTGTCCAGGTGTTCAGTGGTCTTTATAAATTGGCTAAGTTTTAGAAGCTATGCTTTGTGCTTCCCATAATCTCAGTCATTGTGGATTTCTTAAAGGGTTGAAGATTTATAGTCTCATAGCCAATCCCAGCTATTTACTTTGAGAGAAAAGATTTGAGAGGATGGTTTTCAGCTGACATTCATTCTAAAGCCAAGAAAAAAGCCAGGTTCAGAACCAAGTCTTTTATAGTTAGGAAGGATGACAGAGGTTCTGTTTAGTCAACAAAATGATGGACTGGATATTAGGTCTATCTTGAACCTTACTGACACAAATTGGTATAGTTATGCTCTAACTGTATTTTAAGAGAAAAGTTTTATTTTAACAGGAAGGGTGATATGTGGGAGGAGTAAGGAGAGGAAGAGGAGGAATAAGGAGAGGAGGAAGAGAGGAGGAGGAGCTAGGAGGAGAGAGAGGTGGGGGAGGGGGGAGAAAGAGGGAAGGAGAGTTGGGGTGAGGGAACATGGAGGTGGATGTTCACTTGTCTCCACCAGTCAAAGATAGTTTATATATCTAGGTTGGGTATTGGGTTACACTTCTGATTGTATGAGCATCTTGTTATTGAGCATTACCAAACTTATAAAGCCTTTGATTAACATTAAAAAAATTGTATAAAAGCAAAAAAGGAGAAGGCAGGATGGGATAGGGGTTTTCTAGGGAGGAGAAATGGGTAAAACGGATGGCATCTGAAATGTAAATAAAATATCCAAAAAAAATAAATAAATTAATTAATTAAAAGAGTTTGTTTACAAGACTATCTTAAGCCCAAAACTCTTAATATACATGAAATGAACTCTGGTATTTTCTGTAAGTATGGAAAAATGCAACTGAAAATGCTAAGAAAAGAGAGGCGGGAAAAGAACGGAAGTCAAATTCTAATTTCCTCTTGGATACTTTTTCTTTTAACCATGAGAGGCGGGAAGGGAGAAGTATTGGCATTAACGTGGACAACCACAGATGACTGAGTGCACAGGATTCAAACTGCACAACTCAGAAAGTACTATAGGCACTGACAACTGTTCATGGCAACAGTAGGCACATGAAGGCACAAAGACCACAGGCAAGCTCACTGCATCACCTACAGTCAGAACCAACTGCTTCAGAAGAAATAAAAAATGCAGTCTAAATATAGCCAACTGAGGTGATTTGCCATAGGTTGAACTGCTCACAGGATGGTTCTTACCTCCCTAGTGAAATGTAAGCTGCATGATGGCTGATACTTCATGACTTTCTTACCACTACTATACACAGGCTCAAATCCTACAGAGCCTGCACCTGGCTCAGCACTAAGTGCCCACTGTAACAGCTTTAAACAAGTGTCATATGTGGTTTACTACTGTAAGTTAGTGCCGCAATTGCTACATTAGTGAAAACAAAACTGACAGATAAATCTCACTCTTTCAGTGTGACCAGCAATATCCTACGTCTATGTAAAGTCACATTCACAGACTTTAGGAATCAGAATTATAAGCTATCTTTTTGATGAATGCAATTTAACCCATTACAGGAGCTAAACATTACATATGTAATAAGCTCAAGGCTTTAGTAATCAGTCATTAAGCATGTGTTCTTGACAACAAAGAACGGTAACTTAAAAACTGTTCTCATTTACAAATGTACCTCTCATAAGAGTGATATACGTCCCATGTCTCAGGAACTACCTTTCTAGACAGTTTCACATACATGCACCAGCTTCACTATCATGGTGGAGGTTAGGTCAAATTTATGTACAAGTCCTGTCATTTCCTCTCATTCTTCTCTGTAATCCTGATGCATGTCTTTCTGCTTTGGAGGAACTGACAGAATTCAACTTGTATTAGTTCTTCAAAGAAATAAAATTTACATTAAAAAGTTAGAGGTGATACTATCTAAAACATTCTGATTCCTGGAGGAAGGAAGAGAACAGCAGACAGGATGTAATAGACCCACCACAACAAAGTTAACCAATTTAAACAAACAAACAAACAAATATAACATAAACAGCTTGAGAGATGAGCATTTAGGTTGAGGATGAAGAATGCCTAAATCAGCATTTTCTTAAAATAAATTATTAACAATTTACCTAAATGATATGATTCATATTTAAGTTCTAATTACAGTCAATTTCTGAACTCAGTACTGTTTAAATCATAAGATTATATTTGATTTGACAGAATTTTTAGGTAGTAAACAAACAAAGCACTTTAATTCAAATAAGGTAGCTAAAAAAAACATGTTCTATTACGTCCCAATGTTCTGGCAAGCAGTTAGGTGTAACAACTGATATCCAGACATATGACCTTCTGTTCAATTTAAATGAGTTATCTTTAGATATTCGGTGATGACTATTCTTATGATTTAAGTACTGCATAATAAAATCCATCTTTCAGTTTGCTTTGGTTCAGGAAAGGCTTAAAAAAATCCCTCTCCAACAGTATTCGGGCAAACACTCCTAAATTATGTAATTCACCAGGTTCAACTGTGCTGCTACAATCACTTTCAAAGAAGATAGTTATAATACATTATCATTACAGCTATACAATTCATGCTGAATGTTCCTTGGCTGAATTCCTAACATTTTAATGCCGAAATTGATCTGTTTTTAAAAACATAATGTGAAGGGTTTTTAAATACCATACAGACCCAAGCTCTTTATTTTAAATGCCTTAGAAATGAGCTTGAATAAACAGGGAGAACAAACCCTGTTCTCTAATCTAGCATTAAGCATATTTTAAAGAACAGGCATGTTTCCAAACAAACTACTGTGGTATACAAATTACTCAGCATGAATGAATGTAACAATGCTTCTTGTATGAGTTTAACAACCAGAGAAAGCTGACATTTCATCAAAGTTGTCTTGGAAACAATATTCTTTGTGTTATCTCAAACATGAGAGGTGCATGGTTAGGCTCAAGCTACATCTGTGAAGCAGTCAAGTGTTGGCACTGCCTGTGCTCCAATACAACAGCAGGAAACAGGCGAACTGCAATTGTGTGAGGCATCCACCCGCATAAGAGCACCATGACTCTCACACACATAGGACTCCAAGCTGATTCCCATTGGGCCAGAGATTCCCTTGCCTTGAGGATCATTGTGGGACACTAGCTGCCATGGCATCCATGACTCGTGACATTTACCTAGAATCCATAGCTGGTGGTGCCTTGCTACATCATGAGCTTCGGTCAGTAATCCAATAACAAATCTAAAGCCAACAGGGTTTCTTACAGACTACTGACAAAAGAATAAGCCTTTTGCTGCTAAGGGGGTAACAAAAAAATACACAGACACTAAGATAAATGACACTTATCATTTGAGATGAAGACATTCTAGATTGCTCAAAGTTATATGAGAAAAGTCAATGTAGCTTAGTATAATCTGGATAAAATATCTCTCAGTCAACTGGAAGACAGCTGAGATTTTCCAGTACTAAGTTTTAGAAAGAAAATTTACACAATTCAAATGACACTGCCATTTAACTTCGTGAATGTATTACCAGAATGTACGCCCCTTTTCTCTTTGTCCAGCATCCATACTCAGAACAGGCAAAAAGACAGAACTATCATAAACTTATAACTGTTTTCCAAACACCTTTTTCCATCTTATCACCATACACAGCCTATTGCACAAAATTATTTGAATACCAGTATTATTATATTAGTAGTTAAGCAAGTAAAACTAGTAAGAGTAAGTGGCTGATTAAGATGATAAAAACTAACCAGAGATGAAAAGAGTTTTAGAACACGAGGTTTTGGATTCTGGATCCCAAATGATTTCCACCAATACCCAAACAAAAATATAGTAGAATGGCATGGCCTGTCAGATTATCTACAGTTTTACCTATTCGTAGACAAAGCACAAGATTTTTTACAAAGCTATATACTGGTATAACTGACAAAATTTAGAAAAAACTGCCTTCTTCTCTGATTTCTAGATTACGCTGGTGGCATTTCAGAATTATATAATCTAGGTACATATTCCTGTTGTAAAAATACCATTTCTTTAAAGAGTAATGAACTGCCTAGTATTTTAAAAATAATTCTTGATATTCAAAACACGCACAATTTTGAACTCAGGAGCTAGAGGTCCCAGAACAATGAGCGCTGGAAGTTGGTGGGTCAAACATCATGGCAGCTCCATCATTAGCTCTCTCTATACCTGATAGTAAAATAACTCTTGGTTTATGTTCAACTTAATTCTGTATCTCATTTTCTTTACATTTTCCTTTGAGCACATTCTATATAAAATTATGTTATCATATGGTTATTATTTCATGAAAAAAAAAGTAGGCCCTCTAAGAATGACAAGCCTTGAAGACTTCAAGAAAAAAAGAGAACAAGCATGCCAAAAGAAAAAATTATCCTGGAAAACAGAGGAATATGGGTGGAGATAAGTCAGTGATCTACATCACAAGCTGACATTTTTTCTGTAGAGACCTGACAATATTACATTTAAGCTTCACAGTCTGTATCATACTTAATGCATTTTCCTTCCTGTACCTATGCAAAAACTTTAAGAGTATAAATTCACTCTCCCTTTACAGGACACATGAAAAGCAGTAGCAGTAGATTTGGTCTGAGGCCACCATTTGCTTCTCCTTTGTTTACACGATTGAAAGAATATCATGAATTTTTATATTTTTTAAATAATCTGAACTCAATCACCATAGTGGCTCTATCAAGTTCCCAGCACTACATAGTTCTCAGGACACACTCTGAAGAACCTAAACAGGTAAGAAGCTGGCTGTGCTGAGTATGGTATCACCCAACTCTATCTTGATATACTACATACTCTCAGACTTAAATGCATGAGAAAGGTCTTAAGTTGCTGTCCAACAACCTTATTTATCAGACAACCAACTAACTGATCATGACTGGACTTATAGAAAGGATCCTAGACAAAATAAACTCCTGACTAAATAGTTTGAAGCAGCCACCTGAACTTTCCTCTTTAATCTATTTAATAAAAGCACAACAAATAAGCACTGCAGCAGATAACTGTCATGCAATACAGGGGTGTGAAAAGCTGAAATGGACAAGATTTTTGTGTTCTTTGCCTCTTCAATAGAAGGTAACAAATGAGCAAATCCTGCAGCTAGACTTGGAGAATACAAACCAAGAAAGCCTTAAAGCTTAGACGTACTTGAATTTTTATAGTTCAAGTATGCTCAGTATTTGAGAGGGACTAGTATAATTCATTTGTTGCAGCAGGGTTTGAAGTAACAATCTATAATTTAAAGTTAGTATTTTAAGTTAATTCAGGCTAGGTTTAATTTGTTACCAAGTGAAAGAAAAAATTTTAAATCACTAAATACCAGTATCTGTGTAGTGTTAAAAGTTAATATTCACTTACAATGGCTACTTTAATATAGTTATCAGATCTCTAATTCCTCTAATTCTCAAGAGAACACACACACACACACACACACACACACACACACACACAAACTAAGGAAGGCTGGTATCTTCAGGATATCTCCTTACATGAGTGCTAACATTCTGGGGAGGGCAGTGGTGGACTTTGGTGGGCTTTCACCCCTACTGTAGGGTACAGGGCTATTTAGTCTACAATAAATGCAGTACACCCATCACTGACTTGACTAATGATGACTTCCTTTGACTGTGGTGGTTAAGTACATGAAATTATTCTAGTTCCTCAATACATAATTGCCTCCAAGCTAAATTTAATTTTTTTAGCTGTTATACAAAGATTAGTCCACTAGTTTAGCATTAAATACTAGGTTAAAATGGGAGACACGGGTCTTATCCAAGGCCCTGCAACCAGTAAGAGGAAAAATAAAGTTGTGAGTGTCTCACTCATAGTTGCAATGGAATTTTCCTGATAAGCACAAAACATCTGGTGATTTTCATGGATTCTGACTGAAGCCTGTGCAATTCTTCTGTTTCTAATGTATCAGGTTCATCACAAAGTTAGAGTTAGGAGACAAAGGCACTAAATATCAAAAGAGTTTATACATATAAATTAAAGAGCATCATCTGTGGACTTCAGTACCACTGGTATTTTATATGTTTCTCCACACACATCTTTGCAGCCTTGCTTCATACATTTCATAATATAGTTCACACACTTATTTTTTGTAACAGAGAGACTGTATAAAGACAATATAAATAGTTTCCTGTATCTGTTCATCAATTACATCATTTACTACTTGTTATACTGAGCTATCTACTTACATAATCTAACATTCAAAAGAGGGAAAAAATACTGCAAAGATACTGATGAGGTTATCAAGAATTTGATGATGGATTAAACCTCTAAACAACCCATTTCTGATTCACAAGCAAAGTGCAGCATCCAAGGTTTGATGACATGTATAATGTACAGATAATGATGGCCAAACCTACAAAATTCTCAAGGAGAGCTATGATGATGTCACATCTTGATAGTATCAGATAGTATATAGTCTCAAGTTTGCTTTCAGAAAAGCCAATTAAAGTTTTCTCTGTTTATATCAAAATACAGAAGTGCCTTCTAAAAAGCTTAATGAAGAAACAATTACATTAATTGTTGGTATAAAAATTACCAAATTGGAGACAACAGAAAGAGGCCCTAATACAAAGCACAAGGCCTGTGGCTCCACAGTCTCACTATTACTGTTTTTCTACTACTGATGCATGTACAAAAGAATAGAAAATCATCAAGATGTCATAAATGAATTCACGCTAAGGACTTTCAGCAGAATCAGCCAGAATACTAACTAGAATGTGATATTTACTGAGAAATGACTATGATGCTAGTTACTCTGCAAGACAGTTTATATCATTAAAGTAACACAAATATAAGATGTTTAGTAATTTGCTCACTTCTAGCTAATAAGACTTTGTATAAGCACTTTCTACTCTACTTTCTGACTCTGTCTAATGTTTTCTACTATACCATGGTTAATTTGTGGATATAACTCATTCTCGCATAGATTTAGAAGACGGTAAGAGGAGGTAAACATAGGAGGTAAACTGAAGTAGGGCTTGTACGACTGAAGTAGCTGTCATTAATTCCAAACGGCCACATGGACAAGAGTAATATTTATCTTAAGCCAAAACAACAGGGCTTTGGCATAATGTTTTACTACTGAATACTAAACTAACAAATGTGTAATAGGCCTCATCATCTAATCCAGCCCAGAGTCTAGGCTCACAAAAACAGGCTCCTCAGAGAACTGTGAACATGCACAGGCTGAAATAGTGATGGGAGACACTCTCCATCCCAGTCTAGTGGTCTTCCCATTCTACCTCTGGTTGGTTTCTCCCATCATATATTTTATTAAAAATTACAAGCAAATGGTAATAAAATTACAATCAGTGGTAATAAAGGCACTCATTTACTTCATTTTTTGCAAAATAGTGAAGAATCCCACTAATTACAGCTGCATGTAAAATCAGAATCAGTGGGAATTAACAGACTATCAAATATAGAAGTTAGAAAGATATAAAATAGCAATCCTCTATTTCCATTCAACCAGGGCAGTCTAGCTTCAAGAATCTTACATTATGACTGCTATTCAGATAGACCAAAGTGCTAGGTGTAGGATT
Organism: Rhabdomys pumilio; assembly: GCA_030674055.1. Classification (NCBI taxonomy): domain Eukaryota; kingdom Metazoa; phylum Chordata; class Mammalia; order Rodentia; family Muridae; genus Rhabdomys; species Rhabdomys pumilio. The sequence goes on from JANHMN010000003.1 coordinate 141,920,375, forward strand.
CTATTATCTCTCATATCACTTAGGATCCTATGTAATAGACCTGGAATTTTTGGTTAAAAGATATGCAAAAACTAGTAATAAAAGCAGCACTAACAGTGCTTAATGAATGAAAATAAAATCTTAACCAAGATTAGGGTCCCAGTTACAAAAAGCTCAGGCCCAGAGATTGTACACTGCTCTCGCAGAGAACCAGAACTAAAATTTGATTCCCACATCCACATAGGCGACTCACTACCCTTTGTAACTCCAGTTCCAAGGGATTTGATGTCTCTAGCCTCCCATCACCTGAACTCAAGTATGCATGCTGTCTATCTCTCTCACACACACTTACATATACGTATTACACACATATATATTACACACACATATACATATGTAAAATCACACACACGAACAACTTTAATGAGGTTGTAGAAATGGCTCAGTGGTTAAGAACATTGGATGCTCTTCCAGAGGACCCGGGTTCAGTCCTGAAGAACTGATTACGGTGATAACCGTGTATAACTGCAGTTGCAGACAGTTAAGACACTCTGATATCCTCCTCTGGGCTCCAAGGGCACCAGGCATATATGTGGTACTTGGGCATGCATGCAGGCAAAACATCTATACATACGGTAAAATCATAAAGAAAAATGAAATGCATTAACTTTAAAAATCTCTTTAAAAAGTCTGTTCTCATATCCTTTTTTGTTTTTTTGGTCTGAAATAAAGTTGGTTAATTCAGTAAAAAATATATGAGGACCTTACATATGGTAGGCAGGCATTCTACTACTGAGCTACAGCCCTAGCAATTGTTCCCTTTGCTTTTAGACAAGGCCTTTCTAAGTTGCCCAGGTGCTCTTGAATTCACTCTGTAGTTCAGGTGGAGCTTGAACTTGGAATTCTCTTTCTTTAGTCTTTCACGTAGCTAGGACTATAGGCCTGTAGCAGGAGGCCTGGCATAAGACTTAATTTCTGTCTTAGTTCTTAGGAAATGGATGCAGACACCACCTGAAAGTGTTTGTCAGGCCACAGGTCTCATTTTGACATTTTCAAAAGTGAAACTCATATCATTCAGCCTTTAGCCTAATTCTTCATGGCATTCTCCATAAATTGATACAGTGCTGGATCAAGCATTTCTCTTTGTCTGCCACTCAACTATCCCATCTGTTCTACTCTACATGTATTAAGATGTCTTTTTTGGAGAGACAAGAGGAGGTAGCAGAAGGACAGAAAAAAAGGGGCTCTAAAGGAAAACTAGCAACAGTATTTATCACAAGTAGTTGCTACTTCATCTGTACCCTAAATCTCCACAAGTTAGCAAGCAGAAAATAAGAGCAAAAATGCTGGCAGCATAGATATGTGCTCAGCATTTAAAGAAGAGTAGAAAAGTTGGACAGATTTTTACATTAAGAATAAGTATAAATACTTAGGTTATAAAGTATCACCACTAAGTTCAGCTAATGGTTATATACTTAAAAATCAAAATAGCCATCCTCGGTTGTCCATGAAATAATAGTGAAATCAAACTATAAAACCCAAATCAGGGAATTTTGTTATTATACAAACATTGCTTTTAACCTCCAACAAACTGATAAAGCTACAAGTTAAGTGCTGTCAAGATTTTTTTCATTAGCATAAATTTTAATTAATCAGATAACAAATTCTAAGCTGCAAAAGAAAAGATACATCTGCTGGAAATGAAAAATACAACACAAAATACACAAGGCTGTGTGATGGCATTCTAAAATGCTGTAAAGTAAAAATGGGATTCACTCACCAGTTTGAGAGGTCCTCACACTGTAAACTACCCACAAGATGAGTTTATAGAGCAGTCACACAGAAGGAATACATCACAAGAGCACAATCAAAACTACACGAAAGCAGCATCTATGTGTTGATTTGACAAGCAAGAAATGGAAGCAGCGCACATACTAGTACGTAAGTACTTTTCTAAATGGCAGGGCCTCCTGGTGCCTTTAACTTACACAACCTAGGCTATGGTTCATCAGAGATGAGAGTTTAAACTGAGCAGAAATGCTGATGACAGACTCTAACTCATTCTCCTCATTTGCCATATGTGCCTCATGAATGGAAATCTCAAATGTTAACTCGTGGTATTTTGCCTAATAGAATAGAGTCGTGTTCAACATTGGTTTAAGTGGACAATGGGTTGAGGTTTAGAAATTACTTACAATAGTATTTGTTATTATCAGATTTTACTTGCCTGTATCCGAAAATAAACATGACAACTGTTAAAAAATTTCTAGATTTAAAGCCAAATAAAACAAGCTTCTTAAAATTCTCATTCCTTATGGGATCAATATACTAGACAATTCTCTTGGTATTTATCCTGACTATTTTAGGGATATATTCTGGTTGTTGAAGGCCAAAGTTTTCTATAAGCAATGCCCTTTTCACTGGCTGCTGACATTTAAAGCATGCATTCACACATCTTACAACGTACTAAGACTAGCTAAGTTGATTGGAAATACATTTTTTAAAATATTACAATATTTTCATCACATTACTTATTTTGTTTGTGGGAGTACATGCAGTAGTGTGCCTTCTTTCCTTCCATCATGTGGGTCCTGGGGAATGAACTCAGGCTGTCACATTTGATGGCAGGTGACTAATTCGGCTGAGCCATTCTACCAGCATTTTTAAACTGAGTCCCTGGGCTGAATATTTTCTTTACTCTACCTACTCCCACTTGCACCTTGGTTTCCCCCCAACCCCCAAAACTGTAAGGTTATATAAGGTTTCCACTTAATCCAGTCCTTCCTCTTAGTATTTTTTGAGCTAGCAAACTTATGATTTTACATGAAACAAACCTCAAAGAAACAAAATAGGTGCTTACTTGGATGACTGTAGAAATATGAATCTCTTAATAAAATTTCAAACTTTAGCTAAGCATGTAAACTAGCATTCCAGGTAGGTAAAAAGCAAAGCAATTACAAAACACAAAGATGCCTTTATTGGGTGTTTTGGTGAACCTATTTTTCAAAAAATGAGGGTCTAGTGATTGGTTAAAAGAGGCTGCCCCAAATATGACCTAATGATAGCAAGCCTTACCCAGATCATCCATGAAAAGGGCTTTCGACTTACAGACGAGGCAATTCTCTAGAAAACAGATCTTTGCTGGGACAGTCCTGGCTCACGTGGGAAGACTAAACCTCACATTTTAGTAGACTCTGAGACTTTGACCACACTGGAAAATTCAGTTACATCAACCAGCAGTCCTAGCTCTCCTATCTGCCAAAGGCAAGTACCACTCTAGGCCCAACATTTTTTCATGAGCTCTGGCATCTTTGGAATTTCTATTAAGAAACATGGAATCAGCAGCTATACCTCTGTTGGTTTGATCAATATGATTTTACATTCTAGTTTTCCTGTATATGATAGTCTCCCTCATTCTGTAGCTGTGGACAACTGCTTCATAGCACAACAGTGCTAAAAGGAACACATGCCAAAATGAACCAACAAAATGCTGACACACACACACACTGACACACACACCCGTCAAAACCCCACAAAATTCCCTCCCTAAACCCACATGTTCCTTTTTTTCACATAGATTTGTAATAGAAAAGTGAAGCTAATTGCTACTGAGGTGTTACCCAGGGTAATACTCTGTGAAGGAGGGAGTCCGGGATTCAGACAAGGATGAGGCACAGCCTTTAGTCTCTCATGTTGAATCAAAGTCTGCTGCCCCCAAGCACCCTAAATGCTGCAAAAGACCTCTTCCCTGCACATGCACAGCACCAAAGCTGATTCTTAATTCCTCAAGAGATTCCTATGTGAACTCGGCCCAAAGAAAAGGAGCTGCAAATCAATCCATATTATAGTGCAGGGATGTGTGTTCTTTCCCCAAACAGCCAACCTTGTTGACAGGGATTATGTGTGTGAGTAGTAAAATAATGAGAAAAGGCAAAAGTCTCTTCTGCTCAACAAGCTCTGCTGGGTATGCTCCCTCCCCACACAATTAGAGGAAGGAGGCACTGTGAAGTTTTACAGCACTAGAGGGACAAGTCCATTTCACAGATAATCTGACACGAAAATAAAAGAGGTACTTGTAAAACACAGGTAAACCACACTTCGCAGCTGCTCACTCCATCTCTTGAACAGGTAGTTGTTGGCCTTTCCTAGCAGAAGCCACATACAGTGCTAGCACAGAAGGTGAAGCCTTTTAAACCAAGATTTAAAATGACAAGAAGCTACAAGGTTCTCCCAGTGTGACCTCTGATTTCATATATGAGTGGCAAGTGATCTTGCTCTAAAATAATAAAAGTCATGATCTCGGCAGAGGCTGAATGATCCTGAAACACAAAATTCCCTTACAAATTAAATAACCACTCAGATACCTACACTTAATTCTACAACATCAGGACTTCTAAGATCCATTTCATAGATCTGTTGTACCAAAATTTAGTCCCAGAATAATCTCCCCACAGCCTCACACATTTCTAGTTTGTTTCTTTCTGCTGTCAGTCTGCCTGTGGAACACAAGCTACTTTAAATATTCCAAAGAATACAGAAAACCAATTCATTTTTAAACTATTAATATTGTATACTGATTTATTTTAAAGGAGTAACAATAAGCATATGCTAAGTGCAAATAATTTGCCCCTTGGTTGTTACAGCAAGCATCCTCCACTGCCTTCCTCCCAAGGGCTGGCTATATAGTTTACACCTTGACACATGCACAGAAGTTGACAGGCCACCACATGTCAGGCAACCTCCCAACCTTCAGAAACCAGGTTCAAACAATATGTTAAGAGCTTCCTTGAGTCACCCTTTACAAGGATGTTATTTTAGCTTTAAGAGCAAAGCAAGTATGAATACTTGCTTAAGTAGTGGGAAAGGAGGAGGAGGAAGAATATCAGGAAAAGCAGCAGGAGGAGGAGGACTAAGCCTTCAGAAAAGGCTGTAAAGTCTCTGTGAAAACATGCTTATCCTTGCAGTCCCAGTCACTGCCTTAGGCACAGTGTCCCAATCTATTTGTCTTGGCCTAAGTACATTTCCCTTGAACTCATTCTTTCACTTGTGTGTCTTTTATTGTGTTTTGCCTAAGGTCTCTCATAATTTTGGAATCTGGCTCAGACAAGCATGTGATGTTTCATATCCTCCTACTCTTATTTTTTTAAGCTTGTTAAGGATGATAAAACTCGTCTTGCTATTTTTTCTTCAAGTTTTTTTCCCCTTTGAATACTAAACTTGGGAGAAATGATAACTCCTTAATGTCAGGGACAGTATTCCTACTCAATACAGAACTCCTGAATCTAGATCCTTTTGTTTCTCATTATTGGAAGAAGAAACATATCACTTGAGAACCAGAAGGCTGGGAGCTATATTTGACACCACTTTTTAGCACACTGGCACATAATGTACACCTGTATTTGCAATCAAGTCTCTGACCTTCAACTGACTACTGATCTCCAGGATTGCATAAGTGCAAACCTGCAAGGTCCACCTTGAAATGCTCATCAGTCAATACTTATACTTTCTGACTATGCGATTTCTTAAGATTTGATCCATGAAGTAGGTTAGTCAAAGCCTTATTACAAAAAGACAAAAAGATACAATCCTCCTTTATTGATACAGAGAGGAACCCAATATCTGAGGGTGGAGAAGAGAACAGGATAAAAAGTCACAGTTTCCCCCTTGTTCTAGAAGGGGTATAGCAGTGCCAACAAAACATCCCTTGACAGGACTAGAGCAGCCTGAACCAAAACATGGAAATCCAAGTTAGGGCTTAACTTTTTTTCACCAAAATATAATTTAGTCAATTTGAGAAGCATTACATTATCAAAATGTACTGCTCCAAAGGGCATTTTAGTTCCCTCAATACAGTTCCCATTTAGGTGTGCTAATGTCTCACAAACATTTTTCTGGCTTCATTAGTAATTCTAAATGAGGGGAAAAAAATCTGTGACAGTTTCCGTTCACTGCACTGTGGTATGTTTTGCTGGCCAATTCTTTTAGACTACATTCACAAAATTTCTGACAGGAATCTGTGTGCAGGGTCCTTTCTCTAGATGACTCACCTCCACTGACAATCTGTGCCCGAAAAGCAAACTCATTGGCTTGTGAGCAAATACTCAGGGCCAAAAGGACTACATACTGGGTTATGATAGGGAAAACACATATACAAAAAAGCTGGAGATGATTTATTCAAAGTGAAATCTTAGAGCAGAAGGATAGTGGCTTCTCCAACACTCAATCATTTTCAGACAGTCACACATGCTGTCCTGTAACATGCATTGATAATTCCTCATGAATAAAATGCCAACATTATCATCTGCAGCTATGTTGTTGACATGCTTTTGCTATTTCACTAAAAATATCATTAATTTTCTGGCTTTTTAACAGCTGAGCTACTCCACATTTGAATATACAAAAGAGTATTTTGTTTCAACTAAATTAAAAGTGTTCCAGTAAATGGCTATACTATTTTAGCATATATAGTTCTTCCTAATTCTCCCATCATGACATCATGTCTGTAACCACCCAATCCAAACAAACTTTGTTATTTAAAAAAAAAAAAAAATGATACGCTTGATTGTTTAAGAGGAGGTCCAGAAACTATTTCCATTGTATCATTACTGGTCAGCAGCACACCTGACAGGGAAGGTGAATTACAATATGGTAATTTTTTAGGGTTGTAGTACTGGTGACCTCCTTGGTTCTATGATCTTTCAAAAGTGCCTATGTTCTTAATCAGCGAATCATTTTCCAGTTTGGTTTCTAAAACAATTATAACTAACTGTATGTAAGTATGTATGAATGTATATATGTATGTATGTATAAAGTTTCCCATTTATATAGGTTCCACCATCCTCCTTTAAATCAAGATAAAAATTACAGCTCCTGCCAAGCCCTTCTGGCATCTCACCACTTTATTTGTTCCCATTTGTATCTAATGCTTTTGTCAACAGTTCAACAAAAGTCAAAGCAAACAACCCACTGCAAACACCAGGGTAACAGCAACAAGCAGGAATCCTTCACAATTATCCAGCCCAGCTGCTCAGAGATCGGCAGGAGCTGCTTTCATTTACAACAATGTCAACAAAAGGCTGAAACCCAATAACTAGATGGGTCAATACTGCCACTGTATACCCTATGGAGGAGGAAACGCTGTTCACCTTCTTAGCTGCTTCAGCAAACATGTAGAATAATTCAGTCAGATGGACAAGTCCTTGTCTAATCATTTGCTATGTGAATAATTCAACAACTTCCCACATAAACTACTAAACAAGGCTCTTCAAATATTCCTGTGGCACTTCTAGCTAGCCAACCAAAGCAGAGCATAAAGGAAGAAAGGCAGGTGAAAAAAAATCATGACCGTAGCTAGTTCTGAGTGATAATCTCTGTTCTAAGAAGCCCAAGGCTTTCTGACTAATCCTTTTAGGTCTAACCTTTGCATGGCATTCTCACCATTGCCTAGGAGCAGAGGGTATGTGAGAGTATGTGGTGGTGTGTGTGTGAGTAGTGGGGTGTGTTGTGTGGTGGTGTGTCGGTTACTGCAGAGCCTCAGAGAGCTCCACTCAACTGCCTCCCCTTTGCAAGCACTTCTTCTGGGTACAGCATGAATTCGGGGTTTGAAAAGAGCATGCTTTAAAGTTTAGTTAGACTCTGTAAACAAGCTATAAATGTAGTTTAAAAGTACTGGATCCTGAAGGTATCTTAGAATTCCCTGGCCTAGTTTTCATAAAAGTGATGTTTATTTAACAACAGTATTTTAAGATGCAGAAGTTCCCAGTTCCCTTTTTCTTCCTGAAGTGCCGGTATGATTTGTGAAATATAATATAAACCAAAGAACCTGGCAAAAAGGCTCCTGACTTGAAGTAGGGCCCTCTGCTTCACAACAGAGCACCTCCTGCTACCACAAAGAAAACATCCCCCACAGCCTTAGTACACAAAGACTATGCTCTCCAAACTATGAGCTCCAAACTATGAGCTCAGGTGTTACTTCCAGGATTTATCCAGTCCCCTTCTTGAGGCCTCCCAAATTGCTGGTTTGAGAGCCCCTAAACATGAAGGCAGTATCTAGGGAATAATAAAACTGTGGGGAACTCAGGTTTCTCTAAGAAAATATAGGAGAGCCCACCAGGTTCCAACAACGACAACTCCAAAGGGTTGATAATTAATACCGGGTGTCCTACATTCTTTAAAAAGGTATACTTGATGAGATACATAATTTAAAAATACTTAAACATGTGGTATTAAGATGTCCATTGAGATTTTACCCTGAACGACAAAAGGGCAGACTCAACATTGCTGATGTAAGAAGTTTTCAGAAGACCCATCTTAAAGCACCAAACTCTTCCACAAAACAGTTCATCCACTGCTATACTATACTGTTTGAAGCTTAGTGATAGAGCACTTGCCTAACATATGTGTAAACCTACATTCAGCATCCAGAATGTCAATCAATGAATGAATCAATCAATCGATCAAAGATTAAAAAATAATGCTGTTTGTCAAGCTAACACAAACAAAAGAGATAAAATATCTAAATGCTAACCAAATCTCTTCTACAGTCGTATTCTTTTTTCTATTCTAAAACCTACACAGCACTAAATTATACTTTTAAGATACTTTGTCAAACCTAAGTGAAGAAAGCAGTAGAGTTTCAAATTTATTTCCTGCCATCACTCTCACTATACTGATAGCTTGCTGACTCACTTGACAGGAGCCAAGTCCATTTAATTCTGGGGTTTTACTACTTACCACAAGGTACCACAAATCTAGAAGTTTTGGCATAAAGAACTATGCTTAAAAAAAACAGTCTAGGACACGAAAGCCACATTTAAGATTTCTACTTCCTTCTAATGACATCTTGTGGTTCCTCTAACTATTCTATTTCTCAGGCTGGTTTCAAGTCAGTAACTAGAGCTGCACATTTTCAAGAGAAAGAGGTCATCTGAACCACAGATGGAGAAGTAGGGAAGCTGTAATGGTTACTCCCCACACCCAAACCTGAGACTCACCTGAAAGTAACATGATCAACGTCTCCATATTCCTCTTGTTTCGCTGATTTTACAAAAAGTTTATTTATGGAAAGAGTATCTATAACCTTTACCAAGTAAGCCAATGAAACAGTACAGTTTTTCTGCTAGATGACAAACAAAAAAAAAAAATAAATAAAAAATTAAAAATTAAATAAGAAAGTCAAGTTTATTAATATCATCAGGTTTCAAAGGTCAGGAACTGGTAAGCAACTTTTGACCAGTCGTTTCACAAAAATCAAGACTTTATCTCATTAGTGTTTTTTTTTTTTTCTTTTTGATACAAAAGAAGGTATCTGAACTGAAAGAATTAAGTAATTTTCTCTCAAATATACTTCAACAATGTTAAACAAGTCAAATAGACTGTAAAGATTCTTGTCTTCATGTATTTACTAAATGTTTTACTTTCAAAAAAGAAAAAAGCCCACTCCATCATGACAGTATTTCCTGCCACCACATTCTTTCTAGGAAAGGCTGTAGAGAAGCAGAGGCAGAAGTGGCAAACAAGGAAGAGTGAACGGAACTGATGCATGCGGCCATTGGGGAAGAACAGGAAGAACTAGTCTGAGGAGCTGGACCAATGTCAGCAAGGTGGGGACAGTGTGTAAAAGAGGAAGAGACTGAAGAAGTCAATCTTGATGGTTGGTGGAGAACCTAATTGTGCTTATAGTCTGTTCTCCTGAGGGCAAAAATGTCACTAGCCTATTCTGAAATTCTTGAAAATAAGGTCACACTAGGTAACTACCAAATTTTATTATTAAAACAAATCCCAGCCTAACCATCAAATTCAGAAAGCTGATTCAGACCACTAAATAGTCCAATACTGGGGCAAGGGCTAAGCCAAGGACAAGGTTATTTCAGAGCTTTTAAGTCACAATAACTAGTATAAACATAAGTGATTATTTTAATATTCTCTGAAGATTATTTTTTCAGAGCAGCCCAATAAACTCAATGATGTCCAGATTTACTAGCAAAAAAGTTTATTCAATTCCACATGCCACCAGAAAGTAAGCTAATAACATCCCACTGAGATTGCTGTCGGGCTAAATCTCGATACTTCTACATGTACTACCTGGATAAATCTCCCTTCACTCTTCATTCTACCACCCACTCAGGGCAAGGCTCTGGGGACAGCTCCAGATTACCCTTCACACTCAGTGTCACAGGCCCAAGCCCAAGTGGCCCAATCAGTGCCAAGAAAAGAACAAACCAAGAAAGATTAATTCGCAGATGTTCATGCATTTCACATACACTGTGCCCCATGGTCCGTTGCTAGGGCAACAGGAGACCACCAGTGTGAGCTTTATTGGCTTTATGAAGTGCATCTCAGGGACTATAGTCCAAGAAATGCTGCATAATAATAGTGTGACTTCTCTGAAGCCTTGTTTTGTGTTTATCCATTGTTAACCTTATAAGTATTATAAAGAGCACCCCTCCCTATAATGTCCTACCTGCCTACCTTCCCACGCTGCCATACATTTCATTACTGAACCATGAAAGTGCATCTCCTACAGTTCCATTTCAGGAAGAACTCCTTTAAACTGATCATCCCATCTCATGGCCAAAATATAAATGAATAAAAGCCTATACCAGTTTGGAGATCACCATATTAGTGCAGCCCACCACACCAACACTGAGCACCAAAGCCAATACACATATAGCCCTATCCATCCTCTGGTCTGCCTTTTGCCTACCTGACTGCCGGGCTTCCTCCCTTCCTTGCTCCCTCAGTTCTGTCCCCGAAGCCTCCAAGCCTGCCAGGCAAGTATTCTCTATCACTCAGCCCCAGCCCAGTCCAGCCCACCTTTTACTTTCTATTTGAAATAGTCTCACTAAGTTACTTGGGCTGGCCTTGAATGGGGCAAACCTCCTAATTCTCCTCAGTGACAAGAATTAGAGGCCTCCACTACCACCCCTCAGCATGGCCCTTACTTTCTATACATTCAGGGAGACCATGCCTTTAAATTTCAGCAATCTGCTTCAGCCAGATGGAATAGCAGAACCAGTAAGCTTAATCAGGTTCATCTCTTTAGTTCATTAAGGGAGCTTCCTGCAATGATGTGTATTCTGTGTCTCCCCTGTTACGGCCACTGGGCACTTCCAATGTAACTAGTGTGCTTTATATTTTTATTTTAACTAATTTAAGTTTTAAAAAAAGCTTCATGTGTCCACCACAATACCGGACAGTGCATCTTCATAATTCAAATACTGCTTAATTCATGAAAATATAACTTCAAGTGTGTATATAAGGTCAATGACTCTGTTCACAGCCAGTGCTCACAGTGTTGGTTCCAAACAGCCCTGAGCACTCAGTCCATCCAGTTAGCCTGGCTCTTTGTAAAGCAGCCCAGAGAGCAAGCTGCACTTCCTCCTTCAGAATCTTCCCTCCCCCACCCCCACTCCCAGGTTGGGAGGTTAAAATCACAAATGTCACAACTCCCAAGGCATTAGAACAGATCAAGTGTTAATCTAGAGGGAAGTAGTGGGTGAAGGGGAGAACATGGGCTGGCAGGGACAGGGAAGATCTATAATGAAGAGGAAAAAAAAATAGAGCCAGTGAATAGATCAATAGAAGCAACAGCTTACATTCAGATTCACAGGAGAAAAGACACAAGGAGACAATCATTTCCTGGGAAAAGCTCAAGCCTAATGAGAATTTACTCTGCTCCTTTATGTGACAACCAGCCCTTTTGTGGCACAAGCTTCCTGACTGACAGGAACCCAGGGCCCCTTAATAGGATTTCCATATTATTTCCAACACCTGCCCAGAAGTTATTTGTTTACATTGAAGGAGGCAAGATTTTCAAATCAGACATCTGCCTCTAGTTCAGGCATATCTTAGGAAACCATCTAGAAAGCAGCTTTGTTACCATGGTGACATTTTTATTTTCCTCCTTAGCTGGCTCAAAACATTAGCATTTCCAATTTTATTTTGTTTTTCAAAGGGGCAAATGTCACTCAAGAAAACAGAAGTGTTTTTTTTTTTTTAAAGCTAAACAGAATTTTTACAAATTTCAAGAATAATTAAGATTGCCCTAAGGAGGACTAAATACAAAGTGGTGTGATTAAGCCACCAGAGGCACTTTTCTGAGGGTCACATCCAAGCTTGTCTACTTCGACCTCAAAGGCTCTTTTTCTCCTCAAGTCTAGACCATCAGGGGCTCAAAAAAGTAACAAGTTAAAGAAGAAAATTGAAGAATCCTTCAGGATATGATGCAGTTATATAATGAGTCCACTTCCAAGTGAAAGGATTCTTCACACTCACCCTATCCACACTCTGAAATCTCACTTACAAGAACACTTGAGGATTGTTACGTCCAGCTCACTGCCTGCAGTTCAGTGAAGAGTGAGGTATGGAAGACAGAAGCTTTTCAGGAACATCTGACAAGTACACAGGGGATGGAATAGTAAACGGTGTGAGGGAAGGAGGGAGACAGGCTGCTCTGGTCTCTAGTGACATAAGCCTAGGCACAACCACCAACCTCAGAGTGGTGCTGACCACCAATGAAAACCAACATCAAACAGGCATTACTTAAGTCAGAAACACAAGAGCATGCCTTAAGTGGATTTCCAGTACTACAACTTATTAAATGCGGAGATAGAAAACACATGGGTTAATTCTGATGAAAGAATCGCCTAGCAAACTTAAACAATGTGACGAATGGTCGTTAATATTTGGAATATTAAATGCTTGTAACACTTTGTTTGACTTGCATTATCTGACTAAGCAGTATCAATCCTGAAATGATTTTATTTCTATGAACAGCAGCAAGCTTATTTAAACCAACAACTTGTTGAGAAGTACCACTTAGCTCTCAGCAAACTTCGTATCACTTGTTCCTGAGCCTACTAATTCTCTTCTGCTTTGTCACAAGCCACTGCATGGGAATGGTTAGGTACGACAGACTCTTCATGTCCACAGTTAAGTGCTAATTCTCCTTGTTACTGGTGTCCCCATATGCAAAGGGCTGTCTAAACCAGAAGATATCTGAATTATTTCACATCACACCACAGACCAAATTATGAAGGATGAAAAGTAGTATTACAGAAGCTCCAAAGAAAGAGATAAGCACTAAGTGTCCTTCCAGGTCATTCTTGTGTGTCCTCCACCCCAAAATAGATGAGTATTTTTAACACAAAAAAGGTAGTAAATACTATGTGGGAAGTATTCTTTTGAAAAAATTATGTATACTTTGAGAAACAAATGCTTCTGAAATTCAAGTGCCAAGCATAACATTTCAATCTTAGGCTCCTCTGAAATATTTTTAAATGTTAAATATAAATTTATTGTATAGTATTTTTTCAAGAGAAAAATGAATTCTAATTAAGAAAATTAGAGATAATAAGCATCAAGATGAAAATGTCTAGTAACTATTGGTTTAAGGAGGAAAAGAATTAAACTACCTTTGCAAAATCAGCTAGGGAAGGCAGATCTGACAATCAGCCTACCCTGTTAATTAATATTTGTTCTGCTTCAGCAATCGGTGGAGGCAAGTGCAGCAAAACAAGCGTGCCTCCCCCGTCACACCATTAATCCACTCACGCTCACCACCTGAGGACCAGCTGTGCCCTACAGACATTCATTCATCTGTTCCACAAACAAACAATTACAACACATTTTCTGGAATTAGGGCACCTGTTACATTTCACACAGCTTACATGCCTGGAGGCAGGGATCAATTAATACTGAACAAATTAGTGCATCATAAACCAACAGAACAAAAGTTCCTGATGGGTCTTTGATAAGGTAACTGTTAACAAAATTCATAGTAAAAAAAAAAAAAATTCCTTCACAAGAATTAGAAAGCAACAATAATGCTAAAACATTTCAAGTTACTATTATATTTTAGAAAACTGAAAGCACTACATTAAACAACCCTCACAGCAACTCACCCCCAAAAGAATTACAACTAGCAATGTGCACATTTGGTTAATAACATGGCCAATTTCACTGCTCTAACAATTATGCATTATGTGCTATACTTTAAGATTTTCATTTCCAAATTAATTTCTAGGATGGGCCTGAACAAAACATAACAACTACATTCCAAATGTACCTAGAGTTATATACCTGAAATCTAGGGAGATTAAGTGACTTAAGTGCCGTGACATACGGCTTACCTGGTACTAAAAAAGAGACTTATTCAAGAACCTGGCTTTGGCTTCCTGTAAACTAGTTCACATTCTAGATGTTTCCATGTGCTTCCTAGTGGTTTTAAATATAACAGGAAGACTCTTACTTATGATTGAGAAAGACACAAAGAATAAAGTGTATTATTTGTATGTATTATTTGCATGTACATGTGGGGATGAACAAAAAGTGAATGTTACAAAAAGAAAGATGAGTTCAAACTTGTGCTTGCTTTGACAGCATATACACTAAAAGATGAGGAAATGCAATACTGATCATCAATAAATATAGTTCCATTTGTGTTTTTATACATAGACTACTATATATTGGAAATATAAATCTACTTTCCAAATGAAGTATTGGTTAACTTAAAATATATTTAATATCTGTATAATGTAAACTAGAATTCATTGTAATCTGTTTCCCTGTAACACTACAAAGTTCTCTCGCACTAAAATTTTAGAGTATTGAGAGAACCTAATGTGTGAGGCAATGAGAGAGAGGAGGGAAAAATCAAAGTTGAGAAGGGTGTGATAAGTAACCCAGGTCCAGGAGAACTCATCAGCTGGTAAAGGTACATGTCACTAAGCCTAACAACCTCCTGAGTTCAAGTCCTGCGACCCACATAGTAGCAGAAAACAGTCATCTGAAAACTGACCTCTGTGTCCACACACATGCCATGGAACACATATGTGCATGCACATATGACATACATGTAACTAGTTGTGGTGGTGAACACTGGTAGGACATGTTGAAGAGTAGGAGCAGGAGAATCATGAATTCAAGGCCAGCCTGGGCTATCCTTGTGGGGATGGAGAGATATAGCTCAACTGTTAAGAATGATTGCTACTCTTGCAGAGGGCCTGGATTAAGTTCCCAGCACCCATATCTTATGTGGTTCACAGCAGCCTCTAAGTCCAATCCCAGAGGACCTAATGTCCTCTTCTGGCTGTTGTGGGAACCAGGTGTAGAACACACACAAATTCAGTCATACACACACTCACATGAAAGTCAGCAATTAAAAAAATTGTACAGTACCATTAGAAAAAAATTAGAAGGGAATTCCTTTTAGATGAAGAAAGGCTTGAGAGTTATCACAAGAAAAATAATGAATCCTATTTGGATCATATTTCAAGAAAATTAATTTTGTGAATGCTTACAAGTTCAATTACTGACTATCTAATTGTGTGGACACAAAAACACAAATAGAACTCTATTTACTGATAGTCAATATTGCATATCTAATAATAAAAATGTTAGATAATTATTTTTTAAGCAATAAAAGACATTATGATCATCTTAAAAATGTTCAATGGAGTGGACAGAGCTCAGTTAAGAGGACTGATCAGAGGTCCATTCCCAGCAGCCACACCAGATGGTTCACAACCAAACATAACTCTAGCTCACAGTGATCTGATGCCCTCCTCTGGCCTATATGTCATGTGCATATCCAGTCTTCAACACAAATACACGTAAGAATAAAACAAATCTTTAAAAATATATATATTATTTAGATGAATGTGTACCTTCTCCCCAAGGGCCAGACGCATGTTATCTATAATCTGCTTGGAGATACTTCAGTGAGAGAAAGGACTTCATAAAAACATGGCTAAACGCTATTGCTTTTGTATATAGAGGTTACGTGGATAGGATTTCTCTGTAAAATATAGTATGTTCCTAATTTTTAAGACAAAATATAAGACTAAGTCGAAAAAAGCTTTCCTTTAAGGATGGCACTGGCAATATGACCTTGGGCAGGGCCTTCAAACACTAACTCCTTCCTAGGGCATGCAATAATAGGGTGAGCATGGCACCTGCTTTTGCAAGTGACATCTATAAGTAGGATCTCAAAGTGGAAGGTGGAGGCATCTTCAAAGACAATAAAGAAGTTAATTGGGGACTCAGGGGATCTCACCCACATTTTTTTTTCTAGGTTTGAAGAAACAGCTTTGTGAGCATAGTAGGTTTGGCTAAAGAGAAACTAGAAAGCCAAACGGTATCTTCTGTTTGGATAGCTTTTCTTCAGATTACTGACGACTAAAGGAAAACAAGTCTTAAGGCATGTCTACTACTGTTACTTATTTAGTTCTTTAGCTGTTCTTTATAGTACTTTAGTAGTATCTTCTATTCCTCCTTTTCAAATTTCACTTTCTATTCTTTTATGCCTTTAAGAAAAACAAAGAGCTGGTGGTGGTGGTTCATTTAACCCCAACACTAGGAGGCAGAGGTAGCCAGCCTGGTTGACAGAGCAAGTTCTAGGACAGCCAAAGCAAACCAAAGAGGGGCAGAAACAAACCAAGCACC
Organism: Rhabdomys pumilio; assembly: GCA_030674055.1. NCBI lineage: Eukaryota > Metazoa > Chordata > Mammalia > Rodentia > Muridae > Rhabdomys > Rhabdomys pumilio. The sequence goes on from JANHMN010000003.1 coordinate 141,936,800, forward strand.
ACACACAAAACAAAACAAAACAAAACAAAACAAAACAAAACAAAACAAAAACAAAACATGTGCCTTTCTAAAAATCTACAGCAATGCAAACTGCCCTACCACGTTTTCCAGAAAGCCTGATGCCCGTATAGTATTATGAAGAACCAAACTGCCCAGGCATATGGTTATCCCTCTCCTAAACATTCCCTCCAGTTTCTTCTTCAGTGCTTTCTCTCACATAGGAGATTTCAAAAAGTTAAACATGTTCAAAACACACAGTTCTTTGAAACAGGAAAAATAGTATGTTTATTTGGGGGAAGGGAGGGTTGGTGCAAGCATATGTAAGTTACAGATTCCGGAACATTAAATCTTAATGTGCAAAGTGAAGTGGCAAATACGAGTAATCACTCTGCTAATTCAGGCTCAAAAGCCACTCTCACCTGTAACACCCTGTTAACAAGGCAACAGTACTCTCCTGGCCTGAACCATATATTTCAGTATGAGCATAAAACCCTTCTTCTAATTTTCCAGTGATAAACCTTTACTGCCAACAGTGACTAACTGGGAAAGTAAACAGAAACATATGATGTTTTAGTCATCTGTGCAGAATAAGCAACTTAACATACAGATGAAGCAGAATAAATAGGCACTGCCTTACACAGAACTTGAAGAGATTGCCATAAAATCCTTTAAGCAAAAGCAAAAAATTCTCATAGGATAAAAGCATAATATGCATACACACAGAAAAGCATTTAGTGTGAAAAATCATATGTAACCCTATAAAACTATGTGCAACATCTGTACTTATTACAGTGTAAAATATAAGCTCAATGTTGACGGAATGTGTAAGAATACAAGCAAATACTGCATTCCAAGATTTGAAATAGATGTGGAGGTTTTAGAGATAATTGGATAATGTACAACTCACTGAGAATGACCATAATCTATGAAAGCATGCAGTATTTTGGGCAAGATATTTTGACAAAGTAACAAAAATAAAATCTTTACCACTTATAGGGAACAAATTTTGCACTTCTATATTTTATAGATTAAAAAAATATAGTAAATCCTTCAGTTCTGATACAGAAGAGCTATATTCAAGAGAAATGAGAAGAGGACTATGTACATAAATAAAAGAATTTTAATGAAAGTATGTTCAATATTTAGCATCTTGGAAGAAATCATGAAGCTGACCAACATTCCCTAGTTGTGAGTGTATCTATTTGTTTCAATTGACCTTAACTTTGATACCTAGAGTATGCAGATGCTGGATGTAGAGACGGTAATGAGAGTAATTTCTCAGCCATAGGTTTTTATAAAGTTTAGGCAGTTTGGTGGTGGCTGTTCTAAGTTATTAACCCCATTTCAGTCATTTGAAAACTAGAGAGTGATGTAAGACCTGAATGTCTTGGAGCACTTGGTTTCCTCCTCATGGACAAGTACTTCAAGCAACTGGTTTCTTGCTATTTCCAGGTCTCACATGTGGGGCTTACACTGGTCACAGTCAGCAGACAGCCAAGACAAATAAGGAAGGTGGCAAGTGCTATGGCCCCTTATTTCAACAGTACTACTGTACACAATGTTTTAGTTTCTCGTCACCAAGTAAATTGATTCTAGGACTCCCTACAGTGCTTTCTCCTTTAGATCCATATTTACATTCTCTATCAATGTCAAAAAAACTTCAGATGGAAGTCTGCAAATAACAGGCTTAAGAATGAACTCGGCTACTGGAGCTAAAGAAGACTAGATCAATAAAGCCAACAGCATGTGATTTAGTGGGACAGAAATTTCAGAGAGGGGAAAGGCCTAACAATTCAGTAAATGATTGCTCTGGTTTACTTGGTTTCTCAAGGAAAAGCACCTTAATTACTTAGTTCTTTACAGTGTGCCTAAATGTGCTTTATAAGCTGTTCTCAAATCTACCCTGTTTAATAATCAGTAACATCAAGAAAACATTTTTAAGAGTGTCTCTCACAATTAAATACACCCATAACTTTGTATAAATCAAAACTCTGCTACCATATCACATGTTACAATGAAGCTGTGTAACACTGCCCACATCCTCATTACATGCAACACTAATTACTACCAGCACATTCCGATTTTTCTGCACATTACAGGCTTTTAGAGGAGCTATAAAATTTTCAGGCACCATTAATTTAAATTTGTATTGAAATTTCCTTTTGACAGATGGCCAAAAATTACTTATTATTTAGAGTATAAGAGCTGCCTGTTTGCAGATTAGAAGAGGAAAGGGAAAAATTTAGAGCCAGAAGGAAATTTATGTCACATTCATTACCTGTTAAATGTTAAGGAGAATTACTGTGCATGAGTGAATTATTTCATATTAGCCCAACTAGCAGACAACTGGATAACTGGTTGCTACAAACCACCCCCAGTCACACATCAGCCAAAAACCATAAACCGCCCCTCTTAACCAGGAACTCCTTATACAAGAATAGGAATGCTCAATGGAATCGGCAGTCACATCTGGAGCATCACAGAAATGGGAAAAAGAAAACAAAACAAAACAAAAAAACACAACAATTTCACCTTAAAAAGCTACAGAACAATCCGAGACCAGACATAACACACTTCAAGCATAGACTTGTAGCTGTCAATCATAATAAATCAGCAACGTCAACTTATTTCCTTAGTACTTTCTTCTGGCTTCTGGCTGTTCTGACATGTCCAGGCTCTCTAGGATTATATATGATTAAAAACATGTATCTTATTCTTTCTTGTGTGGGGTCATATGAAATGTAAATATCATAAAGTGTACAGTGGTATATAAATATTTTCACAATCATCTGTGATCAGAGCTGGAGAGGAGTCTTTTGTTTAGTTCACTGGCCTACCTGAAGAACTGTATTCATAAGGCACCAGGAGTGTTTATATTCCAGCCTCAGACAGGCTTCCCTGGAGTTCTGATCAGCTGGTCCTGACTACCTTATTTACTTACTACTTCTAATGTACATGTGGAGAACGTGTAATTACACTCTCAGAAATGTGAACAGTATACAACAAAATGTACAACTGCAAATATATTTTGTAGTTCTAACTGTTGTTTGGGATTGCACATGCACTTTCAAATTCAAAGATTCTTGAAGGATAAAATGGAAATACTCAATATTGAATTTCTGTTATTTAAGGGCTATGAAAACAATTTTAATTTTCAAAAGGTCAGAGAGTAAAGTACTATTCATAGTCAAAGCAAAGAACTGTGTCTGAGAAAGACTTTAGTTTCATATATATATATATATATATATATATATATATATATATATATATATATATTTCACAAAAAACTGCAAAAGGTCTAAATAACCCAATGGTTAACCCCTTTGGCAGTGAAACAACCCTTCACAGAGATTACCTAACACCACCAAAACCCACAAATGCTTATATTACAGTTATGGAATAGCAACAAAAGCAATTTTATGACTAGGGGTCACCACAACATGAGAAACTGTTATTAAATGGTGGCAGCATTAGATTAGAAGGTCTGAGAAAACTGAACTAACCTATGGGCCACAACATTTAATTATTTACAACTCAAAAAGACGGTACCCATACCTTGTGTGGGGTCATATGAAATGTAAATATCATAAAGTATACAGTGGTGTATAAATATTTTCACAATCATCTGTGATCATTGGGCTAGTGTCCCAGAACTACATTAATTCAATGAGTAATACAATGGTATGTGCTACATAATTGTGCATGTACATAGCATATTTAACTGGACCTGACTCAAAGGTGATTGAAACACATTCACAGTTTATTCACTTCCTGCATGACAATCTGTGTATTTTGTTTGCATACTATGAAACACAGTAGGCAAGTGAGACAGATTAAAATTTTCAAAGAAGTACTTGTCACACTACAAACTCAAGTATTACAAACAGAAAACTCAAAGTCTCTGGTGAACAGAAATATTCTTTTTCCCCCCAACCTCTGAACAGAAATATTCTTAAGGAAGGTTTCTGTCTCCTCCCCTTTATGCTGAGCACAAACATAGAGCCCTACACATACCAAGCACAAGCCCTCCCACTGAACCTACACTAGCCCAAACATATGTTTAGTGCTTTGTTTCCTGATAAGTATATATTTCTTATAAATTGATACATTAACTTTGTTGACAGTATCTTAAAGCAGTTACATTTTTTGCCTAATACGAGCAATTCAGTTTATTAGTCCACTGTGTTCCACAAATATGATCCTCAGAAAAGTATGACCATTGTTGAAAAAGACTACTGGACTAAGTTGACCACAATTTGGTAAATGTCATCCATACTGGTCTCTAAATCTCAAAGAATCCATTATTAGATTTATTAGCATTACTCAGAATCTTTGTGTCTGAATATTTGAGTCCTACCTTGATGGAGTCTCTGTCTGTAGGCAGAACAGCAGGAAAACAAGCAGAGAGGCAAGAAAAAAAGAAAAGTGCTAGTTAGTTTACATAAAATCATAGTTATCAAACCTGACCCTGCTAAATAACAAATTGAACAGATGTCAACTTTACTGTAAAGTTAATTATTAATACTATTCTAACAAGATTCACAAAGCACTGGTTCACCTTTGACACAATTTCAAATGAACCAAAGTTAGCCATTCTTATTTATGTATATCTTATTGACTTTTCCACTTATGAGTTTATAATCATGAGTCAACTCTGAACCATGGCATTAAGATAACTGTAAAATAAATATTACAGTATTCCTAGCATCACAGAGGATAAACTTCTCTCTATGTAATATGAACGATCTGCCCATGCTCTAAGTGTTAGTATGAGACTGAAAGAGCAGCAGACTTTATTACAAGACACACCATTCCAAACCAGCAAGCCACCCCTGTGCTGCATAAGTTGTCATAAAGATATGGTGGAAGAATTCTTCTTCACCTTTGTGGTTACCTATTGAAAACTATCATTAAGCACTGCACACACACACAGGAACATTTAAAAGCCTCTATACCATTATCTTCCTTTAGAAGAGAAAGGAAACCAACTATGAGAACACAATGAACTTCCTCAGTAGTTATTATTAAAAACAATCAGTTAATCTCATGTTTCTGAATAGGAGTAAGTCAGAGGTATTTAGAACAAAAGATTTAGTTAGAATTGAATCATCTCAATTAATAAGACAACTGGAATTCTTACTATGCTTTATAGATTCTTCTCATTTACTAACAGGAACTGACTTGATCAAATATAAATGAGCCTTTAGTAAATTAAGTTTTCTTCTCCAACAATCTGGTCAAAGCTGACCTTTAAGGCTACATGACTTTGGAACAGGATTTCACTACTGATTTAAACTTTGGAAGCAAGGGATCAAAATCAGAAGCAACCAATGATCTGAAGAACTGGAAATGTAGCCCCACAGTAGGACCCTGACTAGATGTGTAAGGTCTCTGGCTTCTATTATCAGAAGAGTCAGAGTAGAAGCGGAGGGCATGGGGTGGCAAAATCTACAAATAACTCTTTGCCTTTTGAGCAACCATCAGGACCCCGTATGACAAATGACTCCTTCTAATAGTCTGCCTTTTGATGGAAATTCTTTTACTTAGACATTGGCAAAATGAAATTCAGAGACAGAAAATGATGACATCTAGAATCTATCCCTAGAAGACAGATAATTCCACACTGATCCCCAAATGCTCACTCACCTCTTTGGTGATCATTGTCATGGTGCTTTTTCTCATCCTTAATTGGGAGGTGAGACTGACCTCCTAGTGCACTGGAGAGGGCCAGAAGTCCTGCGCTGCTCCCAATGGGTGGGATGGCTGGGGGCTGAAGCCCTGAAGGGTGTGGTGTCAGAGGCACAGGCAGACCGTGTCCATGTGACAGATGCTGAGCTTGGAGTTGTTGCTGCTGTGAGAAATCAGACACAGATATTGAATCTGTCCCTTGTATAGCCCACAGGAAAAGCAGTAGGTATAAATGATAATGAAAACAATCTTCTACACAAGATGGAGTTACCCTCATCCTGAATCATTAGTTGGGAGGGGGAAAGGAGGAGAAACGTATAACTGATGTGTTACTTTTCTTCTAAAATCTAGGGTTTTTGTTGCTGCTGCTATTGTTGTTTAATATGTAGGGGGAAAAAAAACCTAGATTTAAAAAATGGTAAACTATTTAAATGCTTTTTAAAAGCTGAAAGTTCTTGAACAAAGCCTCTGTATTTTGTTCTAAAACAAAAGGCAAAGGTCCAGTTATCATGTAGTTCTAATCCAAATGTATACGTGAATAACTGTTAAAGCAGTGATGTTGAACAAGCAAAGCTGAAAATCGAGAAAATTAGTGTCAAACCGTTGTCCCAGAGCCACTGCACAGCATGCAGGGAGAGTTAATTTGAAAAAGAAAACCTGAATTAACAACCCAGAAAAGGACGCTGGTTGCAGCCACAGTTTTTTAAGCCCTTTAAGTGTCCTCAGCGGCACTTGAGCAAATTACTAAAGAAAATCCAATGTAGCAGGGCTTGGGTTCTCCTGTAGGCTTGCTCAATAATGCTGAAATAATTGGGCACTCTGTGCACGTTTAGTGATGCTCGAATGAAAAGCTAGAGGCCTGCCCTTGTACTCTTCCCTAGCAGCTGACTTTGTGTTGTGACAGGTTTATTTGAGTGGGACCGTGATGCATGCACCAGTAACCACGCTGACAAGAGTTTAAAGTCATTTTTACCAGCACACTGGCAACACATAGAGAAAGCCCTTAAGAGGTTGGAATGGGAGTGCTTGACCTCAGTAGAGACTGAATCAAGCCTGACTACAGGAGCCATTATAGGTAGGTTGGCTGCCTCTGCCGAATGGGCAAGAGGCGAAGACAGGAAGGATGTTGAGTTAAATACACCCCTTAACAGGAATCTCTTCAACTCAAAACCTGTTAGTAAAATATTATCAGAACAATTGCTGAGTAAATCTAAGAATAACATTAATAGTCACTAAATATTAATTACCGCTTTTAAATAAACCAGTTTTTATGCAAAATCTGAAATAGACAAAACTTCTATAATTTTCTTTCTTAGCAAGATTTCACTAGTCTTCAAAAAATGAAATTATTCTCTAAATAGAAACTTAAAGTAGCTTTTACAATATTTCAAAGAAAACAATGAAATTTTATTCTCTTCAAATTTCTTTCTTCTTCCTCTCCTGTGTGCCTTCCTGTATATCATTAATCAGTTCCTTTCTCCTGCTGACCTGCATCTAAAACTGCAAGTAAAACTGAAACAATAAAGCCAAGTATACAAGAAATGGAAAATGGGAGCAGAACTCAGATACTCTGTCAACCTAACCTCATAACTTCATGCACATAAAGCCTTTCCTCCCTGCAGTTTTTAATTTGATGTTTCTTCCTTGGGAGCATGAACCTTGGGAGCAACAACCCTTATGGGTTACTCAATACAGAGTTGTCAGCCTTGAAAACATATACATATAAACAACAAAAATGGACTTGGCAGTACAAAGATAGATATGTATATATCCCATATATTATACGTAATACATGTTTTATATATGATGTAAAATGTGTAAATGTACAATAAATATGAATGTATATGTAAATACATCTAGCTGATATACATCTATCTCTCTATATAGATATTGTGCAACATACACGCATACATATTTGTGCATATACATACATATACATGTACATGTAACAGTAATAATAGGCTATTAACTTGAAAGTAGAGGTGCATGAGAGAGGTCTGAGGTAAGATAGGTGGGAGGGGCTGGAAGGAAAGTACTGAAAAAAAAATCATATAAAGCATAGAAAGAAAAGCATATAAAAAAATTAGACGATTTTTTATTGGAGTGACCTAAGTCATCTTAACAATCCTTCAATATGATTTAGTTGTGACCAAAAGTATGCATGCAAAACTATATTTTCTAAATATGTAGAAAATTACATACATGATGAATACAAAAATTTAAGTAAATACATATTAAATTTACCTTAAAATCTAGTTCAACTTACTGACAAATTGTCCCAATTTTCTTGTTCCTTGAAATTCCATTAATATTTCTGTGTATCATTTGGGCCTATAGATGCTTATATCTCTAGGTTCAAATGTCAAGGAACTACAAGCACCTGAGAATGTATTTCTTCTTTGACTTCAAGAGTCTCTATATGACATCAAACCTTCAGACACAGAAGCATTTGCACATTATCTGATATGCTTAAGAATATTTGTGTCATAATCTATAAGAAGAAAATCTCAGTCTAAATGATACATTCAGTGATTTCAGTATATTGTTCTTCTCTCTGAAGATAGTAAAGATTAAAAAAAACAAAAAAAGCTTTAACTGCCTTATTTTTCCATTCAACCAGGACATTTTCAAGAACATCAAATGTATCTCAGTCTGTCTGGCTGCACATGAGAGTCGCAGTAAGCCTCCCAGGTGCCCTGTTACTTCTCTTCATAACAGTTCAAACACGGGTCCCCTGGCTTCTTTATGTGCACCTTCAAAGAAGATTCACCCCAATATAGTAGGAACCATACGGGTTTTCCAGCCTTGATTAAAAAAATGCCTCTGAAAAATATTCCATGGTTTTAAAAATAATACCCATCCTCCCCGCCCCCCCCCCAAAAGCAGTTCAGACTTCGTAGCACACGCGGTCTTCCATAACACTAGTATCAGTTTGACTATGCACTACTTTACAATAGCCAGGGAACTTTGTCTGAAATACTAGCCAACTGACTAAGTGTTCCAAACCTCCATATCTTATTATTATTATTACCAGTGATCATCAACACACATATGTACTCAATAAATCTGTCTCTGTGTTTTTCAATTCTCCTCATTCTTCTAACCTCCTTGTGAAGGGAATACCTCACCCTGATTACACTCAATCATTGATTGTGCTCTAGCACTGCCTCTGAATTCTGATGGCACTTGAGGCCAAATCATATAAATAACACCCAATAACCCAAGAAAATAAAGAGATTTATCTAGGGATAGCTAGATAGAAATACATTTGCTGTAAGTTTATATATAGATATAGATCTATTTCTTTTAAAAATCTCAAATTACTAGATATTTCTTATTCTTAGTATGTATCAAATAGATTATCAACTAAGGTCAGCAACATACTATAAGCCGATGAATTTGGGCTTTATTTTCTTCCAATAACACAAAGTTCAAATTTTAAAATACAATCAGAAGAAAACTAGCTGACTTTGACTCTGCTATATTTTTCATTTATGACAATTTAAAAATAAACAACTACAATCAAAAATACATAAGATCCATAGTATCACGATGAAACTAAAGAGCTTGGTACCTCTTCATATAAAACTTACGGACTTATTTTTGTTGTTGAACTTTTAATTTTTCATATAAATTTCAAATTTCTTGAAGAGAACTACCACCAAACTTTCCTTAAGCCGATGAACTCAAGATACTCAGTCATGACTGTATACTGAAGGCTTTTATTGTTTCTAATGAATATATGCAATTCCCATTTACTCTTTGCCTAGTTTCCATTAACAATAGCATATGTAATGTTTTACAAAATTTATCAAAACTAAAAAAATTCACACCAGCACATCACTGTCACCCAAGCAGCCAAGCATACTCAGACCCTGCTTAACTCACACCAATGTACCTTTCTGTTCCACAATGCAGACCATGAGAGACGGTGGACATTTAAAGACATTTTATTTTTTTTAAAAAAAGCTCTTAAAAATTTTAAGAATGGTAACAATCAATAAACTATAGTTCTAATGTTAAATAGCACCTGGTTTGAATAGGTTTACAGAAGAAAACAAATTGAAAAGGGATACCATAAACTCATGGTACAATTCCCTCATCCCTACAAAATGTATAAATAAAAATATGTTCATCATGGTATTCTCCTCAATGAAATGGTTTTTATTAAGTGTTTTCAAAATATAGAACTATATATAAAATATTAAACATAACATGTCATGAAAAGGTGTATGACAAACTGTATCAGAACACAGAATTCACTGGCAGTAAGAATACAACCTGACAGTATCTTAAAAGACAGCTATTAAGGATTGCAACACAGTGTTTACTGTTTGTTTGTTTGTTTAATTCTCACAAGTCCTTCCTTAGTAACCAGAGAAAACAAGAAGAAGTACTGACATTTTGTGTCAATGACTAAAGAATAGCTCCCAGGTGTACACACTCTCAAACCCAGAGGACAATGGCTCCAAAGCACACAGCCATCCTACAAGCCATTCAGAGAGCATAAACTGATCTGATCGATGATCTGATGAAATGATCTGATCTAGCAAGAAGAAATTACACCAGGAAGAAAAGGCTGACTGAAACAGACGTAAGGAGCCAGAAGGAAGCATCATGCTACGAACTGGACAGAGGTAATGTAACTGAATGGTGAAAAAACTGTTTAATACAGACAGCACTGTTAACCCAACTTTTAACTATGAGACTAGGCCGGGTCTGAGAAAGGAGGTTATCCAAAGCATTACAAAGAAGTGTACAAGAAACAGTCACCTCATGTTCCCAAGCGTGTTTCTTATGTAAAACTGAGACAGTCATAACATCTACTTCCCAAAGTAGCTATGAATAATATACCTATTATTATTACTAAAAAAAGGTATCTATCCCCTCTCAAAATACACACACACACACACACACACACACACACACACACACACACATACACACATGAAGGGAAGGTGTATCAATTTTTTTCTATTGCTATGATAAGGCCACCACAGGAGGGAAGCTCTTTCTTTTCATAAGATATTAAATTAAAACAAAAATTGTTTTTTAATTTTAATTAATTTAAAATACATAATAAAATGATGGGGTACAAAGTTGTTAGACAGGTTATTCGGTGTCAAGAATCACTCCACAGATTACTTACCTTCTCCATAATGTGGTAATTAGAAATTGGTGGAATTCCTACTTGAAAATAAAACAAAACAAAAACCTTAAACTGATTTTAACCTTGAAAAAATTAGAAACAAACAAATCCAGAAGATGGAACATTCCCCAAGATAAGTCTAGAACCTTTGAAATGTAAACAAAATATACAGCAAAGTTGTTTGGAGAATAAAGAGATATGGAAAGAAATAAAGAGATATGGAAAGAACAGTGGTTATATATGAACCCTGAATTGGAGAAAGATGCAACAAAGAAAAAAGTGTAACAAAAATGCTAAAGGACATTCTATGGGCTGTTGGACAAATACGATAATAAGCTCTCATACTTCCTCATTTATCTCCTTGATCTGCTATTCTGGCCCAACATGGTGCCTGTCTGTGTTCTATCCCCAAACACTTGGGGGATTTTATTAACCTTGTCACTGGAAAGAGTACTGCCACTTTTTTCTCCCCCTTAATTGTTTTAGGCTTTACTAGAGAATCTAAATCTAAGCAAATTAATAATAAAGGTTCAAGGTATTCAAAAAAAAATGAAACACCTCAAATTGACTTTTCTATTTTGTGAGTTTTTGTTACTGAAGTCATCAAGTAAAGGACTGTGATGAGAAAGCTTTCTGTAGTTACTTGAACAATCTGAAAACATTTAAAAAACTTAAACAGTTCATGTTCCCTGAATTTGATCTGAGAATTTGAGAGGTAGAAGGAACTCTAGATGCTGTCTCTAGGTAGGTTGCTTTTCAACAATTTGATAGCTTATGCTTGTTTCACCTTTGTGTGTTGTGTATATATGTATATATATTTATACATATATAAAAGAAAACAAATCTTTAAAGTACTCATAGATCTACTCATATCAGAAAGAGTACGCAGTTTTAATTTAGCACATATACATACATATATATTAAACAAATACAATGTGAACACTATGTTTTCTATTCTGTATCTTTATTTAATAAAATCCTAACAGAAATTGATAATGGAAACTAGATTAACTTTGCCGTGTGTGTGTGTGTGTGTGTGTGTGTGTGTGTGTGTGTGTGTGTGTGTATACACCTGCCATGCTGCATGCATATGTTGGAGTTAAGAGTTAGTTCTCACCTGTCATATGGGCTGTAGGGATTGAACTCGGGTCACTGGGCTGGTCAGAAGCATCTTTATTTGAGACATCACACCAGTTTTGGTTCTGGTGTTCTTTTGCTTTTGTTTTTGTTGTTTAGTTTTCTTTTTCTTTTTCTTTTTTTTTTTTTGAGATGCAGTCTCTCTAGTAGCTCTGGGATTTCTAGAACTCACCATGTAGACCAGACTGGCCTTGGACTCACAAAGATCAACCTGGCTCTGTCTCCCAAATGTTAGAATTAAAGATATGTGCTACTATACTTGGCTACTAAGGACTTTGTAACTAGTATGATCAGGATCACATTCTTTTGCTGGTTATGTGCTATGAATGCTCTTTCCTGCTTACTGACTTATCTCATTTTGTAAGGTGTCTTTTGAAGAAACAGCTGTATTTGTTTTAACTGCGTAATAAAACTATTAATCATTTTCTCATAGTTTGAGCTTTCTTTGACCCACTTAAAAAGTTAAACAACATATGATAATTTTTTGAAATTTTAAGATTTTTACCTCTATTGCAGATCAGCAGACATAGGAATCAAATTTCCATTTTCTCCCTAAGAATAATTTGTTACCCTTAACAAGCTGTTGGCATTCAATAAGTTATATCTGTTTATTCTTTTGATATAAAAGTATATCTATGTCTGAGTATTTTAAAGATTTAGTTTTATTTTGTATATGTTAGGCTATGTGTATATACATATACCAAGAGTAGATAGAGACCAAAAGAGGATCCCCTGGACTAGAGTTACAGAAACCTGTGAGCTAAGATGCAGGCACAGAGAACCAAATTTAGGTCCTCTGCAAGAGCAACAAGTCCTCTTAACCATTAATCCATCTCTACAGCCCTTAAGTCTGAGTACTTTAAGTCTTAGAGTTAAAGTTCTTAAATAGGCCACAAGGAGCTTCATGTATGACCAAAAGGAGTAACAGTATTTATTATTACTGACACAGTACAGAAAATGAGAAGAAAAGGTAGGAACTGAGAACAGGAATTTGTAACATATAACCAACAGGTGTTCACAATCCTGATACCAACTGGAATTTTGGCTGAAAAAACAAAATAAGCTTTGCCTAAACACAGACTAAAAAGACTATTTTAAGATAAAACAAAAAGATATTTAATTATTGGAAGTTCACAATATGATACAGAGACTACACTGAAGACAACAAGAATGAACAGCACAAAAACAGCTAGAAAGAAATCAGGAGCTCAAACTAAAACAGAGTGGTACTGAAATGAGGGCTATGGCAGTAGACCATGAAAAAGAGGAACTGAGATGTTTTTAAGAAGACGATTCCAAAGATATAGTTATGTGAGCTGGAGTTTAAGAATAACTTAGGGAACTCAGGATACCTTGTAAAACTAGACCTCATATAACCAGGCAGATCAAACCAATTACATAAAGCAGAAAAGGAAAAGTATTTTGTCCTGTTTTTACAATTAGAAATGAAGAGCTAAAGAATAAAAAAAATTAAAAGTAAAAAATAATCCTACCAGCCAAAGTAAACACTAATATCGTATATGTATGCAGCATTTTTTCAATGCATATAGGAATTTTTACATGAAAACATCAAGGTATCTTTTAGTTTAGTCAGCTGTCTGTATCTCTAATTAATGCTGCTTTGTTGGTAATAGGTGAGTGTTCACTTAAGTGATTACCAGTAACTAGATATTCAGGCTGTTTCCACTACTTTATACATAAACACATGGCATTAAAACTCTTCAAATGCTTTCTGTTCTTTGATGCTGCTAAGAAAGCATTGTCGTAAGGCTCTCATCACCCCGTTGTTGTGTCTAAGTCAGTCTCCCAAGGAGCCAGACCAGCTGTGGAAGCTCTTCATTGGAGGGCTGAGCTTCAAAACAACTGACAAGAGTCTGAGGAGTCATTTTGAGCAACGGGGACCACTAACAGACTGTGTGGTAATGAGAGATCCAAACACCAAAAGATCCAGGGGCTTTGGGTTTGTCACATACGCAAGACCACACAAGGTGGATAGAAGAGTTGTGGAACCTAAGAAAGCTGTGTCAAGAGAAGAGTCTCAGAGACCAGGTGCCCACTTAGACTGTGAAAAAGATGTTCGTTGATTATATTAAAGAAGATAATGAACATCACCTACAAGATTATTTTGAGCAGTATGGGAAAATTGAAGTGATAGGAATTATAACAGACAGAGGAGGTGGAAAAAAGAGGACCTTTGCTTTTGTCACCTTTGATGACCATGACTCTGTGGATAAGACTGTTATTCAGAAATACCATACTGTCAACGGTCACAACCATGAAGTAAGAAAGGCTTTGTTGAAGCAAGAGATGGCTAGTACTTCATCTAGCCAGAGAGGTTGAAATGGTTCCAGAAAGTTTGGTTGTGGTCATGGAGGCTGTTTTTGTGGCAATGACAATTTTGGTCAAGGAGGGAACTTCAGTAGTAATGGTGGCTTTGGTGGCAGCCACGGTGATGGTGGATGTGGTTGACAGTGGGGATGGAAATAATGGATTTGGCAATGATGATGGTTATGAAGTAGGCAGCTCTGGTTACTCTAGAGGAAGCAGAGGCTATGGAAGTAGTGAACAGGGTTATGGAAACCAAGGCAGTGGCTATGGCAGGAGTGACAGCTCTGACAGTTATAACAATGGAGAAGAAGGAGGCAGCTTTGGTGGTGGTAGTGGAGGCAATTTTGGAGGTAGTAGAAGCTACAATAATTTTGGCAATTACAACAACCAATCTTTAAATTTTGGACCAATGAAGGGAGGAAACTTTAGAGGCCGAAGCTCTGGTGGTGGAGGCCAGTACTTTGCTAAACCATGAAACCAAGGTGGCTATGGAGGTTCCAGCAGCAGCAGTAGCTATGGCAGTGGCAGGAGGTTCTAATTATAGTCAGGAAACAAAGCTTAGCAGGAGAGGAGAGCCAGAGAAGTGACAGGGAAGCTACAGGTTACAACAGATTTGTGAACTCAGCCAAGCACAGTGGTGGCAGGACCCAGCTGCTACAAAGAAGACATGTTTTAGACAATACTCATGGTGTGTGGGCAAAAAACTCCAGACTGTATTTGTGACTAATTGTCTAACAGATTATTTTAGTTTCTGTTCTGTGGAAAGTATAAAGTGGTCCAATAAAAGGTTTTACTGTAGACCTTTTTCACCCATGCTGCTGATTGCTAAATGTAATAGTCTGATCACGACACTGAATAAATGTGTCTTTAAGAAAAAAAACTCTTCAAGTTATACAATACCTAATAAAAGTGATCTAAATAACTTTTTAAATTTCTCATATAACAAGAAGACAGCAAGACATTTTCTCCAAAGGAGAGAAAACATCTTTTGTTAAAGAGAACACATTTCTTTATATCTCAGTAACTTGAATAGGTCATGTGCCCACTTATCTGTAAGGAGGGCAAGGTGTCTAGAATGCTGGCCTTCATTATAGAAGGTGGAGCCCAAGTATCATCTGTCTTTACTCTTGATCATTCTAGCAAGTTGTTAAAAAAAAAAAGAAAAAAGAAAAGAAAGAAAGAAAAAAAAAAAACCTTCCTAATTTTCAATCCAAGTAACAACAAGCAACTTAGACTAGAAAAGTGTTTGCTTTGTTTATCCTCAATGGTTTCTTCTCCGAGGTATGAAATCTGTGCAAAGAAGGAGGAGGAGGAAAAAGAAGAAGAAGAGGAGGAGGAGGAGGAAGAAGAGGAAGAGAAGGAGGAGGAAGAAGAGGAAGAGGAGGAAGAGGAGAAAGAGGAAGAAGAAGAAAAGGAAGAAGAAGAAAAGAAAGAAGAAGAAGAGGAGGAAGAGGAAGAAAAGGAAGGAGAACAAGAAGAAGGAAGAGGAGGAGCAAGAAGGGGAGGAAGAGAAAGAAAAAGGAAGAAGGAGAAGAAAGAGGAGGAGGAGGAAGAACAGAAGGAGGAGGAGGAAAAGGAAGAGGAAGAGGAGAAGGAAGAAGAGAAGGAAGAGGAAGAGGAGAAGGAGGAGGAGGAGGAGAAGGAAGAGGAGGAGGAGGAGAAGGCGGCGGCGGCGGCGGCAACCCATTTGCTTCAGCACCTAAATAGCACGGCCTTGCTGCTCAGAAGACAAATCTGGATGCTGTTCATTTCTCTTATTTTATGGCTTCACTAACAAAATAAAGTAAGAAACATAACAAATCTTTAAAAGGTTTCAAGAGTGATCATCTTAAGTTTTTCTTAAGAGGATGTGAGGAGGTAGCTCTTACTCCTATTAGGTCAACAATGCTTTTTAAGTTTGAGTATTACTCTTATCTCACAAAGTATTTGCTACTCATAAGCAACATGAACACAAGACAAGAAAATAGAACCACAAAAGAGGAACAAATCTACAATGAAACAATGGCATAATTTCAAGGAAAGAACTATTCAAACCATAAGTCAATTCCTGTGACTTCATACTTGATTTCTCCCTGACTGTCGTTGTCCTTGTCCTCCTCTCCCTCAGTCACCTGCTTCCTCATCCATTGCTTACAATTAGCTAATAACTACCAGTCATTAATAAGCCCTTCTATCTCTAACTCCCTAGACACTATTTGGAAAAACTTTATTTTTTTTATTTATTTATTTATTTATTTATTTATTTTATTTTATTTAATTTTTGGTTTTTCGAGACAGGGTTTCTCTGTGTAGCTCTGGCTGTCCTGGAACTCACTCTGTAGACCAGGCTGGCCTCGAACTCAGAAATCCACCTGCCTCTGCCTCCGAAGTGCTGGGATTAAAGGCGTGCACCACCACTGTCCAGAAAAACTTTAAACTCCTGATTAGCAAATTTTGAATAAACTCTGAAATGCCCTATGTGATTTTCTTGGGCTGCCAGCTCTCAAATAACAAAATGGAGATCTTTTATTAATTATGAAAACTTGGCTTTGGCTTAACTCATCCATCCATTTGGCTCAACTAATCCATCTAAGTAACCAACCATCTAGCTCTGTCATGCCACGTGGCTTGTTAGTTACCTCCTCTTCTGGTCCCACACTCAGTTTCTGGCTGATGGGTGAATCTCTCTGACCAACAGGTAAATACCTCCCCTCGGACTCTTTCCCAGACTTCTATCTCTCCCCTATATGTCCCACCTTTCCTCTCCTGCCTCAGCTCTTGGCAGGTCAGCTCTCTATTAAACCAATCAGAAGCTGTTGGATAGAGAGTTTATAGTATACAATGAAGCCAATGAAGCCTTGTAAATAACGATACCAAAGTGAGATCTGCACTCAACTTTCTGTGGCACAGAAATCAGCATTTGAATAATACTAAGACAATCTTTACCCAGTGCACAAAAAGATCACACCAACAATGCCCCTTAAACTTAAACTTCTAGAGACATAGACAGTTTGTGTGTATATATATACACCATAATGTTTTACCGTTTCATATTTGTTTTTGTTGTTATTTTTATAGCAGTATATCAGCATAGGTTCAAACATAATTTGCACATTGAGACCCTTTGTATCTTTATCTTCTTGGTGGTGGTATTTTTATATATTACAACTTTTGATTCTTACATGTAAGAGTAACACCAGCAGACAAGAAGCATGGTATGGATCAAGATAATGCAACCAACTCATGAAAGTGACATAAATCAGCTAATTCATACTAACTAATTAGTATGTGTATCAGTCACATTCATTCCACTTCCCCCCAATAGGGAGCCCTGAGCCACCCTGATAATTAATGTATTTGAAGCTACAGACAATATGCTCACTGAAAAAGGGAGGAAATAACAGATGACAGCATTCTGACAAACAGTAGACATAGGAAAGCCCCTTCCTCCTTGAAAACCCTTACAGAAGTTACTTCTCAATTCTAACTTGTATTTCATTATTATAAAGTTATAGGACTATTTCTACATAGAGTTAATGTAAAAATAAACAAAACCCATGTAAATGCTTATTAGCATAGTACTTGAAACAAACAACAAAAAAACCAAATATCCAGTAAATTTCTGAGGTAAAAAAAATAAATAAATCTAGAGAACTAGCTAAAGTAAAAAGGACCCTAAATTTTAAAATAAAAATTCTATAATAATTAAAGTAGGATTATAAGGTTAAATTAGACAAATTAGTGGCTATCAACTTTAATGTTGAATTTTATAGAAAAGAAAATCTAAATGACATTACTAAGATCTAACACTGCGGTTTGTATATTTTCTACTAGTCTACATTTCTTCTCTATCTGGTTTCAATGCTGTTGAGAAAAAAGACAAGTAACAGTTCAAAATATTGAAAATCTATACATTTACTAAATGTTATGAGCCATATTACTTTTAAAAATAGTGCTTAATATTTGTTTTATAAACATTTATTGAAAAAAATGAGATACCTAATGCTTTGGCACTGTGGCTAGAAAGTGAACAACACAGGTGTGACACACAATTCAATACTAAATGGTATGAAGAATGCTACAAGACGCTAATGGCACAGAGACCAAAGGGAATGCCACATCCAGAAAAAGGGCTGCCAGCCAGGCATGCCTTTCCTGAGGTCTAGCCATCTGAATCAACATTTGAAGGAAGGTACTAAGAAGGCATCTTTAGGACATGAAGAGGGCACTATGGAGGACACAAGAGCTGCTACAGGACCGGCACCAAGAACATGCTGGGAGCTGCTTGACAGCTGTGAAATGAGGTAGGCGTAGGGTAGAATAAAGTCTGTAGGCCCTGTGAGATAGTCAGATTTCGCTTAGAAATGTTCCCAGGCAAAAAGATCAATGACCAGAAAATTTAAAAAAAGATGCAATAAGATCTCATTTACATTTTAAACAAAGATCGCTGAAGCCTTGGTCCAAATATTAAAATAAAGGAACAACAACAACAAAACCCAAAAAAAAAATCAAACCCCAAAAAAAATCCCATCATATCAAGAAGCAGCTATAAAGGACTGGAGAAGTAAAGATAGGAATTACATTAGACACCAAAAAGGTTTGTGTATTCAGCAAACAATAAAACTCACTACCATAACAAAAATAAATGAGAACATGAAGCTAAACTGAAAACTTCTCAAAGCAAAACACAGGAAAAACAATTTGTGACGAGTTAAGTATTACTTAGAGACAAGAATAAAGTAAAAACCACACACACACACACACACACACACACACACACACACCAATTATCAAACTGGAATTACCTCAATTTTAAAAAAGTAAAAGTGTGCTCTTAAACATAGCAGCTCATAACTGTTACCTCAGTACTCAGCAAGCTGAGGCAGGATGAGGCATGTTTGAGGTTAGTCTAGACAAAAGTGTATCCTCAGTGAATATATGTGACAAAAACATAAAATATTTATATCTAGGGTATTAAAAGATAGCCAAAACTTATAAATGACTAGAGAAAAAAAGGTAAAGATTTCATTAGATGCTTTTTGAAGATAACAGAGATAGCAACCTACATAAAAAGACATCATTGTGGTGGATGACTATACTAGCCTCATAAGGAGTGGCACTATTGGGAGGTGTGTGTAACTGTTGGGGTAGGCTTTGAGACTCCTCTCTAAGCTGCTTACAAGTCAGTCTTCTCCTGTCTGTCTTTGGATCAAGATGTAGAACTCTCAGTTCCTCCAACTTCAAGTCTGCCTGGACACTGCCATGCTCCTGCCTTGATGATAACTGACCTAACCCCTGAATTTATAAGCCAGCCATAATAAAACCCTACCTAAGACAATCACCACCATCAACTAAAGGTTGTGACTGCACGTTTTGGTGATGATAAAGAGCACATGCTCTCTAAACTTATCAGCAACACTGCAGAGCAGCAGGGCCACTGTGGAAAACACACTCAGCATACTTACCCAGCACCTTCACTTTTAGGTAATCACCAAAAAGAAATGAGACATTCACTTTCAAAAATGTGGATGTGACTATTTCTTGTAGTACTATTCTCAATCACTCAAAATTAAAGACAATTCCTTTGTCCTCTGAAAACTGAATAGTCAGACTGAACTACACTCATAATGGACAATCACTCAGCAATACATAGGACCCTCAATATGGACAAAGTACATGGCCAAGTCTCCAAGATCTTATGTTCAAGGAAGAGGCATTTAAAAGACTATATATTAACGAGTCCACTTACAGTGCATAATCCAACAAGCTTACTTTGAGGAAGAAAAAAAAAAAAACAACTTTTATTCTGGAGGAAATGCAAGAGGAAAAGAAACTGTCTACAAAAAGAAAAAAAATGGGAATGAAGGGTAGGGAGTTAACCTGACTGTGGTAGCAGCTCTACAACTATATTCAGCTGTCAAAATCCAAACACCCACACTCAATCTTAAAAGAACATTAAATATCAATAATGAACATATATTTTTGAAGTCTTAATTCCAGGCATCTAAAAACTGTATCTACAAACATAAAAAGAATACATGAGTATTTTTAATTCTCATTAATGTTTACAGTCTTATTTTTTTTTCTTGTTTTAAGAGCCTCCCAAACAATTTTTTATTGAAATTAAAATATGCGGGGCTGGAGAAATGGATCAGTGGTTAATACTAATCATTACTCTTGCAGAGGATCCAGCTTCAATTCCTAGCACCTACATGATGGCCCACTATCATTCATAACTCCAACTCAAGGGGATCTGATGTTCTCCTGTAACCTCAGTGGGCACCACGCACTGACACGGTGTGAATGACACATTCAGACAAAATGTTCGTATACATAAAGTGAAATAAATAAGCCTGAAAATCAAAAAAAATATGTATCTTTAAAGAAAGAAATTAAGGCTGGACAGTGGTAGTGGGAAAAAGAATGTTAAAAATGTGTTAAAGTAGATTTGTGCAGTAAAATATATAACCAGATAACTTACAACTCCCAAATTTTAAATAAGATAGGTGTAATTTGAGGATTCACCTCAAATGAAAATACTGAGCAAGGTATTGTGAAGGCACCAGAACAACTGCTGAACTGACAAACAGAAATATGTGGCAACTAAACTAACTTATTTCAGAATTCACAGAAGAGTTCTAATCTTTTCACAAGGATCTTTAAGACAGCGTTGATGACACAAATGTACTTCTGGGTATAAGAAACCTAAAACTGGTTTCTTAGGAACTCTGAGTGTTCAGATTAAAAGTCCTTACAGCTTTCCCAAAGTCCTAAGAGTAACACACAATCAGTAACACTTGTTCCAGGTGAGTATGTCTCTCCCTTAGAGCCCATGTTTGCTCTGCCTCTCATATTTTTGAGAGATACAAAAGTCAGGCTGAGACCACATTCAGTAAGATCTCTAAATGGCAGCTGGTGGCACTGCATGGAGAAGTGCCAGGAGAAGAAGTCATCAGAGAAAAGTAGAGGGCCAAAATATACATATACAAATACACATATACACACATACATCCACATATACATGCAAAATGTATATATACATATATTATGTATACAAAATAAAAAGATTAAAAATTCTAAACTGCCAATCTACAAGCTAATTTGAGCAAACCCGCTTTCTCTGTGTAATAGTGAACCCAGTCTATTCATAGGCTGTCAAGCTTAGATTAGCAAATCTGGTAGCTTTTCTCCCAGTAGAATCCCAGGGCCCACCTAGGCTTAATTTATCAGTTACCCAACCCTAGACAATTTCTACAACTCTGGTGCCACTGTGCTCATTTCAAAGTGAGATATATATGCATGTATACATACATATATACACACATACCTGAAAATAATAAAAAATATAAATAAAATATGTAGTTAGTAGAAAGAAGGAAGGGAAGGAAGGAGGGAGGGAAAGAGGAGAGTAGAAAGGGAGGGAAGGAGGGAGGGAGGGAGGGAGGGAGGGAAGGAAGGAGGGAGAGAGGGAGGGAGGGAAGGAAGGAGGGAGAGAGGGAGGGAGGGACAGTTCCTCCTTAAACAGAAAAGAAAAAAAAAACAAGTATTTCAGGTTACTAACAATTTGAAGAGGAGATAAACTGACTGGTTTTCTAATTGAGAAGCTTTCTAATAAAAATTAATTGAATACACACCACAAGCAACAAATCAGAAATCATACCCCTAGCATATAAAGTTTGTGAGCTCTAAAGTGAAAATTGAGCTGAAAATTATTTAGATATATGAGAGCTTTTGTTACAAGAGAAGAGAAATCAAAGCCTCTTAAGAGTCTCAGCAAACTGCAGCATGGAGATTGAATTATGACTCCATCACTCAATACTGCAGTTCCTTTTTTCCAAGGGGGGAAAAGGAAGCCGAGAATCAACATAAACTACTTGAACTACTTGATGCAAAACTGCTTCAGTTTTAAGCATCAGCATAGCTCACATATAAGCAGAGCCCTGTTAAGTACATCAGGCCCAGGGACAGCTGCACACTGCCCTTTCCTCTAGCACAACCAACAACCAAGCTTCTTCAACTGTTGGTGAAAACAAACAGATAAAAATTCGGCCACAATAAAATGTTTCTAAAAGCAATGACCAAACTTTAAAATGCATTATGGAATGTGAGGTATTTCTGGCAGTGCTCTCCCTTATTGCTGCATGGAATCGCACTGCAGCCTTGGTTTAAACTCATCAAGTCATCAAGCCCAAAACACTTCAACTCATAGAGACTGCTTTATGCTACAAATTGCAGTGTTTTACTATACATACAAATTTTTCTGCTCTTATAAAAACTTAACAGTCTAATTAATTATAGAAAATAAAGATTTTTAAATATTTTTCTATTATTCTTTATCATGAATATCTCTAAATTATAATGTTAGAATGTTTGATTTTAGCATTTGCTGTGGGAGTTGCTGATTTGAATTCACAAATAATCACTAAGTGAACTCTGCTTAGAATTAGGACAGATTCCAATAGTTTCTGAAAGTTTCCCTATGCAGATCATTTTGTTCTGTTTATATGAAGTGGGGCTGCAAGCACTGAGAATTATAAAATCAGAATACTGATCAACTCTGAAAAACTCTGAACTGCCCTACATCTTATATTATCAAATACTCAGCCAATATCTTTATATAAAAATAAGCACATGCATCTCATTGGTATCCAAATTTTCTTTCATCTTACTAATTAGTAAAACTACATACATACATATACATACAGACAACACCAAAGAACTACTTTATGGTGAATTTCTTTATAATTTAATATTAGTAAATGCTTTATTTGTATATCTATATCCAGAATTGCATAAACGTGCCTTCAATGAAAGGGGTTGAAAATACAGTTTAAGAAGACTTGGTCTCCAAAGTCTTTAAGCTCCAGTCATACTATCTAGTAAAGGCAATAACCAAGTTGAAACAGCAATCTCTGAGAAAACACATCTACTTTATAGCTCATTTTAAAGTTTCATATCACACACATTAAGAAAGTAAAAACAGTAAAGACTAAAGAGAAAAACAAAATGACTGACCATAGGCTTGCTTATATTTTAAAAGTAACTTAAGTTGCAAATGCTGAGCTGTTAAAGACTGTTTACACATAGGCCTGACATCAGAAAAAAGCCACAATTCTTACATGTAACCCAGTAATCTCCCAACATGATAAAGCCCATTCACAAACTGATACCTATGAAGGTAAATCCTGAGAATGATACAAATTCTAGTAAAGAAAGGCTAACACATACATACTGCTGTACTCTTTAAACAATGGTAATGGTGTTGGTGTTGAAGGAAAGTGGATTGAGAAAAGAGGGAGGTATACTGAAGTCTATGGCTACAGTGGGCAACTCAGTGCCATTCTGCTAGGACTCTTTGAAGGATCAATTTTTAGAAAGCATTAGAGGAAAGCAAGATAGCACCCTCAAACATGTAAAACATGGCACATGTTTTAGCAGCAACATAGAGAGGGATGTTAATGGAATAAGATGAGCCCAGTAAAAACAACTTCAGTGGTGTGGGATGAAAGCCATGCCATGCTCAGTATAGGTGGATAGCAAAACAAATCAAGGCCTTTGATAGCTTCTTATTGAACATAAAGAAATAGAAAAGGTGTTCTTGGATATTTACTATGTTTTGGATTTTGTTACAAAAGTAAACCGTGCTCTTGATTTTATTTCAAGGTTTATCTTACTAGAGATTATATATTCGCAGGTATATACATTATACAATTTTTATAAAAGGGAAAAATATTGTAACAGTATTATTATGAATGTATGCAGTAAATTAATAGAGCAGCTGTTTTTTCTTTATGCTAGTTAGTTCCCCAGTAACAACACAGAAAGACTTAAGATTTATTTACAACTTAAAAGCACAACTAGGCATTATAATTCTGTTCTAATCCCAGTCTAATTTGGCTACCTTTCAGCCAAATTCCCTAAGATACTTGAATTTTTGTATTGGTCTGGCTCTCTGGGCTTCAAGTGTGTTCTCTCATGATGTCTCTCCACATCCCTTCCTCATGGTCAATCCTTTCTTCTTCCCTCCCTCCCTCTCTCCTCCCTTGACTGGTGAAAGTCTCTCCCTATTCTTTTTATTGTCTAATTATTGGCTTCTCCAGATTTTATTGACAAGGTAAAGAATAAATAGGTGGACACTGTTTACATAAACTTGAGGCAGAAGATTTTAACATAAGCATTGCAATGACTGAAACCAGATAATGGAAAAGAGAAACCAGCATTTGAATGATACGAGGGTAAACTTTACACAGTGCACAATAACACTGCACCTACAGGATACCCCCCACACAGTTGCTTTTATGATTTATTTTAATTTTTAATTATGTATATGTGAAGGGGTACATTTGACTGTAGGTGCCCTTGAAGGCCACAGGCATGAGACCACCCTGAGCTGCAGTAATAAGTGGTTGTTAGCTGCCTGATGTGGGTGATGCTAAGAAGCCAAACTCAGATTCTCTACAATAGTTACTGCTCTTCATGCTGAGCCAGATGCTTAAATACACTTATTTCACATACCCTATACATTTACGCCCTTAAGGTTTTTATCTAAAAACTTAGTATTTAAAAGACCTATGAGAAATTATCACAATGAATTATCACAATGCTTCATCCCAATCCACTCAAATCATAAAATGGTAGTTTTGAAATTTATAATGGCAAAGAAAAGACATATTTTCTCAATTATTATATGAGATTCAGCCCTAGAATGTCAACCTGAAATAAACAAATGCATATTCATGGACACACACACACAAAATGGAGGGTCAGCAGGAAAATAAGCACACAATTTATATCTCAGTTGTATTTATATCATACAACAAGGACAACAAAGTGTTAAGACAGAAAATAGAAACAGTAAATATTGCCTCTTCAAAAAATAATTCAAACACATAGGATAGTAAAAGGCAAAGGCATTTAAATCATTTCTTTAGTAATACAAGTAATATTTAAATAGATTTAATAGTGCTGCTCCAAACCAATGAATTATGAGTTTAAAACCTATTAAAATGTAATGTTTTTTTCCTGCGCTGAGAGGAGAGAGATTTAAATCCACTGAATTTTAATATTTCAGCTTGAGCTGCAGGAGGTAGAGAAAGTCCAAATGAACTATTCCATCAGCACCATTCAAGCATGAACATTTTAATCAGTTTTCCTTCCTTGGAGTTCTCTAACACAGTTTACGCTGTCATTCTGAAAGCACTTAACACAGAAAGTGTGAAAAACCACCAAGGCTTGTTATTGCCTTCACAATTGATGGCAAATAATTTTGCAGACTTCCTATCATTAAAATGTCACTGCTAAAAATTGAGGTTCAGCGTTTCTAGTGCTAAACTGCATTTTCCTGCAACACCATGGCATACCTGTTCATAAAGGTTATTGGGATGGGGTATTTTAATGCTTGCATTTATATCATTTTCTCCTTAAAAAGTTAGCCCAGAAATGAGGATGAGGATTTTTTTAAATACATTTTTTATTTTCATACATTTTTATTTTCATAAGCCAACTCTTTTTTTCTAATGCTCACATTAAGAAACTTTTTCTTAATAGAAGTTTGTTGGAATTCTTATGAGTCTATGTTAGCCTCCTTTATTAAGCATAACCACATTCACACAGCATGCACTGATTATATAGTGTAATGGATTTAAAAAGCATTTTAAGATAGTCAGATGACTCAATTTAATAATACAGGAAATGAAAACATCATTTCTAATTAGATCATATTACTGATTTAAAACTGCAATTTGTGTGTTGTTCCAACAGCGCAGTCTCACAGAGATTCTAATTTAAAAACACAGTGGCTAGTAGGACACATGACAGGACCAAACTACATACATAACATTCCCCTCAGCCCATTAGGGTAGCTCAAGGAAAGCTTAAATATGAAATCAAAATACAAGACAGTAGCTGTAACCAAAAAACAAAAGGAATTTTTCTGGTTTTCTTTCTTATAACTAAAAGATAAAATGATATTTAACTTATTTCAATCTATCAACACTTTTAAACTAAACATGACCTGTGAAAGAAATCATTATAACTGTGTTTCATTCCATTAAACACAACTAGCTTATTGTCAGGAGAACAGTCACCTCTCCAGGTTTCAGGCTCACTTCAGCATTCTGCATTTAAACTGCATGGATCACTGGTTTGGCTCATTTACCAATGAAGGTAGAATAATATTGCAGAGTTAAAAGGTGCTTCATCAGATTTCATTAAATCTGGGAACATTCCCTCCTGTCTGGATGGTGTGCATACATATAAAGCAGGTGCATATGGAGGGATAAATAAATGAAGGGCTGCAGTGGCGTAGATGGGTCTTGTGCCCCCTAGATGAAATGCTGTCATTTCTTCTGTGCAGAAAGTCTCTGCCAATTCCATTATAACATCTAAGTAAAAAAACTCTAAACCTGACTCATCACTATTTTGATAACAAATCAAAGTACTACCATTTCCAGGAAAGGTGAGACAGCTCAGCCAATAAAGGCTTTTGTTACCAAGGTTTCAAACCTGAGGCTAATCCCTAGATTCCTCATGGTAGCAGGAGAGAACTGACTCCCACAAGTTGCCTTCTAACCTCTACAATGAACATGGATGGCACAAGAATTCCACCATCCCAACACAAATAAATAAATGGTTTAAAAGAATGTAATGCTACCACTATTTAGTATGATGCTCAAGAGGACTGACATGAGTGCATTTAAAATTCCACAATGCTACATAAACTCTCTGAAACTTACTTATAGAAGACTATCACCATGCAAGCAAAAAAAAAAAAAAAAAAAAAAAAAAAAAAAAAAAAAAAA
>JANHMN010000003.1:141963980-142055032 GCA_030674055.1 Rhabdomys pumilio
AAAAAAAAAAAAAAAAAAAAAAAAAAAAAAAAAAAAAACCAGAAACAAAAAAAACCCAAGAATATCAGCAGCAGAATTCACCACATGAGTTTGTAACCAGGTTCCTTTCTTCTCAGTTTTTGGTTACCCAGAATGACACTTTCACTTTGTAAGATCTGTTTTCCAGAACAGTCAGATTATGTGATTTTTAACTTCATTCTTTGTCCCAATACAAATAGTTTGAAACACCACAAAATCCATCAACACCAACACATGCTGCTTTAATAGCATGCAACTCTACTGAATTAGTTTCTTCAAGTAAGCTTTTAGATTACAAAATTAAATTGGCTTTATTTTAATAACTAAATCTATATAGACAATATGTCTATTAGTGTAAGTGGTTTCTCTAAGAGCAATGTATTGTCCCATTCAAAATGAAGTACCATAAAACGTATGTGTGAAATGATAAAGGTAAGGAAGCTTATTTAATTTTCATCTGTCCTCATTCGTAAGCAGCATCTAAAACAATATACATCTGATTTAGCTTCATTTTCCCATTGTACAACTTGATCACTAGAAGCTAGAAAAGCAAAAAATAACTAACAAAAAATGCATTGTTTTCCTAGAAACAGGTGCTAATCAGACGTAGGTAGGAACTGCTGTCTTTTAGCTACTCATGAAATGAGCCTTCAAGGTTCTGAGGCAGCACACTGTACAATGCCATTGTATACATTAAACTACATGGAGTAACAACTGTAGGTAGATTCTATCACGTGTGAGAGATAATGTAAACATAAAACCACACACAAACATTCCATCCTGGCATGACCACACATTCACACATCCCCTCTCCCCAAAAAAAAAAAAATATTTCATGCAAGCAAAATCACTAAATACACTTAGACTAACTTAAAACTGAACTCAATTAATTAATTAAAAAAATATATATACATATATAAATATATATATATGCATACATATATATATTTATATAGCTATTTTCTAAAGTTTTAAGAAAGAACAAGTCATCAAATGTTTTCTCTCCAATGCCCTCTGCTCCCCACCCAGCATACAAATGTGTGACAAAGGCTTCAGAGTACATAGGCTCTTTTGATTTAGCCTTTCCTTACCAAGGGGCACTTTTCTAACTATTTTCTGTTTATGATGTCTGCTAATTTACCAGCATTTTTTTTCCTGGTGGTCAGAAAGACAGAAAACCGACCTTCAAATAGTCCATTAAGTAAGTGACAAGCTACAATCACACTGCTGCTACCCACACCAGTGCAGTGATCCTTGAGTTCTCATCTCCTTGTTAAAGGACAGTGGCATAATTGAAGCAGCATCTTCACTTCAGATTGATTATCAGGCGTCCCTTATTTGTATCTTCACTCAGCAATTTGAATTTTAATGAAAGTAAATGAAATAATTAGCATTTCAAAGTGTGTTTGATACACTGAGAGAAAAAGAGAAAAGACTTTTGTGTATAATTTATACACAATAGAAAGCATTTGGGAGGGAGCAGGAAGGACATAGAGTCTTCTTTAGAATGTGCCGAAGTGTGGCTTGCACTTCTGCATAAACTGTTCAGTTAGTACTGGACTGTTCACAAACAAGAGTTCTCCCCTTTGTTACCGCTTCTTAGTTTATTAGCTGTTACATTTGGAGCAGGAATGCCTAAACCTACTGACTCAGCAGGTTCTAGGAACGACCACTGTCACTACTGCCAGCTAGGATTTTCCAACTGGACCATAGAGTTTTCTTTCTTCTTCTTTTTTTAATTCATCTAGTATTTCTCTTACAAATGGGCATAGCCCGTTAGAACCACTCATCAAAAAGGAAAAAGAGTAGGAGGAAATAGAAAACTGCATATTTTACTAAAAGTGTATTAAGGCAATCTAAATCATTTGTGGAAAGATAAAGAAATCAGGTCATTTGTAACATCAGAGCAATCTGTATCTTTTTTTTTTTAACTGTCTAGTTTAGCAACAGAAACTGATGGCACAGTAAAGAAACATGAGAAAGAACTATGCAGTCTCCTCAGGGGAGTTTTCAGGAGCCAACTTAATTAGGAAACTGTGGTCCAAAGCTTCTGAGAAGCTAACAAATGCCTCAGGAGACTGAAGGGAAAGAGCTTAATTCACTATGGTCATCTACTACTTTTTGCCCCTTTGTGGGAACAAAATTTAAAAAGAGAAAAGCAAGAAAGCTAAGGACACACACTAAGATGAGAGCTAAAATGGAAAGGCCACGTACCCCAATGATGGCGTTCAGTTCTGCCATGGTCACCTGCTTGGCCCGTTCCACAGCCTGCACCACTTGTTGCTGGTGCTATAAATGAAGATCAGAAACAGAATACAATTATTTGTTTTCTACTCAGTCAGAACAACTTTTCCTAATATGTCCTCTAACTTTACATGCAAAATAGCATTTGGGGGTCTACAGATTTCCAAATAAAACCCCCAGGTGGTAGATGACTACCTGAGACATCCAGGGTCATCAGGAATAACATATTATCAAATGTACACATCATATCTGTGCTCCTGGAACATGCTCCTACATCTGCACTGTCTGCACAGATTCCATTCTCGGCCAAGAGAGCACTCTAACCAAACATCCACCAGTGCAGAAGACAAAGCTCAACTCAGCCCACCTGTTTCTTTGTGCTACTCCCCTTTCTCTATGACACCTACAGGGAAAAAAAGATTCTTTAAGTATTCCCTACAAGTACTAATTCTTAAATTCTCAGGTGTTTACCAGCATGAACTCCAAAAGGTTATTTCTAATTCCATGTTTTATCTCTCCTAGAAGTGTAAGTCTATGCTTGTATTTCTGTCATGAAGGGTTGCATGCTTAAACAAACCAATGAAATCAAAGTATCTCATGTACTTTTAAAAACTACAATAGAAAAACTAAAACTTATTACTTTAAATTATTTTTCTTTTTAAAAACATTAATCATTACTACTGGAAAAAATCTCTCTCTCCATACTTGATTCATTTCCAAAGAGAATAATCAATAACTGATATTAATAAGTTTTATAGTAGTGGTAAAAATAAAAAACCTAACATAGATTTTGAAGTATTTCGAATAGCTTTAGCAGATAAAGGACAGAAAGTTATGTTGCAGGCATTTCTCTGTATGGTCAGAGGGGCACACGTTAGTTATCTCTGGTAAAATTCTAGCATATGTTCTTGCTGATGATAAGTAAATGCATGGTCCAACTATAAAACTGCTTACAACATCCAAGGAGCCTGCCATCAAACATGGAGCTTTCCCTTACTGCCAAGCTTCCATATACGATACTATAACTTCACTTCTACTTCTGACCTGAAGAGTTTTGTGGGAAAACTCTTGTTTGTGGGAAAGGAAACTGCCTTAAATTGGTTACATATTATTATGTTTTCATCCTTTGCTTAATACAAAAATGTGAAATAACAGATTAATGCCTTTTAAGTTTTCACTAGAAACTGTTAAATGATATACCTGTGAATTGTTTTTAGTTGTAGGCATTCCAGTTTCAAATCATGGCCTAAGAAGTAAGCTTAGTCTTTATAAATAG
This sequence comes from Rhabdomys pumilio, assembly GCA_030674055.1. Lineage (NCBI taxonomy): Eukaryota > Metazoa > Chordata > Mammalia > Rodentia > Muridae > Rhabdomys > Rhabdomys pumilio. The sequence continues at coordinate 141,967,519 of JANHMN010000003.1, forward strand.
CTGTCTACTTGTTTTTCATATTTACTAAATATGAAATAATTCATTTTCTCTCTGAAATAAAAATCTTGAAATGGATAGTGAAATAGCTCAGGATACCAGTAAAATGCTTGTTGCAAAGGAGTAGATCTGAACTGTATTCCCCCATCACATGCTGGTCAGCTGGGACAGCTTGCACTTAATTCTAGCACTAAGGAGGCAGAGAAAGGATCTCTCAAGTTTCCTTGACAGCCAGTACAACCAACTGGCAAGTTCCAAGTTCAGGGAGAGACTCTCAAAAAATGAGGTGAAGGGGGAATGAAGGACAGCAGATTTCAATCTCTGACTTCCACGAGTACATATACACATGTGCACACAAACAAGAATGTAAACACAAACATACATAAACCTAGAAGGAATAGAGATTACAAGTCAATAAAAATGGCCAGTAATAACTTCATCTCATCTTTAAGGCAGTCTGACCCCATGCCACGTTTAGTGAGCATGTACTATGTTCCAAGCTCAAAGCCCATTTTAAACTTATGATAGTTTTCAAAGTAGTGAAAGCAGCAGCACTTACAAAGTGGACTCTGAGATTTAATACTTCATTCATTTTTAAAGTAAGAGTGTGTGTGTGTGTGTGTGTGTGTGTGTGTGTGTGTGTGTCCCGGGAGACCAGAAGTATTGAAGAGCTTGCAGGTGCTGGAGTTACAGGCAGCTGTAAAGCTTTCTCAAGAGTGCTGGAAACCACTCTTAACCACTGAGTTATCTCTCCAGCTCTCTCCACGCATGATTATGTGTAGAATGAGTTACTAACTTTCAACCTATTAGTTGCAACCTTCAACTACGGCTGCTTAAAATTTGCAAGAACATCAAACAAAAGATACCATCTACACTCATCCACAATGCGTAACATTCGCTCTGCTCATGCATCCATTCACTTACCATTGTGAGCCCAAGCTCCTACCATTGCCATATCTCTATCTACTGAAACAGCTCCTTCCATAATTAAGTATTTAAAAAGCAATTACCTGGGACAGAGATACCGAACATATCTACACAAGGCCATTATAGCACCAGGACAGTGCAACTATTGCTTCCTAAGTTGTATCCCAACTGTTAAGACAGGTAAAGATGCCTCAGGCAGCAAGGCTCTATGGTATTAAAATCAAGTGCATTTTTGAGAAAACTCAATTTACTGATCTGCCATCAGATCTGACAGTAACTTGTTAGGAAGCTAAGATAAAAAAGGAAGTCATGACTCAGCTTGTCTGCTTTGACAGCAATGGCTAAGGACTAATAGTTTCTGGACTTCACCTGCAGATTGGAATTCAACTTCCCTATTTCTGTTCACAGTCCATGCAACATTCACTGTTTAAGCTCCTTTATAATATAAGCTTCCTAGGACAAACATCGCCACCTCTCCTGTTAGCTCTGAAAGCACCAGTAACACTCTACCATTACTCACTCCACAACATGGTAAGCATATCACCACACAGACTGGACATATTCACCAAGCAGTAAGAACATTAAAACTCAGGCAGGAAGAGGAGGCAAAAAGATCACAAATGGGAGAAGTTAACTCTTGAGGCAGAGCCCACACTATTCCCCAAAGCTGGCCTAACAAGTATATATGTATTTTTTTTTCATTCTCAGACTTTAGCAAACAAGCTCCCTGACTCGGAGAATTCATCAAGTGTTTCACACTTTCTTAGAACGTTGATGGCTTTTCCACTCTGCCTGTCATCTCTTCATGCTTCACTCTCATTTTATTCCAGCCCCACTTCCGGCTTATCCTTTCTGATACCATACCTCAAGTGGTGACACAGACACGTTAGCCCCAGTCAGTCAGTAGAAGGGAACAGTCCTTTCTATGTTTCAACAGCACTACCAAACAAAATGTCAGTGAGGAAATATTAACAAGTAAAGGGGATGACAGGGATTTAAGGGAAACAAAATATGTCTAATTATTTATTCCTTAAAATATTAAAACTTACATACTTATTTTTTAAAAACAAATTGTATTATGATTTTATGACTGCAGTTACTGAAAACTATTGAATTACACATAAAATAAAATGAACAAAAATCTGAACACTAAATTGCTTTTCTATTATTTTCATTGTTACAAAATTATTTTTAATATTAAGAAAAGCATTTTGCATGTTTTTTCTATGAAATTGAAAGGATATAAGCCTAAGCCCATGTAGGTCCAATATAACTCACTGATAAACAAACCCTTATGAACTAGTTATGTGTGCAGTAGGTTTTTCAGAAGAGATGTTTTTCAGAAATGATAACAAGGCCAATGTCTGTCATATCAGTATTTTGAGGCAGACTAAAGATGTGGTATTAATAAGAAAAGTAATAACAAATATTGATTCAATTTAAAAAATTTAAGAATTACTGCACATATAGGAAGGAAAAATATTGGCAGAAATGCAAAGATGATCAGAATTCTCATGATGAACACCATCGCTAGCTACAGATAAATATAAAAGACTTGCTACTCCCATTTCATATTTATATACAGTTCAGAGACAGAGTACAAGAAAATGTAAGACATAAAAATATCAAGAGGTTTTAGGAGGGAATTAGGAAAGCCTTTGTTTTTCATTCATTCATTCATCTATCCATTCATCCATTCATTCAAATATGTGTAAAGTTTCTAATATGCAGCAGGCACTGAGGTTAAGATTATGTCAACAGACCAGACACCCTGGTCTCACAGTTTAAATTCTACAAAGAGGGGCTGGAGAAAAAGCTCAGAGACTAAGAGCACATTTTGCTCTTACAGAAGAGCTGGGTTTGATTCTTTGATTCTCAGCATCTACATGGTACCTTACAATCATTTCTAACATCAGTTCCAGTAGATCTAATATCCTTTTCTGGCTTCCATGGCAATGCATGTACAACACACACACAGGCAAAACTCTCATAGATGGAAAAAATAAATAGATAAATCTAAATTTTAAAAACTCTATGAAGAAAGATGGGGAATTAATACTCAAAAGTCTCTATAATTACTACTGGGGAATAATTTCCGAGAGAAAATTAGAGGATGTTATGCAATCATTTATCAAGGAAATATCTTAATCTAATCTAAGTACTAGAGGATGAGTCCCTAAGGAAGCTGACCTGACAGCTGAGACTAGAAGGACTTCTTCGGATGAAGAATGAGGGGGAAAAAAAAGAAAAAAGAAAACAGGCAAAAGGGGAAACTTGACAAAGGTCTGTGAAGTTAAAAAGCTTGTGGATGACTGGGGGAGAGTACGTTGAGGAACTCCAAAGGACAGGCAGAGTAGGATGTATAGGGCCTTTAGGGCAGGCAAAATCTCTTTAAAGTAGAAGAGGCATTGCCAACAAAGGCAGATGCATGGAGATATAGGAGTATGGCAGAGGTGTTTTCTAGATATGCATATACTGGTAGGAATAAAATCTAAAAAAATAGAATATGCCCATCAGTGTAGGGCTTTGCATGACATGACAAAGAGCTGTATTTTATCCTGGTAGAAAGTGAGACATGATTAAAATGTTTTAAGCCACTGAATTCTACCAGTTCTGGAGTTTAGTAAGATGGACCTTACTGAAGGCAGGGTCAGGGAGTGGAAGAAGCAAGGACAGCTAGAGAGCCATCCCAATATACCAGGTTAAAGATATTCAAGTTAGAACTTAAACCAAATTAAACCTAATAGGAAGCATTAGCCATGTGTAGATAAATGCCACCCATTTATCATAATTTGGACCTAGAAAGAACCTTTACAGACTCTGAGACCCAGATACTAGGCTTTATTAAGCATGGAATAAGACTCTGAAAACCAATTTCCAAATGTCGTCTGGGTTGGTAAGGGAGAACTGCAGTACTAGCCACAGGTCAAAAACCATTAGTAAGTATATCCACTTAGTTTACTCCCTCTGCAGCATTCTAGCCAGTTGTCAGTCATTCTCTGGAAAGAACTCAGGATACTTTATTAATAAGCTTTTTCTACTACAGGAAAATGAGCCCTGATACTATAATTTAAAATCTACTCTCCCAAAGCATCCCAGTGGCCCCAACTTTTTCCCTGAATTTGCATCTGAAAATAAATGGTATTATAGGTCTTTAACTTACTTCCCTTTCATTTTTAGGTCATTCAATGGCTCTAATGTCATTCATTCTTCAGGTCATACTCAGTGTCGACAGAACACAAAACTCCAGGTGCAACTGAACATATCAAGTTCAAGTGAAAATACCACTCCATGCTTTCTAAGTCTCACTGAAATCCTACTTCATCTACTAAAGAATTCTTACTAAGTTTGCAGGTGCCTATGCAATTTAAATATAAGTGTACCTCCAGAATCTGCCTGTCCTAAATAGTGTTCCAAAACTGTTTCACAAAAAAAAAAAAAAAAAAAAAAAAAAAAATAGATATTATAAAACATCAATATCACCAACATTTGGTAAAATGAAGAACTTCTCAAAGTCATAGTTCAGATGATAAATACACACAGCCTCCCAACAATTTTGCTTGAAACATGGGATCAAACACTACAGGTGTAAACAGAGTTCTCAAAAGAAGAAATACAAACTGCCAATACTTTTCAGTGTTCAATATCCTTAGCCATCAGGGAAATGCAAATTAAAATTACTTTGAGGCTTCATTTCACTGTGGCAACGTGACTATCATCAACAGAAAAAAATGACAACAATTCTGGAAAGGCTATGGCAAAAAAAGTATCATTCTCTGCTAGTGAAAAAGTAAACTATCGACCACTACAGAAATCAGTATAGGGTTTCCTGACAATTACAAACACAACTATTATCAAAACACACACACACACACACACACACACACACACACACACTCTCTCTCTCTCTCTCTCTCTCTCTCTCTCTCTCTCTCTCTCTCCCTCTCTTATGACAGAAGATACCATCTCATCAATGGTTACTGCTGATCTAGTCACAATACCATCAGACTAGCTGTCCATCAAGTGTGAATAGATAAAGAAACTACACTAAATATATACTAATGGAATTTTATCCAAATGTTACAAAATGAATTTATAAGAACATGGATAGACCTGAAAAATATTGAGGAACCCCAGGCTCAGGAAAACATCTCAGTTTTTTCTTTCGTATGCAGATACCAGTCTCTTAGTTCTATATAGTGTACTTATGTGGAATGTGTGAAGAGACCAAGAAACAAAAAAGGGGGCCCATTAGAAGGCGGTGGGACTTTAATGAATACAGGAGAGTGGGTAACAGCACAGGTGATAAGAAATTGGAAGGGAGAACACTAGAAATGGAAGGCTTTAAGGAGGAATGGGGTCAGCAAGATGGGAGAAAAGAGGGAATGAGAGAGAGGAGGAGTTCAACCACAACTGAATATGTATGAAAACACCATAAAGAAACCTGTTACTTTGTAAAACAATTAAAAGGTAAAAATAGCATAGGAACACTTTGGAAAAGCTGCTCAAGTCTTTCCCTAGTCATCATTTTATCCTACCTCCTCCCTTCTTCACAGAAGGACACAGAATTCATTTTATTTGTATACCCAAGCTCTACGGTTCCCTGCTGTCCAAGAGAACCTTCTACAATAGTCACACTGTTCCATTTGTACTAATAATATGTCAGCCACCAACCACAAATGAATAAGCACTAAGTACTTGGAATGTGTCTAGTGTAACTGAGAAAGTAGTTCTTAATTTTCTTAAGCCTTAATTATAATTTAAATTAACGTTGCTACTTCTGTATTAGACAATGCAACTCTGCTTATACTCAAAGTACTTTGAAGTTTATCTTCAGTCAAAGATAGTAGGTTTTTCAAACATATATTAATTTTGGAAACATGCATATAAGGCTGTCAGTGCTGCCTTTGGAGGGAAGCCCACATTTAATTAAACCTGCAGGAGAAAAAGAAAATTACCTCCTGAGAGTCATCTTTTATTTCCTGAGGTCAAACAGATCATAATGCTACCATTATGCCACTCAATTGTGATTAAAACACATGGTCAGAAGAAGCAAGATAATTAGTCAAGCAAAAGAAGACAGGGGAGAATTATGTTCTCTGAGAGCTCAGGGTCTTGAGGGAAAAGGAAATATTTTAATGATGTTTACCCTGCACACAGCTAAATGTAAAATTCACAAATTCTTCTTAAGAAGCCCCAATGCATATATATTATAAACTTCAGGACATCCTCTGCATAAAATGCACTGGAACCCATTTCCAAAACTGACAAACTGACTCCAACTGTGAAGCAGACTTATGTGATACAGGCTGCTGACACACAGTCAAGTGTTCTCCTAAGATGGTTGTAGAAGCAGCTCTGTTTGCCTGCCTACCAGAGGTTCTCTGGTGATTTCAGCCAAGCTCACCTACATCAATCCATGTTACCACAAGCCATTGACTTCTTAAAATGTTAACAAGCAATATGAGAAGTTAAGGTGGAGCCTCTACAGATCAATAACACTGCTACCAGTGCGTGTAACCACTGTATTTTGTTCCTTTCCTCCCTGAGGCACAGTAAGAAAGTGACTGATCACATTTTTCAACTTTCATTTTATAATTATTCTGTACATGCAAAATGTAATTCAGAGAAATGCAGTACCCACGTGCTAAAATAAATGGTGTGGACAATACTCTTCTATCACAAGCCCAGAAAGGTTTTCACATCATGTTAGAAGGAACAAATACAGACCTATCTGAGACAAAAATGTATGTATCATTTGGAATTATAATACTATTAAAATTTATATGTCCACTATTATGTAATTGTATTATTACCTACTTTATTTGTAAGATTTATTTATTTTCAAGTATGAGTGCTCTATCTGCATGTACACCTGCATGCCAGAAGAGGGCAGCAGATCACATTACAGATGGTTGTGAGATGTGGGTGCTGGGAATTGAACTAGAACCTCTGGCAGAGCAGACAGTGTTCTTAACCACTGAGCAATCTCTCTAACCTCCATTGTCTACATCCTAAATGCAATGTAGAAAGTCCAAATTAATCTACAAAATTCTGGGGAAACAAACAATGAAACAAAGAAAATTTGCAACATGATACAACTGGTATAAAAAAAAAAAAAAAAAAAAAAAAAAAAAAAAAAAAAAAAAAAAAAAACCCTAAAATGGAAATAGGCAAAGAAGAGCTCTAAGCTGTAACTTATTTGTACAACAAAGCATTAAAAGTTAAAGTTACCTTGACCCTAAGTAAATGTTAGATGGAAATAAAGGACTAGATTTTTTCACTCATACTTTAGTTTTTATGGTCTAGAAAATCGAATGATTAGAACATTTCGTTAAATGTTGTAAAGAAAAAAATCCAATTAATTATTTCACTTACTAAACCAGTATTTATTCAAAATAACAGATGCACAGAAAAAACTGCTCTGCTTTTTTGTGAGCCCAGACTACAACTAATTTCATGTCAATGTGAGGTCCAGCCTACACGCCGCCTCCATTAGCTCCCAAGGAACTCTGCTTGTTTAAATAACTTACAAACAAAATACCTAGCTGTGGAATTCCAAAAGGAGGAAGGAACCAAATATCCATTCTCCTTGGCACTGAATGACTAGAAACAAGCTGTTCAATTTATTGATGGCAAGATTTAAAGGACCATGAGTTTAAAAAATGAGATTTCAAGATACAACTCACAGACTACATGAAGCTCATGAAGAAGGAAGACTGAAGTGTGGGTGCTTTAGTCCTTCTTAGAAGGAGTAACAAAATACTCATGGGAGCAAATATGAAGACAAAGTGTGGGACAGAAACTGAAGATGGGGCCGTCTGAAGACTGTTACATCTGGGTACCCATCTCTTGTGCAGTCACCAACGGCAGGCGCTGTTGTGGATGGCAGTAAGTGCATGCTGACAGGAGCCTGATACAGCTGTCTCCTTAGAGGTCTGTCAGAGTCTGACATACACAGAGGCGGATGCTCACAGCTAACCACTGAACTGATCAAGGGGTTCCCAATGGAGAAGTTAGAGAGAAGACTGAAAGAGCTGAAAGGGTTTGTGGCCCCAGGGGAGAGCAACAATACCAACCAACCAGAGCTCCCAGGGTCTAAACCACCAGTCTGGGAGTACATAGGGTGGGACCCATGGCCCCAGCTGTATATGTAGGGAAGGATGGCCTTGTTGGGCATAGGTGGGAGAGGAGATCCTTGGTCCTGTGAAGGCTGGATGCCCCAGTGTAGGGGAATTCAAGAGTGGGGAGGTAGGAGTGGGTGGGTGGGTAGGGGGCACAAACTCATAGAAGCAGGAGGAGGGGGAATGGGATAGGGGTTTTCTGGGGGTGGGGGGCAAATGGGGTAAGGAGATAACATCTGAAATGTAAATAAAATATCCAATAAAAAAAAAATTGGATTTCAGCAGTCACTGCTCATAAGGAACCACTGCCTGCTTTCACTCTCCAGGACTATTTCAAGCTGTGGTCTAGAAATGGTTTGCAGAAGTGCAAAGAATAGGTCACAGAGTACTCAGACAGACAGAACATCTACATCACAACCACAGGAGATTCAGTACTATCCCACTAGAGCAGCAGAAAGTTTATAAGAAGTCAGCAAGAGCTTGAGCAAAATAGTGTCTTCTGGACATGACAGGGCATGCACTCATGAACCTGTAGCAGCTGCACAAAGGTGAAAAGAGACCTTGAGCCCTTGCCCCTAACTGAGTAGCTATAGACAAATGACAACTTTAGGGAGGGAGAATTAGTTTTCTTTAAGGGTTTTGCCCCTACTAGTTCAACCATACCACAGTAGACAAACCGTACTAAAGAATAAATTTGGGCAGCACAAAGTGGATTTCATTATTAAATAAGAAAAGATACGAAGTTGGGGATTAGGGAAGTGAGAGTGGATCTGGGAGGCATTAATTAGGGAGATGATATGTAGATGTATGATCAAAATTCCCAAAGAATAAAACTATTATATTAGAAATGGTTTGTAATACAAGCCATTAAAATAGATCAATTTAATTCTGTGAAACAATAAATTTAAGCAGATGTAATTTTTTTATTGTGTTTTTTCAAGACTGGTTTCTCTGTGTAGCCCTAGCTATCCTGGAACTCATTCTATAGACCAGGATGGCCTCAAACTCAAAAAGATCCATCTACCTGTCTTTGCCTCCTGAGTGCTAGAATTAAAGGTGTGTGACTCCACCACCCAGCTAAAGCAGACTTTTCAAAAAAAAGCATCTTAAATCCAATGACCTATAGCATGATGCTTTCCTGATTTGGGGAAGGAAACTTGGACTTTTTAAATCTCCCTGCCTCAAGATATGTGTGAGGTAGTAAAGGAAAGAAAAGCATTTTCCAGTGAGCAAATTTGCTACAAATTACAGCAGACCAAGTATAATTTACCATAGTCTAGTCTTTAACTGAGAAGTATGTTTAAGAATCCTAGGATTGTACAAATAATCAGACTCTACAAGTTGTTCAGATAGTCTACATGGTCCATACTTGTTAATTAATATGTATTCCATTCCTTTATATACTGTATGAAAATATCAAGTAAAAACTCCTTGATAAGCTACAGTCCAGCAACACTTGAACTATTGGGATATATAATTTTTATAGCAAAATCTATACATTTTATCTATTAGGTTATCAAATTAAAATGGGTTTTGCTAAGTATATGGTCAGATACAGTATTTATCATGTAAACACATACCACATAATAGCAATAATACCACATAATAGCAAAAACAGCCATTATTTTCATCTTATGCATAGCACTGTATCTAAAAACTATCCCTATATACCTCTTCTTTTACTTTAAGTTTTAGGTAGCTACAGAAGACTATACTTCAAAGTCTCCTTATAGCTACAAGGGGACAATAACTAGGTCTGGGACATTGCAAAGATGGCAGTAAAAACAAGCATCTTCCACATTCTGCCCTTTAAAGGAAAAATATTTCCCTTCCTTTTCCATTTCTATAGATAGGGCAAGAGATAATGAACATGGAAACCAAAATTTATAGTAACCTGAAGTTGCCAGGATTCTCTTATAGAACAACTATTACCTGAGAAGAATAAGCTTTTTAAATGAATAAATCAGCTAGGTAAGTTACACTCTGTTAAAATGGCCAAATATTCACCTAGGTCTTTTACATTATCACCAATTGTTACTAATAAGCCCTATTATGCAGGTAGCCCTGGAGCTTAGCATAGAAACCTGGGAACTGCAGCCTTACAAACCCAAGGATTCTGCTTAATACCACAAAGAATATAAAAGCTGCTGAGCCAAATTCTTTCTGGTCCTAAGTCGGGATGAGCTCAGGTTCTTATCACATTGCCACTTCTCACATAATCTGTGTCTTATGGTGACCTCTGTTCCTTGTTATCAATGCAAGTCCCTGCAAAATACAACTGTTCACTGAGAAGAGAATTTCAACTATAATATTATAAACCTACTACAGCCTGCCTGTTAGGAGCCTGAAATTCTCAAAGGTCTTAGAACACTTGTTTGATTACCATCAAGAATATGTTGATTGACTCAAAATAACCCTTATAGGAAAATAAAAAGGAACAAAACCACAACTGTGCTCCAAGTTGGTTCCACAATTAGGTGCTCAATATTTTATACTTTAAATTAAATAAGTCAAAATAATGACATATAAATAAATATTTCTTTTCTTCTGAAGAGCTAGTGTTTGCAGAACTGAATGGCTACTACTGCCTGAGTGGTAAGAGTAGAGAACTGCACTGCCAGCTCTTCTGAAATACTACCTTCAACTCTTCCCAGGTTTTTCTTCCTTGCCAAATGTCAGGACTCAGATTCCATTTCCTTACAAGTATACCCGGAGAAGAGGAACTGGGCTCTTACTATAACAGATGCTATTTCCATACACACAATGCACATTTTAAGACAAAGCTGGTCTCTTCATTCGACAGGAACACTGAGACTTACAGAGAGAATGTTCCCAACACAAATCAATGAAGAGCTTTGATTTGATTCCACATTAGGAGAAATGTTACCTCTCTTTCCAAGATGCAATAGTATCACACAGATTTCAATTCACATCAGAATGGCCTTAAAAGATGCAATCTCCTGGAAAGGGGAGGTAGGTTTGGAGTGGGCAACACACACCAAGACAGCATTTACTGGCATCAGTCAATATGACTGAGGACTCAGAAGGACTAAGGATTTATAGGTATGATCCCAAAATTGTTCAAGAAAAATAACCAGATGTCCAGATAGCTCAGACTCTCTGGGCTTAGTTTTAACTTATAGGAAGGACATTAGAAAGAAAAAAAAACAAACAAACGAACAAAAAAAAACCAATTCACATGCTTCTAAATAAAATGCAATGATTCAAACAGATTTAGAAGCAGTTCCAGGTCTTCCCCCAAAAGAACTTATAGCCCCGTCTGTTGACACCATTGTAGCCAGAGCCGCTATGCTATGCCCACATGGGAAGTGTGTGTATGAACTGCCCAAGTACAGAGTCCCCTCATCCCACAGATGAGGAAACTGAGGCTGAAAGAGGCAAAGTACTTGCTAACAGTCACACAGCTTGCATTGGATTAGATAAGTCATGTGATTTGTAGATGGGAAGCCAGGACTCAATTCAAGTCCAAAAGCCACTGCTGTTTCTTCTTTATGAACTGCCTGCCAGCTTGAAGGCAGTAACTTGTAATTCGTTGTCTGAAAATGAGATATAACATGAGAGAGAATGATGGTATTACCAGGAACTACATCTTACAAGGACAAAAATCCTAAAATATAGGTACGTAACAGCCAAAAATGGGAGAAGAAAAGGTTCAGACAGATAAGGGTGTATGATTTCTAAATTGTAGTACAGGGATCCTGTGAAATCCTAAAATCTAACTAATAGTTATTTTGTCATTTACTTTTAACAGCAAGAAATCTTTGTCTAATGCCTAGGACTGTAATTGTAGCTGTATGTGTTGGCTCTAGTTTTTAATGTTGTGGTGAAATATATTAGAAAAATATTTTTCTGTAATTTTAAAACTACAGATCAACCTTAAGTATATTTTAGCTAAAACTTGACTTATAAAGAAAAAGATATTTTACAGTTAAGACCAACCAAAACTACTTAAATTGATTACATTTTTTTGTAAGTTTGGGAAAAAATAAACTATATACGAGCAAAACCAATCAACACACAAAGCTAAATTAAAGGCAGAAAATTTACAGGTATATAAACTTACCTACTCTTTCTGTCAGATTCCAGAATCCACTTTCAGATGATCAAAACACCTCCAACTACTGTCCTACAGCTTGTGTTCTAGTCTCTATCTAGTCTCTAGAAAACACACACACACACACACACATTTTCTCTCTCTCTCTCTCTCTCTCTCTCTCTTTCTCTCTCTCTTTCTCCTTTCCCAGATAGAATCATTTTTAATTTTTAAATAAAAAACATTTAAAAATAAATGCTAACACTGTCTCACAGAGAGCTGGTGTTAAAAGATCAGATTAAGAGCCTTCAGTCCTGGCACTAAGTGATGCCCTTCTCCATGCAAGAATAATTTTCCTGCTTCTGAAGAGACAGGAAATAGAATCCTTCTTTCTCTAATAATCTGCTTCCTCCCTGCCCTCCAGATTAAGGTCCATCTGGCCTCAGGAAAAAAGTGAGGTGTCTGCTTACAGAATACGCCAAAGAAACAAGGTAGACTCTATTCAACCTCAAACATAAATGCAATCCTGAACAATGAGAATACACGTTATGTGTGGCTTAAATTTTAAGAGACATACTCCATCTTAGAAAATTAGAGTAAAAGAAGAACTACACAGAATTAGGATTTAGGAAACTGTGATGTAGGCTTATTATGTATACTAAAGACCAAACTGAAGAACTTGTCAAAGCCTTGGGAAAGCAAATAGTTAAATGTTCAAAGAATGATTTCTACCCTCTTAGCCTAGAGCAGAAAAAAAGGAGCTGTTAATACCTCCCCCATGGCTTTCTTCTACAGGATACAACATCCTCAACCAATTAATTCCAGTCCAGTCTTGCTTAGCTCTGCTACCATTTCACATTCTGTTCCTACTGGCCCTGCTCACACAAACAATATGACTCATGTGGAAAAATAACTTATCAGAACCCCCAAGACCACCTTCCACTTCTGACCATAATCCACAGACTATGGAAATGCTATGGGAGCAAACTTGTCCTAGTAATTGCATATAGGGGTCTCAGCCTACTGAGTCCCAAAGACTAACAGCACCCCTAGTGATAATTGTACCTTTTTTTTCTGCTACCTTTGGGTGTCATATCCTAGCCTGGTTACAGTCTTGAGATCATGTATTCTTTTCACTATCTCCACAGGTAGAACTTACAGTAAGAACCACTCACTAGTCTAGAAGAGGCCAACAGAAAGAAATTAAAATACAGGCTAGAGAGAAGGCTGAATGTTAAGAACACTCGCTTCAGGAGCAGACGAACTAGATCCTGTTATCCAGAACTCACCAATTGGCTTATAACCATCTGTAACTCCATTCTGAGGGATCTACTGCCTTCTAGCTTTTGTGGGCACAAGGCATGTACATAGCACAAATACATATATGAAGGCACACACAGATATTCATAAAGATATATTGTAAAATAAGAAAGAAGGAAAGAAAGAAATGCAAATATGCCCCCTGACACTCTTAGTCAAAACACACCTGATCCAATAAGAGGCAAATACTAAATAAAAACAGATAAATGAGGATAATGAGATTCAGTGGTCCCAACAAAAGGGGGGAAAAAAACCCAGCATGTGAATTTGACAGTAGCAAAGTTTGTGAATAAGAGTGTCTCCTTCTTCTACATAATAATTATTCAAATCTAAACATGGTTTGGACAATGTAAGTCAGACAGAAATCCATGTTTGTAATGCATGTACTAATTCAGAATACTGGTCTGTGTGTGCCTAACCCAGCTCATGCCATTGCTAGACAAGTGTATGAACAGCTGTTCTGAAAAAAAGTGACAGAACATAGTAACTAAAAAGAGTGGGAGGAAGGTGCCTTCTCTGCCTAAAACCAAAGTACCAAGTGTTGTTGCCACAAGACATTAGAAATAGTTCGTCCTTCTTACAGCTGATAAAGGATTCAGAGCAAATAAAAGATTCAATAATCCAAAAGCAAAACCATCCTTTTCCAATATTTTCAACAGTATTCTACCTAACCAGATCAAGCTAATAAACAAAGTAAAGGGAGGGGGGGACAAAGGAAACCCCCAAGCACTAACAAGACAGACCTTCCTGTAACCTGCATGAAATTTTAACAGTATGTACTTTCTCTAGTAATGAGCAAAACAAAACTAGTGAGCCACATACCAGGCATTGGTCACATAAAAAGGCCCTTATCAGCAAAGCTTAAGGTGACACAGAAATGAGTACACTGGATTTACTTGAATGTCTTTTCTAAATCCATAGTCAACATAAAGAGTTAATCAAGTAATGAAAAATAACTTTTTCAAAGCAGCAGTCAAAAAGTCCCATTAGTTTATCTACTAGGTGAAGTCTTTCTAGATGATACATCTCTTGCTGAGTCTCAATGCTCAGTGACAGATATACAGATCAAGCTCTGATCTATATTACAGTTTTACAATAACTGGCAGGTTTACAATAACTATGATTAGATAGCATTATAATGAAAAAGCATAATGCTGAGCAACACTAGTTTGAAAAAACGACAGTAAAATAGTTGAATAATTATATTTTACTTAATACAAAATATTCCATTAATAAACACATTTAAATTACATCACAGTAAACATTAATAAGGTTCAGAAGTTGAAATGAGAACATTGTATTTTAGAAATGTGAAATATGAACATCAAGAAAACGACAAGGCCACGATCGGGTCTACTACCCCTTGTCTGCAAAATCAATACAATGGCAACAACTCCTAGCTATCAAATCAACAATCTTACCTCTTGGGACAGGAAAGGAATGACCTGTGCACAAATAGCATTTAGTCGTTTAACAATCTCTGCCTGCAAAAGAGAGAACAACACATATAAGAAAACAGTGAGATGGTTACAGATTCCCAAAATATTAACCGGATGGTATTAAAAGGCACTTTGTACTCTGGCTGGCAGTTTCTAAGGAAAAGGAAAAACTACCTTCTCAGCAAGCCCATTAAGGGAGGCAGTGACAACAGACTCACATTAACAGCAGGATTTATTAAACAGCATTCATCTTAAAATTTAATCTTCAAGCACCAGAGTAATAAAAAATGAATCTCCATGACTAGAAACTAGTTTTCAAAAGCCTTCAGCAGGAGGGACCCTTGACCAATCTAATGTTGTTTTCATAAAACCCCAACTCTTTATGTAATGGGATAACACACATTTTTATTCTCTACATATCTCAACTGTTTCCATAACCAAATGATTGTTGTGTAGAAATATCTTACTCTCTTACCCTCTCAAGTTCAAGCAAACCTTGAACTTAACCACCTGGATGTCTCCTGCTTTAGAATGCTTGAATCTTAGGCATATGCACCTGGCAGCCTTTGCTTGTAAACACTACAGTGGGTTTTTATACTTAGTTCCCAATCTTCTGAAACCAACAAAAGAGGGCAGCAATCAAGTAAAAGGATGTAATTATTAAGTTCTGAGTAGTAGGAGATTTTCAAACAGTAAAGGTTTCTAAATCTGTCAGCCAAGGTTTTTCAGTGTGGAGTTTAGAGTATGCTAAGGTCTACATTCAGAATAGAGCAATCTGGAGACCTGGAAAGGTTTTTAACAAAGTTAGACCACAGAAGTTATTCTTTAACTTTTTTGGAAATACAGAGACAAAAAAAATGCACACAATTCTCTTACCTTGGAACTGAAGGTTTTTCAAACAATGAAAGAAAAAATGTGCTGTTACATGTTTTTTTTAATCAGAGCTTTACTGATGTTTACCTTAATATGCATCTTCAGATGGCATGTTATATATCTTGTGATAGACATAGTCTTTAACATATGCACATATATACATACAAAATTGTTCATATTTTAATGGTGGGGTGGTAAAAAGGGGAAGTTAAGAAATTTTAAGACTGAAAATGAAATGCAATTACTATTCCTGAGACATTCTTAAAATAAATTTCACCCAGAATCAGTTCATTTTGTGAAAGCACACAAACGCTTTTTCTTGCTAAGTCATTATACAAGAGCAGCAGTGCTTGTGCAATCTAGGCTTCCTTCTTTATACCGCAGCCCTTTTAACTTTGTAGCTATGCAATTTCTTAAATGCCAGCACCTTAAAAACTTCATCAGCAAACACAAACACACACACACACACACACACACACACACACACACACACACACACATTTACCATGAAGTTCCCAGTGTAGGCTTTCCATTCCAGCCAGCTCTCCTAATGAGACAGACAAAGCCCAGTACCAGTAAGCAGCAGTGACTGAGACTCCACTGTGTTGACCTGATTTAATTTACTGCCTTGGCCCCATGGATCATTTAGCCATCCTTTAAGAATGCTTAAACCACCATGAAAGGCTGCAATGGGAACCACCAACCCCCTCTCAACCTAGATGAACATTCCACAGTGGTGATGGAGTTAAATTCTAAGGTAAGTTAAGAAAGCAGAACAGAATTCAGGAGACTGAATGCTCAGTGTCTCAAAGGCATTTGATAGGTTTTTTTGTATTGAGAGGTAGGGATAGAAATAAAAGATAATGAGACTTTAGGGCAGACCAAACTGATGATTCTTGTGCTTAGAACCATCTGCCAAGCATATTTTCCTCATTATGTTGTTTACATAAATAAAATAGTCCCTTGCTAAAAGGGTTGAAAAAAATATGTGAGCATGTAGGCAAACTGAGTTCTTTAATTTGCCTACATAATGTAGGCAGTAAAAACTACTAAGGAAACTCAGTCGTCTGGTAAAATAAAAAATAAGAGGTATTTGGTGCTTTAATAAGCTATTTAAAATCTGAGCACCTACTTAAGGCAAAAGCAAAAAACAAACAAAACCCACCAAAATAAAAAGAACAAGTCTTAATACTAGAAATTATGTATATTAACCTACACACCAACAGAAAAAGAGTAAAATCTTCAAACTTCTTCTTTAAAGGTCTCCTTTTGTTTAAAAGACTTCTTAATTTCTTTATGCCTTCATGCCAATAGATTTTCTTGGACAGGCTAATTGGCAGCAAGGGGGTGGGGGTATGTCTGTGTGATTTCATACAATTAAGCAGGCCATTCCTCACTTTGAAAGCTAAAGTTGCCTCGGAAACACTGCTGCTTCCATGGTCATCTAATTTCACCTCTTTTGTCCCACAGGACCAAGCTTTGGGGAGGCATCATTTATTTTCAGGCCTTTCCACTGGGCTTCAGCGATCAACCAGTAATACTGCGGACACACACTTCTAATGGCCTATGTTTTGAAACTGAGTCTAATCTAATGGCGTGGGGCCCAAACTCCTTTTCTAGCACAGCCATTAAAGGATGTAGGTTATTGCTGTTGTCACCATTGATATTTGTCATTGTAATGTAATTAGGGCCCTAAAATGATGCATTACAGCCCTTGGCACAGCTTCTATTAAAATCTTTTCTTCTGCTCACTGAACTGCGACCTGCTTTCTGATGAATAACAGACAGACAGCTTTAGGGTAAGAAGCAGATTCATCAAAGAAGTATTTTTCAGCTTTGGGGAAAGAAGGAAAAAGACAACTGAGGAGGAAAAGCCACAATACACATTTGAATTGCATCTGACCACTTGAAATTCTGATTGCATCTGATGAATCTGGCTTAGACAATATATTTCCAGTCTTTGAATCACATGGTTAATCAGGACTCTAATCTGCTATCCATCAGCCTATGCCAGTTCTTTGGCTTCCAATCAAATTTATAGGTGATGTGGGTCACGCATCCCTGAGCAGTGCATTCACAGATAGCCTATTGAAACAGGGAGAGATGCTGAAACACTGTATGTTGTTAGAATTACGTGGTGTTATTATTGCCTTTGATGCTTTATAAGCACTGCTAAACTACTGCCTTTAACACCCACAATACTCCAAATCAGTATTAATAGCCCTAATAAAAGGACAATTGTTCACGTCCAAAAATGACCAAAAAAAGACCCTCACACTTTGACAAATACATTAATATTTGACACTTCTATTATCTTTTCTAGTCATAAAGATATACATTTAAGAAAAGTAGTTGATGGGGCGGAAGCACTGGTTCAGCTCTTAGGCCTCCTTGCTGCTCTTACAGGGGATCAGAGTCTCATTCCCAGTACCCATATCTGACAGGTGACAAAGACCTGTTACCTTCAGTTTAAAGAGATCAGACACGCTCTTCTGAACATTGGCATATGTACACATATGACATATGTGCATACATATATCAGTACCCCATATACAAAAAAATCCTTCCAATTTTTAATTTAAGAAGTTGAACATATTTTTCTACCCTCAATTCACCACTATACTGTTTTTTATTTTCTATCTTTGTATCACATACCCAAAAAACAAACAAACAACAAAGATTCAATAAATATGGCAATCATCCCTACTTTAAAAAAAAAAAAAAAAAACATTTGGTTTTGGCAAAATATTAGAAAAAGGTAACAACAAAAAAAGCCATTTAATGAAATCCCTTCACTACGCACCTGATACTGAATACCATCATGCTAACTCTAGAGAAGCAATGAAGAACAGAACAGAGGTTTTGCCAGTCAATCATGAAGAAGGAGAATACGGGAGAAAAATCTCAAATCACTCTTATTTCAACTCAGACACAAGACAAGTTGAAAAACTTATTAACTATCCTATATCACAGAAAAGACTTTTTGCAAAGTAATAAAGCTGTTTTATTTTTAGCATTTATTTATTTTGGATTTCTGAGAGAGGGTCTCTATACTTAGCCCTGGCTATCCTGGAACTCACTATGTACAACAGAATAAGACTATTTTTAAATGTTGCCCATTCTACTTTCTTCAATAAGAGGAACTGTCTGTTGATAGTTAGTGTATTTTATATTGAATAATAACATTTTTTAACTTCTCTACACATCCCTCAGTGAGTTACACTGAAACAAAGTCTCTACTGATGGTATCACTACAACAGTGTTATCCTGGTTCGTTCTGAACTCACTTGTATGCCGTTTTCATGCATGATAAAGTGTGCTATCAATTGCCACTGCACAACTTGGTTAAGTGAACACTTTCAAGTACCCCGTTTCTTTACACTAACAAGATACATGGTACTATTGGTGGTGCTCACGCAGCAATATGCAGGACAAGTCCTCAAGGGAGGCACAGAGACCCTGCGTCTCAGGAAAACTATTTCAGTTTATGTCTGTAGGTCTTATGAGAACTCGAGTGATTAAACTGTGTTCCTCCCTCTTACCTCTACACATTCTTTTTTTTTTTTTTTTTGGTTTTTCGAGACAGGGTTTCTCTGTATAGCCTTGGCTGTCCTGGAACTCACTCTGTAGACCAGGCTGGTCTCGAACTCAGATATCCGCCTGCCTCTGCCTCCCAAGTGCTGGGATTAAAGGCGTGCGCCACCACTGCCCGGCTAACCTCTACACATTCTAAAAGTATTTCTTTAAAGAAAAGCTTAGGTAGTCACCTATTACCATACTAGTTGACTTTTGATATTGTATTTAATACTATTCTAGCTTTCAGAGGGATCCCAAGAATTCTGTATTATACAGGAAGATTAAGATTAATGATCCATGTGCCTGACATTCATTCACTCATACAAGGTCAAATCACTGCAGTTCTCAAGTCTGAAATAAAAAACAATGTAACTAATGTTATCAGTTATGCTCAGCAGCTCAAAGTGGAAGGGCAGGAAATACAGAAAGAAGAATGAGAGAAAAGTCAGCTATCAGCAGAAGAAGGCAAAGAAAATGTACTTCTCTGCTGACTTAACCTGAGCTTTCACAGTATAGGGTGGAGCTGGTCACAAACCTGATTGGTTGTGCTCACCAAGCTCTGAAATGCTTCTCTCTCCTCAACGCTTCTCTGCCAGGGTCACAGCAAGCACTGTCAGCTACTTTGTTTCCCTTCTTTCCATAAATATACTGGGGCCTTTGAATGCTAATTTACAATTATACATTTTCATACCTAGGCAACAAATGGAAATAATTTACCTCAGTTTTCTCCAACAGGACTGATATGACCAAAATGATATGAGAAATAGCCAAAAGTGAAGAATTTTGGATGCAGGAATAAATAAAGTAAAACCAACTTGTGGTCCTTAACAAGAGCTCATTAATAATGCCTATACTGTAAACCCATCAAGGCAGCACAGTCTCTCACAGAGACTGCCAAATGATTTGATCATTTCTTCTTGGTCACATCCAGCCATGACAAACCTGGAGGCCACAGGCCACAAGCCTCATATGTCCTAAGACAGCTATGAATGCAGCCCAAGACATTTGCAGATGAAATCATGTTTTGATGCAAAAGATTGGACAATACTTTGTTAAGTTCTTGCCATCACCCTTTTAAATAGATCTCCCTCTGTGGCTATATTCCTAGCATTTCTTTTCCTCTCTTCCTTTCAGCACTAGCAGTCTTTTCTAATGTCTTCATCCTCCCTCTAGTTACTGTTGAATACACAGTTGAAATTTCAACTATTTAAAAGCCATCACTACTGCAAAGCAACCTTTCTGTCCTTTGAATGTTTTCTCATGGTGATGAACACCCAGTGTGACCAAAATAAAAGTTGTGATTTATTCCTAACCTATAGTGCTGAGTTAGACAGCCTGGGCAGGTGAGTCACAGCCCTGGCCAGCTGGTACAGAAGGTACTACAAGGACAGAGACAGAGACTCTTCCTTAAGTCTGTTCTTGCTGATCCTGCTACCTAAAACCACCTTCACCAGGGTCCCAGGACTCATTTCTCACCTCAGTCCATAAAATATCCTCTTACTCCAATGACTTCACAGCAGAATCTCTCTCCTCAGACTCACTGACCCATTCCAGCTTTGTGTCTTAATCTGTTTACCAACTGCCCGGGAATCTTGGCATAAAGCAGGAATTGGGCCTGAAAAAGGTAATCTCTAAACAAACTCCAGGAGGATGCTGAGAGACACTGCTGGTCCATAAGACCTCAAGCAGAACAACAAATTATTTTTAGGACTTTTTCATTAATTTATTTAGTCACTTTACAACTCAATCACAGGCCCCACTACTGTTACCAGTCCCACTACCCCCAAATCTCTCCCCCACACTACTCCCTCCCCTTCTCCTCAGAGAAGGGAAAGCCCCTCTTGAATACCACTCTACCCTAAAATAGCAAATATTTAAAAGCACATGATCTTGATGAGGGCAGCTATGTAGTCAGCAAGAACATTCCATAAGGCTAGAGCATAGAAAGGCATTTAATATGCAATTTTGTAAATGAACTATAATCTAGACCAAGTGGTTGGAATTTCCTAATTTTTTTTGTAAGCAGGCAAAAATTGTTATGGGAAAGCTATACTATGTCAATGTAACAAACATAATGACTATCCATCTTGAAGATCTACTCACATTCAAAATTGGTTTGTTTGGCTTCCTAGCACATATCTTTTCTGACATTTAGGAAGCCATGTCACTCAAAAAGTGACATATATCTTGAACAACAAGAAAAAAATGCAAATTCATTCTGGGTAACTCCTGACTGTGAGCCAATGATTAAAGTTTTCATTCTAAATTCTTGGCAGAATATGTAATTTAAAAGATTATTTAGAAACAGAATGCAGATGCATCTTAGTCTCCTAATATTGCTTACAACAGATTACTGATCATCTGAGACTCTGGCATTCAGCACATGTTAGAGTGCTATACTAGGAAAGCACTTTGGATAAAGAGTGCAAAATAAATTCTGGAATAGTCCCTGGAATAAATCAGTTTAGTTAGAACAGATCTTAGAAAGGTCTTAGTCATGCTTGCAGCACCATAGGGCTCATAGGAATTTCTAATTCAACATGCAGTGCGTGCGGCATGAGAACCACACATGCTACAGTATATTCACACCCACCTTGTACCTATTAAAACCCTGTTCAAAATGCACCATGAGAGTGAGGTCCAAGGAGTCATGGATATAGCTGCAGTAACAATGCCTCCAGAGAACAGGGGCCTTGTTAAGAAGGCCAAGAACAGCTTCAGTGTTCCTTGTTCCATTAGCCCTGGGCATTAGGAAAACTAACTTGGAATTCTAGTACTCCTCAATCAACTTGACAAACTTGTTTGAATATACTCTTATTCAATATCTTAATAATTACAAATTTTTGCCAAGGAAAAACAAATATCTTGCCTATTTTTTGCTGTTTGCTAGAGTGGTATATTCCACATAAAGGAGCCATCACTCACTGACTCATCCAAGCTTCTTTCAACAGCTCACACTGAGGTATCAATCCCTTTTTCCTTGAGGGAAGTCATCTGGAACAGACTTGCCCAAAAATTAAACAGCAAAAAGAAAGTCCAATTCAACAGACCAAGCTCCACCTTACCCCAAAAACCACAAAACCCACAAATGTTCCCTGTAGTCTAACATCTAGCTACTTTTACTTGGGTTGTTTTTTTTTGTTTGTTTGTTTGTTTGTTTGTTGTCTGTTTCCTTTTAATATTCCACTAGAGAAGTTGAGAAAAGTAAAGGTAAAGAAAATTATGCACAGTCATGTGGCTGGGGAGACGGCTCAGTGGTTAAGAGCACTGACTGCTCATCCAGAGGTCCTGAGTTCAATTCCCAGCAACCCCATGGTGGCTCACAACCATCTGTAATGAAATCCGATGTTCTCTTCTATTGTGTGTCTGAAGATAGCTGCAGTGTACTCATATAAAATAGAAAAAAAAGAATCTTTAAAAAAAAAAAAAAAAGAATGCACAGTCATCTCCCTCAGTGTTCATGACAGATTTGTGCTGAGATTCTCCACAAACATCATATCTGAAAAAAATTATTATTCATAAAATGGCGAGGAATTTTAAAAGAACCCATATATCCCCTCCTGTCTGTTCTTAAGTCATTTCTAGGTGCTATAACACCAAACAGAATGTAGATGCAACATAAATACCTTTAATACATTTTACTGTTTAGGAAATAAGATAAACAAACATGTGCTCAGTACAGGCACATTTGGCCCAAATTTACTGAATCTACAGTTGGCTACATAAATGGACCCATGAACACAGAAGCTGACTGTACTTCAAGTTACTTTTAAATTGCATCATACATACAACTTATAATATTTAAATACATGCACCTGAGTAAAGGTCTAAACCATGAGTAAATGACTACCTGGATATTCATTCTCCAAGTATTTATTAACTTTCTACTTACTATTGTTAGGTCTCTTAGGTGCTGAAGAGAATGAAGAGAACAAGAAAATCCCTGATGTCCTGAAGTTCAACGCACAGGGGTTAAATGACTAAGAAAAGTTCATAGACATACAAAAGGGAATTTCAAGTATTAAAAATGTATCTACAAAGAAGATAATTTAGATAGACTCCTATAGTAAGGATGAGTCTGGTTTGGATAGATAGGATAGTCAGAAAAGAACAAAAGTAATTTTAGATTGAAACATGGCTGAAAATATCATCTCCCAAAGCAGGTTCTATATTATATCTTGCAGAAGTCATTAACAAGTATATATGCAAAGTGTTCTCTGACCAAATGGCCTCACTCTGACTCAACAAAATTAAACAGCTCTCTTCTCTATGAGACATCTCAAAGTCTCTCATTTAATAGTATTAGTTTAGTATCTTTGGAATGAAATACACAAAAAGCAATATTACTGATACTTCCTTGAACGTGAACCCCTAAAAGATCTCAGATAATATCCTCATGAAATAACTGCTCAGTGTTTTCATAAACCAGACCTCACCCCAGATATATTAACTCAAAAATTCCAAGAGTAGGACCCAGGTAACAGTGTTCCACTTTAAAGTTCCTTATGTAATTCTAATGTACAGGCAGGACTGAAACCATTGTGTTAGAATACAGGATACATGCAGAACAGAAGCAAACCTGTGGCAGGCCTTTAATGCCATACTCCAGAGCTTGAACTTTATTTGTTAGGTAGCAAGCATCTACCAGGGATAATTTCTAGGAAAGTGATGACAAATTACAAGAATGTTAAGATATCTCAATGTCTTTAGGGATCTAAACCTCTTCTTGCACTGATTATATTTGAATGGCTATGAAAAGAAGAGATTATAAACACAAAACATACATACAAGAAGAAAGATGGAAATTGAAAGATAATTTTAGAGCAAGAACAGAATGAATCTTCAAAGCACCTCTAACTTAGAAAATGCAACAATATGATTTCAGATTTTGGATATCACCTGAGCTAGCAGCTGTGGCACACAGAATAGTGAATGCAGAATGGTCTGGTCTCATGAGGTGTTGTTTACAGTTTAGCAAGGAAGAAGATCAAATAGAAATAAACTCAAGATGATGGGCTCGTGGCACAGGTTTGTAATCCCAGGTACTAATGAGGCTGAAGGAGGAGCATCACAAGTTCAAAGCCTGTGAGAAGCAACAGAGTGCGCTCAAAGCTAGCCTGGACAATGTAATGATACACTATTCAAGTAAAAGACAGCTTGGGTTATACAGTTTATTTAGCTCACTTGCCTATCATAAACAGAGCCTGCGGCTCAAACTCTACTCTGGGGAAAAGGGTTAAGGATAGTGGAAAAAAATGCCTTATATGAAATATATTAAGACCTCAATCTTTAATAATTTTCTACTACTATGACAGGTTCCATGTCACATCTAGAAGAATGGAAGAACAGATGGGATTTACAAAGCCCGTAATATAGTAAATGAGATGAATACTATTTCTCAATGGTTATGGCAAGAATGTTATCCTGAGGGACCAGGACAAGGTGAGCCTGAAAGATGAAGATAGAGAGGAAGGGCAAGAAAACACTGATCTAAAAAGGGGTAGCCTACTACACCAGCCTGGGGTATGTACAGCACAGGAAAAGCAATGGCAGTAGAAGATGTGGCTAGAGAAGTGGTTCTGAGAACCTAGTGGAAAGGACTGTTTCCATCAGGTGAGACTACTCAGACACTACATTACACCCAGTGAGTGATTCTAAATATGGTAGCAAGGAGTGCTGCATCAGGTCACACCAACTAGCCTGTTGTGTAAAGTATGATACTACTTAATGCTTAAAGTAATTTAAAAGCTTTACTCTTATCCCTATTTTAATACAAGAACAGTAAAGTATTAAAGAAATCATCATAATCAGAAAGATAGCAAGAGAGAAAGAGAGCAAGCAAAAATAGCAGGGGGCAGATTCTAGAAAACCTATGACCTAGATCCATGGTGTGGCTAATGAGTAAGAAAGACAGAGATTCTGTCCTCCCCTGAGGACATCCTGCCTAGAGAAACTGGGTAGGCGGGTTACTTTCATAGGCCCATTTATTTTCAAGCAAGCTTGTGGGAGAGCATAACATTTGAAAACATGTTGGGTTTAACTACCTGTAAGTCACTCAAAAGAAAAAGACAGGGAGGCAAGGCTCATCTACTTAACAGTATATAAGACAAAGCAGCCATGGAAGAATAGACCATACTGAAAATGCTGGCAGATTTTCACTGCCCCTAAACATGACCCAGTACCAGAAATGAGACAGCAAAGGCTACCAGGAAAAAAAAAAAAAACAGTCAAGAAGCCAAGAGTCTCTAGCACAAAAGTCTAATGGACAATTATAGTAGCCAGAGTGAACACAAGGCAAGAAGACAATTGCATGGAGAGAACCATGTGTGACTGGACTGGATTTGGACAAGAGAAGGAACCTATGAAATACAAAAGAAGTCTGGATGTACAGATACACATCAAGGTAGGCAAATCAAAGTTTTGTCTCAGGGTTTGTTTTGAAGAACAGTTATAGGATGGTATGAGAACAATTCAGCCTCAGGTGACTATAAACGTTCTGAAAACACAGTCGATATACATCTTCAGCTATAAATTCCCAGATCTGCAGGTTATTTTCTAATTAGTAATCTAGTTGAGCCATGACTAAGCAGCCACCCAAGTGATTCCAAACTCCATTTCCACAACCTTGAACGAGAGTGCTGCCCTAGGTATGGATGGCAGAAGTACTTTTGTGGGCTGGTGTATGAAAAAAAAAATCCTTTAAAGTAAATAGTTGCTTTAGAACAAAACTGAGATTAGATAGTACAATAAAATAAGTGGCTGTACTGTTAGGTATTGATTGAAGCTCAGGGCTCTAACTCTCAATTAAGAAAGTATCCCTCACTAATTGACACTACAACACAGGGGAAAGGCTGTTGGGCTCAAGAGGCTAAAGAAAGACTTAAAGCAGATGTCAGACTTACTGGTACACTAACAAAGAACAGACAGTGCTTTTTCCACAACTGACTAGGAGTGAGGTCACAGACCAGCCCCAGAAATCTGTTGTCTCTCCACTTTGGTGCACTATCACCCAGAAAAGACATTCTTAGTCTTTATATTCGGCTACTGACGAAGGATCTCTAGTCTGTTTTTTCAGTAAACAGACACTTGCCCTGAGGTACAGCATAACTTACACATGGTAGTAAGGAGAAGCAGCAGCTTCAGAGTGCAGAAGAGACAATTGGAATTGATTTTAAAGCTTCTTTGATGATGACATGGTCCTAAAATTTAAGACTGTAGAATAAAAGTTATATGAGATTTATACAGAAATATTCTTTTCATTGAGTTCATGGTAAAAAGTGGGGAAAAGAAGAACCCTCTAAAAGAAAAATTTACAAGGACTTAGAAGAATTTAAACAAGTTTCACATTCACAGAAGGAAAGCCTGCAATGCCCACCCCAGAGCTGCCAACCTGTGAACATGTCAAATGTCTTGATCATGCTATGCATATCCATGACACCTAGAATTTGATCAAACCTTTAACTTGCTTTAATAAGTATTTAAGATGACATTTTTAAAGAAAAAAAATCACAATTTATTTCAGTCTACACTCATATATTCACCTTATACATAACTCTGGTGAATCTGATTGACTACAAATTCTAAAAAGTTGTCCACTCCCAGATTAACACCAAATAGCAGAACAACAAAGTATTTTTGGCCAGGATGTAAATCAATTACATTCAGGTAGGTGGATTTCTCTTGTTTTCTGTTTTAAAGATAAAGACACTGTGTCCACAAAAGAAGTTGTATGTTTTTATATTCCAGTACAAGCTCCTTATCTCGCTGCCTAATTTTATCAAATGTTCACAGAGCTGCCCCAGTTTACAGACCATGGGTAACTCTACTCCACAGTAACAGTCCTAAAGCTCTAACTGTAAAAAAAAGTTAGTGGATATTTCTCCAAGGCATTAAGCTTCTCCAACACAGTTCCTAGAAACAAAACATTTCTTACCTTCTTTCCTGGCTTAGAGGAGCTAAATGGCCATAGGTGTAACATCTCTTGGGAACTATGTGAATGAAGGCCTAGAGTAGTGCTTCTCAACCTTCCTAATGCTACAACCCTTAAATACAGCTACTTCTGTTGTGGTGACCACAACCTTAAATTATTTCATTGCTACTTCATAACTTTAATTTTGCTACTGTTTTGAATCATAATGTATCTGATATACACCCCACAAGTTGAAAACCACTAGCCTATTCAGAGGTCTTCCTAGATCTTGCCCACTAGTCTGGGGCTTAACCACAAATTATAAATAGTATTTTCTTATTGAATACTATGTATGAGACATTGAAAATACCATGAAACTTAAGATTAGCATAGCCAATGAGAGTTTGAAACTAACATTATTTCAGCTTAATTATGTTTAAACTTCCACAATAATATACACTTCTAAAGTGGTATTTTTTGCTTTAACTTATATTTAATAAATTCTCCAAAATGATTTTGTTTTTTGGTTACTTACTCTAAAATGATGCTAAGAATTTAGAGGTCAATCTAGAAAATAGACCACAATAAAAAAGGAAAAAAGGTATTTGAAAGTCATGGGTTAAAGTGGGGTGTCTCGAACAAAGCAAAGGAGAAAAATGAAACACCAACACCACCACCACCACCCCCCACCACCACCCCCCCATCTTCTCTGTAACAATATAACAATCTACCAGCTAGTTACTAGGCTGGGGCACTGACCACAAAGTTGTGAAAAGGAAGTATCAGCCAACCCTGATCTATCCATAGGAAACTGTCTCTAGGACCTCTAGGGTATCTGTCCACAATGAACTGTCTCTAGGACTTCTAGGGTACTGAAAACCAGATATACAAGTCCCTTATATAAAAGGGTCTAGTACATTCATCTAAGCTATGCATAGCCTCCTGTCTACTCTAACTCATCTCCAGATTACTTAACATACCTAACACAATGTAAGTGTTTTATGAGTAGCAATTATGCTTCATTGTTTAAGGAACAGTGAAAAGATAAAAATATCCGTGCATAAATCGGTACAGACAAGTCTTTTCTCAAATAATCTTTATCAAATTACCTTATCATATATTTTTTTGATACTTTAAAATGAAATAAAAACACATTACTTATTTCAGGTATTCAGTATTCACACTGGAATCTGACTGGTGAACTCACTGAGGAACAGAGCCTCATCAGCCAGTGTACACAGGAAGACAGCACAGTCCCTGTCTTCAGCCTTTGTCTGGTCCACAGTAACTCCTTTAGCTTGCTGAAATTCTGTTACTATTTTATTTCCTTTAATATCACTTTCTATAGCCAAAACAAAGCATCTAACCCTATCTTTAAAGAGCTCAATCTAACTTAGACTAAAAACAAACAGGACATTTTTGTGTTTAGAGAACACATCCAGAAGCATGAAGCCATAAGCAGTACACCCAAGAAAACATTTCCACCACCACTGTTGACCTTCTTGTTGATGATCATTCAAATGGCCCTAAATTAAGTCTCTAGTTAATGCTATATGAATGCAGGATAGACAATGTCAAGCTGTGCTCACACTGGAAGAAAACATCTCGCACTCCATAAAGCAACGTATATTTCTGAGGGTTACAACAGACTGCATGACAGAGCAGTAAATCCACACCCCATCCCCCTTTAAACTAGATCTGTGGCCTCATGACATGCCACCAAGCAGTATTTTGGTTACCAAATATTTTCTCTATGGACTTCCTAATTTCATGTGCACTCAACTTTTCTTACCATCACTGCCGGCCTGACATGAGGTCTAATCTCCATTCCACCTTCACCCTTCAGTCATGTACACAGGTGGGCAGGTGGGCGTGATAAACAGGCCCCAGGCCCTAGTGAGATTTACATACTAATGAGGTACCTGAAGGCCAGAGGATGGAGCTGATTAAGCTTCTTCCCCAGCCCCTCCCCCCTCTTCCCCTCCCTATTTAACTCAGGTCCTCCCTGGGTTTTGGGGGCACACATCCAGATCCATCCACCATCCGCCATGCCAATAAACCAGTTTTGGAAAACCAAGGACTTCCTCATGTGTTGGGGCCACGCCGTGAAGCCACAACAGAGGCCTTTAGTGAGCAGCCAGGCCTAACTTACAGCTGGAGGAACCCAGGTGACTACACACAGCATGGCGTACGGTTCCCCAGCCATATTTTTTTTTCCACACATCACAGCTATTCCCACTCAACTACAGAAGCTTAAAAAGTTTCTAAAAGAGTCCTGTAACACATGGCCCATATTGAGTAAAAGGGTTAGACAAACACAAATAAATGTTTACTAAAGTACCTATTATAATTTCTGTGTGATCATAATCACAGTTTCATGTTTACTAAACTTCACAACACAAAAAAAAGGAATCAATAACTTATTCAGGAACGTTACTCAAGTATATAAGACTTTAAAAAAGATAAGAATAACTGAAATATTTCAATGCCTGATAAATAATTTAGAAGATTTTTAACCTATATTAACATTTAGAATATCTCCAAAGAGGAAAAAATTAAATCTGAAATTACTTAAAATTCCTACCAATATAATAATAATGGCAACAGTCACACAAAATGGTTCACAAAAAACATATAAAGTCGCCCAATGGCCAAATGATTTTCTTAAAAAAAAATGTTCCCCAAGCCAATGCCAATGAGGATTTCCTGGCTAACTTTCTTGTGGTCTGGGTATAGAATATAGGCACTAACAGTGGAATCCGTCTTGACTAGAGCATAGATTCAGCACCAGGAGAAATGAAAACACAAACTCATTCTTTTCCTCTTTCCCTCTTTTCCTCCATTTCTCCCTCTCTCCCACCTTCTTCTCAAGTCACATATACTGGGATACACTTGACACCAGTTTCCCCCAATTCAATGTTTCTCTGCTAATGCCCCACATTTCTCCCACCCTGTAGTGTTTTGAGCCCTCTGCAAAGCACTACCACAACCCTAAATCAATGGACTACTACTGTACCACATGGTTCTCTCCTTTCTAGTCCCACTGCTACTCTTACTGTTCCTTTAATTCAGACACAACCTCCTCAGTGCTGTCTCTCTATCCACATGGCTTTAATCAACATTGACTGATATTTGCTCTTGGACCCAGAGAAGAGTATAGCAACAAAACAAATGTGGTCCTGGGTTTCTGTTGACTTTCTCTTTCTGTTTCCTTCAAACGTCCAAGCACTCTATCTAGCATGTGAAGCCTTTAATAAAGGCATCCTAAACCAACACCTACTACTCTCTTGTCTAGTACTAAGCACGACTGGAAATGGTAACCACAGTGTGAACATGCACAAAACATTCTTGATTCTGTGACTCCACTTAGAACCCTCCCGATTCTGTTCTTTCCTAAGTGGCTTCCCTCCTTAAACTTCATCTATCTCCTATAACAGCACCTTGAATAGCCCCAGAGCCAGAAAGATGACCTACACTCCAGTTTCTATCACAACTGTGTCTCCACTGTACTGTTTACACTGATCCAAAAGAAAAGACAGTATTTTCTGAGGAGGCAAACCTTCTGCCTCTCAGAATTCCATAGGTCTCAAAGCAGCACCTATGTTGCAATATGAGGTTAAGTAACTGTTGTTCGATAAAAACATAAAAGCCATCACAGCAGCGATGTGCCCAGGACTATAATAATTTCATATCTAATAACCCTTCCAACAAAGGAATAATGTAAGCCCACAAAGCTATGTTTTTAAGCAACAATTTTAACTTTTACAAATTTAATCCTAGATACTTGAATATAAGAAGCTAGCTATGTCCATTTATAAATATAAAGATGGTTTCAGAGTACTCCCTATATACAATATAGCAACTACTTACATGGCCCTTGTATTGTATTATGAATTTTAAGTAATCGAGAGATAGTTTGAAGTATACAGAAGGATGTGCACAGTCCCATGTTAAGTAATAGTGAGGTTCAAACAAAATGAAAACATGGAATATCAAATACCAAAGAATGCAGGGGACTTAGAAGTGTAATTTGAAGGCAGGGATATGCATTATCTTACCAAATCACATCCCAAACTGCAACAAAACAACCTTCAAGCTCTTGCTTAAAGTAAAGAAATTCTATCCATTCCACTTTTATCTGGGTGAAGCACAACCTTCACAGACCAGCTATTTAAAACACTTGGAAATGTGGGTATTGTACAGAATTGTACTATGTCCAACCCAGCTCTGTCCAAATCTACCACTATTAGAGCTACAGTATTGGCTCTATACTCTATACCTAGAAGAGGCATTTTTATTTACAGTATTTTGGAATTTTTAGACTACAGTTTCTCTATCAAAAACCCTAAATAAGCACTCGCCTCTAAAACAAAGTTGAAACAATAAAGAGGCCGTGAACTTAATACATTTTACTGGCCATTAATTTTTTTATTATTATTTTTTAGATTAATCAAGGTAGACACGCTTTAAAAGCTACACTCTAAACATGTCCACCAAACCCAAACTTTAAATTCTCCCATATCCACAGAACAATACAGGAGAAAAACAAAGAGCAAAACTCAGGAGCTTGCTGGCACACACCTTTTCTGGAGGCAGAAGCAGAAGGATCTCTGAGTTCTCGGACATCCAGAGTAACACAAAACAAACAAAAAACTCTCAAGTTCACTGATTATGTGTCTTAGTTACAGTTACTATCGCTGTGATGCAACACTATGACCAAAAGCAAATTGGAAAGGAAAGAGTTACTTCATTCACAGTTCTATTCAGCAGTTCATCATCAAAGCAGTGAGGGCAGAAACCTGGAGGCAGGAGGTGATACAGACGCAGTGGAGGGAGGCTGCTTACTGGCTTGCTCATCATGGCTTGCTCAGCCTACTTTCTTATAGAATACAGGACCCACTAACCTAAGAATGGCACCCACCGCCCACAATGGGCCAGGCCTTCTCCCATCAATCACTACAAAAGAAATTCGTTACAGGTAGATCTTATGAAAGCATTTCCTCAGTTGAGGCTCCCTCCTTGCAGATAACTCGATTTCGTGTCAAGTTGACACTCACTATTGTTTTAGACTTTAACTACTTAGAAAACTCAGGATTTTATTTTATTACGACTGGACAATAAACATTGCCCTAAACAGAACCCAAATGAATAAACAGAGTGCTATTTTGCAGCAAGATGTATTCTAGAGCAAATCAGGCAAAGGGGTCTACTGAATTCTCAGCTGGTCCAATGGCCAATATTTATCTTGGTACTACCCAGAATGGTATGACTGAAAAATCAATCCTTCTGAAAACTTACCTAGCAATGGGTAATAAAGATTCCAGTGCCTTCTAAAGGCCCATCCAGTATTATGAATAAAAAAAAATTCCATCTTTCATAATAACAAGATAACATCTGGTTGTTTTTAGTGAAAATCAAGAATCCAACAGTTAGAAGCTGAAAAGTAAAAGGTCTCCACTCCTGAAAAGATTTTATTATCTTTCTTTCTTCAGGAAAACGATGATTACAAAAAGATCATATAATATGTCTCCATTCAGAACCTGATAAAACTCCCATCAACTCTGCATTGAAAAGGGAGGAGAAAAGACTCAAGACAAGTAGTTTGAAGGACTGTGCAGTAGTCATTCAAGGCTGATTCTTGGTTTATCTCTTTACTCAAAGAAGTCATAATGTGCCCAAGCATAAGAATGCAACACAATTAACAATGCTTTACTCTCTGGAGTTGTTTCTTAACCCTGACACAACTGAAATTGTAGGATGGATACTCTTTGTTGTAGGGATTGTCATATGCACTGCAAGATGCTCAACCATTCCAGCCTCTACCCACTAGAAGCCAGTGGCACAACTAAGCTACTGCAACCTGAAGAATCACTGGGTACCACCAAATATGTCCAGATGAATGGTCCTGGTTTGAGACTCCTGCTCTGGAGCTCCTGAACTAACTTTTGATTGAGTCCCAATTTTCTCTCCCTGGTAGGGAGAGAGCATGCAATTAAACATCTAAGTGCTAAGAACCCCCATCCCATTCCCATGAATATAGGGTACAACATCAGTCTACCAGGTACATTTAAAATATAAAAACTTGCTACATGGAAAGGTTCACCTATAAGATGCAGGTATTATCAGTAGTTCAGAATTTAGCTCTAAAGCCAGATTTCCTAGACCTGAATACTAATCCTTCAACCTACCAGCTACACATTCCTTATTATCTTGGTTTCAAGCACAATGAGGATACTTCAACCCCTTCCTTAAAAATGGAGAAATTAAATTAAGACATCAAAATCAACTCCTGCATCCTGACACCCATGAGGTACTTACTCAACTAACCTGGGCTTATGATCAATGATGTGCATCAAAATCTCTCTAGCTTTACATTGTCAACTCTTGATATACAAAAAGGACGTGCAACAAAGCTAAAACAAAATAGTCCATACTACAGTAGATGATTCTAGATCATGAATCATTGGCAACAAGTAATTATTAGAACTGTCTACAATATCCTAACATTGTTCAGACAGAGTTTCTACCAAAAGCAAAGCAAACAAAAACAAAACAATTGTATTTCCTTTTCCATAACATTATCTCAAACCTTAACTTTCAGAACTGGTATCATACAATAGAGAATTAAAAGGAGCTGGAGAGATGAGCTCAGTAATTAAGAGTACTGGCTGTTCTTCCTGAGGACTCAGATTCAATTCCTAGCACCCACATAATGGCTCAAAAGCATGTGTAACTCTGATTCTAAGGGATCTGACACCCTGGTCACCCCTGTGAGTACTGCATGCACATGGAGCAAAGACATACAAACAGGAAAAATACACACATAAAACAGTTTTTAAAACTTAAAAAAAATAATGATGGAAAATAATCAACTAATTCTACCTTTTACTTTTGCTTGTGGTGGTAAAAACTGAAGCCCAGCCTTGCATATTAGGTAAGCTAGTATTTTTAACTGCTAGCTCCCTACACCCAACTCTACATTTTAAAAACCACTCAGACTTGTAAAAGAATTAGGATAATATATTCCAACCTCTGACTGCCTATGAGAGGTCTTTTTGCCCATCATAAAGGTAAGTTTTCCCTAGGAGCTCAGAAAGAAACAAAACATAGTAGTGACTTTATGCAGTCTATGAAAATTGATTGCTGCTAAGTGTTTGAATCATAAAGCCAAGATTTAACATTTCTCTCTATTATTTTACCACTGTCATTCATTTAAAATCATAAGCTCATTCTTAACCAAGTTCAATAGTCTAAACTTTCCCTAAGCAAAGACTCCTGGTGCAACAAGACACAAAAGCTCCAAGGATTTGAGCTGTTGAGCTCATTGTCAGCCTCATCCTTCCCAAGTGCCATGAGCGAAACCTCAGCTAGAGAGGTCTTTACAGAATTCAGGAAGTAATCCCTGGGGCTAGTTACACAACAGGTAATAAACTCCTGCATACCCCTCTGCACACTTACGCTGGGAAGAAATTATTACAAATCACATTGTAATGAATACAACTTTGAAATCCAAGCAGTATATGCCAAAGAAAAAAATACAAACCTGACAACTTTAAATCAGCTCTT
Organism: Rhabdomys pumilio; assembly: GCA_030674055.1. NCBI lineage: Eukaryota > Metazoa > Chordata > Mammalia > Rodentia > Muridae > Rhabdomys > Rhabdomys pumilio. The sequence goes on from JANHMN010000003.1 coordinate 142,002,304, forward strand.
GTGCATTTTGATCTACATATTTGACAATAGCTGCTTTAACTGATTGTTCATGAACATTACTTTAGCCTCAACATGGATCCTAAAAGAATCAAAACACACCAAACCATCTACTAACTAACTGTGGAACTTTAGTTCCTAACATCTGTGTTTTAGTTCACTCATGGACGGGGTAATTCTGACATTACTGCGGCTTAAATGAGAGATGGAAAAAGCATCTTGCAAAATATTAAGTATTATATAAACAAATACACATTTCTTGGACTAACAGGCAATAATAAATTTCAAAAACTAAGAGAAAACTTTACAAGGAACTTTCTGAGCTGAGCAAAACCTGTTACATCCCCAGAACCAAAACAAAACAGCTAAGGAATCCTATTGCAGTTATTTAAGTTCTCTATATCTCTTGCTTTATTAATTGAAAAGTTAGCTGAAAGTAAATAATAATAATTCTGTAATTTCCTAAGGTTACTAGGAAAATAAGACCACCTACACGATAATTTGTACAAACTTGCTTGCTATTAGAATTATCTTTCAACATTATTCCATCTCACTACTTAAATTCTCATCTCGAAAATTCCCCAGCACGCCTAAAAAGACTTGAGAGAAAGCTAAACACACCACAGTAAAGATCAATCTCTCTCCACGTGCATTCAAGCCACATGTACACAGTAATTAATAGATGAACAATTCAAAAATATACAGACTAGTAAAAAATGTTCAAAATAATTTTAAATTCAGCTAAATGATTCCAGTTTTCAACTTTAAAGGACTGATCAAACCAAAATACATACATTCTACTTTAAGTGTTCTCATTCCTGAACCCCATGGTCAGCTATTTTCACTTCCTCTTTCTACACGTCATTTTCCTACAAACTTCACTAGTAAGAAATGCAATACTTGAAAGTTCAGTACTGCTTGTCTATTTTGCTACCCAAATATTCCCTGAAAAAAAAAATACTAGTCACAGAGGCTTAACTACAACTTGAATGCAAGTGTTCTCTCCTCCAGCTTTCCCATGGCACCAGCACACTCTCAGTAACAGGTGTGCTGCAGAAAGCACTTCTAAAAGTGGAGCTTCCATGGTAGCTGGGAAGGGGAACTGGGCAATAAACAAGTGTGTGTCTAGAACAGCCTGTTTGTGTGGCATGGTTCAGGAATGAGGGAGCAGCCAGTTTGATTAAACACTTGGCTAAAAGTGGATCTTAGCTTTAGATTTCAATTTGCTGATTGCAGCCTCCTTCTGGACAGGGCACTGACACAGAAGGGTGGAGGGAAGGGGGAACAGTTGAACTTCTTCATAAGCATACAGATCAGATCTCTCACTCACAGGCTGTGGTACCTTACTTCTCTTACTGCAGAAAGCCAAGAACATAACAGAAACAAGCACATTTGTTATTTTAAAATGGTCAGGCCAATAGTGAGAACACCAGAAGGGAAGTTAAACTATTTCTCCTCCAACCGCTGACTTCCTATGTAACCTCAAGCCTATGCACTGACCTCTGTGAACTCTGGTATCCCCACCCATGTGCTGATCCTTCCTGACTGTCACACCAGGCTAGTCTCTTAAGCCCTTAAGCTTTAGTGTCATCTGTTAAAGGAGGCCAGAGGAATGACACTGCTTGGCAAACTGTAGGGCACATTACTGACAGAAGCTACTTAAATAAACACACAGATCCGAACTTGCTACCTGCTTTACAGGAACATCAAGATCACTGAAGTGAACTTGTAAAATGCCTTAAGCTCTCTGCAAAGAGAAGTACTAGTGTTTTTAATTTCCAACAGCACTCACTATTCTTTCCAGTTGTATTTCCAGGCCTTTCTAAGACCTACAACCAAAGGAACCTACAAACCTTCAGAGCAGAATATAGAGTTGGAAAATAAGAATAAAATCAGGTGTGGACATTCACACCTGTAATTCCAGTATCCAGAAACCTGAGACAGGGGGGATTAAGAATTCAAGTCTGGTCAAAGCTACACAGTGAGATCTTGTCTGAAAAGAAACTAGCAACAACGTCAAGAATCACTGCCAGTCTGCCTCCCAACCTCTCACTCGCCAAGGTGGCTGTAGTTAAAAGGGAGGGCCCTGCAGAGTTCTGAACCCGCTGCAGCCAGCCAACGCAGGGTGGAGAGAAGTTATGCCTTTGTTCTAAGATGCAGAAGTCCCTACACAACAAAAATCCGTATGTATTTATGAGCAAACAATAATAATAATAATAATAATAATAATAATAATAATAATAATATCTCCCAAAGATAACAAGACAACTCATCTCCCAGAGGACAGACTGTCTAAAGGGTATCCTGGAGTTTTACTATTCTACTTCATTGACAAATCAGCTAAGAAAATCTATACTTTGCCCATCTGGCCCCCTGGATGGTATGCAGGTTACACACTGCAGCTCTCTGAAGATAAGTCTTGGCTCTGTGATATAGAAATAGCAAAAGCCTGGCATCAATATTGTGGGTCAATTCCAATGAAAACAGAGAGGGTATATAGATTTGCTAGATTTGCGGTGATGAAGGCCAGCTAAATCCCTCTTTACAGGCAGAAAGCAACTCCCACTGACAGCTGTTACTAAAGCAAAGTCAAAACAGCTCTATCTTTCACTCTGGCTAAGACTTCTAAGGCCTTTCCCCTTAGTCTAACAATTTCATAAACTGTTTTCAGTATACCGACTTTTTAAGTCCTAAATCTTACAAACTGCCATCCATGTAACTCAGTACCCATGCTTAAATGTATTGCCTCACACTTCTTTCCAACAGCCTTGTTTGCAAAACTGATAACTTAGCATGTCTCCATTACCAGAATGGAATATAGTTTCTTTATTTCTATTTCTTTTTTCAATTTTCAATTGTATGTGTATGTGTGTAGACATGGATGCACTAACTGCAAATAACCAGAAGTCAGAACATGGGAGTCAGTTGCCTCGGAGCTGGACTTACAGATAGTTATGAGCTTCTTGATATGAGTGCTAGGCACAGAACTCTAGTCCTCTGCAAGAGCAGTATGCACTCTTAACTACTCTACTATTTCTCCAGCCCCCCCTTTTTAATTTTGTATTTGTTTATTTATTTGTTTGTTTATCTAAATTTGAGACAGTGTCCCACTACGTGACCTGGTCTGGCCTGGAATTCACTATATAAAACAGACTGACCTCAAACTGATCTGGGTGCCTGCCTGTAGAATGTTTTAAAAGAAGGTATGAAAAATGATAAAGAAAAGTACCTTTTAGAAATCACATCTCCTTTTCCCTCTCTAACTAGCAAAATCTTTATTAACCCAAAGTTACAACCCAGGCTATCAAATATGAAATGTAATAAGTTTCACATTAAAAGCAAATATAAAGAACTTCTAGATGTTTAACATATAATTACCAACTCCCTTTAACTACTGTGTAGGTAGGGCAAAGGAAAAAGTAAAATTAAACAAGAAATGTAGCCATGAACCTTAACTGAGACAGAGAAAGCATCTAAGATGCAGTTCATTCTTGTCTAGCTCATTAGTCCAACACAGCTCAGAGCTACACTGCCTAAATACAAATTTGTCAATCAAAATGATAAGTAAAATAAACAAGAGAAAGCAGAGACTGCAGAACAGTGAGTAGAAAATATGCCTTTGAACACCACAAAGAAATTCTCAGCAGGAAAAGCAAACCATCTGCCTTCATTTAAAGTTTGAATTGTGTGATTTCCTGCATCTAAGAACCTCTTTCTGAACTACAAAGAGGCCACAAAACATCATTTTCCCCTCCCAGATTCCCCCCTTTTCGAAACCCTAAGGTGATGATTAACAAACAGCCCCCTTGTCTTCAGACAGTCTAAGAAGCCACAGGAAAAGATAAATTAAACAGAAGAACCCTTCCTAACTAAATAAACAAACAGGCAGCCTGGAGAGAAGACAAAATTTCCTTACAAGCAGCAGGAAGTAGCATTGCTTGCTGACAAGTGAGACCAGGGGAAAGCCACCCAGGACCTCCCATCCACTTCGCCAGCCTGGACAGAAAGCCTATCCTGAATGGTTCCAGCCTTGGACTCCAGGCAGCTCCAGAGACTTTTCAAGGGGTTCTCGGTGGAAGTCCAAAGTTCAAGGACTCACAGACAAAAAATCAAAGTTTATTCTTTTAGTCAAGGGCTGCTCCATTCCAGCAATGAGCTAGGACCTGAATCTCTAATTTATGGCCAATCCATTTCCTAACAGGGCAGCCTCCTAGGCAATACACTCTAACCTACCACCTATTACTATATCACCATGAACAGATCTGACCCTGTTTAATCATCCTTTGATTGGACATAATCCTTTTCTTGGGATCTTTATAAGAATTAAAGATTTTTGGCAGTATGCCCAGATCAGTGGTAAGCACATGCCAGATATATAATAAATGTTCACTTCTACTGGAAGGAAACTCTTAATTCCACTCAACAATCACTACTGAAAGTGAAAAAACATTCTATAGATATTTTCCTATGGTATCTCAAAACTAAAAATCTTACACAAGAAAAGAAGAACACAAAGAATTCAGAAAATAGTCCCCTTAACACATATACACACTCTAATGGGTTAAATTTCACCTTCTGGGTCCTCTTGAAGAGCATAAAAAGCTCACTGGGTCTTGCCCAAGAAATTGACACCTGGTATTAACTGCAACAATGTTAGATCTTCTGGCAGTTTGTGGGAGAAAATAATCTTAACTTAAATTTACACCCATTTAGATTTATGACATAGGAGTAGAGTTGCCCCCTAATCTAAAACATCCAAATCAAAGACGTAAAACAAAGAAAAGAAAAAAACATAAACCTCTATTTCATTAATATTAATCAGATTATCAATAATCAGTAATCTTAAATTATAAAATGCTGCTTCAAGCTTCAAACCTCAATGAAGAACAAAAAACCTAAGAGCAAACCTGAGCTCCCTTTCTCTCCTTTCCTCCTCCTGGAGTCTACATCCCAGCATTACAAGTGTACTTGTTTACCTCTGCAGAACTTGCCAGCCCAGCAGGCAGTAGTTTCCATCTTTGTTCAGACCTTCTAGGGGTTTTGTTTTGTTTGGTAAGACAGGGTTTCTCTACATAGCCCTGGCTGTCCTGGAACTCACTTTGTAGACCAGGCTGGCCTCAAATTTAAAGAGGCCTGCCTCTGCCTCCAGGTGCCAGGATTAAAGGTGTGTACACCCAGCAGTAGATTATTTCTTAATGGATATAAAACACAAGAAAGTTCTATAAGCAAAATTTATCATTGGCTAGTTTGTTATTTTCAAATAGAACAGTCCACTTTTGATAATGCTTCCCTTGTACATATACGCAAGAGTTTAACCATACTCGTTTCAGAAAAGAAGCCACTACTTAAAATTTTTCTTTCAAATCTAAACATATACAATATAAGAGCTATAAGATATCAGTAATAACCACTCATGAAATTATCTTAAGAGAAATCTGCTCTACACAGAACTTCAAATAATTTGACTTCCATTGAAAGCACTGTCCCCAAATAAATTGACTGCATCCTAGAATCAAGTGCACTGAGGGTTGGAATGTCAAGCCAGTCATATTACTTCAACCTCACTAAATCCCTCCTTATTCTCCAAATCCTAGGCTGCTTTCTAAAATAGTTCACTAAAAAGCACCAACCTAATTAACAACTGCTTCCTCTGCAACAGTGGCCTTGATTTCACTTATTTACACATTAACTGCAGCCTCCTTTTGGCCAAGCCAGTCTATTCTCTGTACCATGCCGAGCCTTTTATCTGCCCTGGACAGCATTTTCTCCAGCAGATGAAGTAGATGCCGATTGATTTGCTGTCGAGCATGGTAAATTAATAGCAACAAATTGCTGAGGGCCCGTCTCGCTGCTCCACCATGCTTCGGCAGTTTTGCTTTATTTGCTCCATGATGGGCAGCAGTCGGCCTCTTCAAGTCAATTTCTTCTTAACAACCTGCAATACTTTTCAATGGTGAAAATAGAGCTGTTCCTTGTAAGTCAGAAATCAATATCCTATTGCCCTTAGAAAATGCTAAACAAGCAGTATTGGCAATCCACTTGGTACTAGAGGGTATCAGATATAATGCAAATCCATACTGCTTCCCCCCTTGTAGTTATTACAGTTTGCTAAAAGGTTCCTAATGTCATTTATCATCATTTACCATTGACCAAAGAGGCTATGATTATGATATCCTATCATCTGGCAAGGCCTTTCATTTCTATTCAATTAATATTTTAGCAGCACTCAAATGGTTGTGGCCCACATCTTGTAATGAAATTTGCATGGCTCGGGATGAAATAAAATTTTTGTTGCTTAAGGGCAAAAAAATTACACCCAAGAACATGCACATATGACAAACACCTATTTTCATATAATTGTGCAAACTGCACACTTAGATTGTCACAAATTCCAAAGGTTTTCTGATGTTTTTAAAATTCATGAAATAAGCAAGTAAATTTTAAAAGAGATCTTCTGATTATAAAACACACAATGAGGAAACTGGGAATTATTCTCATTCCCTACTTTTTACATCACAACACATTCACCTATTTCATTTCTATAGGCTGAATTCACACAGGAATGGCTCCTAATCTACATTCAATATCCACATTTCAGAGTGGCAACAGCCAGAGTCTGACGCCATTAGAGAAGAATTCTTCCATTACAGAGGTGCAGGCAAAGGACTTGAACAAGCAGCATCTAGCTGTGGTATCAACTGCACAGAACACCCCATCTGCCCAAGTCACTAACCCAACCAAAACCACACTATATAAAGGATCAGAAGAAAGTAACAAAAACCCTGGACCAACTGTCCTATCTAAAGCAAAAGTAAAACCCTGTAGACAGGGAAATTCTCCAGGAATCAATGCCCTTTCATTTTTAAAAACTCTACTTTGAAGACAACACAATGGATTCCAAGCCATTTCTAACCAGGTCCTAATTATCATTCTCATATTCACACTAAAACCGAAGACAATGGAAAAGTACTAATTCCCACTGTGGCCTAGAACATTCCACTTGAACTTCTCCAGATGTTTTTTTCCTAGCTTCATCTGTCCAGCTCTATCAATCCTACTAAAGATTACTAAAAATTACATTCATATTTTATGCTCCAATTCCATGTCATGTCACTGAGTTCCTCTTTTTAAAAAATTCCACTAATTTTACCAGACTAATGCTATTTACTCAGTTACCAAAATTTAAATTAATTATGTTCTCAAACATAATTGTTAAAAATTGGCAACATTACGCAGGCTTAATTAAGATTAAATCCAATTTGCTAAATGTACTTTAATTGGTACTAATTACATTAGCTTTCATTTCAGAATGACAAATTCCCCATAGGTTTCATTTTATGGTTCTCCATCAGAATCAACCCAGGGCGACTGATGATGAGCATCACCTGAGGGGAGGGGAGGGTGGGGTCCCTCCCTGTTTACCACTGCTTGCATACTAGCATCCGTTTATCCATTTGCTAAGTCACGGTGTCATAGCTCCTTCAAAACCTTCATTTTCTGTCCCAGTGAAAAATTCCTCTAAAAATACTGTGTGGCTGGCTGCAGCCAAGAAGAATGGGAACACAGAAATATTAACAATAACAACAAAAAAAAAAAATACACAAAGGTTTCAAATATCAGGGCCACCAATTACTAGGGTACTTCTGAGGCCTCCTGGGACTCCTATTCTTGAACCCTTTGAGACACAAATCTAATAAGTGAATAAGCCTAAACCGATCTTGAGAAATAGGCCCAATTATGCCTCGGGGCAACTTCCTTGCATTATTGCTCCTTTCCATTACAAGGGTATCCAGCGAGTGCATCTGGAAGAGAGGCTAAGAGAAAGTAAGGCTGTCTGCCTAGGAAAACAAATAAAGACAGATCTGCCTCTGCGCTTAAGGCGGGGAAAGAAAGAAAATATAATAAGTAGGTGGTTTGCAGGGCTGTCTGTATTTCATAATGTGATAAACTGCCCTCGGGATTCTTGATATGATTGAATTCAAAAGCAAAAGGGGGGAAAAGGCAAAGTGTACTCTTCTCAGTTTTAAATGGATGGCATTTGAAGCCAGCTGGACAAGAAGATGACAAAATTCATAGATAAAATGTGTAAAATTAAAGGATCTCACATCTACCCCCAACACCAAAATGAATACATAAAGCTATGTGACACTTCCAGGTGTAGATGGCCCCAGGAAAGCCAGAGACTACATGAGACTAAGTGGTCAGGGAAAGACAGGATACAACAGGAAAATGAGGGACATTCATCCAGTCCATTCTTTAGAGAAACTGGTTCTGGGAGGGTATATAAAAACAAACAAAGTATGTACAAGATGCAGACTGTAACCAGATAATGGTATTCCTGTGAGATAGAGCTAGAGGGAGTCCATTCATAAGCTGGATACATCCTCCTTAAGCTTTAGAATTTGTATTACTAACCTAAACAGAAATGGCAAAGATACTAAATTAAAAACTTAAGTATGTGGCATTCAAACTCCAACATGTATGTATTAACATATATCATATATAATATGCTAACATTAGCACAACCAAATACCATAAAGGGTAAAACAGAACTTGAAATAAAGTCATCAATGTAAATACTGTTGTAATTCTCCCCAACTTTATTTTTTCAAATACAGATTACTTTTATTGTCTAAGAGATGTCTTTTAATGAACTACTAACGTGGGTGCATTCTGATCATGTAGTGAATGACTCAGTTGAAAGTATTCTTACAGACTGACAACACAGTCATCTCATACTTTTTAACCTTAGAAGGTATATACATCACCCTGACCACAAATAAATAAGGCATGAAAAACAGAAAATTGTCCATTACCTCTTTCTCAGCAGGCAATATATCTATTCTGAAATGGCTGATGAGACCCTAAGTCCTTCATGAGGAGATGACTTCAAAGAAATGCTTCCTGGAGAAATTATTATTGCTAAATAGCATTTTACACATATATACATATATGTGGCTTTTTTCCCATTTAGGGATTTAAATAATTTCTTTTGGTCTCTAACCAAAAACAAACAAACAAACAAACAAACAACAACCAAGACCATGTAGCAGCTGTAGTAGCAGCTGTAGTAGTCATGTATACCTATACCAATGCTTTCCCCCAACCTCAAACTAACTGTTAGATTTCAAGACCCAGGGCTTAACATTAATCACAACCTCCTATCAGGGTCATTTACGCTGCACAGATTTTGGAAGTGGAAGCCAGAGTTCCTGGTAAGATCCACTAAGTAGGCTCCGGGGACTAGTGCTCGGATTTTACATCAATTTCTTTTATAGCTCTGCAGATTTCATCTGATCCTCCCAGCTCACTTCTCTGTTCTTTCACAAGGAAGCAAAGAAGGTTTCACACAATTTACAAATCTATTCATTAATACTTGCCAAGGAAAGATCTTTCATAAGAGAATTTTAATGCCTAAAATATATAAGGTAACTCTTTACAAAAAAAAATATATATATATACATTTTACATTCTGCGTGCTGTTTTTGAAAGTGCAGGAAAGTTTAACACGCATTCTGATTTAATAACATAATTTTAAATTATTAAACGTTGGGAACATGAGGAACCACGTACAAAAGACTTGCCTTCTTACTCATCCCTAACGTCTTTTAAGATATAGGTAGACGTCTCAAATGTACAAAAGAAAAATCACAAAATAGACAATTTTCTTTTCACAGTACTTGAGTCTAACTGTCACTTAAAATGATTATAAAGAAATAACTTACCTGCTTGTGCATCTCTATGTTCAACCCATAGGACATTTCATAATACTGTCAAAGGAGAAAAAGTAGTTAAATCTGCTCCCTTCAAATCTCTCCAGTAGAGTCAAATTGCCCAAATATACTGAAAACAAAGCAACTAACACAAAGACCTTACCTTAACCAAAATATCCCAGTCAATAAAATAAAAAGGATGCCCAAATACTATCTTTAAAAAACTAGAAGCCACATTAAGACACACCCCAGGAGAAAAACTTACAAAACGAATAGAATGTTAAAACTTAGCATTCTTAACTTGTACAACTGTCTTTCTACATCATAAGCAAATGAACTGAAAAAGTCATGAAAATTTGGTTCCACATGACTCTTAATTCCTAAGCACAGAAGAAATATCTCACACGAATGCTGAGGTTTTGAAAGAACTGTTGGAAAAGGTAATGTTACCTCAGAGCTCAGTTTTTTGTTTTTAGTGTACTACTCATACGTGCAAAGCAAAAGAACTGGATAGAAAATTAATTAATGCATCACCTTGCAAGTTCTTTCAACACAAAATATACTTCTGAATCATAAAAATGCTTCATTATACTTATGTAAACATAGACTTGATTTGTCTGGATGGGCATATAACAACAGAACAGAAAATCTGGCAGCTCAAGTCCACACTCCTAAGAACCAAAATAACACTATAGAAATTAAAAGCATGCACACAAAAATATAAACAGATTAGCATGATGAATGAGTAGGAAAATTTCTGAAAAGGGGTCTAGTGTCATTTCCTATCCACATCATTAATTAGAAGGCATAAAATGCACGTGATTTTAAGAGTATATAGAAATACTGTCTGGTTACAATTGAAGCAAAAGCAATAAAACAACAAAGAAAACCACTAACGAAAACATTTTGCTTGTGACTAAACAAAAAAATAAATGAGTTCTTTTTCCATTTTTTTTTTTAAATCTGTAAAAACAAAGCACAGAAAATTATACCCCATGCAACTGAATTTTCTGAAAATTTAAATCAAAGCTAGTTGTCAAAGCCAAGTTATAAGCACCCGGAATTACAGGTTGCTAATGGACACATACCCACAACCTCAACACCACTGGCAGGGCCACTGTGGTGGATCCTGCAGCCTCCAGCGATTCAAAACATATTCTTGCTTTCAGTCTCCCAAGCTAATGAGCACTTTGAATCTGTGACACAGTTTTCTTACCATGACATAATGCCGCTGCATCTCTGTCTTCTCACTGGCCAGCTTCTCACATTCCAGCTTCAGACTATTCAAGACATAAAATCGACTAAGTACAGGGTAGAACTTAACTTCTATCCTTCAACTCCAAATCCACATCCCTTCCTCTAAATCATCACCTCCTATTGTCAAATCAGTGATATTAAACAGCACTTTACTATTGAAAGGGAGGAGAGAGAAATGAGTGACAAGAACCAGTCTGGACTTGCCTCTTTGATAAGGTTAAACTGTGGGGGTTGGGAAACAGGGGTTTATGTTTTAAAGAAATAAACCCTCTAGCCAAGCGAATTATGTGACTTCACCCAGAACTGAATATTCTTCACTAAATTCACTTACTAAAACAAGGAAATAAACATCGATAATAATTATATATATATAAGCAAAGTTAGGTCCACGAAAATGCCACGGGGGAGGTTTTACCTTTAATATTCTATGAGGTTAATGAAAATCAGAATCAACACAGTCTTATGACTAACATTTTTTTCCCTCCAAAAAATACAGACAAGTTGAATACCATGTGGGGGTGGGAGGTGTTGATCTGATCCAGCAGCTTGTTTGGGTTCTTGCATTTATGCAATAAGAATTCTGCATCATTAAGGACCCGGTGAAACAAACACGTTTCAAAAGCACTCCAAGTCTAAGAGCCTTGAACAGGAAAGCATTGGTGGTGGTGGTGGTGGTGGTTGGGGGTGGGGGGTTTGGTTTTGTTTTTTGGTTTTGGTTTTGGTTTTTGTTTTTTTAATAAAAGTAATGAGATGGCTCACTGCTTACTTCCCCTGGCTCTCACATTATGCCATGGAATGGCAGAAGGAAGAAATCAAGCCCAGAGTAATATAAGAACCAAGAAGTCAAAGGGCCCCAGAATCTTCCCAACCTTCCATTCTCCTGACCCCAATAAATCAATATCGAAAGTTTGGCCTCAGCGTTTTCCAAGTCTCCTCAGTTTCGATTGTTCTGTTTCCTTTTCTGTTTACAGGAGAAGAAAATGCTTAATTTCTTTACACCTGCCTAAAGGAAAAAGAGGCCCTGACTTGCCTTTTCTGGCCCACAGGGGGGAAAATGGTAATACCTTTGTGGTGGTGGGGAGGGGAAGTTAAAGGAGGGGGGTAGTGTTGGAGGGGGTAAGACAAGAGCTAAGCAAACAGAAGGATCAGCTAAAGTCAATATCGTTACCTGTGGTATTGAGCCTGTAAAAACTGAAACTCTTCCTTAATCCGATCACAGGATTCTGAAATTGTAAATTTGAAGGGTTGAGCAGGCTGATGCGGTGCCTAAAGAACAACAATAAAATATTTAATTAGCCCACATCGCAGGTGGGGGGTGGACAGCCCGCGGTCGGAGTGGGGAGGGGAGGTTGGTCGCGCCGCTCCTGCCTCTAGCTCGCCTGCTGGGGTCCCGGTGCCTCCGGGCGGCCTCCCTCAGCTCAGCTCTTCAGCCTGGTCCCCAGCCCTCCCTCCAGCCCCCAAACTCCCGGCCCGGTTCTCCCATCCCTCCCTACCCGGAATCGAAAGTGGCCCGTCGGGGGCAGCCGCGCCATGGCGTCGAGCGGCGGACAGCTAGCTGAGTGAGTCCGGCCTGTGGCCGCCGGCGCCCTCCACCCCTCGGGAGAGCCGCGCGGGCGGAGAGCGGCGGCGCGCTGCTTCCCGGGGCTTCAGAGACAACAATAAGAAAATGGCTACAAGTCGGTCGCCTCCCGCACCCTCGGAGCGGCCGGTCGCGGACAGGGCTGCGGGCGCGGCGCCACTCACCGGGTGGCGCGTTTGCGGGTACATCTTGCTCAGGTCGCGAATCATCCACGCCGCTTTAGTTGGCTGCGCCAGGCAGAGGCGCGCGGCTCATCCGCTTCGAGGGCCCCGCGGCGGCGTCCCGGGCCTGCGGGTCTCGCGTGACGCGGGCGGCAGGCAGGCGCGGCGGCTGGGCGCGGGCGGCCGGCTCCGCATTCCCCGCGGGCGTCACTGAGGGCGGCGGGCACCGTCCGTCCTGCGCCCGCCGAGCCCCGCGCCCGCCGAGCGCCACCCGCCTGCTCGCGCCCCACTCCAAACTTTTTTTATTTGTCTTTTAATTGGCTGCTATTCCTCGGAATGAATGGTCGCTTCTTCCCTGAGAGCGAGCGCAAACTCCTTTGGTTCGGAAGAGGTCTCGCGGCGCTTGGGGGTTCTCTGGAGATTTTTCACTTCACAGCAACGATCTTTTAAAAGGCACCTTTTAGCTTCTTTTACCACATTTCATTTCCTTTTCTTCCTTCCTGTTTTTTTAGCCCCAAATTGAAGGGGATTATAAAAATAAAAGAGCGAAACGCTTGCGGCTTTTTAAAATTCTCTTTCAAACTCTGCGAACACCACCTCAAAATAATACACGAGTGTGTAAGAGGGGGAAAGAAAGCAGCCAACAGCCGAACGCCCGCTCGGAACGGCTCTAACAACGCGCTCTGTGTAGGTGACTTCTTTGACCAAATTTAGCAGCAGCTAATCATTAACATTCTGATACATATTCACGACCATCCGCGGAGGGCCCAAGGAGCATCCCGGGAGATGTAGTCCTCTCCTGACTACTGTGGCCAAGGATCCCTCCAGATTGACTACAATCTCCGGCTAGCCCTGCGCGCTCTCCGCGGCGCTCTCCAGGAGCCCCGCCCTCCCGCGGCGCGAGGGCGCCGCATCAACCAATCGGAGATGGCTGAACATTAATCGCCGTTCTGTGTTACTGCCCATCATTTCACCGCTGACAAATGGCAAGTCAGGAGGGCGGGGACGGACAGGCTGGACCCACGTGGGGACAGGGCGTGACGAGGAGCTCCGACCAATAAATGCAAAGAATTGGTGCTGGCTGGGGCGGGGCGCAGCGGCCCGCCCGGGGCGGAGCCTCGCCCTGGCCGCTGTTCCCTAGCGCGAGCGTTCGAACCGCGGAAACATTTGTTCAGCTGTCAATCAAAGTAACGTGGGGTGGCGAGCCGCGGCGGCTGCTGTCGCTGCTGCCCTGGCTGCATCTTTAGAAGCAGGTTTCGGCTGCGATGGCGGCGGCGGTGAGCCTGCAGGCCGGTCCGAAGACGCCCTCCGAGGCTCGTCTCCCTCTCGACGTGGAGCCCGGGCTAGGCGGCCGCGCCGGGGTGCGCTCTAATTAGGGCCCGATGTCTCCGTAAAGAGACAAGCTCGGCCTTGTGCAACGCGCCGAAACCCCTGTTGAGACAAGAGAGGGAGGATCGCGCTGATCCCACTCCGTGCGGTTCACATCCATTTTACGCGCTGCTGGAGCCGGCATAATTTTCCGCGTGAGCGCGGACGCCGTCAGCCGGGTTTAGAGCCGCAGCCGGGAGGCGTGCACTGGGCCGGTCCCAGGCCCTCCCGGCCGGCAGATTCTGACATTCCCTTTCTTTAGAGGCACCAGTCAAGTTACTCCAGGGTAGAAAGAGGGTCCGAGTGTGGACAGTTCGGCCTTGAGCCTGAGATGGCTTAAGGAAGAGAGTCCGAACCCGGGAGAGGCAGCCCGCGGCAGTTTGAGACTTAGCGGTTGTTGGGGACCCTTCTGGCTGAGCCAAGGAACCTCTGACCTCTGGGCAATCAAAAGACTTAGGAAAAAGTCAAGCAGGATTGTAGCCAAGGCCACTGCGTTTGGAACATTCATTTCTGAGTCCCACTCTAACTCGAAGTACAGGCTAATACGGTGCTGTTGGTTCAACAAAAGTAGGAAAACCGTTTTTCCTAATGATCGCGTTTTCCTTGGCAGAGGAATCAGTAGCTTAATGCCCAATTCCAGGCGTTCTGTGGGCCCCACTGGTATTGGCCACTGAGGACACTGGGGCAAAGAATGGCTGCCATAGTCTTACTAAAAATCCAGAACTGAGGCTTATACAATGCTTCCATTCTGTAAATAATTTTCATTTCCAAAATAAGAGGATGGAGGTCTTGCCTTTGTCCCACACCCAATTATTAAAATGTATCCAGTCCAGAATAAAGGGGGGTTAAAGAAAAAAAAGCTCAACAATAATTGCATATTAAAACTGCATTTTTTTTAAAAGATCAGTTAAGCAAACTGTCTCTATTTTTGCCTGTTCTAAAAACCTTGCTTCTTAGAAATTTGAATTTTTTTCATATATTTATTTAGTGTTGGGGGTGAGAGAGAGAAAGAGAGAGAGAGAGAGAGAGAGAGAGAGAGAGAGTGTTCACAAGCCCTAGAGATCAAGTGACTAGTGCATGTACCTGTTGAGAGCTATCTTACTGGGCCTAAGTTATTTCCTGAAGC
Organism: Rhabdomys pumilio; assembly: GCA_030674055.1. NCBI lineage: Eukaryota > Metazoa > Chordata > Mammalia > Rodentia > Muridae > Rhabdomys > Rhabdomys pumilio. The sequence goes on from JANHMN010000003.1 coordinate 142,017,505, forward strand.
ACACAGATGTCCATTGTACAGCAGTGTTCTGAATCGTTCTCAGAAGGCTTGAGTGAGAACCACGTTTGCACTAGGACATTGAGTCTCAGAACAAGAAGAACCACAGTTTTTCTGAGGTTGCTTATTTGCTTTCCCTGGAACTTTTTAGTGGCTTATTCCCACAAGTGTCTCTGTGGGAAGTTCCATGTTCTTTATCTATTTGAGTCAAAATGGTAGTAAGTTCCATGGGAACTGGGACTTGGTTAGTCAGGGCGATGCTCCAAATGCCATGAATGGTGCCTGGCATGTAGCTGGTGCTCAGTAAATGCTTGTTGATAACTTTGGCAAATCCAAGCCTTGTGTTCTCAGTATAGAACGCTGCTGTGTCATTAGGATCCAACTTACTGAAATTCTCTGCGGTCATTTCCCAGGACAGGAAGCAAGAAGTTTAATGCCAGAGCCTGAAGGGCTATTGAAAGGGTCAGGGTGGAAAGAAACTTTGCTGGTAGGAAATATCAGCTTATAGGAGAGACCTCTCTCTTAACCTCTCTCACCAGTTTTCTATCAAGAGAAAGTGGCTGGAGAGAACGGGGTAGTTTCTTATTTTTGAAGTACACTTTTAAACTTCAGCCTGTGTACATGTGTCACAGTTTAGCCTTGTGGCAGATCTGCATCATTTGTAACATGTATCTGAAAGATGTCACATGGACCAACACATCTGTCAGCCCTGCCCTCGACACACTGAATGTTGATCGCGTCCTACTCTGTGCCCTACCCTTGCTTCTCAAGTTTTTCACAAACTGTTGAGCCAATCTGGGAAATGAGTTAAGGCCTTATTCCCTTCCACCACAGAGTGGATGACTCCAGAGTTTTCATGTGAGATGGCTTTGGTGGCACCAATGGTTTATAAAAGTCAGGCCTGGCTGGGTTCAGTCTCCAAAGTGACAGATGCTATCCCAAGCATACCTTTTACTAAGGTTAGAAGTTATAAATTATTATTTTAACCACATACCAATTGAGCATATAGTACGTGCCAAAATAAGAGAATTTACCAACAAACGTGGCTCTTAATGATTTATGACCCCTAGTTCTAACTTTTTCCTTGTCCGCTCAGGAAAACTAAATCTTTAAATATTTTCCAGCCGAGAGAAAAGGCTCATCAATAGAGAGCCCTGGAGAGATTCCAAGACAAAGAAGTTTGCCTCCTGGTCCAGTGTGTGTGCAGGGTCGTTCCCCAAAGGACAAGGAGCAGGAGGAGGCAGCAGCCAGCAGCTTCCTTCAAGCCATGGTTAGGTGACTTTGGAGCGAGTGATCTCCCTCGACAGTTTCTCCTGATACTGAAAAAGATGCGTTTCCAGCAGATTCTGGTGTGTGGACTTCTGGCAAGTTCCAGAAAACAGTTTTCCAGCTGGAATCACCTGTTTCTCTACCGGTTACAATAGCTTTCCTTTCTCCACCAAGGTCCAGTTCTAAGCCCTTAGGCTTCCAGGGTCTTCCAGGAGCAATTCCTTTTTGGTGAGAGTAGGAGGATAGGGGTGCTCTATCTCAGTACTAGGGGCAGCTGTTTCTCTTTATACCTACATTTCACTAGGGCTCTCTCTCTCTCTCTCTCTCTCTCTCTCTCTTTCTCTTTCTCTCTTTCTCTCTCTCTCATACACACACATACACAATGGCTATTGTAAAAAAAATTCTGAACATGTAACAAAAAACTAATTCGAAATCAAATGTATAATGAATCGAAGGTATTTCTGGCCCAATGTTTCACTGCAAGACAGTAGCCTTGATTCTTAACAGACAAGTACATGCTACCATGCTATGCAGAAAGCTCCCTGCAACACCTTGGTGTTCTGAGTCTAGACTGATGTAAGTTATGAATTTCAGTGTTTTTTAATGTCCGTACAAAGTTTTCCACTCATGGAAAAATAATTTAATTATAGAAAACAGACTTTTAATATTTTCCTACCACTATCCTTCTGCATGTAAGTATCAAATTAGTATGTCTTTGGGTAGGATTGTGTTAGAATGTTTGATTTTTAAAATTGCTGTTTGAATTGCTGACTCGAGGTTCATAAAAAAATCATTCAATGAATTTTGGCTTGAGATTAGGACAGAATCTCCAACCATTTCCGAAGTGGCCCTAAACATACTTCTGCCATTTATTTTATGTGTTTATGCAAAGTGGTGCTCTCTGAATCGGTGATGATTGTCATAATATCTGTCGACTCTGAAGGATGTTAAAGTGTCCTGAAGCAGCGTCAGATATTCAGCCGGCATTTAATTCTTTGTGTAAAAATAAATAAGCACTTCCATCTCATTAGTGTGCAAATGTCTTTCATCTTTAATGATTAAATTATATATACATCAATGAGTTATATTAAGACAAATTTATTTTTGGCTTATTATCAGTAAATGTTTCATTTGTATCCCTACTTAATGGACCTTTTGATTCAAGGTTACCCAAAATTTCCCTAGCAAAAAGGATTAGCAGGTAGAAAAACAAATTGAGAGAAATTGATGTAGAGCCCTGTGCCTTTTACCAATTGTTTTCCTTGGATTCCTTCCTGAATAATTTTTTATATTGAACTTTACTTGTTCAGATTACTGTATATTCCTCTTCCGATTGGACCCAGGTTGATAGTAAACAACAAAAGTATCTTCTCTGTTGGATCTTGCATTTCTCTGTGGGAGCAAGCATGATGTGGAGCAATAGGCAAGTGCTAGGAGAAGAAATGAAGTAGGAGGGAATCCCAACCTCTGCAGAGATGAGACTGCATCAGATGGGAAGACTTCTTGGAAGAAATGATGTCTTAAGCACAGACCTGAATGTCAAGAACAATTTGCAGCTGACTGATGTATAAACCCACAGCAGAACAATAGGCAGAACTCAGGGAGTCTTGTGGGAGAATTGGGGGAAGGATTGAAGGAGCTGAAGGGATCAAAGACCCCAAAGGAAGACCTACAGAGTAAATTAACCTGGACCCAGAAGAACTCTCAAAGACACTGAACCACCAACCAAAGAACATGCAGGGGCTGGATCTAGACCCCTCTACAGTTATGTAGCAGATGTGCAGCTTGTTCTTCATGTGAGTCTCCTAACAACTGGAGCAGGGACAGTCTCTAACTCTGTTGCCTGCCTTTAGATTCCTTTCCCATAGCTGGGCTATCTTGTCTGGCCTCAGTGGGAGAGGATGCACTTGGTCCTGCTGCAACTTGATGTACAAGAGTGAGTTGGTACCTATGAGGGGTGGGGGGACTCCTCTTCTCTGAGGAAAATGGAATGAGGGAATGGAGAAGGGGTGTGAGAGAGGGACTGAGAGGAGAGGAGGGAGGGGGACTGTAATCAGGCTATAAAGCAAATGAACGAATAAATAAATTAATTAATTAAACTCACCATGAAATGAATCAAATGAATGTAAAAGCTTCAATTCCAGAAAAATTTGATGAAGATGAGAGAAAAAACAAAAGACAAGTATGGAGCAGATGGAGCAATTTAAGATTAATTTAGGAGTCCAAGTCAATAATGATGGATCTATTGTTTGTATCTGTGGGCAGTTGATTTTGGACACGTGCTGTAATTCACACACACACACACACACACACACACTCAACTGTGGCTCTGCCATTGGCTCACTAATGACTGGCAGGCAAATTTTAGTTTTGAGTTGAGGCTGCCAGCAATTCAGAAATGCTATGTCTGCTCTGAATGTACAACAGAAACAGCAAGAGTCATGGAGACCATTTCTAGATCAGCAATAAATTGGCTTAGTGACTGATTACCATCCTTTCTTCTATGGTGAGATGGAGATGACAACACAGACATCTTATTTGAAACAAATTACCACATCAGTGTCTTGGGGAGTAGCAGATTTCTAGACTCTGGGGGAGGTAGAGCTTTGTCCTGGTAGTTGCCTTCCTGTTGATGCAAGAGCTACCTTTAGGTTGGGATGTTCCTTCTTAACTTGGTGGATACAAGACAGGTAGATATTGGTTTCCCATTTTATTGGGAGAAAAAATGGTCTAGAAATGGAATAGACAAACTTACATAGGTACTAAGGAAACTTCAGGGAGAAAAGAGCACTCCTCATTCTCCACTGAAGAGGTTATTTGAACCTCTTAAGATGACTCTCATCTGGTGGTAACTAAGGCCCTTCTCCCTCCTAAGGGCAGAGGTACCAACAAGGTTTGTGTTTGTGCAATGGGGAAGGGCCATCGGGTTTTTTCATTGAATAAGGAGTGGACCAGTGAACCAGGATGATATGCAGCTCAATATCTTTCTCATGCTGAAAAAGGTTGGTACTATTGGGGTACTTTGAACACAATGACTCAGTGTGTGGGGATGATAAAACTAGCAGCAATAGACAGATGTTAAGTCAGCAGTAGTTCTGCAACCTGAATGAGACCCTAGAAGTCTCACCAACCTATGCAATTAAAGAGAACTGTCGATTCACTTGACTCTATGCCGATCAAGCAAGTTAAATATGAGAACTCCGCTATCCAAAATCTCTTCCTGGAGAAAAACTCACATTAACATCATTTTCTGTGAACCTAGAAGGAACCTTGAGAAAATTGTTCTGTTTTGTCCAGTGACAATATGCAAACAGTCTATCATTATTTTTTTACTGAAAAGGTTAAAACAACTGAGACCCCAAACAAGTTACTTGCCCAAGGTCACACAACTTAAAAGCACTTAAAAGGACATCAGTACTCCTGCCTCCTTAAAGCATGCCTTGCATAAGCCCAAATTCCACAAGTGGATATTCCATTCAAGTAGGCAATTTAAATACTATTGGGCTCACCTGCCTGGTTTAAGCCTTTTTAAACATATGTTTTATTGCTGGAATGTGGGTGGATGGTGAATCCAGGAATGACTGTTGCTGGGGCCTCAGGGCAAAAGCAGAAACCGAGTACTCCCACAGCCACAGGAAGCACCACCCCCTCTCTGTTGCCTGCTTAAAGTGTCTGAAGGCTTGTTAAGTGAGATTCAAGGGAGGGGAACAGGGCTGAAGCAGTTACTCTGGCTTTCAGAGAACAGCAGGGTTCACACCTGTGCAGCTGATCATGGCGCCTTCACACAGGCGCCCGCTCTTGCTAACTATCACAACAACCTGCAGGGCAGATTTTACAGGAGCAAAACTGCATATTTACGTTCTAAAATTGGCAGTTTGAGAACGGGATGGGCGTAGGAAAGGACAGCTAAACCCATCATTCTATACGAGAAAGTAATTTATGGAAGTCCCTTATGGCTTTGCCCTGACCTGTAGCCCATTTCTTCATCTCTTATGATCTGCTCAACTGGGAACCTTTCTAATCTCATGTACATGGACTCTCCATAAAAGAGATGCATGTGGTCTCCACACCCTTTTCTACCCAGATACAGGCAGTGACACTTCTGAAAATATCACCTTGAAGTGGGATGCTGAACTCAGAGAGGACTTTTAGTCAGGATCATTCGCTAAGTGTGATTATGTTTTCTGCCTATCTTCCTAAATTTCCCAAGGAATAAACTGCTGGAATGTGGGTTTGGGATATTCTGTTCAGTACACATTCTCAATATTATACTGGACAATTCTGATGAATCTCGTGCCTTCCTTTAACAGCAATCCCTGTATGAGAATATAAGAATATGAATGGGTATGAATAGTGTAGCCACCCCATGGCTCTACTCCTTTGAGAAAAGGCTTTGACACCCAGGAAATTCTCACTCATAGAGCTACCTTCTTCCTTCACTGTTTGCTTTCACATAGAACAAAATTGTAATTCTTTTAATCCTAGTTTTTATCATTTATTTATGTTTTATGTACATTGGTGTTTTGTTTGCACATGTGTCTGTCTGTGTGAGAGGGTTGAGTCCCCTGGAACCACAGTTACAGACAGTTGAGAGTCTCCGTGTGGGTGTTGGGAATTGAAGCCAGGTCCTCTGCAAGAAGTCAGTGCTCTGAACCACTGAGCCATCTCTCCAGCCCTATCCTAGTTTTTTTAAAGCTTTATTTTTAACTAAATGTATATGAGTGTGTATGTAACTTGAGTATAGATGCCTACATAGGCCAGAGCAAGATGCCTGATATGCTAGAACTGTACTTTCAAGCAGTCAGGAGTCACTCAGCACAGGAGCTAGGACCAGAACTTGATTTCTCTGAAAGAGCCTATGTGATCCTAACAGCCATCTTCCTCATCTTCCCAGCATCTATTATAGATATTTGTTAACCACAATGTCTTAAAAAGAGATGGCTATTGAATAGATCTTAAGTGTTTACAGAGTTCCATCATTTATTGTTATGCATCAATATACACCAAGCACCAAGAGATAGACAAGTCTTAAAATGCCCATCATATACCCTAAACTTCTGTCCCTTTAATCGTACACAACTGTAGTAGGCAAACAAGTTGGAAATAAAGATTGAGCTTTTAGAATTCACGTCTTTCCAGTTTACTAAAGCTTTAATGCTGTACAATAATTTCATTGCCTTGTGCTTTATGTAGTGTTCCCTTATAAAACTGATAAGTAGGAAAAAAAAATGGCAATTGTTTTGACTGTCTTACCAAATGGTAAGTAAGCACAACTCAGAAAAGAGTGGCCCACATGGTTCATATACATGTCTAAGAACAAGGCGGAAATCCACAGACAGTGGGACTGGCTTACGTAGCCTGATAACGTAGAGTTGATCCCCTGCAGTATATTTTATAGCTCAAGATAGATTTCTGATTTTGATTTTTGCAATGTCTACACAAAAGAGATGAAGAAAACTCACTCATTTCTCGTTCTCAATTTGAAACTTGAAGCAAAGTACCTTTTATAATTTAGCCAGTGGGAATTTAAAGAAGGAATTGAGGCTTTGAAAAGGAAAGGCCTGATGAAAATAATCATGCAATTTCCAAAAATGATGTTCGTGAAGGACCTAAATACTACGTGGGTGTGCTATGTAGACAAGTTTTTCTTTTCAAGCTTAAGAAAGCTGGTACTTAGCATTTTTAGAAAGGAAACAGTTTATTTTTAACTCCTCAGAGGATTGTAGGTTCTTTAAATTATCTAGAATACAACTAATCATTTGAAAAATTATTTATTATGATGGCAATTGTCATGTATAAATATACCTTAATAAGACACTAGGAAGGTAAAAGAATTGCCAGATATTTACTGCATGTTCAGTTTGGAGACTTTTTTTTTTTTTTTGTAACATTGGACTGCTATACAGCAATCTAGTCACTAACAATTTTTTTTCAAAAAAAAAAAAAAGTGAATCACATTGAAAAGAATAATCACATACAGAGACCCATGCTAAGCACTTGCAAAAGGAATGCTGACTATATTTTTCATCGTTTTGAGGGTGGAATGTTTACAAAAATTTGATATAAACAACTGTATTTTACATTGATTTGGAGAGTTTGAGAAAACTAGATTTTTGTTAAATGATGTATGCTAGTCACATACATTTTCTAATTATGCAATGCTCAGGAAATTTATAAACGCTGTGTCAAGTAACTCTAATTAAAACATTATTATCTGTAAAACTACTGCATATACAACTAGAACTTTACTAATTATTAAAGCCAAAATCACCTCAAGTCATCACTTAAGGAAGAAGAGTTGTCAAATGAGATATTAACCAGTCAATTCAACGGGAATTTAAAAAGTAGTAAAAAGAGGCACGCGATTTTACTTTGACTTCCGAGTATAAAAAGAAAGTGTTGGCCGGGCAGTGGTGGCACACGCCTTTAATCCCAGCACTTGGGAGGCAGAAGCAGGTGGATTTCTGAGTTCGAGGCCAGCCTGGTCTACAGAGTGAGTTCCAGGACAGTCAAGGCTATACAGAGAAACCCAGTCACAAAACAAAACAAAACAAAACTAAATGTGTTGGGAGATCTGGTTTCTTAGGATTTTGGAAGAGTGTTCTGCTATCCCCTGCAAAGGACTTGCATGCTGTGGGGACCGAACGCAGTTTATTCAGGATCCTTTACAATCTTCTCCCTGGAAGCCCCATCCCCTTTAGGGCCATCCTTTTATGCCCCTGCCTGTCCCATTCAGAACCTGCCACGTAGGCATGCCTCATTGGTGCACGTCACAGGGAATGGAGGGTGGAGCACAAACCACCAAGAAGCGGGGCTGGAAACTCTGCAGGCTCAATTTTAGCTGGCTGCCGTCATCGCACCGCTCCTCACAGCGTGCTATCTCTAACATCTATTGAGACTACAAGGCACAAAGCAATCAATGATTGAACATGGTGAGGGTTGGTGGTGCAGGCCAATCGTAGGAAACAGAGGAAGCAGAGAAGTCCTGAGTAAATGTGTGTTGTTGTCATGAATAGTCATGTCAAGGATCCCTGAACCTCAGACCTATGGCTGAAGACGAAGTCCTCCATCCCTACTGCTCCCCTGCCATGAGCCTCAGAAGGTCCATGAGTAAATGTTGATAGTATGTGCTAAAAAATGTCCACCATAGCTTTCTTCCCAAGGGATACTTACGGTCTGAAGACTATTTCCCTAACAGAAACTGCACCCACCCACATTAGTTAAACCTGTCCCCTTGATCCAGCTGTATACCATAAATCTTTCCTCATCATTTATCTGTATGTACCAACTCTGTCTCTTTGCCAGCTCTACTCAATAGCATAAACTTCCTCCCCCATCCGCTCCTGGTTCAACTCCATAATAAACACGCTGAGCTCTGCGGTCCTGCAGTTTCTCCATCAGAAAGCCCAGTCCAACAGACCCCAGCTTCCTGCAGGTGGGTCTACCTGTTTGTCCTTTCTTCATTCCCTTACCACCTCAGTCATGACCAAATCTCTGAGAGTATGTTAAGGACTTGGCAACCAATAATCTCACCCATCTGAGAGGATGACTCAGGGGAAATTGAAAGGTCAAGGTTTATCTGGGCTACAGTAAATTGAAACCCAACCTGGGCAACTTAGTGAGACTCTGCCTCAAAATTTAAAAAGAAAGAAAAATTAAAAAGAAAACTAAGAATACAGCTCAGTGGTAGAACGTTTGCCTACAGCATGTGAGACCCTAGGTTCAATTTCTAGCACACAAAATTAAAAAAATAAAATAACTAAATGTAATGCCTTCATTTCCCTCTCACTTGCCTTTACAGGTAAACCTGTGGGGTCTGAGACAGCTTTTCTAACTTGCATAACTTCACTCAGTGAGCAAATTGCTGAGTCAGATCCAAATCCAAGACAGTTTTCTAGAAGGCTATTTGTTGTTTCCAAACCACTCTCTTTGTTGCCAGAAATGAATAAGTTACTTATGTATTTAATTTTTGTTTCTGAGACAGGGTCTTATAATGCAGTCCTGACTGGTCTAAAACTAAAACCCTGTCTCTGACTCTAGAGTGCTAAAATTAAAGGGATACACTATTATGACCCGTTTTTTTTGTTTTGTTTTTTACATAATTTTGATAATTTTTTAAAAGACCTTTTTGGAGCTGGGTGATGGCTCACTGGTTGATGCGCTTGCTGTACAGCATGAGGGCTCACATAAAGAGGCCTCACGCGGCAAACTTGCCTATAAGTTCAGTGCCGGGTAGCTGGAGGCAGGTAGATACCAATGCTCATTGGACAGTTAGCCAAAAGTCAGTCTCTAGTTTCAGTAAGAGACGCTTATCACAGGAAATTAAGTGGAGAATGATAAACAAGGAGTTCAACATCAACCTTGGGCCTCCATCTGGAGTGTATCAATCCTTTATATACATCCCAAATCCTTTATATACATGTTCCTGCCTATACCCAAATCTTATACATATATGTTCCTGCAAACACTCCAATTCTGTATATGTATACACATGTATACACAAGCACACATACACACAAGCACAAATACACACACATCATACAAACACATATATAAATGTTTTGGTTTTATTTTGTTTTAAAGGATTAAGTTGTGATTAGTAATACATTTTGTTTTGCTTTTGGAGACAGGATCTTGCTAGGTATCCTAAGCTACCCTGAACCTTGCTAGGTCTCCCTGGGTGACCTTGAACTTATCAACCTCTGGTCTGACTCTCCCAAACACTAGGAACCTAGGCATGCACCAACACACCTAGTTTAATGCACTTTGTGTATTCACACTTCGAGATCTTTCAGAATTGCCCCAGGAAGAGTAAGTCAACAAATGGTTGCTAAATTTCTACTTCTTCCAATGAACAGGAAGAAATTCTAATTCATTCAAATTGTTCTCATGTACTGATGAATAATCAAATGGCCCATTCTCTAAAGCATCATTTTATGTTTTAATTCTCAGTAGAGGAATAATCATTAAAATTAGTGTTTAAAATACAGAAAGAACTAAGGTGCATACCTAAGTAATCACCCAAAGCTTAGGGTTTCCCTCATTCCCCTGGGAATTTGGAAATGCTGTAAGTTTCTGGTGTGCTGATATACAGGCAGTACAGCCCTGAAACTGTGATCAAATAATAGTGACACGCACACTCCTGAATGAGTCAAGCAGTCATGTCATGGGTAACATCCTGCCATGTGATGATCATTCTCAAATTTTCCTCAGTCAAAGTGTGTGTGTGGGATACTTAATACTTAAAAATATCATTGAATTAGCTCTATATCTTATATCGTACTAGAAAACAGTGTTCTAATATACATGTTTTGGTAAAATAAAAAGATGATGCTAGAACAGAAGCACTGTATTGTTTGAAAAGAATCTTAAGACATTTTAGGGTGACCACTCCTTTTTTTTTTCCCCTCTCAGCAAGATTCACTTGAGAGAGTAATCTAAATTTTTTAAAAGAATATAATATCTGCAGGGATTTTTGCTAACCAACATATATTTGTAAGTCAGAAGCAGAGTCAAAATTTCATACCCAAGTTAAAGACAAATACAAGCTGAATTCAAGGGTTTGTTTTCTGGAGCGCTGCTGAATGCATCCTCTGGATTGTACCACAGAAGGCTGCAAGCAAAACACAGGCCGGTCTAGCAAACAATCCTAGACTGTTTATAACAACTGAAGCTGTGTCTTTCATATCAGAGTCCCATCAGCAAGGGGAGGCGGGGCAGCAGAGATAAGCCCATCGGGAAAACAGTGCCCTTTCGCAGCAACCAGGCACTTCCTGCAATCAAAACCATGCTAGCATGTGGCTTGTTCAAATAAAAATTACTGGACTGGAGCCAAATAAGAAAAAAAAAAAGTAATTGATAATGTGGTTTTTAGAAACCATCCATCCATCAAATGTGTCAGCCCTTCATAATACTTTATTTCCTTCTGAACAAAGATCTTTAAAATTCATTGTGTGCACTTCAAAACAAAGTGTCCTTGTGCTGGTTTATGAAGATTCTCTTTTAGTTTGGGTTTGTTTTGTTATTTGATTACACTCCCTCCCATCCTTCCTATTTTTTTTTTTCCAGATAGTTGTTAGAAATCTCTGCCCGTCCTTAAACAAAGCATCTTTGTGCTACATCAGCTTGAATTTTCCTTGGATTATGTTTGGGTGGTGCCTTTTCCCTTACTTCAGCATGCGGTGCCTGAGCCACAGCCTCAGGAAGTAGACTGTAACCAACAGATTCCCTGGCCCCTTTTGTGCTTTGCATCTTATTAACTTGCAGGTTAGAAATGCAGGATCTATCTCAAACAGAGGGAGAAATGGACGAGGAAAAGCTACATCGCATGTGCAACCAGAGGAGGAAGCCGTTCAGAGACAATCAAAAAAGAAAGGCCCCACTTCCACACATGTGACAATCATTTAACTAAAAGTGTTCATTATTTTATGATCTTAACCATCAGTTTGCTAGACAGACAGTGGCTTAGCTGACTATCAATATCCAAAAGTATTGATGTCTGCGATGTGGATTTTAGGAGTTTGCTCACCTCTGTCCTGGACAATTTCTACACTGAAGTCAGGCTTATAAGAGTCAGTGCAATGCCCACAATATACACACATACATAATTTTGCCCAATATGGTACAGATAAATACATGTCAAAATGAATCATTCAAGGTATCTGACCCTCCCAAGTATCCTTTTTGTTGGTTTGTTTCTTTTCACTTTATTATTTTTGCTTCAGATAGTGTCTAGCTGTGTAGCCCAACTGGCCATGCTCCTGTTGTCCTCTGGCTTCCACTGAAGCTTTGATACTGCCTCGATGCACCACCACACCCCGTTCCAAACATTCTATTTGAAGTGGGAGCTGCACAATTAAAGCTTTGCAGCTGAAAATATGATAAAGAGGCTTGCAAACACTATGTGAAGAAAGACTCCACATCAGCTTGAAAGACTTTGTACTTTACGAATCTAGACGATCCTAGTCTGTTCTCTTCTGAAATCTTCCATGATCATATATCGACTAGCCAATTTAAGAACCATGTTTAGATTTTGTTGTCAGTGCCCTGAGGCTTGTACAAACGCTGGGCCTTATCAGACAATCTTCCTACTGCTGTAAGCAGCTGCTTCCTGGAAAGAGAAGCTTAGCCTGTTACTGAATCAGGATTCTCAGGAGAGTTTGGGTTTTTTTTCTTCTTCTTTTGTTCGTTTAGTTGGTTATTTTCTGCCTCTGTAATATGGAAGATTTAGCATGGCCCCTTCCACATACCCAAAGGGCAAGCAGTCTAGCACTGGGCTGAACTTTGTCTCTAGGCTGTTTTAGAGAATAGCCCATTGAGTCTAATAGAGCTGCCTATATGCACGTGTGTATAGACTCACCCACTAGAATGCAGGCAAACAACATGGGTCACACCCCTGGAGAAGAATGACTCTCTCTTCCATTACAAAGCACTTAGTGCCAATAGCTGTTCAGGCAGGTGTGGGGCCTCACCCCATCTGAGCCATGCAGAAATGTAGACTGTCTTGATCTAGTATAGATCTTATACAGGCAGCCACAAATGGCTGAGAGTTCCTGTGCACCAGTCACTTTATGTCCAGAACACACAGTTTCATAGGCGTCCTCCCCAATCCCAATCTAAGACAATTGTGTATCGCTCTTCTTTCCCCTCTTCGGAGAGATGTTCCCTGAGCCTTAGGGATAGAATGTGGTACAAAGGTCCTATTTAGAGCTGAGCACACCACAATCATTTATTCTTTACCCTTGGACCAGTTGTATTACCTGCATCTACTGAACAACAAAAAAGCTTCCTTGATGAGGGCTGAGTGCTACCCTAATCGATAGATGTAAGACAAGTATTTAGAAGTCACTTTATAGTTTGATATTATGCCCACTTTGCAAAAATAGTAAGAGTAGGTTCTCCCCAAGGGCCTATGACTGCCCCAGCCATGGGTTCTTGGCCAGGATTACAGTATGAGGCATGAGTTTCCTCCTATGCAATGTTCCTTTAGTCCAATCAGAAAGCAATTGGTTATTCCAGTAACTATTATCAGATCAACCAGGTTCTCAGCTTTTACTCTTGAAATAGGGGTTCACTAAGTTCTCAGATTGGCATTAAACTCACTCTACAGACCAGGCAAGATCTGAGCTTAGTCAGTCTTCCTGCCTCATCCTCCAGAGTAGCTAGCATCACAGGCCTGCATCTCCAGGCCCAGAGTTTCTTTCTCCTTTTTTATTTTTTAAAGATTTATTTATTTATTTATTTAATGTATGTGATAACACTGTTGCTGTCTTCAGACAGAGCAGAAGAGGGCATCGGATCCTATTATGGATGGTTGTTACCTACCATGTGGTTGCTGGGAATTGAACTCAGGACCTCTCAAAGAGCAGTCAGTGCTCTTAACCTCTGAGCCATCTCTCCAGCACCCCCAGAGTTTCTTCATGAAGCCACAAAGAATAAAAAGCTTCAATGGCAGACAAAACTTCTACCGTATGATACCTGCCCTCTGGCTTTCTCTTTGGGCCTGCTCCAAAATACTACTAAAAAGTCAAATGTGTATAATATCAGTTTTCAGATATAACTTCTTTCTGCCTATGAGATATTAATACTGAATAGCAATTAGAATCAAATGTTTATTTCTTGTCAAAAAATGGCTACCCAAAGACTACAAAAGCATTTAGGGCTCCAGAGTTCCATTGCATGGGAGAGATGTTATTAATTTGAAAACAGTGAAGAGGTCAATTCCTAAATCACCATTTATGGTGTATACCTTGAAAACAAGAACTCATTTAGCTTTTTGGGAGATTACTCAGAAAGACAATGATATAGAGTTTCCTTTTCAACTTACAGAAGAAAATGGGAGGGTGAGTAGAGATGTTTATCAGTTAGAACTTACTTTCTGTCCATTCTGCCCATTGCTTCATGCTAAGGCCTTGTGGTGTGATATCGGAGCTGGATCAATGGCTCAGTAGTTAATCCTTTTTGCTCTTGCAGAGAGCCTGAGTTCAGTTCCCAACATTCACATGGTAGCTTATAATAATCTAAGCTCCAGTACTAGACAATCTGACACTCTCTTCTGATCTCCGTGTATATATGATCTCCATGTAGTATACATATAGACATGCATGCAGGCAAATTACGTATACATATACAATAAAAAATAAATCTGTAAAAAACTACTTTGTTAAGTAGTTTATGTGGTTTTGCTTTGTTTTAATTTTTGCAGAATTTTATATACTCTGATATTTTGTTGTTTGACCTGTGTGGGGGGGGAGGGGTGGAGAGGGAGAGGGAGACAGAGAGAAAGAAGAGGGAGACAGAGACAGAGAGAGAGACAGAGAGAGACACACAGAGAGACAGAAAGACAGAGAGAGAGAGAGAGATAGAAACAGAGAGTTTTGAAGGAACTTGCATGTGTGCAGGTGTATGTGGAGGCCATATGTCAACATCAGGGATCCTATTCTAATTCTTTACATTGCTTTTTGAGACAGTATCTCTTCACTGAAGCTGAAGCTTGCCAATTTCAGTAGGCTGGCTGGCTGACAAGCCCCCAGTATCCTCCTGCCTCTGCCTCAATGCCCTGAACCATCTTCCCACTCCTAATAGGCGTTTTTTTGTTGTTGTTTTGTTTTTTGTTTTGTTAAAGCTGAATTTCTCCTCATTTTGTTAGTTTTCCAAAATTTCAAAAATTAAGGATTGTTCTAGCAATAATTATAAAATATGTTTTTAAAAGAGCTAATATTCAAATTCTAAGTACAAAAGAGAACTTTGTTATGAGTTATGGTATTCTTCGAAATCAGGTTTCTGAAACAAAACAGGTAGGAAAACCATCCTATGGAGAGTTGGGTGCAGTTAACCAGATGCTGAGGTTAGCTAGATAGTAAAATTAGGTAAGGACTATATAACAAGAACCAAAAAAGCCCATAGCCTGTTCCTCTTCCACCACTAGACCCAGAGCTTGCATCACCAGATATAGGGTTGGAAACAGGAGAGAAGCCAGGTGCAGATAGGCCACCATATTCACTTGGGCACACAAGTCAGTCTGCTGACTTCATAGGTAAATATTTGCATACCTTCTCATGCCTCCGATAAGGATGAATCAGGGTGCATCAGAGCTTCCTATAACTATCTAGTATAACTAACTAGTATGTCATTAATTCAGTGAGGCATGTTAAACTGGAGAGAAGAAGAAAACGTAGATTTCCACAAGGGGCTCTTCTAGGCAACCAGAAATAGCCTTGTTAACATAAACATACATGTACACTCAGTGGGGGTGGGGCAGTTTGCAGGCCTACTAAACTGCTGTCTATTTTTCTGTTGCTTGAATGAGACCAAGAAGGTATAAAAAGTTTCAGACTTCCAAAAGCTACTTAGAAGGACAGTCACTGTGATAGAACAGCAATTGAAAACTGGCAGGTCAGAGTCCATTCAGAGTCCTCAGTATAATCAAGGACAAAAGCAGAACTCACCCATCAGAGGGATGGATAACAATGATCAAACTAAAGGAGCCAACAGACCATCCTTCTGATCATTCTGCAGCA
Organism: Rhabdomys pumilio; assembly: GCA_030674055.1. Classification (NCBI taxonomy): domain Eukaryota; kingdom Metazoa; phylum Chordata; class Mammalia; order Rodentia; family Muridae; genus Rhabdomys; species Rhabdomys pumilio. The sequence goes on from JANHMN010000003.1 coordinate 142,033,290, forward strand.
GACACTCCTAGAAGGTGGGACACTAAGCCTCTTTTTTCATCAGCTCCTCAGTCCAGAGATATTCTACAGTAGATTCTTCAAGTACCCATAGTAAACTCTGTATCTCTGAGGACTGTCTTTTCACTGTTGTCACAAAGCTCCATTGGCCTCTGCCTTCCCACTGTACCCAAAGGCAATGTTGAGCAGGAATTGAGAACAAAGGCAGAAATTTAAGGTTCAGCACTTCACCTAAGCGGGCTGAGGGTTGAGACAGAGAAACTGGAGAGAGGATGAAGTCTCTCAGATTGTTAAATCCAGTGATGTTCTTTTTAAATCTCTGTTGCCTAGGCAGATATTTATCAGTTCATAGAAAAATGGGAGAAACTGCTTCTATCAAGATCTGTTGGTAATATAAAAGAATCTGTGACTCTTGGCCTCAGAGTAAGGAAGGCACCACCCTCATGAAGGAAAGACTCCAAAGAGTGGTAGTAGGGAAACCCACATCAATATAACATAAGGTGTTCGTTAATATGAAAGTCTGTGCAAGGCAGATCAACTCCAAATTATGAATAAGTCAACAAATTGTGATTCTGTGAGTGTCAACTGTGACATTAATGGTGTTTTCACTGAACCTAAGGATCGTATTATTAAGATTGCCGTGTGAGGTCTTAATGCTATTCCTTGATCCTAGTTTAGAAGCGAGCCGGTATTTCAGCGGATTATAAACCTTTAATCATAACTGCCAGATGCAGGTGACAACAGAACTTTCAGTACTGCAACAAATTAATGTTTGCTTCTCGATGGAACTTTTCAGGAAATAATATAAAGCAAGAGAAAGACAAGCAGACGGCAGAGATACACAGAGAAGTGTGTTTAAGATCAGTATGCCAAAGAAGAGAAGGACCAGAGAGGAGTAGCAGATTGGGAGAGAAGTAGAAATAGAACTGTGGATTCTTTTGGGCATGTCGACACTGTGTCTACCCATGGCATCCTAATGGTCCATGTGTGTCTTCCTACTGATGACACTGTGGTCTTCCAGCCTTGATATGCATCATCTGCTTGGTTTTTTTCCTTCAGCGCAGAACCAAGATTCCTCTAGTTCTCCTCCTATGCCCAACCCTGTGTGTGCACTTGTGTATATGTAGGCACATAGATGTTGGGTCAGTAGAGCAAGTGACATCAAATGGATGGACCATTGTGTCATGATGACAGAGCACATTGGTTCTTCCCTTTGAATTTGAATGACTCCTCTCTTTATGAAGCTGGGCTTATTGACTGAAGGCCATTACCATGGCGAGATGAATGAGAGGAAGTGGTTACATATGCTCTTTCTTCCTTTCGTGTTTATAGCTACCCAGAAGTGAACATCAATATTTAAATGTCTGGATTATCTGAGGCTTGTAAAAAACCAATTAGCTACTCCTCAGGCCCAGTGTTTGGAGCCTTTGTGGGGCAGAGCATGGAACTGTTTAGTTCTTGTGGTCAGAGGAAGTAGACTCAGAGAAAGGTGAGAGGGGTGAGGGTCATTGCTGGGTTAGTGGGGCCTTATGGGAGAGCCCACACTGAAAGAAGAGGCCTAATCCAGATCAGGAGCCTGGGGGTGGCCCTTGGAAGGCAGTTATTGGAGGATGAAGTAACAAGAATCCTGGCTACTTTAGGAACATGTGGGAGAATATGCCTTTAATTCTGAACAGTTAGGACCATCTCTGCTTTCAAAAGAAGCCTGCCAGATTGGAAAGGCCTACTGAATTGCAGTAATTTGCTTCTTTGAAATGAAGTGTGTCTTCTCCCTTCAGAGGTTACACACTTGATTTAGGGCCTGATTCTCAGGTTAAAATGATTCTCTGCAGGGACATCTATTCTTGGGCTGGAGCAAAGGGCCTTGACCCTTGGGATTAGGGCTCATGTTTATTAGATATTCATTTCCTTAGTCCAGACTCCCAGGATATCTATCAGGAGACCAGAGTTCTTGCCTCATTGGTATTCCTTTTCCTAGTTGGAGACATCATTAGCTGTCGAGGCAATATTCATTTATCTATTTCTTCTTTATTAATAGAACTTCCTTTCTGTTTCTGGATGATGGTTTCCAGGAAAGAATTTACCTCCTTCATCAAGGAGGACAGGTTTAACCGGCATAACACTTCCTGACTTGAGCTCAGACACATTGTCTGGAGCAATGGGATAAGCATGTGACTAATAAAAGTGACGAGAACAAGGTCAGCTTTTTAGCAATTACTTGTTGAGCACATGCTATGTTTTCTTGTCCCATCGACTGGACACTGCCACTATCACAGTCTCTACTAAGGCTGAGGCCAAGTCTGCTGCCATAGCTAACTTCCTCCCATCATCTGATTCTGTTAGGTTTTCTTACATGCCCACACACTGGCAGTTTCAGAGAGTTAGTAGAAGGATTAGAGGCTCTGCCAGACCCTCTCTTCTTTATGGATGGAGTGCTTAGAACCATCGCTTTGCTAAAATATCGTCTGACAACTGGCACAGGAGATTAGAAGACTGTGGAAAAAACAGGTCAATGCTAAGTCACCAAAAATATACAAGTGCATAGTGGTAAATATAACATACCATCCCTAGCTACAGTTTTCAAAGTGCAAAACAGTAAAGGTAACTTTTATCATGATTCTAACAGTTTTAAAGTGTATCTGATCTTTATCCAACAGATTCAGATAGAGCATGTATTCTGAGCCTCAAAACATTAAGATTGCTTTTATGGGCTATGACTATTATCTGAATTCTTATTTAAAAAGAAAAATATGTGTGCGTATGTGACAATTTCAGCTGGGAATGGCTGTGGTATATTTAAATGTAAACAAATCCGGACAGGATTGAATTTTCTATACAAGTGAATTCACTTTCTTAAAAGTGATGGTATTCTGTTGGGAGGTTAAGGTGAATCTTTTTCATTAGACTCTTTCTAGATTTTATTTCAAATGCTTACCAACATTTAAATTCTCATTCTGTAAAGGCAAAGCCACATACCAGACCTGATCTTCAGTTAAATTTATATAGAACAAAAGTATCAAAATTGACCCATATTGTGTTACTCTGCTACCCCTTGACCTTAGCAAATAGCACTGGCTAATCAAGAGCATGTCCTACATACTACCTGCACATGATCTGGGGTTGCTCTCAGGGCCAGTCTGGACATAGCTCAACTGCTAGTTCTGGAGCAGTCTTCCATAAGGAGCTGTGCTCAGGGATTTGTTGTGTTTACCCAGAATATGCTTGTTCTAGAAAGAGCACCCTGCTTCTGGAAACAGCCTTCAAATCTTGGAGTTCAAATCTGAAGTGGTTCCACAGATAGATGCTATTTGCTTAAACTCTAGCCCATGGTATCTTGGGATTCAAACCACGTATCATCCATCAAGCTAAAGTTCTGAAGGATGTGGTAGAAAAATGTCACAGTAGTGGCTTTGGGGGCCTTCCTCTTGGGACACTCTGTACGATGCTACAAGAAGCAGTGAACTTCACCCAGTTGGCAAGCACACCGGCATCGGAAGAGAGATATCACTGTCAAACAGAGCCCTTTGCATCTGTCAGCAGTGGTTCCATACTGCTGAAGAGCTACCACTCCTGTCAAATTTCAAGAAACTATTTCTCAGTCCAACGTGATATGGAATTCCATGGAAAACCTTGGAGAATTAAGAAATCTAATCTGCCTTTCTTCCCTTAATCCTTAGCTAGGGTTACGAGAGAGGTTGGTTTTTACCTACTTCCTTTACCCACCCTTGCAACCCCACAACATAGGCAAAGATCTGATTTATTAAACTAAGGAAACAGAGGTTAAGAGCAAAAGAGTGTGGGTGATATTTAGCTGGACTATATTTCTGGCAATGATGACTAGTTGTGATGTTGCAAGAGAAATCCCAAACCTGAAAACAGGAGCCAGGAACTGTTTAATTCCTAAGGAAATTCAGGGCCCTCTAAGTTTTCCTGAATCAACTGTAGTAAGCTAGATGACTATGAAAATTCCCTAAGTCCCTTTCCTCTATCTTCCTGTTGTAGCTGAAGAAAATGGAGGAGGGAAACTGCCCAGCTGGCAAAAACTGAGTTTCCAGATTGGCCAATTAAAGAGCTCAATGCATTGCCAGGAAAATGATTCAACACTATGATGCCAATGACACCTACTAAAGCCATCATTTATCTTATAATTCTCATCAAGCTGGATAGTGTGTGTGTGTGTGTGTGTGTGTGTGTGTGTGTGTGTGTGTGTGTATGTGTGTATGGGAATAATAGAATTACCTTCTTGCCAAGGCTACACCACACACACACACACACACACACACACACGGGGGGGGGGGGGCAGAGAAAGAGAGAGAAAGAGGAAGAGGGAGAGGGAGAAAGAGAGGGAGACCCCAAATTACACTGGAGTATTTGGGAGTAAGAATCAGTAACGTGGGTCCTTGTCTTTTCCCCGTTTCTAAGTGAGAAGTCTGGACTGCGGTCACAGTTGTTTTCACCAGCATTAACTGTTAGTGACCGAAGAATCACATTTGCATGCTGTGCATGGGGCTCAGACCACCCTCTGATTCTGGATATTACACTAGTAGCATTGAGGTAGAATGATTATATCTGTGGTTAAATGTGGGATTATTCTGTTTTGTAAATCCGTGGCTATATTGGTTATCTATTTCCACAAAAATTCTGTTAACATGCAACCACAAGATCCAGTAGCTTAAAACAACAATCTTTTTCTTTAACTCCTGAATTTGTGGCTTCATTGGGCAGTTCTAGTCTTGGCCAGGCTTGGCTGATCTTGGCTGAGCTTACTCATAGGTCTGTGACTCAACTGGTGGTTTGGCTGGTGGCTTACTGGTCTAGAATAGACTCATCTAGAACCATCTGGCTGTGCCTACATTATCTTTCCTCCTCCACAAACCAGTTTGGGCTTGTTCTGATGTTGGTGGCAGGGTTCTGAAAGAAGCAAAAGCACATAGGGCCTCTTGAAATCAGATTTACTCTATAATTAATCCATTATATCCTATTCTGCTGACCATAGCAAGTCAAAAGATATGAGAAAATAGACTCTACTTTCTTTTTCTTTTTTTTTTCCTATTAGGTTGATCATCATCTCCTTCTCCTTTTCCTTCTCCTCCTCCTCCTCTTCCTCCTCTTCTTCTTCCTCCTCCTCCTCCTCCTCCTCCTCCTTCTCCTTCTTCTTTGTATTATTATTAATTATTATTATTATTGAATCTTTTTCCATCCCTCCTCCTTCCCCTTCCTGTCTCCAAGAGGATGTCTCTCCCCACCCCCTATCACCCCAAACCTCCCCACTCCCTGGAGCCTCAAGTCTCTCTAGAGTTAAGTATGTCTTCTCTCATTGAGTCCAGACCAGGCAGTTCTCTGCTGTATATGTGTCAGGAGCCTCATATCAGCTAGTATATGTTGCCTGGTTGGTGGCTCCGTGTCTGAGAGATCTCAGGAGTCCAGGTTAGTTGAGACTGCTGGTTCTCAGCTTCTTCTAGCCTTTCCCTAATTCAACCACAGGGGTCCCCAGCTTCTGCCCATTGGTTGTGTGTAAGTGTCTGCATCAGACTCTTTCAGCTGCTTGTTGGGCCCCTTGGAGGACTGCCATGCTAGGCTCCTGTCTATAAGCACACCATAGCATCAGTAATAGTGTTAGGCCTTCGGAGCCTCTCCTTGAGCTGGATCCCAATTTGGGCCAGTCATTGGGGAAACACTCTAGAATGTAACAGAGACCTGAGAGGTGAGAGATGCTCAGGACTTCAGGAGAGGGAACTTGTAGAGTTCACCTCCAGTAGAAAGACAGGACATCAAGTGGAGGGATGGAGTTGCCATCTTACAGTCAAAAGCTCTGACCCAGAATTGTCTCTGTCTAAAAGAACTGCAGGGATAAAAATGGAGAAGAAACTGAAGGAGGAGGTTCAGTAACCAGCTCAAATAGGAATCCAGTTCTACTTTTTTTTTTTTTTTTCCTGAGTAAAGCATTTTGGAGATGAGTGTTTCAGTATTTAGCTCAAGTTGCCTTTGAACTTGCAATCATTCTGCCTCAATTTCTTTTTTTTTTTTTTTTTTTTTTTTTTTTTTTTGTTTTTTCTAGACAGGGTTTCTCTGTGTAGCCCTGGCTGTCCTGGAACTCACTTGGTAGACCAGGCTGGCCTCGAACTCAGAAATCCACCTGCCTCTGCCTCCCAAGTGCTGGGATTAAAGACGTGCGCCACCACCACCCGGCCTGCCTCAATTTCTTGAGTAGCTAACATTATAAGCACATGTAACTGTGTCCAGCTTAGGCTCCACCTCTTAATGGAAGTTACTACAAATTCATAACAGTAAATACCGTGGCTGTGGGCAAAGTACAGAACTACAAACATTTTTTCCAATCGGTTAACCACACAATCACTTGGGAAATTATGTATCTAAGAGGAGAGAGTATTTGAAAGAGGTGGTGGCCAAGAGATGGCAGGATTTCTTTATTGCTCAGATCTTCTCAACTGTCTTATTTTATAAGCAGCACACAACTCTCTTCTAAGAAGTCCTTATTTTAACCATAGACATCATTATCAGAAAGCTTTCTGTAGACTATTTCCCTGGCCATAGTGATTATCCAGAGATAGGCACCTGTCCCAGCCTTGGTTAATCAACTATCTTATGCCCTATCCCATAGCTCATCTTTATGGTTTTTTTTTTTCCTTTTTTTTCCCCCTCCTAGGAATTGATCCAGCTTAATGAAGGCCACTCAAAATGCTTCTGACAGTGGGAGGCATGAGAATTCATGGATCCAGGAACTGACATCACCCACAGCCTCAGGGACAAATCAAGCCTATGACACTAAACTTGACACCTGGAGAGTACCTGGACAATGGGAAAATAAAACCTCAGGTTGCTCTAGTCCCTTTCACAATAGTTCAAAAACTTTGTCACACCCGTTGTTCCTATGCATTGGTTTTGGAAGGCAGTTCTTACTCTCTTCTCCAAAGCAAGCTACAAGCTGGTCCTTAGGAGCCGGTTTAAAAAAAAAAACAAAAATCCAGGTAGCATATATAGAGTGAGATTTGGGGAATAGCTTGCTGCTTTTCACTGTGTTCTTATTTACTCTGTTAAAAAGATATGTGAGGTGGACCACTTTAACATCTTCAATATTTAGCTCAATGTCATCCAGGTTTTGAAGTCCCTTTCCTGTTTTTTCTGCCACATCCATTTCCTCTTTATGCTTCTGATGTATCTCACACATATGTTAGAGGTAACCATAACACTTATATTTACAATTCCATCTGCACCCAACTAGTTAAATTGTGATTCCTTCCTTTAGGCTAGACATTTTTAAAAATCTTATTTACCTTTGTATTCTTGGATCAGAGTGTTGCATTGATTTTAATAAAATGCAAGTATTCTAAAGATTAGTCTATTAAAACTTTAAGCCATTAATATCCTAGCTTGAATTCATTGATAAACATTATTTAAGAATGTACTTACTCACCCATCAGTAACTCTAAATCTTGGCTGCACAGTTGAACCACCTGGGGAGCTTTATAAATATATTGGTGCTTGAGCTTCACCCCAGACCAATTAAATCTGAATTTCTGGGATTGGGGCCCAACCATCAATATTTTTAATAGATTTCCAAGTGGTTCTAATATGCAGCCAGGATTAAGAAGCACTGCCCTGAATGTAGTTTCTGTCTGACACAAAGAGCCAGAGTCAAAGGAAAAATGGCATCCAGCTGGGAGTAAGGCATCATGAAATGGGGAGTTTTGAATTAAATGTTAATGGATGGGTAGCATTTCAGTTGCAAAACATAAAGGAAGAAAAAAGACCACACAGATATTGAAGGTACTGTGAATATACCTGAAAGGTGTATCCAGCTGATCACTGTGGAGGCATTCAGGGTAGGGCGAAAGAGCATTTACTGCATGCTTTGTGCCAAGCACTGGTCATTCATTTGTCAATTAATCCTCACAATTATAATTTAAGGAGAGAAATAGTTGGCGGATGAAAAGAACAGAGAACATAAGCATTAGCTTAAGATCAAACAAGTGGTAGTTAGTAGTGGATTTAACACCAGGTCTAAGTTGGTCTCCAGGCCAAAGCATCCAATCCTAACCAGGACTGGAAGGTAAGTAGCACCAGCTGGCTGCTACCTTGGTTTCTGACTTCTGTCTCCTCCAATGGAAACTAATGAAGGGCTTGTGGGCTCAACCCAGGACTATCTCTTTTCATGAGTAAATATCAACAGGGTTAGTGCCTAAGTTTCATCACTGGGTAAGAATTAGCCTGGTTGCTCTCAGACATGAGCCTAGTCACATTGCTAGTTCTCTGTGTACCACCTATCTGATTTGAGAGTTAAAGGATGGAGGGAAACTCACCTTCGAGCTGCAATGATTTCCAAGAATGATGCCTCTAAGAGATTTGTTTTGTGTCCCCAATATTTCCTACTTATTTTACTTCTGATTTTCAAAAGTATTGCAATGTTCTATTCTTAGCCACCAAATCTGCCTTTTCCCCAAGCAGACCACAGCATCTTGACCACTTCCCATCTAAAGCTTCTGTCTCCTCTCTCTCAACTGGCTTCATGCTGCCATACCACAAGTGTGAATGCAGCCAAGTTACAGCAAAGAACGGATTGTGCTCTTTGAGCTAAATGCCAGAGATTTATTGTCCAATTTTCTTTAACACAACAGTGCTAGACCAAAAGGGAAATCAATAGAGAGATTTTTCTAGAGTCAGAAAGTGACACTAGATGGAGTTCAGAAATGTATTATCTAGCCGGGCAGTGGTGGCTCATACTTTTAATCCCAGCACTTGGGAGGCAGAGGCAGGCAGATTTATGAGTTCCAGGCCAGCCTGGTCTACAGAGTGAGTTTCAGGACAACCAGGACTACACAGAGAAACTCGGTCTTGAAAAACAAACAAACAAACAAAAAAAGAAATGTATAATCTAGAACTTTCTTATTACAAATGGGAAAAAATGAAATTACTTCAAACTAATTTAAGCAAATAGAAGAAAAATATGACTAACATTTTTAAAATGTATTGCTTATACTTCAGGGAAGGTTTGACCAAGATTCTCTGCTTTATGTCTATTATATTCACGGCCATCATTCTTAAACTCTGGGTGAATTGTTTTTTGATTTTTTTTTTTTTTTTTTTTTTTTTTGGTTTTTCCGAAACAGGGTTTCTCTGTATAGCCTTGGCTGTCCTGGAACTCACTCTGTAGACCAGGCTGGCCTGGAACTCAGAAATCCACCTGCCTCTGCCTCCCAAGTGCTGGGATTAAATGTGTGTGCCACCACTGTCCGGCAAATTGTTTTTAGTTTTAAGATTGATTATATCATAGCTAATGCCAGTCATGATAGTAGCAAAATATTCTTAAAATTTTATACTTACTCAATACTTATAATCAACAGCGTGATTAGATTAGTTTGGATTTATACCCATCACCAGATCAATCAATACACATAAACAGATGTAATTTTGTTGAAGAGATGCCTATCTGCGAACAGTCAACATGACCAAGGAATTTCAGTGCTTTAATAGTATAAGCATTGATCACATGAGCCATCTCAAACAACTTGGTCTGAGAATGGGATAAACTAACTCCACGAAAGACTGAAAATATGAAAATCCAAGGAAGAAAAGACAGAGATGCTGCAGAGGCAAATATGACAGTGACCATTGTCATAGTTCAAAAGCTTAGCTTTAGAGCAAATGAAGTCTCTTCTTGCACGTAGCTAAGATGGAGGCTATAACAAGATTGGCATTATTAGGCTATAGTTCACACATCTATCCCCATGGAGACTGCCATACAGACAGATCAGATGAACTATGAGCTAGCAAACTCTTCCTCATCTCTTCTACTAGATTCTTAAACCGTGAAGCATCCTATGTTTTAGGAAGTTTATAACAACTTCTTCACCTTCATGCTGACAGATACAATGGTTAATTGAGTTTTAAGTGTTAGCCTCAATGTGTCATTTGCATACGTATTTCAGTTTCATCACCCACCTTTTTTTTTTTGTCCAAGCTTTAATGAATCATTCATTAACTGGCTGAGATGTTCAACTTTTACATATTATTTGAATTATCATCAAACAAGTAGAAAAATAAGCCACTCAGTCGGAGATAGAGAAGCATCTTGTCCTCTTGAGGAGAAAAACTTATTAGAAAAAAAAATCTTTGTTTTTGATTACCACGCTTTATAAAAGCCTCCTTAGCATATTAGAGTAACAGTCAGAATACATGGACTGATATAATGGCTATACTCACATCACACAATTCCATCATACTGCTTAGCACATTACTGAACAAAGCTGGCATAGAATGCATGTAAGGACTGTGGTAATGATGTTACTTACCTTAGACCTTTGAATATAGGGCATCAACACAGATGCATCAAAATGTTTGCTTCTCTCTTTTAAGTATTTGCAATAATCACTAAGGTTATTATGGAAGGACAAATGGTTGGTTGAAATGAAAAGGCACAGAACAGAGAACATTCATGAGAGGCAGGAACTAAAAGTTCACTGAACTCAGTTTAGGACCTTCCTTGTCTACCATCTCAGCTCAGTTCATCTTGCTTCTAGTGACACTTCTCTTGTTTTTCCCCCCATCATTGACAGTTTTATATTTTATTGATTACCTTTCAAGAAAAAGTTTGAAAGCCATCAACTGTCTTCCTCAATATCAAAATAAAATATATTTCCAGAGAGAAAGGCAATAGGGTATTTAAAATTCTGGTCTTTGTAGATCGACTCACTCCAAACCATCAATCATTTGTGGCAATATGATTTGCAGAAGTTAATGGACTTACTTTCGCCTTAGCTTTTTATCCGTGTAATGTTAAAATAGAGAAAATAATAGTGCATGCATCTTAGAAACTTCTACACAGAGTACACATTTAACATATGACAGCTATGATCATTAACATCATCACACAAAAGAGAGTTATGTCGGAGGGGGGAAGTTACCATGGAGATTAAGGATGATTGATTAATCATACATATAATATATGTAAAATATGCCATAAGAAAATGTGATTGGGACAGGTTTTTAAATCATAGTCTAATAAGATTCTTCTCATTTTTAAGACCCTTGGCCCTCTCTTTAAAGGCAGACATGTGTGAAGGCTGCTTGAGACCATTTTATTTTGGTCAAGCAAACACAGTATGGTTACTCTCACACGCAAAGAGAATGAAACATGCAATGAGCTGTTTTCTCTTCACTTGCATTAGCTAGAAGTCCTTGGGCACAAGCCCCCTGTGAACCTGTACACAGAGACACAGCTTGCTTCCTACACTGTGGCACAGTGCGCTCTGCTTCCTATACAAGTGTTCTTCTTGTTCATCCCACCCCTCTCTAGCCCTTCTCTGGGTTCATGAGTTACCTTCACCAAGGGATGTGGGCTTTGGTTAGGATCTAGAATTGGAATTTAGCAGAGATGTGTGGTTGGGGTACCAATTCCTTGGGTTCTCTTGAGCTACATCTATCCCTGTGGTAGTTCTTCCCACTGACCATTCCAAGCCAGGTACCATTGGATGCTCCATTTTTGCATCTTTTATGTCAACAGCTTTCTACATCCATGTACTTCTCTCATGGAACTGAATTATCCCTTGCTGGTTTCTCTAAACCCTGCTCCGTCTGTACAGTCTATTAAACTCTCAACTGTTCACTCTGGGCATGCCGTGTGCTTTTTTACTTTACTTATTTTCTACTCCCTATGTATAGTTTAGTTTTATGCGTTATGACAAAGTTCTGACCAATCAACCCTTCTTCCATCTGAATATATTAAACAAACAAAAGCAACAAAAACTTCTAACCAAATAAACATGGCATTTTGCAAGTTCTTCTGACAAAACTAACACTATTTTTGAAGGCACATTTGCAAGCACCATGATGTTAGGCATGAATAAGTTTCTACCACTACTGGAAAAAAATATTAATAGAGATGAGATTGAAAGAGAAGTTCACTCTTGAATTTTGTGACCCTCATGATAAACACCACCTTTAAAATTACAGAAAGATACATTTCCTTTTCTTTTTATTGTACATGCTATATTGAGAATTCTCCTCGATGCTTATAATTTTAAATATGGTATTTTTTTCCCATTAAGATCATGCAGGGTACCTTTGACATCTTCCTTCTATATGTCATAAAGGTTGCAAATTATTTTTGTTTAAGGATCGGTATGAAATCTTATTCTGGGACCAAATATGTTACTCTGGAAACAGGTTCAAAGAATTCATTATTGGACTCAGATCTCATAATTGGAAACAAATTCACACATCTCAAACTCCTTAATTAGCACATGCCAGACTCCCCTTCATTTTCATTGTTGGAAGTCATTTCGTTGATATTAAGTTTTTTATTCTTCTGGAAAGCTCATCTCCTTGTAACCTTTCTACATGATCTTCTATGCCTTCTATTACACTGAAAACACTCTGTCACAGAACAGTTAGAGCAAAGAAGGAAAGATGATCCTTGAAACAAGGGCCAAGGGAGTTCAAACCCAAGTTAGGAGAACACACACACACAAATTTTTTTTTCTTCTGGCAAGAACAGTTTTTAGTCATTTTTAGCTCTGAGTGTATAAGGAACCATGTAAGTAGCCATCTCTGGTGGGCTTGCTCACAAGCTCGTATTAGAGTCTGAACTGGCTCATGCTTTTTTCACAAGAAAATGAACTGTATGGGGATGCAGAATCCTATACTAAATCCAAGCAGTTTTTTACTAAATGAAAATGCCCCCAGAATTCATTAAGTGTAACTGAGAAATTCTAAAATCACTCCCGTGTTGTCTGATAGAGATGTTTCTTTAAATACACAACTAACATGCATTTGCAACCAAGGCTGATGGATCACGCCTGCAACTCCACCACTCAGGAGGCAGAGGTAAGAAGATTGTTGTATGTTTCAAACCAGCTTGGGATAGGAAATGAGTTCTAGAACAGTCTAGGGTTACAAAGTAAGACCCTGTATCACTCTTCACCCCTCCAAAACAAAACAACAACAAAAATGTATTTGCAGTAATGTATCTTTGTCTAGAAATATGTTGAATAGTTTTAAACCATCATCAAGAGTGTAACTTACTTTTCTAGATCCTGCATTGACAAGATCCTTGCTAATCAAAGAGTGTTCTGTGGAGCAAGAAGTTGACATTGCCTGAGAATTAGTTAGAAATACAGAATACCAGGTCCTGTGGAGATCTTCTGAACCAGAATGTACATTTTATGTAGATCACCAGATGACCTGTGTTTAGCCATATTTGTTTATGAAGTTAATACTTCTTTCATATTTCAGACATATGAATCATAAAGGGATTTCAGGCATCACCCAACCCTGCATTCTTCCCCTTTGTATTGCACTGGGTTCTCTTCCCACAGTGTGTCAGTGTCAGGTGGGTTTCATTGAAGGTTTAGAAAGTCCTACTAATACCGGGCAGTAGTGGCTCACGCTTTTAATCCCAGCACTTGGGAGGCAGAGGCAGGTGGATTTCTGAGTTTGAGGCCAGCCTGATCTACAGACTGAGTTCCAGGACAGCCAAGGCTACACAGAGAAACCCTGTCTCGAAAAATCAAGAAAAAAAAAATAAAGGAAGGAAGAAAGAAAGAAAGAAAGTCCTACTGGTGAAATAATGTGAATGGTTGACATCAGAACTTTTCAGGATCATGAATGCATTAATATGCATTTTGATTCTAGGGAGGCATAGTGAGATTATAAAACAGCATTACAATACAGCTGAGCCTGGTACACCATTTTCACAAACATTTTATAAACAGGGTATCTGTCTTAGTCCATTTTGGTTAATACCTTGGACTTGATGTTTAATCAACAGTAGGAATGTATTTCCTGAAGTTCTAAAAGTTGAAAAATGCAAGATCAAGGCAGCAGAAGGCTCAGTGTTTGGTGAGGGTTCTATGGAGCAGGGTCTTGACATACCCTGTAGGTGATGTTTGGAGAGGGCTTTCTGTTCTCAAGACTGTACTTTGCTGACCTGGCAGAGGGGTGAAGGGCAAAAGGCACAGCAGACCCTCTCAGCTCATTTCTAATGTCATTATTCCCATGTATGAGAGCTGAGTTCTCAGGACAAAGCCATTCCTCAAATCTATACCTCTTAAGACCATTGCACTGAGGATAAATTAAATTTCAGCAACAGAGGGAAGAACAAGTATTCAAACCAGAGTAGCACTCTTTAATTTGGGGGCTGTGGGGGAAATGTGTTCAGTTTTAATCATCTCATTAAAGAGACTCATAATCTTTAATTTTTCATATCTTTATTTGGCAGACATTGGTACTTTACTCTAATACCCTATTGTTTGTTCTTTAAAACCGGAATGTAACTACTGTTGTTCTGCTTATAAAAGATGATCAAAATACAACGGCTCCTTACGCTGTTCTTTGCTGTTTTTCTGATGTGGGAGGTGAGCCAGTGTCAAGAACTGTGAATGTTGGAGATATTCTCTTACCCAAGATCTCACAGGTTAGCTGACTCCAGGCTCATGGAAGCTGAAAGAAGACACTAACCTCTTATGTGAAAAAATAATGTCTATATCACTCATTTTGTAGCAAGCAACATCTTGTTGACCCTCAAGTCCTTTTGATATGACATACCTGTTGAAGGCTGTTCATGGAGATGAAGATTCTTGAACACAGGGTACCCAAATCTGGCCTTAGCCCCAAAAGAAGACATTATCTTTATTTTACTGGAAATAAACAAATCTCTCTTTTACTTCTGAGGGTGCCTTTCTCTTTCAGTTGTTTGCTATACAAATGTCCTTGGTGAGATAGTTTTGGATCAAGGCATTTAATGTTTATGCTCACTGCGTGTGCAGTAAAATGAAGGACCTGTGGAGTTTAGCTACTACTTTTGTGCAGAGTCAGTATCTGTTTTTCTGCATGGTTGTTTGGGAAATTCTGGCAGATGAAGCTTTATTATGTTCAAAACACAGCTTCTAAAATAACTCTGAGCATGTGGCGGTGGTGGAATCATTCTTTGAGATAGCAGGAAGGGTCAGAGTTTAAAGAAATACACATGAGTGAGACTTGTCTTTGGCTACTTTGTGGTTTGTTCTTTCTTCTACCCTTCTCTACTGCTTTTCTTCCACCATTTCAACCCACTAACACTAGATAAGAAAGCAAAAAGGATAGAAAAGGAAAGAGAGTCAGGGATCAGAAAGGGAGTGACATTATCCTTAGACTACTTCCTGCTTATTAGGGACCTCAAATTCCTTGGGGCAAGCTTAATCTTCACCTGTCAGAATATCTAATTCCTTTTTCTTCTGTTTCTTCTTTGCACTTGACAATGAACCATGACCAACCATAAACAATAACCAAACAACCAACAACCAACCAATAATCAACCAACAATCCACTATGCCTCTCGGGGCTCTAGCATTTATATATCCTCTGAAAAGTCCCCAGACGTCTCAATGTCACACAATCTCAGAAAGTATCTGCAGCTGGAAAGACCATGCCCCTGCTAGACCACAAGGCAAATCATAGGCAGCTGTTGTGAACACTAAATCAGCCCTATATCCCATATCTGAGATTAAAATGAAAACACACTCATATAATATTTCTGTGTTTTTTAAAGAAATCAAAATTCCAGAATTGTCACTACACATGAGAAATTTTATTAGCCACAGTGCACACCCTTGCATCACTTCCCTAGAATATGTACACAAATATGCACTTTACTATTAAGCAAACATAGCCTACTTTGTGTACATAGGAAGAAGAGAGTATGGATTTTGGAGGAAACCCACAGTTACTACCACACTGCCAATTTTGAACGTGATTTTGATAGGGTAAAGAGACACCATGACCAAGGCAACTTACAGAAGAAAACATTTAATTTGGAGCTTGCGTACAGCTTCAGAGGTTTAGTCCATTATTATCATGACAGGGGGTATGGTGGCAGGCAGGTAGGCATGGTGCTGGAGATGTTACTGAGAGCTATCTCCTGATCTTCCAGGCAACAAGCAGAGGGTGAGACTGAGCCTAGTGTGGGCTTTTGAAATCATAAAGCTCACTCCCAGTGATACATCTCCGCCAACAAGGCCACACCTCCAAATCCTTCCCAAACAGTTCCACTAGCTGGAGACCAAGTATTTAAACATGAGACTAGGGGGCCATTCTCATTTAAATCACCATATACTTCAGTCACTATTCTAGTGAGAAATGCAACTATGAATCATCCAGTCAAGGTCACTGCAGTTATCAAAGTAATGCTGATATAAGATTCCCTAAAATTTAGGTGATTGGCTTTTCAATATGAGAGATGCTATTGCTAATTTACAATATAGCAGTTACACAGAATTTACCAGCTTTCTATTTCTTTACAATTAGCTTATGGAAAATCTTTCCTTGTAGTTTATCTAACTAACCTTTTAAAGTATGCCTTATGCATTACTTCTCAAAAAAAAAATTCTATTGCTGCTGTTAGGTTAATAGATTTTATTATGTTAAAGACCAAGCTTTATTTTAAGTCTCAAAACAGACTGGAACATTTTTAAGAATTTCACTCACATGTTTTGATTTATCAAAGCATTTTACATTTACTTAAAAAAAATTCCATTCCCTAGAGAAGTCCATAATGTACTCAGTGCAAATTGAACATCAGAGATCTAATGCAGTCAAATGACAGAACAAAATTCAAAAGAAACTGCAGAGGCTTTGAGCTTTAAAGCAAAATCTGTTTTAGGGTTACGTTATGTTGTAAGTATTATGGAAATATCTGTAAGCTACACATCACCTGTGTGCAAAAAATTTGTTTGTGTACAAACATAAATAATAAAGTTTATTTAAGAAGGATTCAGTTTAAAGTCATAGTGCATGAAAAAAAGTATAGTGTGGCATAATTGATAAGAGGTTTAGATTGTGATCCCCCAGACCTAAGATTTAACTGTGAGAAATACTTAAATTATATAGTCTAAAGATTTGAATTTCATTTTGTGCTCAATAAAGGCATGTTTTAACAATAACATTTATTGAGCATGTACTATATACCTAATATAATTCTGTCATTTCTTCTTTCAGTACCTCAAGGAAGTAATAGCTTATGTTCTCTTTGGCACCCTACTCCCCAAACTCATTCTCCATGAGAGTATTAAGGACAGGTCTATCTAGACCCCTGTCATCTTGGAGACACTAAGGTGTGGCCTGTCTCCTTCCTATCTTTCTAGGTTCCGTTCTAGTCCATGGTGCTACCAGGCAGGCATGGGAGCTGCAGAGGTACTCTGGACACTCTCCTACACTACTTTTTAGTTTTTCTGTCTCATGGGGCAACAGGAGACTACACAGGCCCACAGTTTCCCTGTAGTTTGTATATGTGAAGGTTGACTTATTTTCTAAGCCTCTTATTGTATCATTTCATATGATTTCACTAAGATGCTGACTTAAGATGATCTGTTCCTGTACTCACCTGTGAAGTCCCTGGTGCTGTCTGGTTATGTGCCCAACTTAAAACTGCACATCTGATACTTCCTATTGCCATGTCACTGTAAGACACAGAACAGCTTTCAGTTCTTGTTTATACTTCTTAACACCGGTGTGGCCTTCCAGGGAAGCAATCTCCATACTATTGTGTTATGTTTTTAATTTACTTACTGACATGTGCAAATTGTTTATGCTTCTACAGTCAAAATTGTGTAAAGATTGAAATATTTATTTCTCCATTGTATACCATTTTTTTCTTCCCAACAACCCATAATGTCTTGATGCATGCCTGATTCTCTGAATTTTGTCTATTTCTCAGGTACCATTAGACCCTCCACCTCCATCCCCATCCCCTCTTTCTCATCTCTCTCTCTCTCTCTCTCTCTCTCTCTCTCTCTCTCTCTCTCTCTGTGTGTGTGTGTGTGTGTGTGTGTGTGTGTGTGTGTGTGTTTGCGCGCACCCGCGCGCGTTTGTGTGTGTGTGTGTGTTTAACCCTTGGGTCAGTATATTACAATGACTAAGATACATGTTTTTCACTTTTTAAAAAAAAACTTTGAAATCAGGATGTAACTCCAATTATAATTCTTAGGAATTATTAGAAGATAAAATGTACATGTTAAGTAATCCATGGCTTCTTGGATATACTGATGTAAAGCTAAAACAATCATAACAAATGAAGAGCCTAAGATTGAAGAGAGCAGTTTACTTCTCCAAGATCCTGATTGGCAACAAGTGACATTGGCGGGCCCAGAACTCTTGCCAAGCAGACAATACCTAGTGCTAAGGAAAGAGGAAGATCCATGAGAAAAAATTCTTACCCAAAGTCACTGCTGCTAAAAACATCAGATTTGAACCTAGACCTCTTTCACTCTATTATAATACAATGCTTTGGTTTTCTTTTTGCTCCTTTTACATTTTGTTTTGTTTTTGTTTTTGTTTTTTGTTTTGGATTTTTTGAGATGAGGTTTCTCTTGTAGCCCTGGCTATCCTGGAACTCACTCTGTAGAGCAGGCTGCAGAGATTCATCTGCATCTTCCAGTGCTGGGACTAAAGGTGTGTACCACCATACCTGGCTCCATAATACACTATTTTATCTGGTGATTTTGGTTACACCATTTTAAGTACAAGAACCGAGCTTTGGAATTTCCTGAGATATCTGATGTCTCTAGCATTTTGATCTGAAACAGAATTAATTTGTATTTTTAAGCATTTAAATATTTTAAGCATATATTTTCTTAAATGTGAAGTGAGGGTAACGTGAGCATGTGGCGGAAACTGTAAAAGTAGCAAAGGACAGACATAGAAACGTGATAATCCCATCTTGTGCTTCAGCAGCTGCTCAGCAGTGTTCCCTGGG
Organism: Rhabdomys pumilio; assembly: GCA_030674055.1. Taxonomy (NCBI): domain Eukaryota; kingdom Metazoa; phylum Chordata; class Mammalia; order Rodentia; family Muridae; genus Rhabdomys; species Rhabdomys pumilio. Next base: position 142,052,032 of record JANHMN010000003.1, read on the forward strand.
GTTAGCACTGCTTGCCCTTGTACATGTTTGGGAGAACATGCAGCATGCTCAGTGTACAAGCTGCATGTACAAGTCTAGACCTTATCCATCTCCTACATGGACACATATCAAAACATTGCATTGTAACCATGAACATGTGCAATTACAGTCAATTAATAAAGCAAAACAAGAAAAAACCCAAACAACAACAAAAAAAGGAGGTTCAGGAGGATTCTCTTCCTCTCTGTGTATCTGAAAGTGAACAACAGCAGAGCAACAATACTCGAATGGTCAAAAGTGAGAAGCAGGGTGGGCAGGACATCCTCAGCCTACAGAAATATTTATGAAATGTTGGAAAGACCCAAGACCACTGGAGACCACTGGCGTGGCCCCCTGGGCACTGCCTGTACTGCCTGTGGGACAGTGCAAGTCTAGGAAGCTGAAGTTCACTGGAGAAGGCATTGAAGGCAGGTGGTGTTCACAGGTCCCACCCTTCTATACACTGTATTTCCTTCTAAACCCAAGTTAGAGGAAGTGTCAGAGCAAATGCACATATAGTATCTGGACAACCTGCAGGGCTAGAATGAGAAACTGCAGCTTTAGGCATTGAAATGATGAAAAGGCCTTGTTACTGGAGAAAGGAAACACTGAAGGCCAGGAAGGTCCATTAAGTGCACATCACCCTTAGATGCTGCGGGCAGTTTGAGTGATGGAAAGAGCTGGCTAGCTGTAGCAGCTGTAGCTTCACCGTCTCCATGAGGTCTCGGCCGTGGAAGAAAAGAAACTGTGGGGAGAGCATGGACTTTTTCTCAAGATAGCAAGTGGAAGTTAGGCTGCTTCCGGCTTAATAGTTGCTGTAGGGAAGAGCAGAGTTTGCTTAATTCTCTCCTTTTTAGACAGTTTGCAGTTTGGTTGCCATCACATCGTCCTGCCAGGGTTTTGAGAAAATAAGGTAGAATAAATTAGGGCAGTGCTTTTTAAAAGCTGTCCCAAGGATGAACATCATAGATTCTCAAGGGATCTTGTTAAAAATGCAAATCATTGGCCACATCCCTGGCTGTTAGCAGAATTAGAGTTACCCAGTCTATAGCTTAATAAGCCTCCCAGTGGATAACTGCAGGATAAAATTGAAGAACTCAGAAGCTGGAAAGCCTCTGGCAGAGTCCACGTGTGAAAGTGGTAACTGTCTTTATCAGTGTGCTCCGTCTTCATTGAATCTTCAATTATCTCTCCATGCTCCAATATGATAAGCTGGAATATAAGACTATCACCCCTTGAGTTCTCTGTTAGAGAGGGAAAGGGGCAGAGACAAAACCCTGGGGAGAAGCCAGACTGTCACAGCCAGACTCATACCCCAGAGACCTCAACATTCATTCCTTAATGCTTTCTCTGTTTCCAGGATTCCTGTTTAAAAAAAAAAAATAATCCTCACTAGGGTCACTAAAGAGGCAGAAAAGAAACTTCACTGGAAATTCTTGGTCAGTCAGGCAGGCTCCATTTGGATTTGTAGCTTTGCAACCCTCTCTGCTTGGTCCTTACTGCAGCAGACTATCTTCCCAAATAAAAATATCAGACTCTGTCTCTCTTTTACTAAGATGTTCTTTAGCCTTTTAGATTTAGTCCAGTTTTGAGTATACCTCCATGGTATAGTGTTTATCCAGCGTGTTCAATCCAGAGAGAAAGAGAGAGGGATGGAGATATAGATATACAGAGACAGACAGACAGACAGACAGACAGACAGACAGATGATAGATAGATAGATAGATAGATAGATAGATAGATAGATAGATAGATAGATAGATAATAAGATTAAGTTCAGCTCTTTAGTTCTTGTCAAGCTGGCCCTGAAAGACTCCCTTAGGCTCAGTCTCATCTCCCATTTTCTGCCTGACTCCTCCTCCAACATGACTTCCTCTTCTCACTCCTAATATACATAGGTCTACAGGTTCACAGGCATATGCCAGTGAGCAAGACCAAGCTTGCTAGGTGTCATCCTGCAGCCGATCATAAGGGAAACAGAATTCCAACTAAAAGGAACACAGTTGTAAAACAAACATGGTAGAGAATGGAGGTTGTGGGCTTTTCCCCACAGTCTTATGTACTGGATGCAGTGTGAAGAACGGCGTGCTGTAAGACGCTAGCTCGTCTGGGTCTTTATGAAAATATCAACTAACATGATCCCTAATGTAAAAATGGCAAAGTACTGCAAACTGACTAGGTGTCAGCACCAGTGATTCTGCCTGTTCAGGACTGTGTTCTGCCTCTATGACAGGATTTTATGCCAAGTTTTTACCCAGGTATGAATCAAAATAATCACAGCCAGGGACTCATGCCTTCCACTCTAAGTCACCACAGCCATAATATAAAGCCATCAGTGCATTCCCATTTATACTATCCAAACCCTGTCCTGACCCAGACCCTCTGTAAAGATCATGGTCGGCTTGCAATTTAGGCTGACAGCTCCAATTGCAACCCTTGATTTAGAAGAATTATTTTCCTGACTTTAAGAGATTTTGTTTCCTTATAATTCTGTCCTAATTATTTGTTATTATTTATTCCTTAACTGCTCTGACTGGAGATACTCTGAGATTTGCAGTTGTTTATTTTGTAGCTCTTTTTTGATAAATTCTTGGTGGAGAGCTTCCTCTGCACAGCTGGTATCAATATCCATAAAAGGCCATTTGAGCAATTTGTCAGCTCTCTAAGTATCAATTTCCTGGAGTGAGTGTCTTCAGTGGCCTCCACTTATGTCTGAAATATTTTTATGAATGTTTTTGCTCCTGAATTATTTTTTGCAAGATATGTGGGGAGAAAAAACTTGAAAAAAATACATTAAAAAAATAAGATGAGACCTGACTGACAAAGCTTCAATCCAGGAATCCCTGTGGCATACTGTAAATTAGACTGGTTGGAAATGACCACAGCAGCAAGGCAAGTGTTAACAGCAACACAAAGAACTGCACATTTACTAAGCTATCTACTTTTCACGAGTTTCCACATTGGAAATCGGGGGTGGGGGGGT
>JANHMN010000003.1:142055132-142074147 GCA_030674055.1 Rhabdomys pumilio
TTTTTTTTTAACCTCCATTAAAAAATTATCAGTGTTAAGAGATACTTTAAATTAGAAAACATAACTCCACTCCAGACTGCTTGATTTTTTTAAGCTTTTGTATCCCAGAAAGGAAAGATTACAGTTATTTCAGGTCCCAGAGAAACCCAGGACAAGTCTTACTCAATACCCGTGGCTCTGCCCAGCACTTCTCACCCTGTCCTCTACCTAAACCTCTCCAGCACTGTGGACGGCCTTTCCTTTTCTTCCTCCACCTTCTGATTTCTATATAATTAGTCGTTTTGGCCACTCGCTCTCTTGGCTTTTGGCTCTTGGTTAGATGATCTTCTCTTGTTCTATTTGCCCTCCCTCCTTCTTTTCCTCCTCTTCTTTCTCCTCCTTCATCCTGCTCTTCCCCCTCCTCTCTCTCTCTCTCTCTCTCTCTCTCTCTCTCTCTCTCTCTCTCTCATTTTTCTCTCTCATTTTTCTCTCTTGCCTCTCATACCATTTTAATCTAGACCCTTCCAGATGCCCCTGGTTGCCCTATTTCTTCTTATCTGTAATAAAACTCTCTCCCCAACCATACCCTGGAGCACTTATGTCCTCATTTCCACTCAGTTATATTCCCAGACTAAACAGTTTGCTGTAGAGGACTGAACCAAGAAGAGTTAATGGATCAACCAACTGAGATATTGTTCAACCAAATCTATCATCCTAAAAATCCTGCTAGTGAATTTTACCCTATTGCATTTCATGCTCTTTATCTTGCAACATTATCTCTGTCTTAATATTTTCAATGATATAGCAGAATAATAGAGACCAGTAATTTGTAATTGACAAAGATGTATTATTGACTGTTCTGGACACTGGAAAGTCCAAAAATCACATGGCCACAACTTGGCCCGGGGCCTATATTGCAATCATTTCATGGTAGGACAAAAAAATGAAGAGAGGCTAACATGTTCTTTTGTAAGGAAGCCACTCCCCAGACCACAATACTTCCATAATAAGGTACCAACTACCCACAGAAGACAGTGCCCTGTGACCCAGACATCTCCCTTTATCAAAAAAAAAAAAAGAAAGAAAGAAAGAAAAGAAAAGAAAGAAAGAAAGAAAGAAAGAAGGAAAGAAAGAAAGAAAAAGAGCTACAGAATAAACAACTGCCAATCTCAGAGTATCTCTAGTCAGATACAGATTTAGGCAGGCCTCCCAGGAGCTGCACTGAGAATCACATTTCAACACATGAACTTTATTGAATACATTCAAATTATAGCAGTGTTTCACTAACAATCAGCTAAAGTGATTCCCATCTGAATATTTACCTTAGAAAGCAGTAAATGTGCAAAATAACACAATGTCCTAGATAACCATTGCTGCTCAAGACTGAAGGCAACCTAATGCCGTTCATAGACAACTAGCTACTACATAGTAGAATACTATACAGACATTTCTAAGGTTCAAACTGGTGAATATCAGTTGAATAGTAAAGGAGTGGTTTTTGGTTTGCTTGTTATGGAATGGTCTCAAGCTCATGGGAAATTTGCAAGAATAATGAAAAGTACATTCTGCCCCCCCCCCCTTGAGTTACTTGAGAGTATGTTCCTGTTATAGTGTACTTTGGTATGCTTTTTCTTTTAAAAAGGCATCCTCCTATAAGACACCAAAACCAACACATGAATATCACCATCAGGAAATATTACCAGTACATCTTTTCCACATTATACCCAAATCCCTGTTTTAGTTATTATTTTGTTACTGTTCTTTCTTCCAATGTTTTTGAGCAGGCAAAGCATTCCACTGTCATTGTGTTTCAGTCTCTTTGCTCAGGTTTGCTGCCAAATCCTGTCCTCCTAACCCGTACGACCTTCACACTTAAGATGACTGAGAAGAGGCAATTTGTGGCCTGCCCCTCATTTAGGCTTGATTAGATGCAGGTTATTCACGTTTGGCAAGATAATCTTCTCTTTGCAGTTTATCCAGAAGCACATGACTTCCATTTGTATCATTGCTGGGGAGGTTAAACCTGAGCCCTTGATTAAGGTGATATCTGCTAGGCGTCTTTGCTTTGAGGTTGCTTTTTACTTCTTTGTAACTGGCAAATATTAATAAGAAAGGAGCTATCTAACATTGTGACGTTGCTTGAGGAAGGTCTCCTTCAATTCCAATCCCTATATCCACTTACATATGGGGGAGAAGGAGGGAGAGAGGGAGAGAGGGAGGGAGGGAGAGAGAGAATTCTTCTTTGGGATAATTGTAACAAATCACTTGCTTATGGTCTGCAAAGTTTATATTCTGAAATAACCTTAATATAACCAGGTTTGGGAGCCTGGCTTTTCTTGCTTCACCTCACATGTGGTATCCAAGATATTATTTACCTCATTTCTTTACTTTCTTATTTCATGTACTTTTTCTCCTAATGATTTAATATCTATGTTCTTAAACGTATTTATTAAAACAAAAGTACATAATTGGTATGTTTTGGATAAGGGTCCCCTAAAGTCCCACATGTGGTTCCCAACCCACGTGCTACTAAGAAGTCATGGAAACTTTAGTGAGGCCACAGATTAATCCCTGGGCCAAATTTGAAGAGCCATGGGGCCCCAGTTCTTCTGCACTTTGATTCCAGGATGCCTTACGGTGAGTAGTTTGGGCCACCACAGCAGCCCTTATTGCAGCATACCTCGCCTCAGACCCAAAACAGCAGGGCCCTTTCTTCCACCCCCACTCCCCACCCCCTGCAAAGAGCAGAACCTCAGAAGCTGTGGCCAGAGTGACTTTTCCTCCTCCTAAATTGACAGAGGAGGTCAAATCATGTGTTTGATGCAAATACTAGAAAGCTGGCGGAAACACTAATGGAGCAGTGGTGTGGGTTGTAAGAAGATCTACACACTGCAGCTAACGCAACTCTGGGTTCCCATAGTGTACAAACTGATAGATAACAGGGAACTCAGTAAACACAATTCTCCTGGGAGTTTTAGGAGTTGGTGGCTCATGACCATGCAATAATTACTTCGGATTTCTTCCTGCTTGAAGAAATAGTTTTGCTTAAGGAGAGGAGGACAAAGACCTGGAAGGGTGGGAGTTGCCCACAAGCCCCTGGGGCTGATTGTTTTATACACTAATTGGTTTAGAATCTCTCATGTGATGTGATATAACAGGAGGTCTGGCAGGTAGGGCTTTCACTTCCTGAATAAAGAAGCAGAGATGCTGGAGGAACAGATCTTTTCACCTGCCCTACACTTCTTCTGAGGCACATAGTACTTAAAAGCACAGTCGCTCACAGTAGTTGAGAGGCCACAGGCAGAAAGCTCGCCTATTTTCAACAATGGCATCAAGAGAAAAAATCCAGACTCAGGATCCTGACTCACCGTAAACTGCTGAATCATTGCCAGCACATGACTACCTCCAGATTTTTAAGACAAGACTGAAATGACCTATTTCTTTGAGCCTCTAAGTCAGATTTTATTATCTACAGTAAAAAAGCAAAACAAGACAAAACAAAACAAAAATAACCAATCAACCAGCCAACCAAAAAACAAGGAAAGTACACACAACATTATACAGAGTTAGCAGGTAGTATTTAAGAATGTGTGTGTGTGTGTGCGCGCGCATGTGAGTGCACGTTCATGTTCAAGGAACAACAATTAGTGAAAACAAAGGCTATGAATTTGAAAGAGAGCAAGAAGAGGCATATAGGAGGCTTCGGAGTTAAAAATGAATCTTTTTCAACTGTAAGTCAAACCAAAGGACCAGGACTTATCTTCAGAAGTCCACTGTTAATGTGACATCCTTCACTGCAAGGCGGCGATGTAGGAGTTTCTCCAAGGCAAGGGTTTTCTCCTGAAAGTCACCCAGGTGAGCAAAAAGCAAACGGATAGATGAGTGTTTGCAGTGACGTTTGTGTTTCAAAGAGATTACATAATATGCATAGTTTTGTAATTACAAAAAGAAATTGTGCACAACTCTCTCTCTCTTTCTCTCTCTCTGTCTCTGTCTCTGTCTCTGTCTCTCTCTGTCTCTCTCTCTCTCTCTCTCTCTCTCTCTCTCTCTCACACACACACACACACACACACACACACACACCCCTGAATACCCTGGGAATAAGGTATTCACTGTACATGGAGAATTGGCAACACTATAGGAAGGAGGAATGAGAACTAAACAATACACAGAAAAGTAAACTTGTCATAAAAATTGAAAATTTTGTTTACAAAATAATTTTTTTTTTGATACAACTGTTTCAGTTCTCCTTAGGCTGTTTATTGGCCCTGTGACTCCGAGCTTAATCGCTTAAATCTTAAGCCTTAATTCCTTATCCACGGGACAACTTTTCTAAGGAGACTTTTCCTCTCTTACAACTTCAGAGTTCTCTAACTCACCACTCAGTTGTGTCACCAAATGCAGGGTTATATGATTCAATTAATAATTTAAGTCATTCCAGTTAAATTATTTCCACTTGAAATTTTCATCTGCACAAGTTTATGCTGACTTATTGGCAATGCATGTGGAAACAGCCTGGGAACAGGTTAGATGAAAGAGTTTGGACTGATTCCCATGACAACGCCTTGAAGCTGTCCCTGCTTCATACTCTGCCTGCTGTTTAGCCCTTGCCTGCCATTGCTGACACTCTTCACTCTTCTTTTCTCTGTGGGAAATAAATTATTAAGTAATTTATTAAGCTCATGCTCCTCCTGCACTGATCTCCATGAAAATGGGGGATCTTTGCTAAAAACAGAAAAACTTTTAAAGTAATCTTTATTAGCTTTAATAAAGAAGCTAATTTCATTATGGCATTTTCAAGCAATTCTTTTTGTCATGCCTTTCCCTGTCCCACACCCTCCGTGGTGCCTTTCTACTTCCGGTAGCTACTTTCTACCTTTACAGGTGACCTTCCCCCCCCAACCCCCCACCCTCCACCCCCCACCCACCACCCCCCACCCCAGTACTATTCAATTCTCATTGTTTCCAAGTCTAACTGTAGAGTGGGAAGTTTTTCCCACTTCACAATGTATTTTTGAGGACTTGGCACAAATGTTCCACAAATGTTTTGAGTGAGTGAGTGAGTGAGTGAGTGAGTGAGTGAGTGAGTGAGTGCTGTAATGGTCGGTGCACCAGACCTGTTCAGACACTCAAACAAGCTTCGCCTAACCTGTGAGAAGGGTGAAGGACAGCAGCGTGTCAGTATTTAATGTTCGAATGCCTCTGTGGTCAGGAAAATGCGCATAATCGCTGTTCGCTTTCCCCATGGCTCACCTTTTACTGCAGAAACGTATAGAGTAAAAGTAGAGAATCAAAGAAAACAAATAGATTCTTATTAAAAAACATATTAGCTACGTCACTAGTGCTGACTCAAGTGCCTTTGTGTGCCTAGGACCTGTAGCTCTGAAAACTGTGTAACTTTAAGGTTTTAGGTTTAAATCAAAGACCTCTAGAGCCTCCACCCTTAGAGCAGAGACAAGGAGAGCTAAATGATACATGGAAGCTGAGGAAATCATGGAACAACCACTGTTGGTGTAACAAACCCTGTTGGTGTAAGAGGGAAATTTTGGCCTGGATTTGGAACTTGGATCACCTTTTATTTATTCTGTGACCTTTGACAAGTGACTGCTCTTGCTGGAACCCAGTTCTCCCACTTAATAAAATGAACATAATTATAGTCCCTACTTCACAGAGTTCCAGAAGGTTACCTATGCTGTGAGCATTACCTCACTCTCTGCAGTCCAGGTTTCTACCCAGATTCAATTGTTTTATCTTTCCCACACAGTATTTAGTTTATTTCAGGGGAAGCTATTTAAATTCCTCAAACACACTATTTTGAAGAATGTTAAACACTAATGTTAAAATGACAGAATTGCTTATTGCAATTCATAACTTAGATAAATATTGAGACCAAGATTTGCTCTCTTAATAAGAGGTTTAAGAAATAGTTTCACAGTTAAACATGAAGCATGATATACAAAATTAGACAAGACCATGGAGAAAGATGGGATTGTACATTAAATCTCCTGCTTCCTGAGAACCACTTCTGACACTGCCCTTCTTCTCTACCACATGTAAGTCCAGATGCTAGTGGGAGAAAAAAAATCATCTACAATATCTCAAGCTAATACTAGTTGTCTAGGAATTTTCTAGAAATTTAAAAAAATCTCAATTTTCTCACACAGGGGAGATATATGCCCCACACTAGAACATTTATAAAACCTTAGGCAGAACATTTGGAAGGCGTCTTCAGTAAGAAATATTAGAAAAAGGACACACCTGCCAAAATAATTCTCTAAGGAACTACGAATCAATACACTGAAATAGAGAAAAGTGCATATAAATTTGGAACTCAAATTCTGAGATTCGTCTCTTGGGAGATAAAACGTTATGAAGTAGACAAGGGCTTTTATCTTGTTTTAGTTTGCTATAACCCTGAGTTATTTTTTGGTCAACTCTCTGAGCCACTGTTTCTTGTGTGTGTTTACATCTTTTAAAGCTGCGTTTTCTAGCTCTTTTATTCAGTACTGGAGAAAATTGAGATTTTGCACTTATTCTTGAGTTGGTATGATTTTAAATTTAAAAACTTACTTTAAAACATACAAAATGAATACACAAACCTCTGGCATTACATATGTCTTTGTCTGTTTTCTGTTGCTATAACAGAGTATTGGGTTCAAGGTAATTTATAAAGCACAGACATTTATGGACCTAGACAGGGTAAGTCCAATATCACATGGCTATATCTGGTGAGGACTCTGTGCCACATCATAATGGGAGAAAACAAAAACAAAACAAAATTAAAAAACAAAACAAAAGAACAAGCAGGCTTATAGGGAAGACTCAGATATGAGAGGCACCTTGCTTTATGGCACCTTACCCTAGTAGTAACTAACCCAGCCCAGGGAGAAAAGCATTAACCCTCTTAAGGACAAAATCACCTCCTAAGGGTCCTACTTTTCAACACTGCCACAATGGCACTCATCTGTGTATGTATGAGACATGATTGTGTCTATCTCAGGTTGCTATATCTCTGAGGATAACCTTGAACTTCTGATCTTTCTGACCCCCATTCCAAGTGCTGAGACTATAGTTGTTTACCACCTTGCCCACTTATACAGTGTTGAGGATTCAACCTAAAGTTTCTCTCATGCCAGACAAGCACTGGACCAACTGAGGTACATCCCTAGCCCACAGCATACTTTATAATGTTGCTGCTGTATTTTTCTTCATAGGCACATATGATAGGCAGATGTGTACACATTGCTATTTTTCTGAAGCTAAAGAAACTACAGTTGAGTTCGTTACCTCTAAATACTATTTCTTAAATCCAAGGTCACTCCCCTATAGAATCCCAGATAGTTCTTTAAAGCCAAGAAATGTTGCCATTTAACACATTGAGTTCCATTCAATTTTACCAACTTCTCAATCAAAAAGTTTTGTAGATCTCAGGATCCTATAAAAGCTTATAGGCTGTGCTTAGCCAACATGGGTCTTCAGTCTTCTTCACAAAAAAAGGAAAGTTCCAGAGTGTTTTCTTGGCCTTTATGACCTTCATATTCTTGAAAATTACAGGATATTTTGAAGAATACCTTGAAATTTAGATTAAATCTCATTTTTTCACTTGATACTTATGCATTTTGGCAAAAGCATGATAGAATTACTATGTGTTTCCCAAGAAATATTTTCTCTTGAAGCATGGGATGTCAGTTGCTTCATGTCAGATCTTATTTAAATCTGAGCACTTATTTTAGAAAGGCACTTTCCAGCTTTTTACACTGTCAAATTATTTACAGTAGTATGTGGGGGAGAAGGGTGGTGAGACAGGATTTCTTTGGGTAACAGCCCTGTGTCTTAGAACTTACTCTGTAAACAAGGCTGACCTTGAATTCACAAAGATCCATCTGCCTCTGCCTCCTGAGCACTGAGATTAAAAGCATGTGCTCTGAGGTTTCAAAACTATGTGCTGTTCTCAGTTCATTCCCTCTGTTTCCTGCCTGTGGCTCAAGATGTGAGCCTTCAGCACCCTGGTTAAGCTGGCTGCTTTCTTCCATGTTTCCCTGCCAAGTCCTACACTCATCTCCTGGAACCACAAGCCCAAGTAAACCTTTTCTTCTATGAGTTGCTGTGGTTGTAGTGTTTTATCATTGCAACAGAAAAGAAAATAACATAAAATATATAATTATTATTATTATTATATTATTATTAATTACTACTACTACTATATATTTCAAAGATTGAATTATCCTATATTTTGGCAATGAAAGTGTCTTCAAGATAAATCTTATGTCCTTTTGACTTCTGTTAACAACTCTTTAAATACTTTCTTATTTTCTGGCTTAAGTTGTTCCAAGCTCATCTTGTTTCTGTGAACTCACTCTGAATTTAGCTGCTTCCTTCCCCAAGACTCTTTATTTAGAAATCAAGAAATGAATCCCTTAACTATCTCTATGCTATTGTATTGAGGTCATCTTTGCAGAGAGAAGTAAAGGAGATCTGTATGGACCCAGATATCTACATGCACACATACAGTTGTATCTCTGTTCATGTTTGTTTAAAAATCATGACTCAACTTTGATACTTCTCATTCTAGTTCAGCAGGATGGGAAACCCCAATGCTTAGTTCTACCATTTCGTATGTGTAATGGATGCAACAGTGAGAAACCCACTTTTGGTTATTTTCAACTTATTTATTATTTCAATACTCTAACTAATCAATATTCTTACTTCATGGGTCCTTTCCTCAGGCCTAATCCTACCAATCACTTCTGCTCAGTGAATATGCCAGTTAATTTCCTTAGCATCAAACAAACAGAATAGGCAAGGTTAGCTATTATGTGTGCTGGCATTTTTCTAGCAACATTATCAAGGGATAGAATGGAAAAAAGTCCTGAAATGCTAGTGGAAAATGTTTATCTGTGTCAAATATCAAATATTAGATTTCAAATATTTTCCCTGGTTTGTGTTAAATAAATATGGTTATAAGGGCTTGTTTTAGTTAGGGTTTCCACTGCTGAGAAGAGACACATGACCAAAGCAACTCTATAAGGACAAAATTTAATTGGAGCTGGCTTATAGGTTCAGAGGTTCAGTCCATTATCATCATTGTAGGAAGCATGGCAGCATCCAGGCAGGCATGGTGCAAGAGGAGCTGAGAGTTCTACATCTTGTTCCAAAGACAAATAGGAGAAGACAGGCGAGGGTCTGAAAGCCCACCACTACAGTGACATACTTTCTCTAACTAGGCCACACCTCATAATAGTGCCACACCCTGGGCCAAACATATTCAACCCACCACAGGGCTCTTTCCTGTGTTTATATTTATAAAATTCTGTTAACATTACAAAGGACAATTTAAATATACATAGCTATATCCTAATAAATTTATAATCAAGTTTATCATGTTTCATCAACAGATGAATTTATCTGGAGCACAACTATGATTCCACTGTTGTAGGAAATTATGGAAGGTGGACAGTTCTGGGCAGGCTATGTACCTGCCATGTTTCTGCTGTTAAAATTCCTTCCCAGAGGGAGTTGAAAATAATATCTACCTCTTCTAAGGTCCCAATGATAAACCAAGGAAGGCCAATTCTGCCAAAGTTTACTTTGAGACACAGATAAGGTTATTGGGATTCCTTAGGTGAGAGATTACGTGGAGTATGGATGATCCCTACTCCCAACAGGCCAAAGCTGGAAAGCCCTTACTCAGCAAAGATGCAGGCTTCCAGATAACTTCCCTGTTGTGACATAGATGAAGCTCCCCACCCCTCACCCCCTATCTAAGACACAGTTGCATACAACAGGTGGTAGGAGGAAGCAGAATACTCAGGTAAGGGTCTCTGACCCTCCCTACACCTTCATGAAGAAGTGTAAATAATTAATAAGCCTAGTTGAGATGATCCTTTTGCTGCGAGCTTCTAAGGTGTCAGGAGCTTGACTCTGACTGACTTGGCTCTTGCCTGAAGACCATAATTCACAACTGCTTCCCAGGAATATGCTAGGTATTAAAAACAGCCTGGTTCTTTCTTTTGTGGAACATAGGTACTTCAAAGAAGAAAGAAATAATCCTTGAAATATCTCCCTTATCGAACTATAGCAAATTCATGACTTTGAGTTTATTATTAGGGTGTTTTCTATATTTTATTTAGAAATAGCTGAGAGGAATTAACAGACAACAGTCCAGGTTACCTTACATGGATAGTTGGATTTCAAAACATCAGAAATCCATAGAATTGACATCACAAATATTTCTATATTAATGTTCATTTTGATTAGAGATCTGTCTGCTCCTGACAGCTTCCTGTCTTGGATTCTAAGAAGAAATTGAGCATCCTTGGAGTTGCTCCAGTTGTGGTGAGACAGCCACCAGGCAAGAATTGCCTCTCTCCATCTACAGACAAATTACTGTCCAGAAAAGGACACACTTGCAGAATAGTCGACTGATTATATCTGCCTAGACAGAGTAACCAGCCCTTAATAATTCTGCAGCACTAAAGTCTGTCAGATGAGTTTGGGCCAGAAGGCTGAAGATTTGATGCTCCAACGTTCGGTAGTATAGGGGCTGTCCAGGTGTTCAGCAGTCTCTATAAATTGGCTAAGTTTTAGAAGTTATGCTTAGTGCTTCCCATAACTTCAGTTAATTTAGTCATTCTGGATTTCTGACGGCATTGAAGACCTATAGACTCATAGCCAATCCTGGCTATTTACCTTGAGAGAAAAGATCTGAGTGGAGGGTTTTCAGCTGACATTCATTCTAAAGTCAAGAAAAAGCCAGGTTCAAAACTAAGTGTTCTAGTCAAGAGAGACGACAGAGGTTCTGGCTAGTCAACAAAAGGATGGACTGGGTATTAAGACTATCTTGTACCTCACTGGTACAAATAGGAATAATTATGCTCTAATTGTATTCTGAGAGAAAAGCTTTATTTTAACAGGAAGGATAATATATAGGAGGAGCTAAGGGGGAAGGAGCACCGAGAGGAAAAGATGGAGTAAGGAGAGGCGAAGATGAAGTAGATGAGAAGCTAGATAATGAGAGAGAAAAAGAGAGAGAAAGAGAGAGGGGGCATGGAGGCAGAAGTTCACGTGTCTCCACTAGTCAAAGATAGTTTACATAGCTAGGCTGGGTATTGGGTTACACTTCTGATTGAGCATTACCATACTTATAAAGCCTTTGATTAACATTTAAAAAAAATTGTATAAAAGCAAAATGGAAAAGGGGGCACGGGATAGGGGTTTTCTAGGGAGGGGGAATGGGGAAAGGGGATGGCATCTGAAATGTAAATAAAATATCCAATAAAAAAAAATGAAAAAAAAAAAGAAATATCTCCCTTATCTAATCCTTTTCCATAGAACAGAGCCTTTCTTTCAAAGCAAGAGATACATAAGGACAGAAAATACCACCCCAGAACACCTGTGTCCCTAATATATACTACTTAGTTCTCTCTGCCTCTTCTTTCTCCTCCTCCTTTCCAGGGGTGAGCTTCTAAGGAAGTGTTTGCTGCTGATGTTAAAATATGTAAAAAGTATTCTCCATCTTGACCTTTCCATGCCTTCATTTTGTAATAATACTGTTGGGAATTGAGACTTCTATAATTATATAACATAGCCAAGAGTGGTGCTGGACACCTTTGATTCAGACCCTCAGGAGATAGAAGCAGGCTGATCTCTGTAAGTTTGAGACTGGCCAGGCTAACCAAGATTTCATAGTGAGATTCTGTTTCAAAAGAAAAAATATTTTATATAAAGATATCACATATGTGTATATATACACATGTAAATATATGCATATATGTATATACCATAAATACACACATATATACATATATGTATATTTATATATACACTTGTGATGTATATAAATATAAATTGTGTACATGTATATATATGTATATGATATGTATATGATATATATGTGTATATGTGTGTATGATGTGTGTATGATATATATGATGTGTATATGTGTATTTGTGCATATGTGCACATATGTATACGTGTATATGTGTATATATAATATACAAGTCTTTGTTCAGTAAGGATGCAGGCTTCCCCATAACTTCCCTGTTGTGACACTGATGAAACTCCCTCTCCTATCTAAGACACACTTGCTTCAGGTGGTAGGGGGCAGCTAGATACTCAGGTAAGGGTCTCTGACCTTCTCTATACCTTTATGAGGAAGCATAAATAGCCAATAAGCCCAGCTTATATACATATATATATATATATATATATATATATATGTATATATATGTATCATACATCATATACACATGTGTATGTACATGTATATACACATATGAATCATATATAAAACATCATATACATATACATTTACATATACATATACTATATATACAATTATACATATACACATACATATGCTATATATACATGTACATAATGGCAGTTTGAATGAAAATAGCCTGAATAGAATCATAGGGAGTGTCACTATTAGGCCTTGTGGAAAGTGTGTCACCATCACTGAGGGTGGGCTTTGAGGTTTCAGAAGCTCACCTAGGCCCAGTGGCTCACTCTTTCTTGTTGCTTACTGAGGGTCCAGATGTAGTACTGTCTCCAGCACCACGTCTACCTTTACTCTACCATGCTTCTCACCTGATGATAAATGAACTAAACCTCTGAAGTGTAAGCCAACCCCCAATTAAATGTTTTCCTTTATAAGAGTTGCTGTGAGTATAGAATCTGTTCACAGCAATAGACACACCTAGGTAACACATAAACGCACGCACGCACGCACGCACGCACGCACGCACGCACGCACGCACGCACGTACACATGCATATTGATGTAGATATTTCCACATTTCTAAATCACAGTTATGTTGAAAAGCTCAGGAAAATTAACACAATATGAAGATATGAACACATTTCCAAGTACATGGTCACTTTATGGAAGATTTTACAAAGTTCTGTTGACAAAATGCAAATGTATGTTTTATCTTTTATATGTTGTTCTACTTGCTAACAGCCTATTGGAAGGTGATATAGTAATGACATCCTTGCATTCTTTGAACATTATTTTTCCAGTCAAATCTTTTCTGCCTCACCAGAACAAAAAGTAAAAATACAGTGAGTTTGTTACTCCAGTGCCTGCTTTCCCTCTTTTTCTTTCTTCTGTAACTCCCTGAGAAGGAGCTGGCTATCTGAACTGGAAAGTTTTGTCTGCCATGTGTATCACCGTATCACTGACACTTGTGTGAAGAATATGTAATGGTAACGATTGGTCTATTACAGTAGTTATTAGTAACTGTTGTTTCAGAATTCACACAGGTAACAAAATGTAAGCAAGCAAACTTCCCTAGTAGAAATCTTCCCAAAATGGATTAATTAGAACCACTTAAATGTCTTTAACCAAAGAAAGCTACAGACTGATTGCTTGTGGCATGTGTAATCTAAGTGTCAATCTAGAAATGTCTCATTAGTCAAAAAAAGGGAGGTGCTTCAGATTCAGTAAGGAGTTCTTATAGTTGGATGAAGGAAGGCTGGGGAGGAATATATTCAGTAGTTTTTAAAAAAGAGGTTATTTTTTAAAAAAGAATTATTTTGTTTGTATGAATGCATGTATGTATATGTGTGTATATGGGCACAAAAGAGGGTGTCCAATTGTTGGAGTTGGAGCTATAGGTGGTTGGTTTTGAGCCACATGGCACTGAGTACCGGAAACAGAACTCTAGTTCTCTGTAGGAGCAGCAAATAATCATAATTTCTGAGCCACCCAGGGATTCTCCAGCTCCCCTTTCATGCTTTGTTTGTTTGTTTTTACTTATACTAATAATATTAGCATATAAAGTTATACAGCAAAGCAATTTATATATATTATCTTGTCTAAATCTGCACTATCATAAATATCTCCACTAGGAAAAGTGTGTTCAAACTTTGCAAAAGGTTCAACTCAAACTGAAAGATTCTCAAAGTAATATGATAATTTCTGTCTATAAATTATGATAAAATGTTGGGAGCCGACTTTAAGCAGAAAGTGGCTAGAAAGTAGCTATCAACTTTGCAGCCATCTGGAACCATATTCCCTGATGAGAGACTTGTTTTTCAATAGCCTACAACAGCTGAACCACACTCTGATAAATATCTTGTTTATCCCACATAGCCTGTTTTGCTGTTTAGTGCCCCCAGCTGCAAGGAGCACATGGTATCCACGCCATATATGCCTGTAAGGTGCACGTGCTATCCACGCCTGTAAGACATACGTCATATCCACACCTACAAGGCACGTGGCAAAAGCCTATAAATACCCCAGACTTCCCTTCAAAGGAGGACAAATAAGAGAGAGAAAATAAGAGAGAAAAATAAGAGAGGAGCTCTTCAATGAGATAGACAATAAAAGAGAGACAATAAAGGAGACTTGAGACTTGAACAAAACCTCTGTCTTGTCTCCATTCCTCGAGTCTCTTCCCCTTCTTCCCCCCAACTCTCTCTTGCTAGGCCCTGACCCGTAGACCGGAAGAGCAGCACAGGCCGGGACATTTTGGCCCCCAAACCAGGCAGAGTACCGGTCACAACAGTAAAACCACAAATATTTTCCGAGATATAGTACATTAGGGCTAGTAAAACATTTGTAAACTTTTTCTAATTTAAATTATTTTTTTAAATTTTATTTATTTAATGGGAATCTTGTTACTTTGATCTAATTGAAAGAGCTTGTTTTAGTTTTTAACTCATATGTATGGTCTTACAAAAGGAGCTTTTCTTTAGCATGACAAAAGAATACAGTTAGGTTTTATTATGTTATCGATTTTTTTTCCTAAAATTAGGTAAACTTTTCCTCCACAATGGAGCATTTATGGCTGGCAGTATCATTACCTTTACTCTTATTAATGGTGTCAGATTATTTTAAAATGTGATGGAGAGACTGTGGCCTTGGTTCTTAGACTACAGGCTGAGGAATGGAGTTATTGAGTATTCTGTGGAGTCGGGTTCAAGCTTGATCACTGTGGACAGTGGCTAGATAGGCCTGTTGCCGAGTAATTGGGTGGAGAGGCCTGTAGGCACCATTTCAAGGGAAACATTGCAGAAGTTAAAATTGAGGAGTTGCTTCTATTTTTATTTCACATAAGCATGCCTGGTTTCCTATCCCTTGTGCTATAAGCAAGAAGCTGCAAACTTTTCCAATTAAAATGGAAAATGCCTAGGCAGAGTCTATGGGCACCAGGTAATTGGATGAGAATTTCAGCATGGATCTTGCCCCTGCTCATCCAAATATCCAGAGTGTTTTCTCCACAACCTGCTAAACACTGGGGCTGGGGGAACATTAGAAATGCTTGACTGAATGTGCCAGTTTCCAAGCAGGTGCTCTCAATTTTTGCCCAAAGTTAGAGGATCCCTAAGCAAGATCATTTGTAAATAATTATCTTATATATTTGATTCATGCAAGAACATATTGTTTTCAGATGACCTTAACTCTGCCAGTTAAACCAATGGTTGTCAAACATTTCTTCTCAGGACCCATTTATACTGCTGAGTCCTGCTGAGAACTCGAGTTTTTGTTCCTATAGTCTTTTATCTGTCAATATTTATCATTGTAGGAATCAATGATTGCAAATTATTTAAAGTATTTATTAAATTATTATAAAATGAAGCAGTTGCCGGGCAGTGGTGGCACACGCCTTTAATCCCAGGTCTTGGGAGGCAGAGGCAGGGGGATTTCTGAGTTTGAGGCCAGCCTGGTTTACAGAATGAGTTCCAGGACAGCCAGGGCTACACAGAGAAACCCTGTCTTGAAAAAAAAAACCCAAAACAAACAAACAAACAAACAAAAACAAAAAAAAACAAAATGAAAAAAAAATAAAATGAAGCAATCAACCCTTACACGTTAATGTGGACAGTATCTTTTATCAATATGACTACATGATTTAGATCAAAAGAGTATAAAGAATGGTACTATTAAGTATCTGCAAGTCTCTCTAATGTCAGATTCAATAAACGACTGTTACTTCATGTGTAGTTCCTGAAACTCTTTCTCATGCTCTCATGAAGTAATGAGTAAAAGAGACCAGATAATCTTTGTGTTGCTGTCTTAGTATTATAGATTTGACCTCACAGCCCTTCTGAAATGAGGAACCCCTACTGATCCTCAAACAACACTTATTACAGCAGCTCTGAGAAACAAACACGAACGGAATTACAATCTGGTTAAGTGCCCCGGTTTAGAACTATCGAAGGGTCAGTGTCTTGGCTGGCTCCTTCTTTTCCAGAAGTCAGCAGGTAGCCAGCACCACGGAGCAGCCACCATGATGATTCTGACCTACACACCCTTGCCCTCTGCTCCGTATTCTGCTGACTAGTACAGGTTTCCATGTTTAGAACTTATTAACATGGAGGTAATATTTCTGAATGGAATCTGAAAATTAAATGCTGAAATATATGAAAGGAATAATAGAGTCACGTCTGATGGCATAGGCCTGTATTGACCAGGTACTTAGGAAACTGAGACATGGAGGCTCATAAATTAAAAAGCCTACTTTAGTGAGTTCAAGGCCATTCTAGACAATTTATTTTTTTATTTTTATTTTTTTTTTTTTTTTGGTTTTTTTTTCGAGACAGGGTTTTTTGGCTGTCTTGGAACTCACTCTGTAGACCAGGCTAGCCTCGAACTCAGAAATCCGCCTGCCTCTGCCTCCCAAGTGCTGGGATTAAAGGCATGCGCCACCACCGCCCGGCTCATTCTAGACAATTTAGTGAGACCTTGTCTCAAAGGAAAAAAAAAAAATCAAAATAGGATGGAAGCTGTAGTTTGCTGGTAGAGTATTTACCTGGTATTGGAGCAGCTCTACTTTATATTTCTAGTGTTGGGGGAAAAAAAAAACAGGAAAAAACAAAGAAACAGGAGGAGGAAGGAAAAGAAGGAGGATCAGGTGGAGGGAAGGGATAGCCAGTTACAATTTTCCTGATACCGAAGATTGATTTAACAATTAACAGAGCACCTTGCTGATGCTTTGTGGAGCATACCTTTAACCCCAGAGCTCAAGAGGCAGACACAGATAGATCTCTGACTTGGAGGCCAGCCTGTTCTACAAAGTGAGTTCCAGGACAGCCAGGCTATACAAAGAAACCCTGTCTCAAACAAAACAAAACAAAACAAAACAAAACAAAACAAAACAAAACATACAAGGAAGCAAGCAAACTAATGAAACTAATTGACAAGATAATCAATGGAATTGCCTTCATTGGTTGAATAAAGGAGAAAAATCATAGGATCACTTCCACAGACCTATTGACATTTTTATGTAAGCAACATTTACTTATAATTCAAACTCCAGGAATTGGGATAGAAGGGGGTGTGTACAATCTGATAGTCTGTATCTTCTGAAACATACAAAAATATCCAACAGCTTTTTCCTCCTTTATCATATCAAGTGCTTGTGACTATATATAGCAAGCATTGTATAAAATATCTGCACAGAAAAATGCAAAAGAAAAATTGCTAACATAAAATATAATGTGTTCAAGTAAAAGGTTTAGCACAACTATGTGAAGACCCATTATCATTATGACCTGAATTGGAACTTCACCAGCATTTAGTAATATCATAATACAATTCCAAGATACATTTTACTTCTTTTGTTTTGTAGAAATTGCCAATCTGACTCTAAAGTTTATTTGGAGAGGAAGGGGAAGGATTGGCAGAGATGCTGTTGAACACAGGGGAGAGTGTTTGAGGTTTTTATTTATTCCAGGTTGGTGTCTCACATCTGTCACCTCAGAACTTAGAAGGCTGAGGCAGGAGGATCACTGTGTATTTGGGCTATAGTTTAAAGAATGTAAAACAAATTTGTTACTATTTATGAAAAAAAAAAAAACACCATAGATTTAGGGCTGCCTCCTTATAACACTCACTGCCTCAAAACAAAGAAAACAAACAAACAAAATAAATGTATTCATTAAGGCTGTATTCATGCACATTGGATAAACAGAAAATTAGAAAAAAACCAAGTTCATAAAAAAAATACTATTTCCAACAAATGTGCAGTTCTATTCTAATGCACAGCAGAGTACAGTTTGAAAATGGTGCTGGATTCATTTACTATTCTAAACATAAAAACATCCTGCAATTCCTACTTAGATAAAAAAAAAAGTTCTGGAAACATCATAGAACTAAATTGAAAAATTAAAGCTTTATGGCTTCTTAGAAGGTCACAGAGAGATTCTTTTCCACTTGGGCAGCTAGAAGCTTCTCTTAAATGGCATGCTAGAACGACTAACTATAAAGGAAAAACTGACAAGCTTGAATCATATTAAAACTGAGAA
The DNA here is from genome assembly GCA_030674055.1 of Rhabdomys pumilio. Classification (NCBI taxonomy): domain Eukaryota; kingdom Metazoa; phylum Chordata; class Mammalia; order Rodentia; family Muridae; genus Rhabdomys; species Rhabdomys pumilio. The sequence continues at coordinate 142,073,366 of JANHMN010000003.1, forward strand.
CTTGGCAGATCAAATGACCATTCAGGTAGTGGGAAGGCCTAGTGAGGAAACATATTTGTTCTGTCTCCACCAAAGACCTTCTATAGTTTTTGTGTGTGTGTGTGTGTGTGTGTGTGTGTGTGTGTGTGTGTGTGTGTGTGTGTGTATGTGTGTGTGTGTGTGACAGAAACAGTGAGAGAGGGGAGTACAGAGAGAGAGAGATAAGAGAGAGAGAGAGAGCAAGAGCAAGTAAGCAGATATGTCCATCTTAATAAGAAAAGAATAGTTAATGACAATGTGGCCAATAATTCAAGACAGCATTTGATGAAAATGACTTCTGTAAAAGTATCTTTTATTCACTAGATGTGATTGTCATCTTGGAGGCTTACTATGTTCATCTGCTAACTTAGGCTTAGTCCTGGAAGCTTCTAGTCTCTGTACAATCTTATCTAGGCCTAGAATGTTTTCAGTTTCTCAGACTTTCTGCTGAATAACCTCACCCTTTCTAGGTCTATCTGAACTTTTACCGGCTAGTCAATTGGACTGTCCTGGCTCAGAACTCCTCTTTACAACGACTGATTCAATCTGGCTTCCCCTAAATTGCTCTGCTTGGCCTCGTATTAACTTTGCCAATATGTTCTAATTTTCTGGCTCCTTCTCATTCTCTGGCTTGTTCTGTCTTCACCTATGTCTAGCTTGTTCTCTCTCTGCAACCTGTCTCTGTACAACTGCCCCAGTAAAACTGCCTCTCTCTGCCTCTCTCTCTCTCTCTCTCTCTCTCTCTCTCTCTCTCTCTCTCTCTC
>JANHMN010000003.1:142074157-142172534 GCA_030674055.1 Rhabdomys pumilio
CTCTCTCTCTCTCTCTCTCTCTCTCTCTCTCTCTCTCTCTCTCTCTCTCTCTCTGTCTGCATTGCCCTTCAACTAGCTTCCCTTTTTTCTTTTCCTCTGAGAGTTGGGCATATTCTATTTTGTCAAATCTTTCTCTGATTTGTCACTTTGTCTGCCACTTAATTAGACATCACTTTCAGACATGAGTACTTCCTTCTACAAACTAACTTTACCCTCTTTGTTTGGGATTAAAGATGTGTACTAGCCTGGCAGTGGTGGCACACGCTTTTAATCCCAGCACTTGGGAGGCAGAGACAGGCGGATTTCTGAGTTCGAGGCCAGCCTGGTCTACAGAGTGAGTTCCAAGATAGCCAGGGCTATACAGAGAAACCCTGTCTCGGAAAAAAAATAATAAATAAAAAAATAAAAAATAAACAACAACAACAAAATAAAGATGTGTACTAAGGGGAAGTCTATTCCAGCCACGGGGATTAAAGGTATTTGCTAAGGGTGAGCCACACCACAAATAGAAACAGTTTTTTTTTTCCCCCAGTAAATGATAGAATCTTGGGGTTCACAGTGTGATCAAATATCCTGCAGTAGACCTCAATCACCTTGGGTTTTTTGTTTTTTCGAGACAGGGTTTCTCTGTATAGCCTTGGCTGTCCTGGAACTCACTCTGTAGACCAGGCTAGACTTGAACTCAGAAATCCACCTGCTAACACATATAATATACAGCAGAGAACTGCCAGCTAACCTGGCCTACTAATCAAGTGCCAAGGCAGTGTGAGACCCTGTCATAAAAACAACAACAACAACAACAAAAAAAAAACCATTCATCCTAAAATAACCAACAGTACTTGAGAAATGACACATGAGTTTGCCCCCTCCTTCCACATATACATCTAACATACACGAGCATGTACACACACAGACACACACACACACACACACACACACACATTTGCCTTTCTTAATTTTTCTTTTAGGTATATATCAACATAAGTGCTACATACCAACACTAAAAAATGTACTACAATATTGAAGACAGCATTATTTATGTTTATTTATTGTTTAGCCTTTTAAAATTATTCTTTAATCTTTTTTTTTTAACAGTTCAGGCTTTATTCCCCTCCTGGTCCATATCCCTCTGACGGTTCCATATCTGACACCTTCTCTCCTCTATCCTCACCCCACCAGACCTCCCTACTCCCTGGGGCCTCAAGTCTCTGGAGGGTTAGATGCATCTTCTCTAACTGAGTCCAGACCCGGCAGTCCTCTGCTGTGTATTATATGTGTTGGGGCCTCAGATCAGCTGGTGTATGTTTCCTGGTTGGTGGTCCAGTGTCTGAGAGATCTCAGGAGTCCAGGTTAATTGAGATCACTGGTCTTTCTAGAGGGTCTTCCTCCTCCTCAGCTTCTTTCAGCTCTTCCCTAACTCAACCACAGAAGTCAGCAGCTTTTGTCCATTGCTTGGGTGTAAATATCTGCATCTGACTCTTTCAGGACAGCATTATTTATAATAACCCAAAGTAAGAAAAAAAAAGACATTTATTTATTTTGCTTTAAGAAATTTCTTTTAAAGATTTATTTATTTTATGCTTATGAGTGTTCTGTCTGCATGTATTACTGTATATTACATGTATGCCTGAGGTTCACTGTGGTCAGAAGGCACTGGAACTCCTGGAACTGTAGTTATTGACGGTTGTGAGGTAGCATGGGTATACAAGGATAAATGTTTTGAAATGCTGAATCATTTCTCAGCATTTTTTTCTTTTTTGCTTTGTTTGTATTTTGCTTTGTTTTGAGACAGGGTTTTGTGGTCAGGTGAGACTGTTTGGCTTCAAATTCACAGCAATCCTTCTGCTTCAGCCTCTTGCTTGCTGGGATTACAGACAGGAGCAATCACACCCAAGCCTAGACAGATGCTGATGTAATGACGAAATGGGCCACACCCCAGCAAGGAGCAGGAATGAGTCACAGCTGCCTATAACCATCCAACCATCCACTGGAATCACTCGGATAAAGGATTGGGTGAAAGACATTGGGTGAGTTTATATTGTACTAAGAGGCTTTACTGGATAAACCATTTCTAGTAAGTAAGATAAGCAAGGGGAGAGTAATGGCTGCCGGCTATGAATAAGACCATAGCCTTGTTGATAATCATCTGTATCTGCATTATGTGGTGATTTCCTCACTTCTGCCAAATTCAGCAAAATAAATTCTTTAGATTTGTACATTTTCTGATAAGCATGCTGTATTTTAAAAAACTGTAATACAAATCTCTTACTCTCTACTAGAATATTCACCATTTTGACACTCAAAGTATTCTGGGCTGTCCTCAACTAAGAAAGGGTCTGTCAGTCTGTTGCCCCTGTTTACTCTCTAGTTCTGCTGTCCCGTTGTGCCCACCAGATCAAGGTTAATGTCTACCAACTGATGAAAGGGCACGTCAGGAAACATGGTTGAGATAGGGCCACAATGTAGGAAGCCTATCAATTGGCGTTTTAACTTGTGAGGGTTATCTGAGGCACCCTAGGGAAAGATCAACGGAGAAGAAGAATGCAAAGATCAGATAGACGTCCTCTGCTGGCTGGAGGGCAGGCTCCAAAGGTGTGGCTGCTATGCAAAACAGATAATGTCCCAAGGCATGCAAGGACTTCCTGGACTTGGGGGGGAGGGGGTGGAAGTCAACGGATAATCCATTCATTCAAGTATTTATTGAGTGTCTGTTCTTGAGCAGGGATTGTTAGGCACTGTTAATGATTGAGCAAACATCTGAGGGACTTAGCTTCATATGGGCTATGCCACAGTGAACAGGGTTTATTTTTTTCCTCTTACTTAGCACTCCCTTTTCTGGGAATGCATCTCCTGTGTTAATGAGTGTATGCCTATATTTACTTTATAAAAAAAGTCACAGTCTTTATTTGTAAATATTGTATTCTGCTGACACAAGGCCTGGTAAGAGAGTCAGGGAGTCTTGACAGATTCATCCACATTATTTCCTTCCTCTATAAGCAACATTATACATTTGTAAAAAATTTTGGGCAATAAATAGCAACCAGGAGTGTGTAAGCTTATACGTGACTTGTACCAATGCCAGCTGCACACAAGCTTTGCCCATATAGTGCGGCATGAATTATTCAACACTTTTATGTTAAATGGCCATTTTTGGAATCTAGTCTGTATATTTGAAGTTTTTGCATTTTAAGTGGTAGACTTAATTTGTGCTTATCCTGAAATTATAATTGCTATTCTGACATGCTGCCTTTAGCAAAGTATGTATTCTTATGCATGAAAAGTACATTTTAGAATGATGGCGTGACTTTTAAGCACACACACACACACACACACACACACACACACACACTGATACCATATAATCATATTGTGGCAATCCTGTGTACATGACATACTCAGAAATTTTCTTCAAACCTGAAGATCCAGAGATCTTACAAGTAAAATACAGGCTGAACTTAAGCCAATTACAATATAAATTAAGGGTGCAAAAGTAAAAGAGTCATAAATTTAGCAATATAAAGTGGTGACAACAGACTGGTCTTGAGGTTAGGCAGGTTGAATGCAGAACTGAGTTTAGCTACTCAATAGCTGTGTGGTTTCGGACAGTGAACCTCTCTCTGAGTCCTTCTGTGTGAACTGGGGCTTATTTTATTATTTGTCTCCTAGAGATTATTAGGGAATTACATGAGGTAAATCACACAAAGTTCTAGTCTCATTAGGAGATTTAAAAGAGGACTATCAAATTTTCAGCAGAAACTTGTATAGCAATCACATTTTCAATATTGTCTGCTGATCTGGGGTGCTTCTTCTTAAAGTGTGGTGATGACACAGTGCTTTTGAAACACAGAAGGACATGTTCATATTGTCCAGTGTGGGTGGAAGATACTTCAGACATACCCCCACTTCCAGCCTATGGTCTTATGTGTCCAATGAAGAGAGAAGACTATTTTTCCCGGGACAGCATTTGTTGAATTGCTGAATAAATTAATGATATAAATTGAAGGGGTTTGAGGCATTGAGAACTACAGTTATTCCAATATATCTCCTATGGATATTTTTGGGAGTCAAGCCTTGAACTTGTCAGGAGCCAGTTTTATATGTGCTTTCAAATTTATTTCTGTGTCAGGGCCTATAGTTGAACAAATGTGTAAAATGTAGTTAAATTTTTCCTAGGGCGTAATCACATAGCTGGATACTCAACTCCACTCAATGCCCTCCTCCCCCTGATCTATTTGGCAAGCATCACTTGAATTGTGCACTGAAGATGGAAGTGTCAGTGCTGAATGAGCAGTCTTTGGAGGTCTGTCTTTAAAGGGAGTTCCTACAGGTTTATGGGAAAGCTTTCTATCTTTTTTTTTTTTTTTTCATCTCTTCCTATCTCTTTCTTTATTCCCTGATGTAGGAATTCAAACAGAGTTCCCTCTCCCAAGGTAAACTTTGTTCATTAAGGAGTCTAACGTGCCTTTGGTAGTTGGTTGGATCTGAAAACATTACAGTCATTTCTTACCCAATGAAAAGGGACAAGGAGACAGACCCCTATGAAACCTGATGGCATCTGGGAGCTCAGCTGGAGGACTCACCATTGCCACTCTGCTGGCTTCTGTCAGGTTTCTACCTCTTTCTGTAAAATGATTAAGACCTTTTTTTTGGGGGGGGGGTTGGTTTTTTCAAGACAAGGTTTCTCTGTAATAGCCCAGGCTGCCCTGGAACTCACTCTGTAGACCAGGCTGGTCTCGAACTCAGAAATCTGCCTGCCTCTGCCTCCCAAGTGCTGGGATTAAAGGCATACACCACCACATACACTTAGCCAGGTTAAGATTTCTAAGCAATCCAAATGCTAATGAAGACCCCCAAATTCGGGAGACCCTTACTCAAGTCTTAGGAAGTCTCGAACACCCACAAACTCCAAGAGGACCGTTACTGGATGCAATTAGCAGGGGTTTATTAGGGAAGAGAGCTAGCAGCCAGCGTTTCAAACTGCACACTCGTGCAGGAGTACAGTTTGACCCCGAGTGGTGGGCTAAGGAGCTTTTTATAGTAAGGGGTAGGGAAAGGAAGGAATTTTCACGTGGTTACACATGATTGGTTGTTTTATAAATTTTGAACTCAGCAAGCTGTAACACTGGAAAAGACCTCAAAGGGGGGTGGGGGGGTAACCAAGATCAGTGGAAAGTTAGCTAGTTCTTAGAACCACCCAGATGTCTTGTATCTTTCTTTGTGGCCAGGAATGTGTCTTCCTGCTTTGGGATTTTCACACCCACAGGTGGGTTCTTTTCCCTGAGGCTTGAGGAATGTAATCCAGCAAGTGTCCTCTGATTCAGGGATAATGCCCTCCACCCCGGAATATCTCGGGGCAATGAAGGCCTGAAATCTTACATTCAGTTCCACCTTCTGGAGCCTGCATTCTTTTGCTCAGGGTAAAGGAAAAGCCTATATATATTTCATAAAATGGTCTTTATAATTTTTCACTCTACACTTCCACCACCTACCACAACAAAATCCAAATACAATTGTTAGTAACACTTGTTTGCTCTCTGCTTTTTGACTTGTTGGAAACAAGGGCAAGCAGGAAGAGACACAGATGAGAGTGTTGGTTTTGGAAACATCTGGCTGCCACCCAGCTGAGCCTTGTCACACAGGCCTCATTCTTCCTTGTGTGCTTACTCACCTCAAGCTTTCTTTACAATCTGAAGATTTTCATTTGAAATGCTCTTTGAATGACAGGCAGTGAACCCCAGGATCTAAAGTAGCTTTGAAGTTTACCTGGAGTTCCAGAAGATGGTGGAGTTTCCACAGAGCTAACTACTCCAGTACAGAGAATCTATCAGAAAACTTGGATTGAATATAAAGAATTGACTTTGATAAAACAAACCAAACCAAACCAACCAACCAAACAAACAAAAGGAGTATCTTTCTGGAGGGTTTACCTGGAAGGTTCTTCAAGCCCTTTTCCTTAAGATGTCTGTAGGCTTGAAGCTCACTTCTTATTTCAATAGAACATTTACATGTCAATTGCAAGAAATGTGTCGAGGGGTGCAGTAGACTTTAATATCTTATTGAGCAATGTGACAAGAATTTGAAAATGTACAAACTAACCATGGGATGACCTTTCAAAACTGAAATGCAAAAGTGGGGATGACATTTTCTTATTCGATTACATATTTTGAAGTCTAAATTAAAGCACACACAACACCAAATTAAACATCTCCTCCCCAGAGTGAATACCCCAATCATTTATAACTAAGCAACTTAAGTGCCTGGTAATCAACAAACATTAACATGTAAATACTTTGTTTTAATAAGCCATGAGCATTAATACGCACGTGGCTGAAATTATTTCTACTGAAATTCTTTATCTGCAACCCAAAATATCAGATACGGGCTACAGAGAAAGAAAACTGTTAAATTTAATTCTGAAAACATTCATGTGAGTTTGCATAAATCCTCTTTATTTTCTAGTGGATTTTTTTTTCTTCTGGATTTTTTTTTTCTCTGCCCCTGCTAGGAACCTTATGAAACTGAAATGTCAAGTGAGGGTTGCTTTATATCATGTTCTGTCAATCAAAGGAAGGGAGGCTTTCTGCATCTGTTGCTAGTATATTGGCACTTTTTGAAGAGTGTTTCGGCGGGAGCGAGAATAAATAAAGATCCTTCAGGCACTTTCTCATTTATGGATGAGGAATCAAAGCAGTCTGAAACTTCATTTTCAGCCTGATACCCTGAAGATTGTTGGCTGATAATTCTGGATGGAACAGCTTATCTGGGAGGATTAGGGAGAACATGGCCTTCCTATTACTTCTGGCTTCAGCCTATTCAGCTGGGTAGGCTTTGTCACACAGTATCTGGGCCTTTACATATGTCACTAATCTTATCTATATCTTTTCAGCTCCTTCTGTTGGAGCTGTGGTTTCCCGTGCCTAAACCTCCATTTCTTCATTACACCAGCTGGATAGGCATTAGCCTTCCATAACAGCCTTCCTACACCGTGTGGTTCAGTAATGGCAAGGTTTGCAGACTTCGGGCAATTCTGAGCAGACCGGGGCAGGATTTTTATCCCAAATCTTAAGACTTTCACATCAATTATATTAAAAAGCTTCCTATGGTTCCCAAACAAACTCATTTCTCCTCTTTACCAAATCCGCTTAACAAAATGAAAAAGAAAAAAAATCTCTGCAGTACATTATCTTTGCAACCGTTAATGATAAAACTGAATGTCTCCCTTCCATGCCTGTGCACATACAGCACATTGCCACGCTTAGCAGGAGGCAGTGGCTCACTCAAGAAACAAATATTAAGTGTGTCACGTATGCAAAAAAAACCCTGAAGACCACAAGTGTGATTTCAAAACCACCTCTGACCTCAAGATGCCTACAGTTTAAGAAAGAAAATGTGAACAGATAACAGAAAATTCACCATGTTGCAGGATACAGATGATGTCTCAGGAGGCAGATTGCATGCCAGAAACCGGGAGGAAGGTGGTAAAAACAATGGTGATTGCAAACAAACGACAAGGATTTGAGAGAGTAATGTTGGTCAGGAATTTCTCCAGTGCTTTGCCAGTTGATTTTCAAAGAGCACATGTCACAAGCAGCCCTGAACTTAGAGAGTGAGTGGGTTTGGAGGAGCTCTGGGTCAAAGGTGTTCCTTCTCCATCAGGCACCCAGTCTCCCTGTCTTCCAGCAGTTAGCCTCGAAGCTGGTCTATTTCTTTCCTGAATACCGGAGAGCCACCTGAGTACGTCAGCCCTCCATGCAGCTGCACAGAGCTTGCCAGATGTTCTACAAAAGGAAGCTCTTCATGGTAAAGTGGGCTTTTCTTTTTCTTTTACTCTTTGTTTATGGAACTCGGATAAGAGGATAAGGCCTAGATCCAGCAAACACTTGGAGAATGGGGATGGAGTCTACTGTGGGGAAGGGAGGGAACAATTGGGAAAGCATGGCTCTCTGAGAGATGAGTCAGTGTAATGGCCTTCTCTGTTCCGAAGGTCAGGGTCTAGCAAGAGAGAGAGTGGGGGGAAGAAGGGGAAGAGACACGAAGAATAGAGACAAGCCAGAGGGTCTATAGTCAAGTCTCATTTACTGTCTCCCATAGACTATATTCATACCTCCTATTGACACTTACTACAAGGAAATCCTGGTTATAAGCACAAGCAGGAGAACACAGGTGAAGACATTTTTCCACATGCACCATGCAGCTGGGGTCACTAAACAGCAAAACAAGCTATATGGGATAAACAAGATATTTATCAGAGTGTGCTTCAGCTGTTGTAGGCTGTTGAAAAACAAGTCTCTTATCAAGGTATATGGCTCCAGATGGCTGCAAAGATGATAGCTGCTTTCTAGCTGCTTTCTGCTAAAAGTCTGCTCCCAACAAGTCAGTGTGTGTGTTTGGTGTTGGAGGTAATGTTTTTTTTCCCTTTGGCATCTTCACCATCAGTTTGTCTTCATCTCACAATCATGACTTAGGAATACCCATTGGAAACGAGAGAGCTTCGAGTTCCCCAGCATAGCACAAAGTGATATGAAACACTATCTGCCAAATATTTATCGGGTTCTTAAAATGTTTAGGATAGCCGGGCGGTGGTGGTGCACGCCTTTAATCCCAGCACTTGGGAGGCAGAGGCAGGCGGATTTCTGAGTTCGAGGCCAGCCTGGTCTACAGAGTGAGTTTCAGGACAGCCAGAGCTACACAGAGAAACCCTGTCTCGAAAAAACAAACAAACAAAAAAATGTTTAGGATATTTTTTTCTAGACAAGTCACTCCTCAAACTAACATCCCCATTTAGATATTACTTGCTTGGCTAAAATATACTTGTGGATAGAAAATTATCATATGTAGTTATTAAAGTGCAGAATATGGAATATAAATCATAATATCATAGAAGCTGAGAGGATATAAAAACATTTAAAGTTGAAAAAGAATTCCCAGACAGGATATTCTTTGGGAGGCAGAGGCAGGCAGAGCTAAGCGAACTTGAGGACATCCTGGTCTACACAGCAAGTTCCAGGTCAGCCAGAGCTACATAAAGAGATCATGTCTCAATGTTCTTCCCTAAAAAAAAAAAACAAAAAACAAAGGGTTTCTCTGTATACTCCTGGCTGTCCTGGAACTCACTCTGTAGACTAGGCTGGCCTCGAACTTAGAAATCCGCCTGCCTCTGCCTCCCAAGTACTGGGATTAAAGGCATGCGCCACCACCGCCTGGCCAAACTCTAAATGTTAATTGTGTCAAATTTCATGGACTATTTGTTCAAGAATATCTACCAATTGTCTGAAATGCAGATTTGATACCACATCTGAATTTTATTTGATAATTCTTCCTAGCCCTTCATTGTAAGCTTCTGGGATGTCTCCGGAGGAGGATGCATACAAGTTATGGAAAGAGTGGGTCAATGGGAAGAAATAGATGGACCTTTCTTTCCAGAGCATGTGTCTCCAGAGCTGGAAACACATCCCACACCGAAGCACCCAATAAATGTGGCATTTGTTAATAGTGACAATTGTATTCAACGGAAAGAAAGACATGGAAAGCAATGTTGCACCCCACAAAGAGAGGAATCAATTGTTTGTGGGGATGTTAATATAGTGTAGAAGTTCTCAGGTTTTCAGCTGACCATGGTTGCTGGATCCATATTGTGCAGGACAGGATGGTAAATGCCATTCCGGCTTCTATCTCCTCTGCGCATGCTTTCAATCGATACAAACAAAAATGTTTCCAACATTGCCATATATGTTGCTACATGTTTCCTGGAAGTAAGGGGGACACAGTCTTCTATGCTTTAAGACATGAGATATGTCTTAAAGTTGCTAGACTACACTCAATTATAGGCATTCATCTTCCTCATCACAGAGATTCATTTGTGGACAGTTTGTCTAAAGAGGACAACTTACTTCAAACTTTCAACCCCCTATCACTCCTCCTTTCTTTGTCTTCAGATCAGGGGAGGCCTTCCATGGATATTAAGCAGCCTTGGCATACCAAGCTGCTGTAGGATTAGGTCATTTCCTACTGAGAGTCAGCTCAGTAGGGGGAAAGGTTCCTAAAGGCAGACAACTGAGTCAGAGACACCTCCTGAAGTTAGGGGGTCCCACATGAATATTAAGATACACAACTGTTAACATATGTGCAGTGTGCCTAGGCCAGTCCTTGGGCAACTTAAAAAAATTAAAGTAATACGTGTCACCGTGTGGGTATGCACATTATGAAAGCAGATTCCGTTGGAGTCTAGAAGATGGTGTTGAATTCCCTGCAGCTGCCATTATAGGTGGTTTCAAGCTGTCCGATTGGGTGCTGGGTCATCTCTTCTGCCCTAAGAAGGTATCTTCTGATGGTGACACTTTAATAGTAATTTGCCCAAGGATGTGGCTTTCTTTCTAATTTATTACTCTTTTCCATTAAAATTTTAGACTGTAAACTCTTTGAGTTAAGCACCATTCATCTCTGAAACAGCCATATCTAGCACTTGACATATAATCCATGAGGTATAAAACATATTCTGGGATAAAACCTTCAGGTTCTGGTTTGAGAATCCCAGAATCAATGAACAAAGCATTTGTAAGGGAATGAGAAAAAAGGTGGGGGAGGCAGGTAGCCCTTAAGGTGACCTCAGGTAAATCGCTACAACAAGGATTGATTCCTAGAGGAAGACTTCAACCTGCATACAGTCTTGCCAATAGATTCCCCCAGGGACTTTATTGTTTGCTGTTTAGCCTCATTGAGCCTTGTCTGCACTTCCTGTTTTCTCCAATGAGTTATCACTCTCACACCCCCAACCAGGAGTAGCATTGTCTGGAAGCTGTGTGCCACTGTGGTTACCTCAGCTCTCAATCACAGATGCCTAAGTCACTGTTTGTATCCTGCTGCTAACTCCTGCTCTCTTGGCAACAACCTCCTAGGAAACAAACATCTGTAGGCCTGCACAACACCCTGATCAGCAAACTGCCAAATTTTCCACTGGGAATTGTACAGCTAATATTTTAGGATGATGAGGATCCTGGGTAAGAATGAAACTCTTAGGAAGTGTGAAGATCCAAGCTGAAGGAACTTGAATAGTGTATAGTGTAAGAAGATAAGACGGTGTGTATGTTTGTGTGTGTGTGTTTGTGTGTGTGTAGTGATGGTGTCCTTGTACTTCCATGCATTCGAGTGAGTATTTTTTCCTTACAAATAGTTTAAGTTCTGTTCCCAGTCACATCTTGGGAATGGAAAATTGGTTTCACTGGATACCAGATGTACTCTCTGACAAGAGTTCCTTCGGCTCAGTGGTTTCCCCATTCACTCCTTTGCTTCTTTATCAAGTTCCATTTTTTTCACAATCTGTGTTCTCTGTCCATATTTGATTTCAGTGTATCTCATGTTTCTTTCCCTTTATCTTTCCCACCTACTCAGACTGAAAAGATGTCTTGTTGGCAATGACTGATATTCCAAGTCCTTCTTGCTATCTGAAGTTCTTCACTGGCTGTGACACCAGGGCTATATAGTGATTTGAATAAGAATGGCTCCCATAGGTTTATATATTTGAATGTTAGTCATCAGGGAGTGGCACTGGGAGCTGGGGAGTAGGCTTTAAGATATCAAAAGCCCAAGCCAGGCCCAGGCTCAGTGGTTTTGTTTCCTGCTGCCTGTGGATCCAGATGTAGCTCCATCTCCAGCACCATGTCTGCCTTTCTGCCTCCATGCTCCCCACCATGATGCTAATGGACTAAAGCTATAAAAGTGGTAGCAAGCAACAATCAAACACTTTCTTTTCTAAGTGATGCTGTGTCTCTTGCAGCAGTAGACTAGGACAGGCTGAAGTTCTGTAGATCTCAGGAAAATCAAGTATCATTGTCTAAGGACTACCAGCTCCCTTTACATCCAAGGCCATGGTGTTCTCAACACATCTCCCCAGGTAACTAGTACAATTCTTCAGAACCTATTTTCTGGAGAAAACCCCTTCTTCATTCCTCTCTGACCTAATAGGACATGGGAAGGAGTGAGAAGAGAAGGAATAAACAAGAAGAGTATAAGACAAAGGAAACTCAGCAAAGGAGAAAGACCTCTAGTTTTTAATAAGCCTGCAATCCTTGTATGAACTGTGCTATTCATGTACCTGAGTCCATGAGTAAAGATGGAAAGCCACACAAGATATTAGGGAAGGTAATAAGCATTGACATGGCTACAAAAAACATTACAATAATAAAAGCAGATTATCAAATGTGTGCTTTCCCACATGATTAATAGTAATTATAGCCGTGTATATGAGTTACTTCTCTTTCTATCTCTTTACCATGCAGCAAGACAAATAATGAGCATATTATTAATGTAACTGTTAAATATTTTATTTGATGACAACGTTGAACTCATAGTACATGATCTCAAAAATTAGACACAAAAGACACTCATTGCTGTCTTTATTGCTCCTGACATAGCTTCCCCTATCTTACTCACAGGGTGTTGGCACCAGTGCAGAGTTCAAGGCCACGGTTTACTAGGTAGAGAAGACTGTAATACACTCTCACACATATATCTTATAAAATGAGGGAATCCAAAGTGAAATCTCTAAATTTTGGTTTGAAAACCTAGCTCTGAACTACTTTTGTGTGTGTGTGCACATGTGCAAATATGCCTGTGGAGGCCGGAGAACATCTAGTGCCATTTCTCAGGTGCTATCTGCCTCTTTCTCTTTTCCTCCCTCCCTCCCTCCCTCCCTTCCTTCCTTTTTTCTTTTATTTATTTATCTTTTTGTCTCTCTCTCTCTCTCTCTCTCTCTCTCTCTCTCTCTCTCTCTCTCTCTCTGTGTTATGTTTTGAGACAAGATCTCTTACTGGTGTGGAATTCCCCAAGTAGGCTGGGCTAGCTGACCAGGGTGCCCAGGGGATCTATTTGTCTTAGTCTCCCCAGTGCTGGGATTATAAACACATGCCATTATGCCTGTGTTTTCTTTTAGTATGGTTTCTGGAGATCAGGTTCATGTCCTTAGGCAAGATAATAACTGTACCAATTGAGCTACTTTCTGATCCCCAAACTGCTGATTGATGAAATATCTCCAAATATAAGCATCTTTTCTCATGTTTTTTAAAGTGGCATTTCTTTTGAATGTTTTCAGATACCCCATCATCATTTATAATTAAACAGTGGTATTTTGTTATGGTTAACTTACTATGATGAGAAAGACTGCACAAAATCTTTCTGTCCCACAGAGAATCCAACAATACCAAGCGACCTGGGTGTGGAACAGACATTATTCCCAGGAGGGTTTTGGCCTCCCTTCCAGGGAAAGCTGAAGGTTTCCTGTGCCCCACAGTTCATGGGCCATTTCCATTTTTATTTCCTTTCAGTTTTTCTCTTCTTGTTGTCTTTCCTTCTCTTTTGTTTGCTAACTGGAGGATTTGTTTAATACTATCTATAAGTCTTGCTTTATTTTCTTAAGTATTCACTATACCTCAAGAACTACAGACATGTGATAGATAGGCAGAGGCACCATAATAAGTAAGATAGTAAGACATGAACCTACTCGTGTGTGTGTGTGTGTGTGTGTGTGTGTGTGTGTGTGTGTGTGTGAATTTACAAGCTAGAAGTATTAACTCCCCCTTTCCCCCATGTAAGTAGTAACATAAAGAAACTTATGAGAATATAAAGCTTCATCTTACTTGCACTTGGCCTCTGGCACAAATTCCCGCAATACATTGCTCCTTTAAGGCAGATCCTGTCAGTGAGTATAGCAAAAGCCATTACTTCCATCTTGCTTCTGGAATCCCAGTTCTGTTTGGGTCAACTGATGGCCAGTCTGAGTCAACTGGAGATAACTTTGTATTTTTTTGCAATGCAAAAATGTGGCCACATCATCCCCCTTTAACAAAAGGGTTATCTGAAGTGGAGCTTCTGAGAAAGTCTTTGCTTTTTGACAAAAGAAACTAATATGGCAGAAAGTTGGAAATGAATCTTCTCTGTCTGCCAGGTGAAAATGGTCTGGTAATCCAGTGCTTAGGCCTGTGGCCAAAGTCTTCAGGAAATGCATAAATATGAAGGTCCATGTGCCGTGTGTGGAAGGGTCAACTGATGGAAAGAACTTGGGTCTCTAGTGGCATTTAAATTTCTAAATGAACCCTGATGTCTCTATAGTCAGCTGTCCTCTTAAGCATATTATAAATGTCTTTATAGTCCATTGAGATTTCTTATGATGCAAAGCACCCTAGACTAATACATTTTGTTGTTGTTTGTTGTCCTTTTTTGGTGTGTGTGTGTGTGTGTGTATGTGGTTTTTCTCCAGACAGGGTTTCTCTTTGTATCCCTGGCTGTCCTTGAACTCATTCTAGAGACCAGGCTGGACTTGAACTCACAGAGATCCACCTGCCTCTACCTCCGGAGTACTGGAATTAAAGGCATGTACTACCACTGCCTGAGTCTAATATGGTTTTGTAATCTTCTTCATCATGAAGTTTAGTGACAAAGTATTTCATACCAAATAGTATTTGCTCAAGTCAGCCATTTTATCATTTCCTTTGTTCTAAATCAGAGACCTATGAACTATGTCCTGTGGGCCAAATCCAATCTGCTTGAGGATGCCCTACAATTTAAAACTGTCTTCCAAAGCATCTTTAAATGATTAAAATAAAAACTTCAAGAAAAATAATGTTTTATAAACATGAAAATGATATGAAATTCAAATGTCCGTGTTCACAAATAAGGTTTTATTGGATGCCAGCCCTACTCACTTATTTACATATTGCTAAAGGCTGCTTCTAATTGCAGAGTCAAGCATGTGAAATAAAACAAATGGGCCACGAAATCTGTAATATTTACTCTTCTTTTCTTTTATAGCGAATAGTTTCTACTTCTGGTCTGCCATAGGGCACTCCATTATAGCCCCTGTGATCTTCACTGTATTGTAGGCGTGGCATTCTCTCTTTGTTCTTGACCGTGGGATTTTTACCACCATAACTTGCTGTTATGATTTGAATGTGAAATGCCCTTAAAAAGGATTGGTAGACAAAATCTGGGCCCCAAGCTTTGGTGCTATTTGAGGAGGATCTGAAAACATAGTAGGTGAGCCCAGACAGTTAGTCACTGGGCTGTCTTGTTCCTGGTCCTTTTCTGTCTGCCAGAGACAGTTCTCTTCTGCAACATGGTCCTGCTGCCATGATATACTTCTTAAGCACCTAGGGCTAAATGACAAGAGATAGAACCCCTGAAATAATCTATAGTAAGTCTTCTGGTTTTCAGTTCGATCTCTCAAGTATTTGTCAAAGCTGAAAGAACAATAATTGATACATGCCCTTCTTTTAATCTCAGAAGCACATTTGCTTATAGTTATGTTGACATTATGAATAATTCAAAAATATCATTATATTTGATCACTTCAAAAAATTAAGTTTAAAAAAAAGGGGCAGAGATGGTAACAATGATGGTTTTTATAAAGAAGAAACTGATGCCAGAATGCAGGCCTTAATATTAGAGTAACTTTGGGTAAGTCTCTTAAGTTTTTGAGTCTCAAATAGCTACCGGTCAATTGTGATTCTCTTCCTTCTCATTCTCTGTATTGATAACGATTGAAGCCAGACCCTTGCCTACTGGACTGCAGAGCCATATCTCTAGCAATGGTTATAATTCCTGATGCACTCTATTATGTGGATGGCATAAGTTCCCAGAAAGAGCTAAGGCTAGATGCTGAGTGAAACTGATAATCCCTGTCTGTGTGAATTCATCATTAGTGCTGAGAAATAGCAAATGGGTGAAAAAGACCTGTTTAATAAGAAAGCAGGAAATGTCCTGAAATGTTCAACCTTTAGACTCTAAGTGGTCAAGACATCAGGAAAGTGCTTCAAAAATAGTGTTTTACAAAGAGAGAGGAAGTGATAGAGGGAAGAAAACAGGGAAGAGCAGAGAGGTGGGGTGGTGGTGGTATGGGAGAACCACGTTTGCATAGATGAGTCACCAATGGTCTCTAGTTAGTGGCTTTCAAGACACTATGTATGCAAAGCCCTTCAAGGTTTTTACCATTCCTCCTTATGTAAGTACTTTAGTTCAAATACAATAATCTTTTTGAAAGTAGAGCTGACTCTTTCACTGACCTCCTTGGTCTTCCCTCTTTCCCCTTGCCCTGCCTCCCCCTTCCCCCTCCCCTTTCAGCCTCTGGCTCTCCACCAACTCCCATAGCATATTTTGAGATTGCATATTTCAGTCACCTGTACTGAGTAATGAGTGTCTGGAAGGTTTGCACAAGGTTATTAAAAGTTTCTTAATCTGCCACCAACTTCTCTTTTAATATTGTTTGTGGATTTCCTGAAGCACAGGAATAAATTCCCTTGACCCTCTTCCTCATTAACTTGGAAAGTATGGCAGAAAATCAAAAGTACAGGGAGTGTTAGGGTATTTGGTGCCTTTTAATATCCTATTGACTATAGCATGGAAGAGATAAGGCTATCACCACTGTTGATCAAAAAGACCAGAGGAAGCGACTCTTGCCACAGATACCTCATTATGCAAATAGTGCCTTTAAAGCCATGGCCTCTAGATTCCTTGTCTTCTAGTATCTGTTAATTAGGGGACATTTTCATAAAAAATGATAAAGAAAAGGACAGCTTTAAAATGTTTTTCTAAGGAGGACTCTGCTGATCCTTTTGGGGAGGGGGTGTTAGGGACTCAAGGTGATGCAATTCTCCCTTCTCTAACTCTTTCTATAAAGAAAAGAGAGGGAGAGAGAGAGAGAGAGAGAGAGAGAGAGAGAGAGAGAGAGAGAAAATGAACTTTAGACCAGAGCAGGGCTGGTCTTTGCACCTTAACCTATGTCAATTTGTTAGTAGCTGAATGGGTATTTGATTTTCTTAGAGTCCAGTTTCCTCATTTGTAAGCTGAAAATAACACTACAAATAAAAATTGTATCTATTTATTTTCCTTTAAAACCTACATTAAATGAGACAGGGCTTTACCCTCCACTTTATGTGTAAGGGAAAATAAGAGTTTATCTATTGTGCTCCATGATACATGACTATACACTGCTAGATTTCAGACAGATTCTCCCAAGTTTGTGACTCAGACCCAGGCAAGGACATAGTGAAGACACTCAAGATGTCCTATACATACAGAGAATGTCAAGCTGTTGAGCCATTTTCAGAAGCACCCTCACCGGGATTTTGCCTCACATGTGAAAAGAGAGGGTGGTTTCAAAAGAATGTTCTAAACAGTCGTCTTTGAGGGCATGAGGGAACGAGAGCCTTTGTGTTCCTTTAAATGTGCGAGCAATAAAGAATAAATAGAACAAGCCCTTGTGGTTTGTTTAGTTTTGAAATCATTCCAGTACAATTTGCAATAAAAACGGCTTTCATTTTTAAGTGATCAAAGCAGTGCAGGATCCAGTCAGGTCAGCAACTGCAACAAGCTGGAGTCGTACAAACATGCAAGAGTGGCCCAGCATACCCAAGATGGTCCAAAGATCCCACTGCAGTTAAAAAAAAAAAAATACAAAAAACAAAACAAAACAAAACAAAAAAAAACATATTCAGAGATCATGGACTGGAAGATGGCTACCAGGCAAGCAAGCAGTATCTAAAAGTCTCTGCTGCCATTTACGGCTCTAGTTTTGATTATAATTAGGAAGAGCAGTTTCAAATTTATTGCTTTCTCTCCCCTTTTCTCCTTTGGAATCCCCCCCCCCCTCCCCTTCTCTTTCTCGCTCCCCTAAAGGGCAGTTTGCTGCTGAGGAACCTAATTTCTTTTAGTCATGGAAACCTATTGTGGCCCTCTGAGGAAAGTCCTGCATATTCACAAAGCTCTCTGACTTCTCTTGAGTCCATTTAGGTGTCAGCGGGGCAACTGGACTCAGCCAAAAGGTTAAGCAGGCCACCAAGAGCTCAGCTCTAAGCGCTTTCTTTCTTAGTCACACCAAACCCATTGGTTGCTGCCCCAGAGCAGGGATAATGGCCACAGTGTGTATGCCTGCCAAGTGCAAACACACAGTCCTAGGAGGAGGAAAAGGAGAATGACCTTCTGTATTACTCAGAATTTTTAATCAGCCTTTCAGCTAGTTGCATTTTTGTGTTATGTACCCCTTTGCAAAACATTTACATTCATACCCATGGAAGGTTTGGATCTAACAAACAACTGTTTGAGGTAGATGGATGCGAAGGGTCATTTTAATGCACATCCAGGGACCCCAATAATCAGTGCTATCACGCCACTTCACTCCCTCTCCTCTTTGCAGTAGTAAAACAGACCTGGAGATAGCAGGCTGGTAGTTTGGGGTCATTGCACTCACACCTTTTAGTGGGTACCAATTCTGGGTTATTTTCAGCTGCAAACTTTTAAATTTTAAAATGATTCCCAGCCAATGCCATCAAGGGATTGCTTTATGGATAGATGTCATTGGAAAGATGAGTAACAGTGCCTAGCCTTGATTTTTACCATTTTGACTGCTAAGGAAACTTGCTACAAAGAGACTTATTTCTGCCTGAGTGTTCTTGTAAAGGGAGAGAGGATAGTGAAGGCTGTAGAATCTGGAGTCTCATCTGGTTCTCTGTACTACCACTTCCTGCTAGATTCATGGCCCTTGGTATCTTGCTGAGAAAGCAACCCCCCCTATGGCCCCGCCTCCCACTATGTGTCAGATTTCTCCTCTGTAAAATAGAAAGATGAAGTCTGCATTATAGGTGAAAGCTCAAGTGAGGTAATTCAGATGACAATTATCATAACACTATCTCACTCTGGATCTGCAGGGCCTGATTTTGTGGGATTCAACCAATCTTGAATAAACAATGGCAAGAGTGTGCTGTATGACCTGCTACAAGCTGTTCTCCATATTATCATTCTTTAAATAATATATCATAGCAAAGACTAACATAATATCCCATTTGGTACTAGAAGTAATCTAAAGATAATCCAAAGCATGGAGAGATATACAAAGCTATATGGAAAAGGCATACTATCTTATAAAAAGGACTTAGGTATCCTTAGATTTTGGTATCTATGGGAGACCTGGAGCCACATCCAATGTATTATGGTTATATGTGAAAATCAGCCAAGTACTAATGAAAGGTAGGATCTGTTGACAAAATTCTGTTGTTATTTTTAGTCATTACTGAAGAATCAGATTCAGTTAGGGTGAGCCTTTCCAAGGATTTGGCCAGGTAAGCATGAAAATCATGTTTTCACACAATAATGGTTCACTTATAATCTCATTTGTAACATGACTTCACCATGACATTTTATCCACGACAAACAGGAATTGCTTTCAAATGCAAACAGAGAAGCTGAACAAATGAGACCAAAAGTGTATAATGTGGGAAGGAAGGTAAGGAAGGAAGGTGAGGACTTCGTTAAGTACCCAGGATTAGAAGAGATTATTTTATTTACGGTTAGATTAAGGTGACAAGTCCAGCGTTGATGTCTTTGTTTACTTAGGGCATTTTCTCTTGTAAAGCATGGCAGTGATGAGATTTATTGACTCATGTAACTAAGAAATCTTAAAGCTAGGCATGATCAAATGATTCCATTAGGGTCTTTTTGTCCTTTATATCTCTTAGTGTTCAGAGCTGTAAACGTTGCTTGTGTGTGCATGTGTGCATAAGCAGAGAGCAGAGTGGGACATCAGGTGTCCTGCTTTAATAACACTCCATCTTTTTCCTTGAGACAGAGTCTCCCACTGAACCCGGGGCTCACCATTTCAACTGGCCCGTGAGCCACTGTTCCTACTCCCTACTCCCAACCCAGTATAGGGGTTGCAGGTACATGTAGCCACAGCCAGCTTTTATGTGAGTGGTACGGATCTAAACTCAGGTCCTCATGCTTGAACAGCAAGTACTTTTACTCACAAAGCTATCTCTGCAGCTCAGTATATTGGGTTCTCTTTTGTCAATCATGTTTCTGTCAGCTCAGGCTAATTATCTCATAGCAGCAAGTCAGTAGAAAGAAAAAAAAAAAAAAAACGGGCTCTTCCTAGTTTGTTCTCTCAAACCCCCACTATTGAGCTGCCCTTGTGCTTGTGTTCTGTGCTGAGCCATGTGGAGGCATAGAGGAGTTGAGGATGGTATGACCAGGGCCTCTGCTTCATTCCTGGCTCTATAGTCAGGTATGTAATTGAGCCACATGGACAAAGGCTATAAGAAAAATGATTTTATGGGAGGAAATATAGGTTCTATTATAAAAAAAAAATGACATGTCTACTCTTTTCTTCAAAGTGGAAATAGATGTACCAGATACATCCCACCCGAACGCCATGAGTATATTTTGTTTGCATTTAGGAGCATTCTTTCATTTTTAAATAAACCAGTCTTTGTCTCTAAGGGTGCTAGTGTTTCCAACTGCCCTACCTATAGTACTCATTGCTGTGACCATTTGTCTCAACTGGTTAACTGCAGAACTAGTGGGAAAATGGACACAGGTAGGTAGGTGGCCAGTAAACCAGCTGGTCATGAAACATTCCTATCTCATGTTGCTTCATTACACATAATCCTGCAGCCTGAAGGAACAGAAACATAGTAACCCATTTTCTAATTATGCTTAAATGAACTGAGAAGGGAGTAGAGAAAAAGAGAAAGGCGAGGGGAGGGAGAGGAGAAGAAAGAGATTAAAAAGAGTGGATTAATCAATAAGGTTTAGGGAGTACAAGCATATGAGTTTCCTGTCACCCTTCTGAACTGGAGATACACCCTTAGACTGCAGGTCTTTCTCATGGATGACAGGTCCTGCCCCACTAAACAGAATCTGTGAAGTAGAACAAAAAATTGAAATGGCGTTTGTGGACAGGAAAGTCTAAAAGAGATAAGAAAGGGCAAGAGACTGGCTTAAGACCTCAGGTATTTCTGAGTTTAGTGTTATTCTAATTCTCCCTGAGTTAGGTTTTCCCATACTTTGCCCTGTTGAGTTCTGAGGTCAGATGATTCTTTTTGTTTGTTTGTTTTGTTTTTTTTCCGAGACAGGGTTTCTCTGTGTAGCCCTGGCTGTCCTGGAACTCACTCTGTAGACCAGGCTGGCCTCGAACTCAGAAATCCGCCTGCCTCTGCCTCCCAAGCGCTGGGATTAAAGGTGTGTGCCACCACCGCCCGGCCAGATGATTCTTTGTTGTCAGGGATACTGTGCACTGTCAGATGCTGAGAGACATCCATGGCTTCTGAACACTAAATGAAGTATTTCCCATCACTGTCCAGACAGGCAGTGTCTTTATATGCTGCTGAATGAATGTTGGGAGAAGAGTGTGCTCTTTCCACTGGATTTTCTTCATAGAAGAAAACATTAGAGGCAGGAGTAACAAAAAGTTAGTTGGCATGTAGTGAGTAAAACAAAACAAATCCATTCTATTTTATTTTGTAAACACCCCCTTGGCTCTAAAGCCAACTGATAGTATAGGACTGAAGAAATGCAAGAAGATACATGGGAAATATTTACATGCTGTCACTCATAGTCAAGGAAGGCTCAATGGAAGGAAAGAAGAGACAAAGGGGAAAAGGAAGGGGGTTGGGACAATGGAGAGGGGTGGATGGAAGGAACAGGAAAGAGAGTGGCAATCATCAGGGGATGGGGCAAGTTGAAAGGGGAGTGACTTGATGGAGTTACAGCTAGTATATCTGATGAGAATCTTTAGATGGCTGTTATACTGCATAATGCTGTATATAATTAGTACTATGGTAATGTGTTCCTAAAATTTTATTCAGAGGGTAAATTTTCATTTATTATTATTTACTTTTTTTTTCACTCACTCACTGCCTCTCTCCCAGTCACTCTCCACATGATCCTTCCTCCCATCTTTCTTCCTCTTCTCCTCTGAGCAACTGGAGACCCCTCTGGGTATCCCCCCAACTTGGCACATCAAGTCTCTGTGATGGTAGGTTCATCCTCTCCTACTTAGGTCATAAAAGGCAGCACATCTGGAAGAACATATCCCATGTACAGGCAATAGCTTTTGGGATAGCACTGTTCCAGTTGTTCAGGACCTACGTGAAGACCAAGCTGCACGTCTGCTACATATGTGCTGAGATGCCTAGGTCTAGCCCATGTATGTTCTTTGGTTGGTGGTTCAGTCCATGAGAACCCCTAGGCTCCAGGTTAGTTGATTCTATTGGTCTTCCTGTGGAGTTCCTATTGTCTTAGGGGCTGCAATCCTTCCTCTGAAGCTCCATCTACTGTTTGGCTGTGGGTATCTGTCTGAGTTAGTTGGTGGGTGGAGTCTCTCAGAGAAGAGTCATGCTAGACTCCTGTCTGTAAGCATAACAGAGTATCATTAATAGTGTCAGGGATTAATGATTGCCCATGGAATGGGTCTCAAATTGGGCTGGTAATTGGTTGGTTGTTTTCTCAGTCTCTGCTCTATCCCCCATTCCTGCATTTCTTGTAGACAGAATAAGTTTAGGGTTGAAAGTTTTGAGTGGGTTAGTGTCCCTATTGTTCCACTGGGGTTCCTGCCTGGTTACAGGAGGTGGTAGAGGGTAAATCTTATGATAATTGTTGTTACTACCAAAAGCTATTTTAAAAATGGTTACAATTAACTTTTAGAAATGAAGGACTTTTTTCTCCTTTGATGGTAATAATAATGACTGCTATTATGGGTGTATGAACATGTTCAAACCTCTCAAGTTAAATGTAATAAATATGTGCAGCTTTGTATATGAGTTATACCTCAGCAAATCTGGAGAATAAATGATGGGTTCTTGGATAATAACTGGGAGTTTGCAAAGCAGTGGGTATATCTGCTGGCAGGTAATTCACTGATATCCAGGAACCAGGGGCTTTCAGCAAAAATGCCATGCTCCTGTTTCTGTACTCACAGATTTGGAAATTCCAAAGGACTTTATATATAGGTCTTATGAAAGTTACATGTCTACTGTGAATACATGTAATTACCACTGCTTTGTCATTTACTCATTATTAGGTATACCACAATGCTGTTATTTTCCCCACTCACCTTTATTCATGGTGCCTTTAAATTAAACTTCAAAGTCTTTCCCAAAATCATGTTGGTTAAAACCCAATAAAACCAGTATTACCAAAAAGTCTAGGATAAAAGAGATACCATATAATCCCAGTTGTCAACAAGAAAATTACTCTGAGGTTTGTTGCTTTTAACAACTTCTAAAGAAGCTGGAAACTTAGCAAATGGAAAGACCTTTGTTCTTTAGAAAATGTTGGTGTTATCTCTAGTCTTGATCCCCAAGGAAAACTGAATGCTTGTGGCCTCCATTACTTTTGTCTTACCCACTGTGTAAGATGGTCACTGTGACATTGGGAAAAGCAACAGTAATTAGGCTTAACTTCTTACACTGACAAGTACCTCAACATCCTATGAGCTATATGAAAAGTCTGTGGCATAAGCTGGTCACTGGTGGCTCAGTGTTGGCTAAATGCTCTGTGGTTGGAACTGTGGGAAGGAATGATAGGGAAAGAGGACTGTTTCTAAATAGGTGTCTAGAAAAGAACATTTCAGTATATGGATTCATGAATTTTATCATTGCTCAATTCTGCAAATATTCACCAGTATATACCATGTGTCTTTTTTCTATCTAGGTGTTTTAAAAAGAACCAGTGTAACCTTCAGTTTCTTTCTGACCAGTAGAAAATAACTTTAGTCTCTATTCTGAATATATATGATAGTCAAAAGAACTTTAGTCTATAATCTGCATCAATGATACTCAAAAGTATCTTATTGTCTTAGTTAATTTTGGCTGGCTATACCCACATACTCAAGGTTTGAAAACCTGAAAGCAAAGGGTGCTGGTATCCTGGCCAGGGCTTGCTGGCTCTTGCAAAACTTGGCAGATAAATGGATATGGAACAGATTCCAGAATAAGAGGCAGATACAGAGTATAGGCTTGTGTTGAGGTTTGGTGTCTGGCTGTGTATTGTAATGCTAAACTCTGCTCCCAGGAAGGTGAAGGTCTACAAGTAAATTCTCATGTTTCCCAGCTTTTGTTGTGCAAACCTTGTTTCTTAATTTATAACCAGTGTTAAACAAAAATGGGGGCAGCCAATTATTGGCAGGATTAGAGGTAGATGGGTTTTGAGTTACTGCAGAAGGAGAAGAAGAACCAGAGTAA
Source organism: Rhabdomys pumilio (assembly GCA_030674055.1). Taxonomy (NCBI): domain Eukaryota; kingdom Metazoa; phylum Chordata; class Mammalia; order Rodentia; family Muridae; genus Rhabdomys; species Rhabdomys pumilio. The sequence continues at coordinate 142,098,160 of JANHMN010000003.1, forward strand.
AGTGGAGAAGCTGCCATGATGGGAGATGGACCATGAGCACGTGGCCAGGAGAAAGAGCAGATATTTGGGGCATACCACTGGGATAGTGGTCAGCTGAGCAGTTAGAAGAGTAGATAAGGGGTTATCCCCCAGTAATTGTCAAAGCCAAATAAAATAGCCACAGTATGAGTCTCATTCATTTACAAGTTAGGGATACATTTAAATTTGATTAACTACAGGCTTGCTTTGTAGCAATCCTGTACTTTCTTGAGAACTAACTCACTGTGGAAGACCAGCACTAACTCAGGAGGGTATAGCCTCTAATTACCACCTCAACACTGTTACACTGTGTACAAGGTGAAGCCCAAGACAAGGCATTTACTGAGGCTCACAGAGTCCTTAAATCTCACAAGGATACACCTTAGAAAAATAATAGTGTGTGCCTAGCATGGTGGAAATAATTTTGCTGAATGGATATTGATTTGTTTTTGAAGACCACCAAATTCGGGAGACCCTTACTCAAGTTTCAGGAAATCTCGAACACCCACAAACTCCAAGACACCATACCTGGATGCAATCAGCAGAGGTTTATTAGGTAAGAGAGCTGGCAGCCAGCATTCAAACTGCACACTCGCGCAGGAGTACAGTTTGACAAAGCCAGTCAGTCTGGGGAGGGTTTTTAAAGGGGTAAACCACAAACCAGGGGAGTGGGAAGAGGGGGTGAGGGGTTGTCAAGGATACATAACATAAGAATAGTGAAACATTCCAGAGAAACCCAAACCTAAATGATACAGGATCATGTGAAAATCACTTTGCACACTCATTCTTCTCAAGAATGTAGTCTTACCATGTCATTACCGACTATTTCAGGTTAAACTATTTCTCACTTGCTCCGATCACAGTCCCACCTAGGTGACTTGCATCTTTTTGTGGTCAGGAATGTGTCTTCCTACTTTGGGCTTTTCACACCCACAGGTAGGTTCTTTTCCCTGAGGCTTGAGGAATGTAATCCAGCAAGTGTCCTCTGATTCAGGGATAATGCCTTCCACCCGGAATATCTCGGGGCAATGAAGGCCTGAAATCTTACATTCAGTTCCACCTTCTGGAGCCTGCATTCTTTTGCTCAGGGTAAAGGAAAAGCCTATATATATATTTCATAAAATGGTCTTTATAATTTTTCACTCTACATTTTCTCATGGACATTAAAATCTAAGAGTGGCAGGAATTGTCTGTAATATGAATGATTCTGGAATGACATTGTATTTGTTGTGTGAATACCTATATGTCAATGAACCAGTTGGGAAGCAAATTTGGCAATATTGGTGATGTATATTAAAACCTTAGACTCACGCAAAAGCTTCCACTTGTGATATTTTGTTTTTATCTTCTAAGAACATATTCTCAAGAAATGAATCTCAATATGAAAAAGAAAAATTTTTACATGGCCTTACAGTCTTTATTGTTTTGGCAAAAAGTGTTCTTATGATTTAGCTATCAAAAAAAAAAAAAAAAAAAGCCAATAGTTAATAGTTAAGCTGTCCAGAATATATTCTGGAGAATTCCAAAAGATCACCCCATATTGTCCTGTACTTTACAGTCCATAAAATCTTAGAAAAGTTACAGTTTTAAAGTAACATTGTTATTTTTTTCCAAGTAGCTATTCTTACTTTTGAACTTTTTTTTTTTTTTAACATAACACATGAATAGCATATGGAATTAGCGTCAGAATAAATAAATTGTAATCTGCTTGAAAATACAATGTAATCATTAAACTTTATTTTATTGTATGTCTCTAGATGTGTGTGTTGTATGTATGGTGTATGAGTGTATGGGTGTGTGCATGCATGAACATGTGCCTGTAGGTATGATCATCTGTGTGGGAGATGAGGAGGAGTTTGATGTCAGGATGTCTACGATGCCTTTCTCAATTACTTTCACCTTGCCTTTGTTATTGTTGTTTGTTTATTTGTTATTGTTTTATTCTTTGTTTTTTTTTTTTTTTTTTTTTTGAGATGTTTCTTACTGAAACTGGAGCTTGCCATTTTGATTAGACTAGCTGGCGAGTGAGACCCAGCATCTGCCTGTGTCCACTCTTTTGTGCTGGGGTTAGACATGGGCTGCACTCAGCTTTTACATGAGGGCTAGAGATCTAAACTCAGGTCTTCTGGTTATGAGCAAGCACTTTACCACTGATCCATATCTAGCTATAGAGAGCAGACAGAGATCTGAGTGAGTCTGTACTGGTTGACTTTGGGTATGGCCAGGCCAAGGGCCCCAAGGCTTTAGATCCATAGGAGTGGTAAAGCCTTCCAGGGTGAGGATCTGAGGAATTACAAAGACTTCCTCTGGTTTAGTGGGAATGTTGACAATGCTCTCAACCACAGTTTTTTCCTCCAGGATGACTGCTGAGACTGCTTACCTAAAGAGAACATCTATTGAGATTAGTTAACTCTGCCTCCTCGTTTAGTTGTATACTGTAAACCTGCCTCCTTATACAGCTGTATGTGATAAATCTACCGCCTTGGCTCATGTGTATAAACTAACAGGTTAAGGTTATTATGGGTTGTTGCAGTTAGTGTTCTTTGTCAGAATTAATGCAGCCCACCTGACCCCAGCTTTTTTTTTTTTTTTTTTTTTTTTTTTTGGTTTTGGTTTTTTTGAGACAGGGTTTCTCTGTGTAGCCCTGGCTGTCCTAGAACTCACTGTGTAGACCAGGCTGGCCTCGAACTCAGAAATCCGCCTGCTTCTGCCTCCCAAGTGCTGGGATTAAAGGCACGTGCCACCACTCCCTGGAGTCCCCAGCTTTTCTATACATGTATTTATATGTCCCTCCTGTTTTCAGTCCCCTCACCTGAGGTAAGTGGATCCCTGTAGCCATGCAAAGCACAGTACTTAGTCTCAAAAACCTATTTTTTTTTTAAAAAAATACTAAACAAGAATGATAAAAATATAATGCTATACAGCATGTGTAAGATAGACAATTTAAATATGCAATGGTTATTTTTAAATGCCAACTTTTTACAACTTAGAATCACTTGGGAGGAGTTACTGTTAAGAAATTATTTAGGTCAGGTTGGCCTGTGGGCATGTCTATAAGGGATTGTCTTGATTGTTAATTGATGTGGACATACTTATGGAGGAGTGTTAACTGATGACCTGGATACCGTTTTCCTAGAAAGCTAGATGAAACACGAAGGGTGCATGGATGAGTTGATTCTCTGTGTTCTTGACTAGCTTCTTGACCTCCTGCCTTGGCTTTTCTTCAGTGATGGAGTGTGTATTAATCACTTATCTATTCCTGTGATAAGATACTATGACCAAGGCAACTCATAGAAGAAAAAGTTTGGTTGAGTTTAAGTTTCCAGATAGTTAAGAGTCCATGATTGTGGGGCCGAGGCTGTAGGAACAAGACCCTGCTCTGTAGACTAGGTTGACCTCAAACTCCCAGAGATCTGTCTGCTTTTGCCTCCCAAATGCTGGGGCTAAAGGTGTGCATCACTGCTGCCTAGCTAGGAAACTCTTATATAAGGGCATATTTGCCTATAGTTTCAGAGATTTAGTCCATTACCATCATGGCAGGTAGCATGGCTACTGGAACAGAAGCTAATAGCTACATTCTGATCTGCAGACCAGGAGAGAAAGTAAGCATGGGCCTGGCAAATGTAAAAGCCCACCTCCAGTGACACACTTCCTCCAACAAGGCCACACCTACTCTAACAAAGGCATATCTCCCACGGATTCCTTCAAATCAAACAGTGCCACTCTTTGGTGACTACACATTCAATTATCTGAGCCTAAAAGGGTCATTCTTATTTAAATCAGCACATTACCCAAACAGCACCACCAACAGGGGGATGAACTATTCAAACACCCAAGTCTAGAGGGAACATTTTCATTTAAACCATTCCCCCCGCCCCACACACACACATACACTGAAAGACAAATAAACCCTTTCATTTCAAGTTGCTTTTTGTCAGGGTATTTTATCATAACAACAGAAATGAAACTAGAATAATATGTAAATGACTATAGTTACGTTGAAATGTTGTGTAGAACAAAACAGGCCAGAGGCAAGCTAAGCATGGTGACACAGGCTTGTAATCCCAGCACTATGTAGGTAGACTGAGACAGGAGGATTATGACTTTGAGGACAATCAGGGTTACAGAGTTAGACCCTGTTACAAATAAAAAACAACAAACAAACAAACAAACAGCACCTTGCACCATTTTTTATGATAGTCATGGATTATATTATAGATACAATTGTTTTTATTTTCTAAATCATCCTTTTATTACACTAATGACAAAAAATTTCTTTTTGGGGGGAAGGGGAGTAAAAAGAAAAGCTACAAAATATGTTTCCAAGCTCTAAATATAATTTTGTGATGTTATATTTTAATGTGTATGGGTAATAAAATCCAAACACAAAAGTTAAATACATATATATATATATTACATTCTTTTCTTATTTTTGCTGAAGACCAGCTGCTTTCAACATAGCATTTACGATTACTGTGTGGAAGCAGAATGACACACATTGCGGCACCCTGTAAGTTGGTCTGAGCGATGCTTCCTTTATCCACCAAAGCTGCTGCACCTTTGAGTATAATGTAGCCTCTCTCTGAGATCTCCCCATGTTTCTTCCTGCTCTTCTTTATCTGTTTTATTCTTCCACCTCTTTCAGAATCAGCAAGCATTCATGACCAAATACCCACACCACAACATTCCCTTGAAGATCCACCTAACTGTCTGTACTTATCCAGCTCCTTGGAAATGCACAGGCTTTGTTTCAATGTGGCACACACTTAGCATGTACAATAGAAAGAGATGGAAACCAAGATGTTTGCTTTTTCTGGTGAGAGAAAATAAAACAAGACGACAATCCAAAGGAAGCCATATGAGATCATCAGTAGATAAACATTTCACGAGAGAAATGATCACCACTGTTATGAGAAGCAAATGCAGCTTTTACTCTTGGCCGTAGAACTTTAAAACAGTCTCTGAAAACATCCCGTTATCCCTCAGCTAGCAGACACACATCTTCCAATATTTGACAAATACCATCTTGAATCTTTCTTAGTGCAGGTGGTGCTAACCATCTCGAGCTGTTCCTCTCTTCTCAGTTAAAACTGCCTTTCGGCTTCCAGTTCCTTCTGCACTGCTGAAGGAAACCTTAGCAGATGGATTGGTGTAGAGGAAATGGCACATAATGAATCACATTTGAAGCCCCAGCATGCAGATCAGTACATAAATCTATAGAGTCCTCCCCTTCATCTGTGTTCAGTGAAACTGAGTGCTTTGGAGATGCAAGAGGCCGGGATCCTGCCTACTGCTGAGAAAGCTCGCTTCAGCTTTTCCTCCCTTCAACTTCCTTTTCTGGCTGCCACATGCCAGGAATACACTGGGACCTCCTGGCCTGGACACCTCTGAGCCCCATGCAGAAGCCAGGCAAGAATTCTCACTTTCTGGAACTACAGGGAAATTTCCCAGTAAAGTATTATTTCCCCTTGTCCATAATTGTAAAAGAGGATCAAAGTGACTTGGCCAAAGTCATGGAACTCATCTGCAGCCTAAAGCCAGACTCCAGAATGGAACTTGCTCATTCAACGAAGTTGAACCGCAGCACTAAAGCACATTATTATTATTACTTTAATCCTCAAAGCTTATAGCATATGATCAACATTTTAAAAAAATTCCTTTTCCAGTTCAACCTAAGGTAAGTGAACTGCTATATTCTTTTGTAAAACAGTGGGGGAGGGCAAATCTTCAGGTATACAACCCTTGTGTTCCCAGCTTTCCCTCACTCAACCAGAATCTTGACATACTGGGTTAAAATATTAGGTGCGATTTACTACTGGCCAACCTATGAGGTCCAACTTTGCATTTTCATGTCAGCAGGGCAATGATTTTGGTGGAAGCAGTTGCTAAATGCTTCAACTGGTAGAGTTGCAGAGCTTTTAGTGCCAGTTGATGAGTTAGTGTTTTCACACAGCTACTACATATGTACACAACGTTTTATTCTGTATTCGGAAAGTGCATACATGAATGGGGCAATAGGCCATGCACTGCATTTTTATTGAGAGAAGCTAAAAAGAGAATCTAATAATTAACGACATTTTGAAATCAGCTGTCTTCAGTTCTTTGGGGGCTGGGGGGGTGGTTATAGTTAAGTGAATTCTTCTTTCTTTGGTATCACTTTTGCATTGAAATAACTGCTCACAAAGCTTTACTGGTTTTGTTTGTTGTGTGTGTGTGTGTTTTTTTTCCCTTTTTGTAACAAGGCTTCTTGGAAAGAGTGTGATTTGTATTTAATTGTAATACACCCCATGATCTGTAAAGCAGGAATGAGCAGAAACTTGCTGGTGGTTTTTCATCAGAAGCTGCCCAGCAGGCCAAAGTGTTGCTGGAGGAGCAGAGAAGGAAAGTATGTGTGATGACTAACGGTTCTGAAGAACCCATCTTTATACCATCACCATAAACTTGTGAGAATGCAATGACTACCAGGGCCAGTGGTAAAGCTGAAGGAATTTCTTAGTGCATACAATACCAATAATGAACAAAAAAGACTGAAATGATTCAGAAAGTGAGACTTTGGGTTTATCATGTAAGAGCTTTGGGATGTGGAGATAAATGAATGTATTCAAGATAAACTAGCACCACCATATGTGTGTGCTTTTCATTTTTTCCCCTCAAATGATATTTGAATATGACACAAATACTGGTAGAATGCTTAGTCATACATAGACACAGAGACAGAGACAGAGACAGAGACAGAGACAGAGACAGAGACAGAGACAGACAGACAGACACACACACACACACACACACACACACACACACACATACACACAGATGCATGCACACATACCCCCCCAGTGACCTTTTATTCCAAGTTTTTTAGTGTCCTCACAAAGAATGGTCCAGGTACCTAAAACAGCCTGATACAATTTTATCAGGCTGGTAGCTTCTGTTTCCCAGATTCTGAATCACATATTCCCTGAATCCCACATCAGTAATATAGTACTTGGTTGAAAAACTGGTGTCAGTTTCCCATAGCCTCAGAAGGCCAATCTGCAAGGCAAAGAAAAAAAATAGTACACTGAGTCCGGGACCCGGTGCTCTGCAAGTCCTCAGTGACTGGGCACCTGGGCTGGTGTGTCTTGTGTATGTATGAAATTGCCGCTGCACCGGGTGGTGGTGGCGCATGCCTTTAATCCCAGCACTTGGGAGGCAGAGGCAGGCAGATTTCTGAGTTCAAGGCTAGTTTGGTCTACAGAGTGAGTTCATGGACAGCCAAGGCTATACAGAGAAACCCTGTCTCGAAACCACCCCCCCCCCAAAAAAAAAAAAAAAAAAAAGAAAAGAAAAAGAAATTGCCGCTGCTTCACATCCTGATTGTAGAGACCTCATGTTACGGGTTTTGAAGACGAAGTAAGAATATTGGGAGAAAAGTGTCAGTAAAAGCTGGGGACTCAAAAGAGTTGAAAAGTAGTGAGAGATTTGACAATATGAACATTGTAATTATTAGGATGTTTTAATTAGAATATCCTGCCAGGAGGAACTTTTCAATGTGTCCTGGGGTGAGGGCATGGGGTAGAACTGAGCAGCTGGGATAAGGAAACCACAAAGCATCCTCCAATGGAGCTAGACATCCCTGGGATTAGATTTGTCTCAATTGAAACAACTCCAGCACATGCAATTTTGGTAAGTGTAAAACTGGCTCCTTGGGAAAGTTTGTAGTTAGATGTAGTAAGTTGTAGCTTGTTCAACAGTGGGCATACAGACCACACACTAGTTAATGCCATTAAGAGTTGTTTGTGAGTTTATGTGACACCATGGGAAGAAAAACCGCCAAAAAGTAAAAGATAAAACATGAGAATAAAAGAACAGACTTTGAAGTTTGAAATCTAAACTGGCCAAGCCATTCCCCATACTTTGGGGGTCTGAAAGTTCTGGTAAGCAAACAAAATACTACACCTGTCCTTTAGTGTCCCTAGATGCCCAGACTCATAGATACTCTAGGTAAAATGGCAGAAGACTTACATGTAATTCATGCACATTCCCCAGCAGAGTTTAAATTGTCTCTAGGTTACTCCTCATATCTCACACAATGCAAACTCTGTGTAAGAGCTGTTACACTGTATTGTTTGGGGAAATGACAGGAAAAGCATCAGTCTCAGGAGAGATGCCATTCTCTATAACATTTCATGAAGCTAGAATGGCTTCAATAGCACAGATATAGCAGTATTTAGAAAGTGCTGAGTTTGAGTACTTAGCACCTTTCAAAAAGTATAACTTAGCCTGGCTGTGGTGGCCTTTAATCCCAGAACTCTGGAGGCAGAGGCAGGCGGATCTCTGAGTTGGAGACCATCATGGTCTTCATGAGTTCCAGGACAGTCACAGCTGCGCAGAAAAACCCTGACTTCAAAACAAAATAAAACGAAACAAAACAGAAAAAGTAAACCTTCATGAAAAATGTACATGTATTGGTTTTTAATCTCATCTCTAAGTTGAAGAGCATGGATTGATCAAGGTGGAAGAATTTTTTATTAAAAATGTACTGAAAGAGTTGGTGACACTGTCTTTTCAACCTCAGAGCTCTGTGACAGTTTTATAATTCAGGATTTTCAACAACTATCTGGTCAGGGCCCTGAAAACCAACAACTACATTCCAGGAACCCAGAACAAGCTCCTGTGTGCACCAGTTCTAGCTGGATGTGAGCACTGATTTCTCTCTTCTCTCTCTTCCTCAGCCACCCCTTCCCCAGGAATCTTGAATTAGCAGTCAGACATCACTGTTGGCTGTTCAGGAACAAGACTTGCTAGGCCTGACTCACATATGTTAATACTTACACAATTAGCTTCTTCAGTTTAAAAACAACAATCTCTAACCTCCCCTAGGCTGTTCTAAAACCCAGTGTCTGCTGAACCCATGCCTAAACAGATGCCAACAACCAATAGCTTACGATGGGATTAGGAATGAGAGTGAAGAAAGGTTTCTTGTCAATTATGAGTGTGAAGACCACACACACTGAAGAAAGTACTCAATACAAATCAAAGGACCCCATAAGGCAATAAGTGGTCAATGTTTTCTCTACTGTACTGCCCCATCTTGGGGCTTCCAATTTGCCCTTTTTGTATTCAAAAGCTCTTCAATGAAATATTTGATCCAATGCTAGCAGCTGTGGAGTTCCTGGAAGCAGCAGTTGACAAAGTCTTTACAGTACCATGTCGCTCAGGCTGTTGAAGAAATCCAGCTCTGGTGATAATGTGTGTACTCATTCTCTGTAAACGATTAAGTTCAAAACCATGCAATGAATCATAGAAGCAAGGCTAGACTTGCTTTGATTAACTATACTGGTATAATGGAACTCAACAGAGCAATCACTGAAACATTTAACTCCAAATGTAAATCTTCTTGAACTCTGGAGAAAAAAAAAAAAAAAAAAGAAAGAATAAAGAAAGCATGTTAGGCAAGGAGAGGCAGCGTATAATACAGCTGTATTCGCATAATGAAAGTGGAAGCAGTCGTAAGAAAAGGAGAATGTTAAAAAGTTGTTATGCTGTGTTTGGCAAGAATGAGTCATTTTAAAAGTGTCAATCATGATAATCCAACATATTTTTAATCTAAAGGTCAACAGAAGCAGCTTCCAAGGTGGTGCAATGTGCGAAAGCAAGTGGTTATAAGATGATTTCAAGTGTTAATACTGTACCACAGTATATCTAGGAAAATTAATCTCATCTCTAAATTGAAGAGCATGGATTGATCAAGGTGGAAGAATTTTTTATTAAAAATGTACCGAAGTAGCTGGTGACACTGTCTTTTCAACCACAGAGCTCTGTGACAGTTTTATAATTCAGGGATGGCTTTCTGTACAGGTGGCATTCTCTACAACACAACAGTTATTCAGGGGAGGGTCCAAGGACTTGCCTTCTGGTACCAGGGCCCATAAAAAGAAAACTCTTTCTTTACAATGGCCCATGAGTCATTTGTGAAAGCAAGAGTAATATATACCAGTAGAGCATAAACCAGTAGAACAGAGTATTCTGCTGCAGATCAGCCTGTCCCTCAGGCCCTGGCCAGAGTGCTATGCTTTGTATCGTCACACACCTTTACTGTTTCCCTTAACAACTTTCAAATGTTCTACAAACATGGGTGGGTCAGACCGTGCACTCAAGTAATAGAAATAGCCCACAAAGAGTGACAATAGTAAAATTATGTTCTGTCATTAACATTTATAGGAGCATGTGGCCTTCCTCACAAGGAAAGCGACTGTTACTCAGGCAGTGTTGGACTTTCATCTCAGGAGCTTGTTATGTACATGGTAAACAAATGATAAGTTTTATAAGGCTATAGAAACAGTTCTAGAAAAAACATCCTGTAAGAGGTCTTTAACATATAAAAATCACTGGACACATTCAATTTCATACTCAAGCTCTACCCAAAGCTACTAGATTGCTTAATTCAATATATGTTACTGTGGGGGAAACTTGGTTCCAACCATTGCTTTAGATCACAGCAATAATCTCCCTGACAGTTCTCAAGAACTGGCCATCGATAGCACTGACATATTTTTTTCTGGTATTCTTCATAAATCTAATCAATAATTGGTTTCTTTTCCCTTATGAATTAAGATCACTTTTACATTTAAAAATACTGTGTGTGTGTGTGTGTGTGTGTGTGTGTGTGTGAGCACATGCATGTATCACTCATTCTGGTGACCTCTAACACAGTCCATATAACTTATCAGTTAAATATTTAATTGTGTTTTTAGAACTCTCTGGGTAGTTTAAGGAAAAACTAACCAAAAACCAAAAAACAATAATAAATAAGTGACTAAAAACAAACAACAGTAAGGTGACTGTCATACTGTCACACTGTCACATTCTGTCCTTTTCCAGGATGTATTTCTATAGAGAAAATGACTACAGAGATTGGTTAACAGAAGAGAGGCACATGGACTCTGGTATTTGTCACTACTCTTCTTACCTCCCTAAAATTTTAAAATATGCTGTTTAGATTCAAAGCATAGACTTTACAACCACTACTCTAAGTAGCTAAGTGTGTTTATAGCATAGTTTACCTACTAATATTCTACATAATAGTATACACATAGATCCTGTTAGATTTAATGTTTTGTTTCAACACAGAACAAATGTGGGTTTCTGAAAAATCAGAAAAAAAATGATGATATAAAAACTCACCCTGTAGAGAAATAAATATTATGAGAATTTTGCTATATTTTCCTGCTATTTTAAATAGGTACACATGGTTATACATTAAAAATAAGTTTAGGCTACTATTGTGTGTGGGGAGTCCATAAAAATAAGTGCAAAACATCGTATCTTTTTCAATATTACTACCGTTACTAGATACGCTGACAGTTCCAAGATGTGTTAATAGTGTCTTGCATTTGAGTTTTCTTCCAGTTTGAATGTGTCATGCATGGCATTATACACAGACCTTCTAGACCTTTCTGGATGCCCTGTGTTTGAAAATCATATATATCTTGACAGCTTTTGCCTCATCATCACAAGTTCCAAGCCTGGCATGATCGTGTCATTCTTAAATAGGCAATGGCCACAAATGCAAAAATATTCATACTTGCTTTGCCAGAAATGACATATTTCACAAATGTCCTAGATTGTTTTTTCCAAAAGACTGATTCACAAACTCTCTGAAGATTTCTCAGTTTCAGGCTCAGTGACCACAATATAGAAACATACTTGGCAAATATCCAAGATCTAAAGACATCTAAAAGAAGCATATTTTCTCAACTTGCTCATCTCTCACAGACACCATCTGTAGTGGAATTAAACTGGGACAGAGTATGGGGAGGGAAAAGGTAATGAAAAACATGAACCTTATCTTTAACTATTCATCTCATAGTCAAAGCAGGGACAAGGAAAAGAACAGGGAAAGCAGCTATGGACACAATTCTTTGACAAGAAGAGCGCAGGTAAGTTGACATACGGCATATCTACCCTGTTATAGCAATGAAGTTATTGACATTAAAAGACAATGTAGGATAAGAACACTCAACATTACTTTCTTAGCAAGCCTTCACTTTCAAGGAGGTCTATTAAGTCTCCAGGATTGAGCAGAGCAATTACTAATCTAAAACAGGTTCTTGAGAGCCACCTCTCTACCAAAGTTTCTCTTTCCTAGATATTTGCCTTTCAGAACAACGTTGCTTCTCTCTGGGTAGGTTCAACTGGACTTTTAACAGTTTATGTAATACTCCTATTGAATATTGGGGGAAATTTTATTCTGAAATGGATTCCATGTTAGATATTATTCTGAATGTCTTTGGAACAAATTTTACATCATTGATGGGGGGAAAAGGCATGCTTTGATTTACATAGACTTGTTCCTATTATCCCAGAGTCCAAGATCTAACACAACAAGAGAAGTATCTTCTGTATAGGCTAATGATATAAAACAGGAACAAGATAAAGACTTGACCTAGGTCCCTCTACAGTGATAAAAAAGAAAATTTCAGAACTCAAGAATTGTGCATAAAAAATTTCTGCTTTGTTTTCATAGTTTGGAAATAGATGTAATGTTTTCAAACGATCTGTTAATTTGTATGCTTTGATATGTAAATAATTATCTTCTACTTTATCTCCTAAACATGCATGTCTCTGGAAAATAGGAAGATGGAGTCATCACGTAAAATGGAAGAAAATGATGGATGTGGTTATATATCCTGAATTCTTAACTCTTGGGATGCGGAAGAAGAATCAGAAATTTAAGGTTACCCATGGCTACAAAGTGAGCTTGAGGTTACCCAGGACTTTATGAAACTCATCCTGAACTATATGAGACTCTCCAAACAAACAAAGATCAACTCAGGCAAAATTTTGTTTTCTACCCTAGTGAATTGAGAAGGCAGCGAAAGGACAAGTCAAAATGGCTTTTAGTCCTCCTTCCTTTAGGATATGCGTGTACAGGTTGAGAAGATTGGGTTTCATATTGAATAGAAGAAAGATACTGAATTAAAAGTAAAAAGTCCTCTATTATACATTATGGGGATAGACTACCCCTTAGAAAGAAAAGAAAAAAAAATTAGAGAAATGAAGAGCATTCTGGAAGACTAACTAATGATCACAAATCTAAGATGGCTGCTTATCTACTGGATTGGACTAGTTTTAAATAGTGTATTATGACTAATCTTTCCTCCCCTTAACATACATGGAGATCATAGCACTATGTGGGAACAAAGGATTTGCCTTTCCTATGTGCATCTGTATTTTAAACCACAACTTCTCTGCACTTTTTTTTTTTTTTTTGCAGCAATGTAAGGAAGAACTTTTCACCATCTTCCATAATGTTTGTCTCCTTTTGTTCTTGATTTCTCAGTGTCTACGTACACTTCTTGCTCTTCTGCCCTTCTATGCTTCCTTTTACCAGTGAAGCCTTCCTGATACACTAGTTTCTTGTGGACATTCCACACTTTTGCTCTTATCTTCAACAGAGATAACCCTCTTACCCAGATTCTCTTTTAGGTTTTAAATTCTACCTAATGTTGAATTTATCAGTTAGCTTTAGAGATATTAGAAATGTTTCATATGCAGGCTAGAGAATGCCTTTGACAGCAGGAACAATGACACAGGAGCCCCTTTCTTATCAGCAGAAGCCATCCACGGAGCAGGCTTTCAGGGAACATGGCAAATAACCAGTGATGAATATGTAGGCTGTTTGGTAGATTATCTGGATTTTGCTTCTGATAGTTGGTTGAAAAGTTTCACTACACTATTTGGTAGCTGGGGAGACACAGAGTAATAGGTTTCATGCCAAAGAACTTATGAACAAGCTAATGTCACAGACATGCAGTGTCCCTCCTACCCAGAACACATGTCCTGTGTTCAAAGATATGAAGTAGATGCTATAGAGTTCTGTAAATTAAAAAAAAAAACTGTAGTTATTACAGGAATCACCAGAATTCATTTTCAGCTACTTAATTCTTTAAAGATGAAAAACACATTCTTGGCTTTCCTGGTAATTACCTGAAGCACTAAAGAGGTAGTAATAAAGGAACCAAAAGTCATTCAGGAGGATTTTATATATGTATTATCGTCTTTAATACTTAACTATCCTGTGGAGCAAATCCAGTTATCCTCATGTCACAGAGAACTAAACGGATAGAAGAAGCTAAGTAAATGAAGATCACACAGAGAATAAAAGGAAGAAATGGTAGTCGTGGGTATCCTGATGTCCAAAACAATTCCCTGTTCTTTGGATGGTGGTTCCTGAGACTAGAAGTGAATCTGTGCTCTTCAGCCTTTGAATAAAAGTTCCCCACTGACTTACTGGTATATGTCTGAAGGAACCACCTCCCTTATTTGCAAAACCATACATAAAACAAAAATGAGTTGGGGCAAGTTTGCTTTGCTTTGAAGGACAGACTCACAACTTTCCTTTTTACTGTGGTGATAGTTTTCATCTTCCAGCATTTTTTAGTTTTAATCACTTACTTGAATGTGTTGCATAATAGAAATAAACAAATAACAGTAAATAAAGCTCTCTCTTATTCCCAAGGACCATAACTATGAGCTGGTGAAAGCTTGCACAGCAAAGCAGTTGTTCTTTAGGATGACAAAGAGGTGAGTGTTCACTCCAGTTTGCTCCCCTGGAGATGGAAAGCTGCCTGTTGGTATTTTATGCAGGGTTACACAAGTAAGGAGTGACATTTGTCCATCAGTAGACCATGTGGGTTCTGAAAGTTGCTGAGTTATCTAAACAAAAATTGTGTTCTGAAGGTGGCCTTCCAAACCAGAACTTACCAACAACTGGTGCCAGGTTTCCCTTTTGCATATTTAAAAACTTTAGATGGAAATATGTATCCAGTAAGCAGGCTACAATGAGCCAGCAAGAACTCCTCATGAACACTGTAGAGAGTCTAACAGAGACCTCTGCTGGCTGAGTTTTGGGCTTCTTGACTGGTAGTTACCAACACCGCCTTCCCATCTCTAACAAGCTTGTAAATATAGTTATGCATCATTTAAGGGTGCTATACAAGTTACAAAGTGCATCTTTTTTGTGTGTGTGTGTGTGGTTTTTTGAGATAGCGTTTCTCTGTGTCGTCCTGGCTGTCCTGGAACTCATTCTGTAGACCAGGCTGGCCTCCAACTCAGAAATTCACCTGCCTCTGCCTCCCAAGTGCTACAAAGTGCATCTTATGATGGTTTCCTCATCATGTGAATTCACAGACTGTACATACACAGACTAAGTTGGCTATAATGCCATTAGAATGTATAAACTAATGTAAATACATGATGTTGTTGACCAAAATGTCATTATACGGCATGTGAGCTTAAAAGTAATTAATAATTTTTATGTTTGTCATACATAATTACTTATTGCATCAAAGGTAATTTCATGTTTATATTCAAATTTTACCTTCTACCTCTGATCAAATTAGGGCAATCAAGTTTGAGTTTTGTTTAAGCATTGATACAGTGAGAAACGGTAGTTTTCAACCTGGGGTCTTGACCCCTTTGGGATTCACATATCAAATATCCTGTGTATCATATATTTATATTATTTTTTATAACATTAGTTAAATTATATTTATGAAATAGCAACAAAATAATTTTATGGGTGGGGCTCACCACAACCCGAAGAACTGTATTAAAGGGTGACAGCATTAGGAAGCTTGAAAACCACTGATATAGAAGCCCATGATGGGCAATTATATATCTTATTAGTAGATTAGATTATTGAAGAATATGAATTCTGGCATCTAAATCCTGTAACACTTCATCAACAGTTCAATAAAACCTGAAGCACCTGATAGTAATGTATTTTTATGTTAAACATTAACATAATAATATATACAGTATTCTTTAACTCAGTGTTCTTTAATTCTTCTGTGTCTGTTTCTTTTAGCCTCTATTGAAATCAGGCTAATATCTTCACCATTATTAGGACTCACCCATATGGATCGCCATGAAGAACCTCCTAGTTTTTCCTAGAAGTTGTTGATTGCAGGGCTAAATATAGGTCAACAAACCCAATGTCTAAATCCTTGCAGCCAATGCAAAGCCCATTTGTATCATTATGTTGTCCACCAACCTAACTGAACACAGTCATTTTCAGGTAAATAAAGTATTGCTACGATTATATGTTCGTGAGGTCACCTCCTATAAGAGATGGTCAGTACTTAGATTAACTATGCCACAGAGCCCTCAGACAATGAATGCCAGGTAATGCTGTCAGATACACATTTAATTAGTTCAGCTCTTCCTTTAATTACTGTGTTAGCCTCGGGATGAAGAAGAAAGTAAAGCATTATTATGTGCATCCTCAGACCGGGTTCCAGGAGGGAAAGTCATCTCCAGTCACAGTCTTCCCTTCCGTTTTAATTTGGCCAAGAAAGAACATTCCTTACACTTTAGTGGAAAAATGTGTCTACCTAAAGATAGGAGCTTTGCCTCTGTATAATTCCACACCAAAGGGAACAACTCTCTATTCTCTAGAGACACATTTTTGGCACTGGTAGTTCAATACCTTTCAGACTATATATTTTTATAGTTTGTTTATACTCATGTAGAGCAATGGCAATTTATTAACTTATGGATTGATAAAATTCTGTACTAGTTGAAGATATAGCATTATTGGGACCAGATTTGGAAAGATTACACTCTCTCTCCACACTATGTAAATAATCCTAGCAGTACCTAACAACAAGTAAATAATATGTGTTTTACCAATATTGTTCTTTGACTTTAGTATTTCTGTTGTAGACAACTTATTAGTCACAGTACATGTCTAATTTCTCACATATCCACTGTGTTAGTCAGACTATCTGGCCCTGGGTTATGAGTACTTACCTGTGTGTCAATTTAGGCGGAAACTTTGAAAGCTAATACACAGTTTTCTGCCTTTCTTGTGTCCAGGTAATCCCATGAGCTGAGTTGGTAGTCTTAAGATAGAAGAAGCATTGTTTGCTGAGTCACTGGTTGGGGCAGAGCTGCTTTCAGGATGACTCTACACCTAAAATGAAGGCATGAAGATCTCAGTGTTTGTTTATCGCAACACAATCTAGTCATGCTGACAAATACGGTTGGCTTGTATGGTAATAAGCAAATCTGTACTCTGTAGCACTAAGTAGTCACCTAAACTGTGGTAATTTGGACCTAATATACATGAATATTAATCCTTTTAAACACGAAAATTAGGATATTTCACACACTTCCTTCAATATAAGGCACTCGTTCATTAATTTTTAATGAGAAACATTCATTATTATGAATTCTCTGACAAGACTTTGATTTTTTTCTTTTGGTAAATGATGACCATAATTAAGCTCCTCATAATGAATACAGCAATTTTTAAACAATACAATTTAGATGATGTTTCTCCTCTAGGAGGTTTAATTTTGTTAATAAAAAGAAACAGAGAATCTGTGACTACATTTCCACAATGTATGTGGGTTTGTAGTTATGGCTGACTTTACCTTGGCTTTCCAATAATTCATCCGTTCCTTTGATACACACCCTTCTGCATTCTGTATAGAATGGAGTTTTTACTCAGCACAGGGTTAACTTGGCTTTAAAAAGATAATTTAACCTAGAGCATAGAATGCGGGGGTCACTAGTAACCTAACCCTTTTCCCTTAAGGGCTTCCTGTTGTTGCTGTCTTTGGTTTCAGTTACCTTCATAGCTCAAAATTGTATCATTTGCTTTTACAGAATATAAATGAATCCATACATATAAACCAGCGATTAACTGAGATAGTCAGTCTATTTTTCAGAAGCATTTGATATCAGGGAAAACAGACAAAATTAGAACTATGACATAGCTGTATACTCCACTAGGAGGGTCTTGCTTGCTTGCCTGTGGCCCCAGATTGCACTAGACAGGGGTTACAACAGTGCTGTCTGTGGCAGTTTCTTCAGAATCCTGACAAAATACACGGCAGGATGGAAGACTTGTGTTAGCTTATGGCTTCAAAGTCTTTAGCTTCAGACCTTGCCTCCTTTAATTCCGATCTGTACTACATTACATGTTGTCAAGAACACATGACATAGACTAGTTACATCACGCTACCTTTGCCTCTGCTTTACATTCATCCATTCTCCCCATTGATCCACACCTTTGCTGCACCCAGGGACTAGGTAGAACATCCAAAGCATACCCTCTGACTTGCTTCCCCCACTGGCTCCACGTCTCAAAATTTTTAGAACTGCATAGGGATAGTACCATCAGGTAGGAGTCAAATATTCAACATCTGAGCCTGTGACAGGCATATCCTATTCAAACCACAGCATTTGCCTATACAAAATAATTTCTCTGTAGCCCCTTTTCAGGTTGTTATGTGCCATCTGTAGTAGCACAGACAAATAGAGATAGACTTCAAAGTAAAGATGCCAATGCTGGATTCTCCTCATATTAGCCCACTGTCCTCTTTGGTTCTCGTAAGACTACAGGCCAGACGTCAAATTACATACTGAGTCTCAATACAAAAGTCTTCTACAACTCACTGTCTCATATGAATGGAAATCTTTGCTTCTCTGAACAAACTTTGGCCAGTTGAGCCCTTTCACTGTTCTCCAATTTAAGATCACCATCCTTCTTCATCCCACCCTAATCCAAATCCTTTTAAAACAATATTCTTATTTTACATATATGAATGTTTTACCTGGATGAGTGGTTGTGCATGACATGAGGCCTACAGAGGCCAGAAGAGGGCAACTGATTCCCTGGAACTGGAGCTACTGATATTGTAAGCCTGCTTGTCAGTGCTGGGAATCAAACCCAGGTCCTATGGATGAGCAGCCATCTTACTCACTCAGTCTCCTCTCCAGGGCCCCTGACTTGAAAATCTTAGGGGCCTAAGCCAGCTGTACTTCCAAGCATTTCTTCAGACCTTGTACTTTGTATGCTTTCCCTACAACTCATTCATTCTTCAGCATAATCTACTGCTCATCACATGGTCAAACTACTTCACGAGTACCCCACTTTAGACTCCAGCCAGTGCCTTTCCTTTGGCATGCTGTCTTTTTGCATAGATGATGAAGGTCATTTCTTTTGTGTGTTGCTCTCATGGGCAGCCCTCATTAGAATTTGGTGAGATTCCATCAAGTTGGTGAATATAGTAAAAATTTTTAACTGAAAAATTTTGTAAAATTATGATTGTATGTATGTATATATGTATGTATGTATTTGAGACAAGGTCTTACCGTGTAGCTACAGCTGTCCTGGAATTAACTATGTAGACCAGATTGGTTTTGAACTCATAGAGATCTATCTGCTTCTGCCTCCAAAGTTCTGAGATTAAAGATGGGCACTGCCATGTTTGGCTAAGATTGTCATTTTTATAATCTATGTGCAGTGTGATTTATAAAAGAAAAAAATAAGACCCCAAACTCTACTGTAAGATAAATCGACCATGAATATATTTTGAGTAGAATTACGTTTTTCTTTGAAATGACTGCTTAGTTAAAAAATCAAATTAATTCATAAAGCAGAGTGCTCACATTTCACAAAATATTTTTGAGCTTACCAATGGACTAAAAAGGACAAATAGGATGCTGGGAATTAGGAATCAGAGAGCATTTTATATCCAATTCATTTGTGCCATGTTCTTTCCCCATTGCTGAAGCTGCCCTCTGCCGGGCAGATGCAAGAACACTGGTAAGGAATGGTGTACTTGCAAAGAGTGCAGTGACCTTAAGTCATCATTAACAAGCTGGAATTGTTTAATACAAACCCATATCTATAAAGGACCTTTATGTGAAAATGGCCTCAGACAAAGCCATGATTCCAAAGAGTGAGAGTTTAGACCACATGAACCTCACTGTTCATTATGCTAAAATGACAACTACCCTAATTTTCTTGGAATGAGAAGCTTGGACTATTGGCCTGTCAGTGTCACAATGAGGTAATACTGCATAGTTTAGATCTGCATTGCTCTTCAGAGTTGATGGTTCCATTCTCAGAGGGCAGCACTATTGGAAAGTGTTGGAAACATGAAACAAGCCACTGAGGGAGTGGGCCATTGTGAATGTGCACTAGAAAAACATAATTGGACCCTGGCAACTCCTGCTCCCTCTGCTTCTTGGATGGTATGCATGAGCAGCTTGCCTGTGCCATGCAGGTCCTTGGCGATACTGTCTTTCCTGGACCCCCAAATAATCTGGCTAAACATCCCTGGGTGAAAACTTCTGAAATCGTGGACCCAGATGAACATATTCTCCCTTGTGGTGTTTCTCAGGGAGTTTGTCACAGCAATGGAAAGCTAACAGCAGAGCCTCTCAGGAGACAGCTATATCAGGCTTCTGTCAGAGCCTGACAAATATAGAGGCAGATGTTCGCAGCCAACCATTGGACTGAGCATGCCCAATGGAGAAGTTAGAGAAAGGAGCTGAAGGGGTTTGCAAACCACAGGAAGAACAACAATATGAACCAACCAGACACCCCCAGAGCTCCCAGGGACTAAACCACCAACCAAAGTGTACACGTGGAAGGACTCATGGCTCCAGCCGCATATGTAGCAGAGGATGACCTTGTTGGGCGTCAATGGGAGGAGAGGTCCTTATTTCTGTGAAGGTTCAATGTCCCAGTGTAGGGGAATGCCAGGGTGGGGAGGTAGGAGTGGATGGGTGTGTGGGAGAGTCCCCTCATAGAAGCAGGGGGAGGGGGAAATGGAATAGGGAGATTCCAGGGTTAAAACTGGGAAAGGGGATAACATTTTAAATGTAAACAAAGAAAATACCCAATAAAAGAAAAGAAAAGGGGGAAAAAAAAAAGGAAAGCTAACAGACTCCATGCTAAGACAAAGCAGTCAATGAGCGGATCATATCTTAGGCTGAGTGAGCATCTAGGAAGCTCCGGGTATCTTTTTGTATAGTAAGATTGTGTTAATTAATTACTTCATTTGGTCAATAAAAGTGCTGTTGAATTCTTGACAATTGAAAAGTTAAAAGCAAAAGGATCAACCAAAGAATTGGACACCAAGACAGACAGCTCCTCAGTAGGAAGTGGATCCAGCTTACGACAAGCCCACAAAAACGCCTTCACTTCACACAACTGTGGTACACCATTCCTTACCAGTGTTCTTGCATCTGCCTGGCAGACGGCAGATTCAGCAATGGGGCAAGAACAAGACACAAGTGAATTGGATTAACTGAGAAGTGGGAAAAAGCCTTCTCCTCAAGACCCTGATAGGAAGAAAATGATCAGCTGTAGCATCCAAAGCAGGCCTCCCTGAGGCAATCAATCAAGCAAACAAAGAACATCAAATTAAACAATTAACAAGCAAACAATGGTTAGATACTTTCTCCTGAACCGTCATTAGCAGCTATCTGCTGCTGGGTAGTCAGTAGCAGGAAGTTACTGGCCAGGTTCTGAGTGGTGAGGATGCTGTTTTAAGTTGTCAAGAATTTCAGAATGTGTCTATGAAACCAAACTAAATCCAATTAAAGAAAAGGCAAATCTTGAAAAAATTATGCAACCTGAGATAAAATGATATGCCTGAAAAGTAGAATTTAAACAGAGTTTATTTTTAATTTCAAGAACAAAACCAAGTTCTTTTTGGTACTATAATAATGCTTTTACTGAAACCATTACATGAATTTTGGAGCATTTGTAATAATCCACGCTAGATTTTTGTTACACATTGGAAGAAACTAATGTGTACCTTGTGAAAGGTGGAAATATTTGCCTGTTAATTTTATGTTTTTGTGACTAAATGCATGAGAAAATTAATTAAAGGTGGGAGAATTAGTTTTGGATCACAGTTTTGGGGGTTTCAAGTTGACAATCAGAATTAATCATTTGTGTTAAGGAAGATGTCATAGTTAGGTTTCATTGCTATGAAGAGACACCATGACCAAGACAACTCTTATAAAGGCAAACATTTAATTGGTGCTAGCTTACAGTTTCAGAGGTTCAGTTCAGTATCATCACAGAGGGAAGCAATGCAGCTCACAGGCAGACATGGTGCTGGGGGAGTTTTACATCTTGATTTGCAGGCAGCAGACAAAAGGGAACCAGACTCCAATGAGGGGAACATGAACATATACACAGACACAGACACAGACACAGACACAGACACAGACACAGACACAGACACAGACACAGACACAGACACACACACAGACACAGACACAGACACAGACACAGACACAGACACAGACACAGACACACACACATATATATCTTCAAAGCTTACCTACACAGTAATACACTTCCTCCAACAAGGCCACACCTCCTAGTAGTACCACTCCCCATGAGCCAAGCATTCCAATACATGAGTCTACGGGGCCAAGCCTATTCCAACCACTACAGAAACATTAATGAAAACCTTTGGCAGAAGCACTTTACAACTGTAATCTTTGTTGAAATTAGTTTGTACCCTGCTCTAAGCTACCCCATATTGTATAGATGGGTTTCAGAGTGCGAGTTAACCTGGAAGACTATTTCACAGGCAGCTTTTGACTTCATTGTGAAGGCAAACACATAAAATTATTCTGCTCCTTGGTGGGCATGTAAACACCTTTTATCCAGCACCACCCATGAAACCTGGATAAATTTTACATATTTTTTCAGAGTAAACTAGCATCATATGAGTACATTAGCATTTTAAAATCATGTCAGTAAAACCAATCTCAGGAATTTATCTAACTTAGTAGACTGAAGAGATGTAACCTGGACCCCATAAATAGACACTTGGGCATGAGCTAGCCATGGTTCCACTGACTCATCTGATAACTCAGTATGTGTGTCAAGGGACAAACAGTCAGAGAACTCTGTATTGTCTCAGGGACTTCAGTTTCGTTTCTGCCATTGATGGGACCTTCTAGAATTGCCATCTGTCTGTCTGTCCTTAAGTCCATCTGGACCTGCTGTTCATTCTTCAGTGCATTTGTTTGTCTGGGCCTGGTGCTGCCCTTCCCCTCTGCAGCCTCTATGGTTCTGCACCTCACTTCAGCTGGACTCCACCCTGAGGCTCCTCTCTATCCTCCAACCTGAGGCTTGAGTCTGCTAGCATACCTCTAGCAGAGATGATTAGCTTATTCTCACAGGAACTCTTTAGATTCCTAAGCAGTGTCCTGCTTCTGCCCCCTTGTTAGACATCTTTGAACTTGTGGTCTTAACTCTTTGCAGCCATTCTATAAGCTACGTATGTTCACACAAAGCTATGCATTTACTGTATGATCTGGAATGTATGATCTGTGAGTTTTATTAGTGATTGGAGGTAAAGAATATGTGTCGCTTCAGCTGGGTATCAAGAGAATCAGGATGAATTGGCAAATTGCTACTAATAAAATTGCCATGATCTTGTGAATTTATCTTTATTCAATACATTCTGAAACTGTGGGAAGACAAAAAGATGTGCGTGCATGTTTCTGCCACAGTGTGCTCACAGATTATACAATAAAAATGGCAAAAACTATAGATCTCTCAAACATCACTCAAAATTATTCCACCAGTTTTCCTATTATGTAATTGCTGTTACTAATTAGAATGTCACTTTCAAATGTAGTCTGGCATTTTCTGTGATTTAGGTCATAATATTATTCCCGTTTTATACACTGAAACTGAGAATGTATATATTTGTGACTTACTCAAGCCTCACTGCTAAATACAAGGAGTACAACAGTACTTAAGTCTTTGAGATTTATATGTTACTTATAAAGCAAGCTCCCAGGTTAATCTCGTGATCATTGACTATTAAGAAGGCAGCAGCCTTCCCCAGATTATTTCTGTATATATTCTGGCCAGAGACTTATTACTCCCTTCATGTTGAGACACTCCTCAAACCCCAGGGGCTGCAGTTGAAAACTCAGTGCCAGATGGCTGTAGAGGAGAGACTCCCAAAGATGTGTCTACTGTCAAGTCACCCAACAGAAATGTCCTCAATGCCAATAGAGATGAAGATAACACATGCAGGCCATCTGTTCCCGCCACATGGCTTTTAACGAGGAAAGTCTCTTAGGGTATAATGAAGAGTAGATATAGGCAAAGGAGCATCTAGGATATACTCTGATTTATCTGTTGGTCATTAGTTAAATATGGATAAAGATAATTAAGAGATGTCCTGTCCTCAAAAGTTGCTTCATAGTTCAGTTGCTATTGCTGACCATGTTGGAATACATCAAGTGATAAAATAACCAGTTTGTTAATGAAATGATTTTAAGGAAGACCAAACATGCTTCTCTGTAGTTTTTTAACCAGGAAATATTAATCTACTTTAAAAATATATTTGAGGAGCTTATGGAAAAAAAACATAAGTAAAATTGGACTATAAAAGCAAATTCTGTGTGGCAAGAAATGACAACTGGCTGTAGCCTGTGCATTATAACCAATTCTGAGAGAAAGGCAGCAGCTGGAGTGAAATTCAGAGCACCTTTAGGGTACTTCAAACATTGCAGTCTATGTTATAATCAAGAGAATGATTATAAGATTATACATGAAGACCAAAATCACATACCTTTATTGATTGTGGTAATACATGAAACCCACAAGTGACTCTTCTCCATGGGTTTAACCTTGCTAGTGTCATCTTACTTGGAACTCAAAAAACCAGATGTATGATATAAGAAAAGCCACTTTCTAGTTAGTCTTTATTTTTGAATCAACATGTAGTAATTGTACCGACTTATTGAGAGCATGTGATAATTCAAAATGTGCACACAATGAATGCTGATCAAATCAGGATGATTAGGTTTTTGTTTCCATCTCCCTAAAGAATTACCAATTCTTCTCTGTCTTTTATTTTTTTTTCTTAGAGCTTTTGAACTCCTCCCATTCAGTTCTTCCTAAAATATAAAGCATCTTATTGTGACCTATTCTACTGTGCTGTAGAATTCCAGAATGTATTCTCCATAGCTAACTTTTTCATACTTGATATTCAACCTCCATCTGTATTCCCTCCTTTATCCTTCCTAGATGGTAGTAATCACTATTTAACTCCTCCTTTTCTTTGATATCAGCTGGTAGTAAAAGTTTCTACCTGAAGCTACCTACCTAGAAACAACATCCCTCTGAGAGTGTCAACTGCTGAGAATGCATGATTGATGCACTTAGGTCAAGCACGTCAAAGCCAAACGGATACTAGCTTAAAGGCTCCTGTCTACATGATTTTTGTTCTCAAATGATTAGAATTCCTCAGTGTATTTTTTAAGGGGAAACAGAGAGTTGACTTTTCAATGTGCTTTATATCATTTAAGCAAAGAATTGTGTCTGTTTTCAATTTGAAGCCATATTCAATTGCCTAACAGTGGTTTTTGGAATATATTTCCATTTCCTGCTTTTCAGCTTCTTCTTGTTGTTTTTTTTGGTAATAGGATTCTTCCTTGGCATTGCTGTTAAAGGGTGTGTTGGAGCATCAGTAATCTGGCACAAAACAAGTGGGCATTCCATAATGATTCGTTGAAGGAACTCAATTCACTTTAAGTATGACAGCTTTCAGACCTCCTAGGGCAGAAGTTCTAGAACTTTATCACTTCCAGGTAAAATGTTTTCAAATTATTCATAGGAAGTTTGGGAGCCAGGGAGATTATTTATAATACCCAATAATAAATTTTAAATCCAAACAAATCAATATACATTTATGCCTTAACAACCGTAGGAAATATCTGAAAAATATATTGAAAGGGAAAATGCTCCAGATGTTTTATTTATAAGTAATTATAGTCACTAATAAATGCATCTATCTGTTGAACACTGTATGACTTTGCATACTTTGGAATCAAATTGGACACTCTTATTTATATTTTTTTGGTCCTTGCTGATTTTTTGCATAACAGTTGAACTAAGTGACAAAAACATTGAAAAACAAGATACATGCCAGCGGTGGCACACGCCTTTATACTTAGCACTTGGGAGGCAGAAGCAAAGGAATGTCTGTGAGTTCAAGGCCAGCCTGGTCTACAGAGTGAGTTACAGAACAGTCAAGGATATTCAGAGAAACTTTGTCTCAGAACAAAAGCCAAAACTAAAAACAAACAAACAAACACAAACCACCAACTCCCCTACCCTCCCCAAACCCAATATAACCAAAAATTCTCATACCACTGAAGAAATTTCCCACGATTTAATATTGAAGCTAGCAGTTTCTGGAACAGGCAGTTATATGAGAAACAAACTTCTCTGAGTAAGTATTGTGTAATGTTCATTCTTTCAGTGATTTAAATGTAACATGATGAACGAAATTCTGTGTGCACTGCATTCTCAATTTTTGTTCAGTGGATAGACAGAGCTAAGTTTCTAAGAAGTGGTACCAAACATACTTGTGAGCAAACATGGTATCACTGAGATCTTGTATTTAAGAGACTAATCAAATGAAAAGAAGAGCCACCTTGAACATTTTCTGAGATGTCATGGTTCCTCTGGAATAGGAGAGTACAAGTGGGCAGCAATGGTTTTGATTATTGGAAGGAGAAAGTGATTCAGGTTGGTTTGTAGGATGCTGAATGAGCCTGGCTTTGCTATTGCAGCAGTAGTGCGGCAGAATCGGAGGCATCATATGAAGAGTCTAAATGTTGGCCTGGAGAGGACTGGGTGCTCTTGCAGAGGTCCTGAGTCCAGTGCCCAGCATCCATATGGTGTCTAAATATCTGTAACTCCAGTTCTAAAAACTTTGATGCCCTCTTCTAACCTCTGTGAGCATCAGGTGCACATGACTTATACAGGCTTACATGCAGACAAAACACATATATGTATAAAATTGAAAATAAAGATTTTTTTAAAAAATCAGTTCTCTTCCTTCTATTTAAAATAAAGATTCTGATGTCGATGGAATTCTACTGGAATATGCCATTTCATCATCTTTTTGTTTTTATGAGATGGTGATCTCGTATGTTGGGGTGGGGGGTTCTTTGTATTAACAAGTTACAGCAATTCATATTAGTGTGGAAGTATAAGATAGAAGCAGAAAGTCCAGACATTCAGACTGTTAGGACAAAGAATATCCTATTGTATTGTATCCTATTGTATCCAGTTGATACAAATACTTTGTTTGGCGATGATAAACAGCTATTTTTTGCGTGTTTTTTTTTAAACAAAATATTTTATGGTATATTACCTAGGATGAATTTCTGGGTCACAGAGAAGAGATGTATAAGAACAACGTACAGTATCAGGGGTAGGCTCTCTCTGGTGTTGTGGATCTCAAGCTGAACCAGTCATTGGCCTCGGGTTGCCTCACCTGGACTTAATATGAGGGGAGGTGCCTAGTTCTAGTGCAACTTGATATGCCATGTTTGGTTGACATTGCTAGGAGCCTGCCCTTTTTTGATGGGAAATGGAGGAGGAGTGGATGAGGAGGGGGTAGAGAGAAGAAAGGGACTGGGAGGGGAGGAAGAAGGGGAAACTGTGGTGGGGATGTAATATATGAGAGAAGAACAAATAAAAAAAATAAAAGAGAACAGTGTACAGTGAGTGAAGGAATTCAATTTTTACCCACCTTTTTTTTTCTTACTGGCTGCTATAAGATGACAACCTCTGTCACATGATCCTGCCACTATGATGTGTCTTACCTTACTCAGGCCCAGAAGCAAAGAGCCAATTGACCACGGCCTGTACCCTTGTAAACACATGTCGATATAAATCATTCCTTCTATTTCTATTAGGTGTTTGTGAGTGATAAAAAGTCTACCACAAGCCGCGCTGTGCTTACTGAAGTTTATGGTTATCAGGCGAATGTTTCTAAGGCCATAAGTATCAATGTGAGTCGTCTACGAATATTCCTGCCAAAGTGAAGTTTTCCATCTTCCAAACAGCACAAATATCAGCGGTGAAAGTAGCTGAATTGTCAAATGAAAAGAGGAAGACATTATTTCTAGAGATTTGGGGTTTGTCTTTATTTTTACGAGTTTAAAATTTGTTTTTGAAATACATAACTTAAAATTTTCTGTGTCAGCCATTTCCAAGTACACAAGGATATTGGTGTTGTAGTAAATCAGGACGGTGTCCGAGTCAACAAGAGCAGCGCCTAAGTCCACAACAGTAGTGTCCAAGTATCCAAGAGTGGTGTCCAAGTATAAAAGTGTAGTCACTATCCAAGTATCCAAGAGCAGTGTTCAAGTATTTAAGAGTAGTGGAAGCAAATTCACAATGTTATACAACCAATTTCAAGAAAAACTTAATCTTGCAAAAATGAAATTCTTCCTGTATTTCCTGGAATGCAAAATTCTGTTACTATGGATTTGACTAGGAGAATTATATAGTATATGCTTTTCTACTTCTGTGTCTGGGTATTCCCCAGAATGTGTTATCAAGGTTCACAAAGATATGTAATACATGTTAAAATCTGTCTGTCTCTGTCTGTCTCTGTCTGTCTCTTTTTCTCTCTCTCTCATTTTCTGTTTGTTTTTGAGATTGTGTATGTAGTTTTTGTTACCCTGGAACTGTGTAGACCTCTAATTCACAAAAATTCACCTGCCTGTTTTCTAAACACTGAGATTAGATTAAAGGTATGTACCTCTATACCTTGCCCAAAGTTTATTTTTGTTTAAAATATGTATTCCATTTTGTGTTGAACATTTTCTTTATCTGTTCATCCATCACCAGACATTTGGGTTGCTTCTGCCTCTTGAGTAATGTGAACAGGGTTATTGTGATATAGGTATAGACAGAGCTGAGCTTTAAAGGAAAGGGGTGGATATTTTCCCAAGAACCCAAAGAAATGACAGTGCTGTCAACAATCCTCTGATTCTACTGAAGTTTCAGAGTAAAAAAAAAAAGTGACCAGAGTATTTGACTCCATTCTGGGAGACCCAAGGGAGGATTAGGTGCAGTCTCCTTTCCAGATGTCTCAAGGCTAAGATGTGTTTCCTCTTGTGTTGTTGCTAGCCACTAAAGGAAACAATAGAAAAGAAAAGAAAAGAAAAGAAAAGAAAAGAAAAGAAATGAAGTTTCATTTCCCAAAATGCCTCTTCCACTGGGACAACTTCACAGTGAACTGGTCTCTCCATCATGGCTTGTGTTTAAATAGCTCCAAACCTATAGGGGAAATGTCTCTCTGGATTTAAAATTGTTACCACCACATATCATCATACCTGCCCTCCCATTTGAAAGTGTTACATGAAAGAATATGAATACCCTTGAATAATTAATATGTCCAAGTCAAATCAGACTATTTATAAGATGATACGCTCAGAACTTTTCAAGAAATTATTTTCTTTCCAAAGAAAGTCTCTTTAAGCCATATTAGGACTCCTTCCTCCAGAAACCTCAATCATTAATTAAATACATAGCTGTGTGTGTGTGTGTGTGTGTGTGTGTGTGACTTGAATCAGCAAAGCATTCTCCGGTAACTGAAGCCTTGCTGTACCTCTCGGATTTGCATTTATTTGTTTATCTTTTGTATTTTCTGCTACCTCAAGCACTTTTCTTTCAGAGCATGTTATAGAACGCTCATGTTGAGTACAGCTAGAAAATCTTTTAATGAAGAAAAGCTTTCAACCTCACTGGCAAATACTTTTATCTTATTCACATGTAAATTTTGGGGAGGATGTCAGTAAGAGGCTCCTTTCTAAATTAGACATTTAGCTTAGAATAGGAAATGCTTCTTAAATTTGAAAATAAACCATCTAGAATCTATCATTTCTGTCTTCCCGTATCTGTGATTGATGAATACTTGGGTAGGGTCCCACACATGAGGGTGCCAGCTCAGGTAGAACTACATATTTAAGGAGTAATTCAGTAACCATGGGGCTACTTAGCTGTCAGTTGTCTCACTGTGTCAGTAAAATACAGCTTAAAGAAGGAAGAGTTAGTTTTGGTTGCAGTTCAAGGGTAAAGCCCACCGTGGGAGGAAAGGTATGGTGCCGGGGCTTGAGGCAGCTGCCACACTGAACTTGCAGGTAGCATAAGGAGATGAAGGTTAGTGCTGCGCCCGTTTTCCCCTTTTATTCAAAGTAAGACCTCATCCCATGGAATAGTGTTTTCCATATTTAGGGAAGTTTTTCTACCTCAGTTAGCTCAGTCTAGAAACTTCCTCACGGGCTATTCCCAGAGGATCATCTCTAGGTTGTCCTAGATCCTGTCAAGTCTTTCTTCTACGTTAACCATCACAGTGTATAATGAAGCCACAAATATTAATTAAAATATTTCCCAAGTAGCCACATTAAAACAAAAAGAGAAGAAATAAAATTTATTAAATAAATACATGTATTTTATAAACAGAATATCCAAGATATTCATTTATGACGATGGTTTCATCAATAATGTGCATCCTGTGCACAAGGATATGACTGTAATCTCTAGTGATCAAGTAAAATCTGGGTGTTGGGGTGTGCACTTATAATCCCAGTGTAGGTCTGCATTTGGTGGCTGGGCTCATGGGATGCTAACACACTGCTCAGGCGAGACAAAACTCAGTCTAAGATAAAGGGTTTCAGCCCTTGTTTCTCTGTGAGAAGCAATGAGGGCTGAGACTAAAGCTATGATTCTCAAACTCCAGGGTGCCCAGACACTGCTAGGAACCAAGAGGAGGTGAGGCCTGGCCTATGGGCCAGTGATGAGCCTGAGGTGTGTGTGTGTGTGTATGTGTGTGTGTGTGTAATCAGGCTTAGTTCAGAGTGAGCGTGAGGAGTGCAGAAGGTCCTTTTTGGGGAGACTTAGTATGATGAAGTTCTCCCCCCCTTGGTGGTCCTTGATGAAGAAGACAGTCCTTGCTTATCCAAACTGTTTTATCCATGGCGGATAAGGATGCATATGACTTACTCAGGGTAAACGGGAGATTAAATACCTTTTACAGGAAGGGATGTCTAGGAAGGGATGCTCATTGTCTAAACTTTAGGGGCCCCTACATACCTCATTAGCATGGAGAACTCTTAAGTTCTATGCTACCTGACCAGTTGTCATGGTCTTCTTAGTAAAGTACTGTGGGCACATGCTCCAAGGACAGGAATCTGGCTGGGAGCTAGTCTGAAGACCTGCTGTTCTCAATTATGAATTTGATCAGGGTTCTGAACTTTGCTACTACTTTACCAATTCTTCTGACTGGTGGCATGGTCCACTGTCCCACAACCCAGCACTGGGAAAGCAGAGACACAAGGATCCTTGGGGCTTGCTTATAAGCCAGTATAGCAGAATTGGAAAGTTCCAGTTCTGCTGAGGGACTCTGACTCAAAAACTATTCTAGATATACTTGTCAACTTCCGGTTTCCACATGCAAACACATTTGTACACACAAATGAATGTAAAAGTGCATATGCCCACAGACCATTTAAAGATATGAATACAAATTAATGAACTACCTTACGTTCCTTGACATTAATTCTTTAAAAATCTTGTCTATGTTATTTACTTCTGCTGTTGCTGTGGCAAATATCCTTGAGAAAAGTAAGCAGACTGTGATGAACACTGGTACTATGCTGGTTTCCTCCTTTTATTCTGTCTGGGTCTCTAACATAGGAATAGTGTTGCTGACGTTCAGGTGGGTCATCCCTCCTCAGTTTAACCTTTCTGGACTGACCCTCATAGGCATATCCAGAGCTGTGTTCTCATGGTGATTATAAATCCAGTTAATATGACAATGAAGATTAGCCATCATGGCCCCATTCCTTCTCAGCTTGACACTCAAACATATTAGTTTATATGCTAACCTTGCATTACTACCCGTAAAGTCTCAGTTTCATGTCATAACTCAAAATGCATTTAGTTCATCTCTAAAAGTTTCTATAGTCTTCAGTAGTTCCAATATGATATAAAAGTAGTGTTTTTCTGCATTTCAAAGGCTATATTTTAACTCCGAGTCCTTATAAAATAATAAAAAAAGCAAGTTACTTATGTATTTCCAATATATAAAGTAGAAAATGAGCATTTCCACTCCAAAATGGAGGAATGGCAATGGAAGGCCATAGCAAGGCTAGACCAACTCCCAGCAGGACAACACAAAACCCTTCAGCTCAATATCTGGCGTCTGTGGTTCATGACGGAGGCATTTGGGTTCTACTAGACTTGCAGTCCTGCTCCTGCATCTCTTATACCTGCCCCATGCATAGACTCTTTCTAGGAACAGATGCTCCCATTGCCTGAAGCTTTCCTTAGTAGACATCCCACAGACTTAGCATTTTTAATATCCTGGGATTTCCATTGCAACTTGAGTTTCACCTTCTTGGCTCTGTGCAACAGAGCCAAGATATCTGTCAAGATATCTTTGCATGGAACATGACCTGTCACACTTGTTGTCTCACTGGCTTTCTGGAATCTCAGTGTAAGCCTCCTTGGCATTTTATCTTATCTTCCAAGCTTATAATATCAGTATCATGTGGACTGTGTTGCCAAGATCTGCTGCAAGTTCAAAATGTAGCATGTGATAACATGTTACTTTGGACTACAGTTCAGACAGTGGAAAACACTTTCTTGGGCTTGTTTCCACCCAGACAATCTACTCAGTGGCATTCTCCATTCAAGCTCTCTCTTTTCAATTAGTGTACATGTTCACAGGCTGGAGCCTTTGACAGGTGTCCTTCTGTCTTCAGAGCATGTTTCATATTGGCTTAATGAAGAACAGTAGGTTTAATTTTAATGGTGTTATCTAAGAATTTCAATTGCTTTCCCATCACTCTTGTGAGTAACTGTAATTTCCCCCACACTCTTTTCCTCATGAATGTGAACATTTTTCATATATTTCAGCTCCTTCTCTTGCTTTCTCTCTCTCTGTAGATCTGGATAACAGCAATGACCAGTATCCATGATACAGTCTGGATGCTATTATGTCTTGAGATTTCTTCTACCTAACAATTCAGTCTTACTCAAATCCTCAGGAGCTTTCTAGGACTTTCCCAGCCTGGAGCTTCAAATGATTTCACATTCCTTTCATGAACTCAGAGTCTCAAGACATACACGGTCAAGTTTATCACAGCAATCGCCCTACTCCTGGTGCCAATGGCCCTTATTAGTTATACTTTCCTCATTGCTGTGACAAAATACCTGACAGAAATAACTTGAGTAGAGAAGGATTTATTTTGGCTAAAATTGATTTACTTGAGGTTTGTTTAGTTTGAATGGCATACAGTTCCCCTTGGTAGGGAAGGCATGGTAACAGAAGTCTAAGGTGGCTAGTTCCATTACATCTCGAGTTAGAAAGTAGAAAAAGATGAATGTTGATATACCCATTGTTTATCCTTTGCTCCTTTTCATTCAGTCCAGCCACCATATAATAGTTATATCCTCTTTCAGGGTAAATCTTTCTTCTTCAGGCAAGCCGTTCTGGAAATGCCTCATAGGTAGGTTCAGAGTTATGTCTTCTAGGTAAGTCTAAATCCAGTCAAGTTCATAATAAGGATTAACCATTATGCTATGTATATGCTATACCTAATAATGCATCTCTAGTTGGGCAAACCTTGTTCAAATGCCTGTCAGTTGCAAGTGACTGGTAGCTACCATATTGGTTAGCACATGCTGCTTTAGCTGTCTAAGTTCAGTATTATTCCTCACAGTAGATACACATTTTTATATGTATGTGAAAATTATATTCTTATCATTTATACATCCATTTCAGCTGTTCTAAATTTTGACAAAGCTTGCTGTTCAGACATGAATAAGTCTGTTTATCTTGTTTTAAATGTCTTGGTTCTTACAGGCTGGACAGGTGGCTCAGTTGGGAAAGGGATGCTGTGCAAGCACACGGGTTTGAGTCTGAATCTGTGATATCTGTTTAAAAGTTGGGTGCACCAAAGACATTTATCTGAAACCCCAGTTCTAGGTGGGGGTAGTCAGGCAGAAACAGGAGGATTCCTGAAGCACACAGGCAAGCCAGTGTGGCTGAATCAGTAAGTTTACATCACAAAGAAATTTTGTCATAGGCTTCCTTTACAGAGTGAGAACTTTTTATTTATTTCAAACGATTTACTTTATAGATACATTTTCCAAGCCACTTAAACACTATCTAAGCCAGGAAACACCTATATATCTTGCCACTATAGGAATTTAGTTGGAACTCAAATCTTAGTCCCCCTGGGTGATAAACAGCAGGTGAATGGTGAAATGGAATAATATTGGGTCTGGAATATAATTTTTTTTTGGAAAGGACAATGAATTTACCTTCACCCAGAAGTTTAATTAGAACTTATTTTATTTATTAGAGTAATGTCAGATCATATCTTCCCTTTAATTTCAGGATAAACACATACATGCACACATGCACTTGCTCTAGATTAAAGATAGAAAACATAAATATAAACATATATTTTATAGGTTGTGTGTTTGAAGAGCATGATGAGGTGACAAAATTTGGACCTCATAGACTTAAATTTTAGCATCTAGGGTTACAGAGAGGAGGAAGACCCAAGAACCACTGAATGACTTGCAGCTCATCATAGACCTAATATATTTGACTCATAGACTCCAATCTATGGTTTTAGTACACAGAGTGTTTCCTCCTGTATGTCTAATTTTTTTCCTATTGTCTTGCTTCATTTTAATCCTAGTTCTGGCTTTGTTTGGTTTTCATAGTGAATATCAAACCCTTTGGCTACTGCTCATATACACTCTGGTGGTTTTAGGCTTGCTAATTTCTAGGGTAAATTTTATAGAATTTATTATTTTTCTAGTGGTAACTTTTTATGTTTGTCAAGATGTCCCAAACACATTCTAATAGTATCACTTCATTGTATTGGATGCAGTATAAGCCTATCGAGTAATCAATAAGCATAAACACCAGAACTTCGTTAAAAGGAAAGAGTAGATGGACTGGATACCTAAAGGAGGTCAACAGGAGATGTTACTGCCTGAGACAGGGAAGAGAAGGATGTACCCAAACCTAACAGATGATGAATACCAAGAAATGAGACACTGTAGTTAAAGAATGTGGGAATGTCCCATCTGTGAGCAATCTTAATTACTAAGCCATTTACAGATTTTTTCTGTAGAGAGTGAGTACTCAAATACTGGCCTGTGTGTATGTGTGTACATGTATATATGAATAAGTACACTCAGCAGAATGATGATTTGTTTAGGCTGTGTTGTTAGTGCATAGCTCTTTTAATAAAATCAGTATATCTAGGGATAGAGAGATGGCTCAGTGGTTTAAGAGCAATGTCTGTCCTTGCGGAGGACCTGGGTTTGATCCCCAGTACCCATCTGGTGGCTAACAACCACCTGTAACCCCATTCCAAGGGGATACTATGCTCTTTCCTGGCCTCCACTCGTAGCAGGCATGTACATGGTACATATACATCCATAATAGCAAAATCCTCATACACATAAGATAAAATAATAATAAATCTTAAAGAACAGATAACTATAGCAGAGAGATTAAAAACAGGAAGGCCAGATAAGAAATGGTTTCAACAAGCTATTTATCTATCTAGGTCGATAGGAAAGATAATTTGGGTATTAAGTGCAGTTGCTTTGTATCACTGCTGGAACATTAAGAAGTTCTAAGGTCAAGCTCCCACTTACAAGGGTTCTTGAGTTGTCATCCAGGATGTGTAATTAGGCAATCAGAAGTCTAAACTTACAGGTGATTCTAAGATCAGCCAGAGTTGGGATCTCTAAGAACTACACACATTTAATGCTTGCCTCAGAGCAAATAGGAGTAACACATGGCTATAAATACCATGCCTGAAATTGCTGTGAAATTGGTTTTGAGCCAGATCACACAGATAAGAGATACACGTGATACAGGTGACTCAAGGACTGACTCAAAAGGCTGACTTACTAGATTCACATCTAATCTTACACTTTGTCATCAAAAAACCCCAAACGTATAATTTAGAAATGACCATGAAACCTATAAAAGGCATCCTTCTCTAGGCTTTTTAAAACAACACAAGTATAAACCACTTAGTGACAAATCTCAGAACTAGGAGGGGTCAGCAAGAAAGACAACTGCATAACTTCTCTTTCTTTCTTTCTTTCTTTCCTTCTTTCTTTCTTTCTTTCTTTCTTTTTTGAGATGTGAAAATCTTTATTGGATATTTTATTTACATTTCAGATACCATCCCCTTTCTCCATTTCCTCTCCCTAGAAAACCCCTAACCCATCACTGCTTCTCCTTTTTGCTTTTATACTGTTCTTTTTCTAATGTTAATCAAAGGCTTTGTACGTTTGGTAATGCTCAATAACAAGATGCCCATACAATTAGAAGTGTAACCCAATACCCAACCTAGATATATCAACTATCTGTGACTGGTGGAGACACATGAACATCTGCCTCCATGTGCCACCCCCATCACCTAGCTCCTCTTCTCCTTCTCCTCCTCTTCCTCCCACCTTAGCTCCTCCTACATATCACCCTTCATGTTAAAATAAAACTTTTCTCTTAAAATATAATTAGAGCATAACTATACCCATTTGGGTCAGTAAGATACAAGATAGACCTAATACCCAGTCCATCATTTTGTTGACTAAACAGAACCTCTGTCATCCCTCCTAACTAAAAGACTTAGTTCTGAACCTGGCTTTTTTTTTTTTTTTTTTTTTTTTTTTTTTTTTTTTTTTTTTTTTTTTGCTTTAGAATGAATGTCAGCTGAAAACCATCCTTTCATACCTTTTCTTTCAAAGTAAATAGCCGGGATTGGCTATGAGACTATAAATCTTCAACCCCATCAGAAATCCAGAATGACTGAGTTAACTGAAATTATGGGAAGCACAAAGCATAGCTTCTAAAACTTAGCCAAATTATAGAGACTGCTGAACACTTGGACAGTCTCTATACTACAAAATGTTGGAGCATCTGACCTTTAGCCTTCCAGCCCAGGATCATCTGACAGACCAAATGATGCAGAATTATTAAGGGCTGATTACTCTGTATTGGCAGATATAATCAGTCAACTATTCTGCAAGTGTGTCCTTTTCTGGACAGTGATTTGTCTGTAGATGAAAAGAGGAAATTCTTGCCTAGTAGCTGTCTCACCACAACTGGAATAACTCCAAAGATGATCAATTTCTTCTTAGAATCTAAAACAGGAAGCTGTCAGGAGCAGACAGGTCTCTAATCAAAATGAACATTAATACAGAAATATTTGTAACATCAATTCTGTGGACTTCTGACGTTTTGAAAATCAACTATCTATGTAAGGCAATCTGGACTGTTGTCTGTTAATTTCTCTCAGCTATTTCTAAATAAAATATAGAAAACACCCTAACAATAAACTCATAGCCATGAATTTGCTATTGGTCCTTAACTCACAGACTAACAATCTCAAAACAGTTAAAAAAGTTAAAAAAGGACTGGATCTAAGCCTTGTTTTCCTAAATGTGTTATATAGGCATGTTCCCTATGGGAGTAACAATATTAATCTCACCTTTATATCAATAAAAAGCTCATACCAATGAAAACCTTAAATTTAAAATCAAAGTAAATTTTGTACCATTTAAGAAATTATAACTTCATCTTAATAACAATTATACATATTTCTATGACTAGGTTATGGCTATGCAATAAATTCTAGCTAATCTTCCCTGTTCCAACAAAACCACTACTTTTCCCTAGAAAGACAGCCCAATATTAACCACGTCAGTCCCCAAGCCCAGGGAATAGTGGTACCGACTCTTCATTAACTTCTTCAAGCTGATTATGGGCGTTGAGATATTAGAAGAGGGACAGGGGGAAGAGTAAATTGATAAGCCTCTGATGTCTGTGTCTTCACTGCATCCAGCTGAAATTCCAGGACATCAGAGGTTCGAGCAGGTCTGCTCAGCTCACTTGATGAGTAAATACACCAAGGGTGTGTATTCTGCTTCTCAAAACAAATTTTATTATCAAGATAATTTTTTGTTTGAATTCTGGAATCTAGTCTTCTGGCAGCCTGCCTCTGTCATGTCTAATCCATATAATTCTGGGAGTTTCTATGAAGGTGTGCTCCCACCTTCCTCCCATTTTTGCCTCCCTGCTCTCAAATTCCCCAACACCAGGGAATCCAAACTTTCAGGCACCAAGGCCCTCCACTTCCACTGACTGCATAACTTTTCTAATGGGTATTCAAGATGAGTCTAGGAAAGGAACATAGTATGTTCTGGGATATAAATATTCAGTGTCATATAGATTAACAGTTGTTCCAAGCTTAATCATGAAATCCAAATTAAATTGAAAATTGTCCAATATATTTTAAAGTTAATAAACAGACAAGGACTACATAAATCATTAGAATATTCAAGGAAAGGCTTACAGTTATTAAAAACATTCCATAGTTCATTATACCAATGAGTGCTCCTGCTAGAACCAAACATAGTCATGGAGCCCACTTTATAGATATGGGACCCTCTATATACACGTGGAACCATACTTTAAAGCCTCGTGAGTCATGGGAGACACAAAATATTTTTAATATCTTAATACAGAAGTTGGAAGAAAATCACATCACATACTTACAATACATGTTAAACCAAAATAAGTTCCAGACATAAGAGTTAAGTATTGAAAATATAATGTGTGTGTGTGTGTGTGTGTGTGTGTGTGTGTGTGTGTGTGTATGTGTGTACGTGTTTGTGCATGTGCATGTGTGTAATGATTAGAAAAGTGGTAACGGAAACCTGATATTTGTAAATGTATAAGCATCTAAACCTAGATGGAAGGCAGAAAATAATTTTGAGTACATAAAGTATAAAAACTTCTGTATATCAAACATATACCATAAATTGAAAAAGCATAGGCAACATAGGAAAAACTTTTGCAAACGGATGTCATAACAAATGCAAAGAGTTTTCACGAATTAATGAATAAAAGCTGTGCTGGCTGATTTTGCATCTA
Source organism: Rhabdomys pumilio (assembly GCA_030674055.1). NCBI lineage: Eukaryota > Metazoa > Chordata > Mammalia > Rodentia > Muridae > Rhabdomys > Rhabdomys pumilio. Next base: position 142,136,799 of record JANHMN010000003.1, read on the forward strand.
CTTGACACAAGCTAAAGTCATTAGAGAGAAAGGAGTCTCAGTTGAGAAAATGCATCCAGAAGATCCAGCTGTAAGGCATTTTCTCAATTCGTGATCAATGGGGGAGGGCCCAGCCCATTGTGGGTGGTGCCATCACTGAGTTGGGAGTCCTGGGTTCTATAAGAAAGCAGGCTGAGCAAGCCAGGAGGAGCAAGGCAGTCAGCAGCACCCCTCCATGGCTTCTGCATCAGCTCCTGCCTCCAGGTTCCTGTCCTGTTTCCTGTCCTGACTCCTATTGATAATGATGAGCGGTAATATGGACGTGTAAGCCAGACAAAGAAACTTTTTTCTCCCTAACTTGCTTTTTGGCCATGATGTTTTGCTGCAGCAATAGAAACCCTAACTACGATAAAATCTAAATATATTAAAAGAAAAAACTGGCAACAGACAATAAATCTGCAATTCTCAAGTGAAAGATATCAATGGGTAGATGAGGCATTCATAAATCTAAAGAATATAATGTCTCACAATCATTTCAATAATTAAAGATGAAGTTACTAGATACTATGCTTACCAACCACATCACTATTTAAAATAAAGTTGTTTTTTCTTTTTTTTAATTAGGAAGAACAGATTCAAGTTAGAAAGGACATCTTACAATCCCCTGTTTTGCTTGTTTGTTTGTTTTAATTGATTATTTGAGAATCTCATATTATGCACCTTTATTGCATTCAACTTCCAGTCCTTTCATGGCCACCCACTCACACCAATGACTTTAACCCCCTTTCAAAAAAAGAAGAAAAGAAGAAGAAAAAAATTCATGCTCTTTATGTGTTGTTCAGATACTCACTGGAGCATGGTCTAACTCCTTGTAGCCAGTTCTACAAGGCAAGATGAGTCCTTCTCCACCTATACCCAGTTGAAGCCAACAACTGTGAAGAGCCATGTGGGGGTTTGGGTGGGGGTGAAGGTGGGGTAATGGTTGGTGAGGGACTAAATCAGCTCTCCCATGTGTCAATGCCATGCTGGTGTGGGATGTGCTCACAACATAAACATGGTTTTAGGCAGCAGCCCAGACCAACGACGGACACTGCATGGCCTTCAGTAGTAATATGGGCCACAGACATAAATGGGACCCTGCATGGCGCTTAACAGCTGCATATCACATGCCTCAATGTGAATTCAGTTTACTAGACATGCTACTCACATCCAGATGCTCCTCCATCCCCCAGGACAGCAAAACCCAAGGCATCAGTCAGTGGTACAGGTTGCATACATCTAGGTGGACCTCAGGCTTCTTCACAGACAGGAGCCTCTCCCTGGACCAAAGACACCAGCATAGTCTCTGGTGGCATAATGGAGGTCCTTTGAGGTGGTCCAATCCAGGAAGTGAATCTTTTCTTGTCTCGGGTCTCTGTCCCTGCCCCAAACGAGGGCAATCCCCCAGCAGCCAAGTGGCTGCATGTTCAAGGGCTGAGTCAGAGTCTACATAAGGTCTAGCCTGCTGCACACTTCTCTACAGACTCTAGGCTCTGGCTTTCTATCTTTTCCATCTCTCCATCATGTATCTGTGCATCAAGTATTTGTTTACCACCTGTGTAATGATGGTGGGGCAGCCTCCAATTCTTTGTTATTGAAGGTTTAATGGTATAATACTATTGAAGAGTACTTTACCAACATTAATGAAAAATGTGAGAAGTCTCTTTGATCCATATTTTCTATGTCTAAGAATATGTAGCAAAGAAATATCAAAGGATAGTGAAAATTACATTCTTTATAATGCTACTCTAACTATATTGCTATTTCTTATAGTAAGTGTGAGAAAAATCTAGCATGCAATAAATTGAGGAGTAGTTGAATACATTTTGGTAAATACATCATTATATGCAAACCTAAAGAATCATTTCCAAATGTAAAATTAAGAATTTAAAAATTAAAAGTGAAAATAAAAATAAATGTATTTTATTTTACTTTTTAATGTCTAAATCAGTAAAATGTTATGCCCGACCAAAAGAGTGTTGTGAAGTTGGTGTTTATTAGCGTCTTAGTGAATGAGTCAGTGTAATAATGTTCTTTCACTTATGAAACTGGCTAGTGTCCTAAAGAGCAGCAGTGTTTCTCCTTGGGAAATAACAGCAGTTAAAATTGGAAATCCATCTATAGCTCAGCATGAATCCCCAGTAGTTCCATAAACCTTAACAAATAAAAAAAAATGAGTTGAAAAAATTTACATCTTATAAATAACTCCACTGGGGACACTAGACATATTTAATCTGAGAAGATGTGCTTGTCGACTTCTTGTAGGATGTCCAAGTTTTGGGCCTTCTTTCTAAAGAAGCCAGATGATGAAGTCTGTTCTAGAAGACAGATCAAGAGAAACAAATTAAAAGAAGACTGAAGAATGGTGAAATCATTTTCATGAGTCTATGAAACATACATTAGAACATCAGAGAAAGAAGATAAGATTGGGGAAAAAAAGAGGAAATACTGAAGCAAGTATTGCTCTGAATTAGAAAGATGAACACTTAGCCATGGGTCCAGGAGTTCTAGGAGTGCCCAGTAATTTTACAATAAAAACATTACACTTAAAATTGTTCAAAATGAACAAAACTGATGATAAAGTGAAATCTTGAAGAAAAAACCCTAGAGGGGGTAAAAACACTTAATCTTTAGTAAAACAAGACTAAAAATTGTAATGGATGTTTTATAAAAAACAGGAAAAGAAGAGATGAGTGGAATGAGACATTTAGCGTCTAAGGAGGTCAAAATGAGTGAGCAAACACACCTCTTTAGTATTTTTTTTTAACTAATTTTCCCTTTTAAAATTTTTTTCCAAGATGATCTGAATAATAGTTTTATGTTGGTTTAATTATTTGTAACTCATTCAATCATTAAATGGAATATTCTATCTCAAACAGGTAGACAAACATAGGCTCTGAGGTAATATAAACATTAGGAGTAACTGGTGTAATTAAGTAGAATTTTACAGGATGGCTTCTTATAAGCCAGTTACTGAATTTTATGATGACAAGACACAGGATGAGCTATAAATACATCAATAAAGAACCTTTGCAGCAATGGACTTTATGTTTAAATTCTTCATCAGTTTGGATCGATGTTTTTCTTTTTTCTTTTTTTTAAAATTAGATATTTTATTTATTTACATTTCAGATGTCATCCCCTTTCCCCATTTCTCCTCCCTAGAACCCCCAATCCCATCCTCCCTTCTCCTTTTTGCTTTTATACCATTTTAATTACATTCAAATATTAAGGTCAGTTCTAGGTTGAAGGACTAGCAATACAACAGATGCAAATAGTCAAGGAACAACCAAGACAATAAACACAAATAGTCAAAGAATCAAGGCAATTAACAAAATTCCTTGAACACTCCCGTGATCAATGTTTCTAAGGGCTTATCAGGATGACCAAAATATCTGAGCCAATTTCCTTGTCCTATTCCAAAGGGCTTGATTATTGCTGGTATAACAACTTTAGTTACATTAATTGCTAGCACCACTGCTTCTGCAATTGCTTTGACACAAGAAGTTAAGACAGCTACTTTTGTTAATTATTTAACAAAAAAAATGTTACTAATGTGTTGAATATACAAGAGGATTTAGATAGGCATTTGGAACAACAGATTGATGCTTCTTATCCTACTCAAATTATTGGAAGGAGATTCATAGTTTAAGAGAAGGAGCCATCTCGAGTGTCATGCCCAGTGCCATTGGATTTGTGTTAGTTTTAAAATTTATAGTGGTATTCATTATAATTAGGAAAAAGTTTAAATACACTTACAGTATATTTGGCATAATTCTAACACCTCTCTGGATGTTTTAACTTTACATAGTGAGCTTATGAATTTCAAGAAGGCTGCTCTGCTGAGCACTGATGCAGTAGATAGTGCTGATAAAATTATCCATGGCCTGAGGTCAGTATTTCTATTTTGGTTAAGCTTCAAGAATGACACATATAGTTTGATCATGCTAGCCCTTTTTGTCCTGGGAATACTTTTATTCCTGCCCATCGTGTTAAAACTCATCAACATGTTGGCAGCCAAAGTTCATGGCTTGATCCTAAAAATGGACCCCCAGACAGAGTTATTAAATTAACAGACTGGCAAGCAAAGGACAGGTAAGATTCTGCACAGAGCCTTACCAACCTAAGACATAAGTGCATTGCTTTTGATAATGCATATTCCATGATGGGTAAGAAAGGGATTCTTGTTAGAATGACCTAAGACAGGCTCAATTTTGTTAATGAAATAAAAAATGGGGAGAGGTGGAGAGCCTTTGGGGCTGCTTGGCAAGAATCTAACATGGGCCAAGGACAAGGAAATGGGCTTCAGGAAGGAATCTGACATTGGTCAAGGACAAGGAAATAGGTTTCAGGCAAGAATCTGAAATTAGGCTAGAACAAAGAAATAATTTCAGGCAAGAATCTAAATCTTAGGCTAGAACAAAGAAGTAATTTCAGACAGGAATCTAAATTTTAGGCTAGAACAAGGAAGTAGGCTTTAGACATAAAAAGAACTTTTCCTTTTTTTAAATTGGGTATTTTATTTGTTTACATTTCAAATGTTATTCCCCTTTTCAGTTTCCCTTCCAGAAATCCCCTATTCCATCCTCCCTGCTTCTATGAGGGTGCTCCCCCACCCACAAAACCACTTCCACGTCACTGCCCTGGCATTCTCCTGCACTGGGCCATCGAGCCTTAACAGGACCAAGGGCCTCTCCCCACATTGATGCTCAACAAGATCATCCTCTGCTACATTTGTGGCTGGAGCCATGGGACCCTCCATGTATACACTTTGGTTTGTGGTTTAGTCCCTGGGAACTCTGGGGATTCTGGTTCATTGATATTGTTGTTATTCTGATGGGTTGAAAACCCCTTTAGCTCCTTCAGTTCTTTAACTCCTTCATTGAGAACCCCATGCTCAGTCTAATGATTGGCTGTGAGCATTTGCCTCTGTATTTGTTAGGCTCTGGCAGAGGCTCTCAGGAGACAGCTATTTCAGGTTCCTGTCACAAGCACTTCTTGGCATCTGCAATAGTGTCTGGGTTGGTGTCTGTATATAGGGTTCAGTCTCTGGATGGCCTTTCCTTCAATCTCAATTCTACACTTTGTCTCAGTATTTCCTTCTGTGAGTATTTTGTTCCCCCTTCTAAGAAGGACTGAAGCATCCAAACTTTGGTCTTCATTCTTCTTGAGCTTCATGTGGTCTGTGAGTTGTATCTTGGGTATTCTGAGCTTTTGGGCTAATATCCACTTATCAGTGAATGCATATCATGTGTGTTCTTTTGTGATTGGGTTACCTCACACAAGATGATATTTTCTAATTCCATCCATTTGCCTAAGAATTCCATTGTTTTTAATAGCTGAGTGTAAATGTACTACATTTTCTGTATCCATTCCTCTGTTGAAGAACATCTGGGCTCTTACCAGCTTCTGGCTATTATAAATAAGGCTGCTATGAACATGTTATGTTATATGTTGGAACATCTTTTGGGTATATACCCAGGAGTGGTATAGTTCCTCAGGTAGTACTATGTCCAACTGAGAAACTGCCAGACTGATTTCCAGAGTGGTTGTACCAGCTTGCAATTCCATCAACAATGGAGGAGTGTTCCTCTTTCTCAACATCCTTGCCAGCATCCAAATTTTTGATCTTAGCCATTCTAACTGGTGTTAGGTGGAATCTCACGGTTGGTTTGACTTGCATTTTCCTGATGACTAAGGATGTTGATGATTTTAGATGTTTCTCAGCCATTTGGTATTCCTCAGTTGAGAATTCTGTTCCCTGGAGCTAAGGCTGTCCTACAGCCCTCCACACCCAAATTTTGCCCAGAAAGAGCTGGTCTCTCAGGAATGCTCTCACTCCTAAGCCCAGAGGTAATATTACCACTTTTGCCCCCTCTAGTTTTATATTCAGAGAAAACAAACTTCAGAAGTGAAGAAGATGATCAACAGGCTGGGGCACAGTAAGTAAAACTATTCTTCTCTTCAGTGGTCATGACTATCGATATTGATGGCATACCACTCAAAAGGATGAAAACTGAGAAGGCATAGAAAGTAAGGGAGCAAATATTTAAACTAAACAAGACAGCACAAATGTCAGGTAAATATAGAGATCAATGAGACAGGATTACTAATTCAGAACTCAACTTCCATGCCCATGGCCAATTAGTTTAAACAAAGATTCCAAGATTATTTAATAGGGAAAATATTTTCTCCAAATTGTGCTTGCAAAGCTAAAGAGCTAGCTTAAGTTGGCCGAACCTGGTTCTTATAGTGTAGCAAATATTAAAAACTCAAATCCTGGCCCAATTTGTCTTCTTGATGGTTCTCACAAAGTATTTCAGGAACTAAGAATATTAACTTTGTATATTTCAGAAAACAGAAGAGGAAATTTTGACAAATTAATTTTATTAGACACATATACAGTGGTCCATGAATCAAACCACATGAGGAGAACTTTTGAGCAAAGGTCTAGAAATCTCCTTCTTAACATGAGTTGTTCTTGGAATGGGCTTTTGTGCCCCTCTTAGGTGTGATAAATAAGAGTGGGTTTACTTTAGATTACCCATTATGCTACCCATTACTATTCATGATGATGTTTCAAAGGACATGTTGTTCACATGACTATATACAGCCAAAACTCATGTAACCTTGCCCTTGTGTCTGTATACAGCTTGAATTCATGTGAACCTTGCTGAACCTTCAGAATACCTGAGAATATAAATTGTCTAATGCCTTGAATAAAGATAGTGATTGCATGAGACTTTAGTCTGCCTCATTTTTAGACTCTACTCTCCCAGGTTCATGTCACCAACTAGAGCAGTAACAGTACACTCATGCCAAACCCAGAAAGAAGAAAACAAGCAAAAGCATCCAGTAGACTAATAACTTTTGAGTTAAGATGCACAAATTCTTAAGAAACATTAGGAAATAAATATAAGAATATGTTTAAAAAACTCTATATCACAGCCACGTGACACTGATTATAAATGTAAAAGGTAGGTTTAACAAGAATAAATTTTATCAATGTGATTTACCTCAAGAGAAAAAATTAAAACCATGTGATAATATCAATAGATGCAGGAAAACCATTTGGCAAAATTTCACATTAATTCCTCATAAAATCTCTCAGCAAACTAGGAATAGAGTGGAGTTTCTCTCTCTTGATTCCAATATTAACAAAAACATTCTAGATAACATGTTTCTTTTTTTTCTTTTTTCGTTTTTTGTTTGTTTGTTTTTTTGAGACAGAGTTTCTCTTTATAGCCCTGGCTGTCCTGGAACTTACTCTGTACACCAGGTTGGCCTCAAACTCAGAAATTCGCCTGCCTCTGCCTCCCAAGTGCTGGGATTAAAGGCGTGTGCCACCACCGCCCCGGCGATAACATGTTTCTTAGTGGTTGAAAATTTAATGGTTTGTCCCTAAGATCAGGAACAAAGAGAGGAAATTGCTTCTACAAGAATCGTTGCTAATATCAGACAGTGCAAGAAGACAAGAAAAGGTAAGGAATAAAGACTGAGAGGGAAAATGTAAAGCAGCATTCAGTTTTAGATGGCATGAGTATAAAGAACATCCCAAGGTACTGACGGAAATCAAATAAAAGGAAAATGGAACTAAGAAGCAACAATATCAAGATGTCAGGATACAGACTTAATATAATCACCAGTTGTTTTCCTATGTATCAGTAATAATCAATAAAACGATGTTCGCAAACATAGTAAGAACAATGAAATACATAGGGGCTGGAGAGATGGCTCAGTGGCTAAGGGCACTAGCTGCTCTCTCAATGGATCCAGGCTAATTCCTAGCACCCACATGGTGCCTCACAATGTTTTGTTACTCCAGTTCCTTTTCTTTTCTTTTTCTTTTTTTTTTTTTAGAATCAAATATTATCACCATATCTTTTTTTTTAGAATCAAATATTATCACCATATATATATATATATATATATATATATATATATATTGGATGTTTTATTTACATTTCAGATTCCATCCCCTTTCCCCATTTTCCCTCCCTAGAAAACCCCGTGCCCCCTTTTCCTTTTTGCTTTTATACAACTTTTTTTAAATGTTCATCAAAGGCTTTATAAGTATGATAATGCTCAATCAGAAGTGTAACCGAATACCCAACCTAGATATATAAACTGTCTTTGACTGGTGGAGACATGTGAACATCTGCCTCTTTGTGCACATCAGGCATGCAAGTGACAGACATATGTAGATGCAAAACATCCATACGGATAAAATTAAAATAAATACATAAGAATAAAAATGACACATGCTAGTACAAATCTAATCATACCACGTACCAAATCCTTATGTAGAAAATTAATATTTGATGAAAGAAATTGAAAATTTCTGAAGAAATGGAGACTTGTTCTATGCTCATGAGTTGGTAGATTGAGCACTGATGTATTCGTTTTCTTTCCAAATTTGGTCTATACATCACAATGTAAACTCGCAACTACAAAGTAGCTTTAAAGTTTATGTAAAATGGCAACACCTCTTTAATAACTAGAATAATACCAAAGAAAAACACATTGGAGGGCATTTCATCAAATAATATGAATGACAAGAAGGATATTAAGGTGTTCAACATCATTTGTTTTTAGAAAATTACAAATTAAAACAATGAGTGCACATGTAATAGAATTTGAAGGGTCTGGGAGATGGGCCAGTTGCTAACATGTTTGCCATGAAAGCATAGGAAACTGAATTCCAACTCCCAACATAGAAGCCAGGTACAGCAAAGTGTGTGGTAATATTTGCTGCTGGGGAACTGGAGATGGGTTATTCTGGAGCTTGCTGGCCAGATGTCCTTTCCAAATTTATGATCTGCAGGTTCAGAGAGCCTGACTCAAAAAATAACGTGACAGAAGAAGACACCCAATGTTGGCTTTTATACAGGAGTACAAGTGCAATGCACTTCCCCACAACACACACACACACACACACACACACACACACACACCCAGAATGGCTTAAATCCAAAGCATTAACAGTACAAGGCCAATGGCTGGTCATGTATTGGAGTAATGAGACAGACATTGCTGAGAGTCCTAATGATCAGAATCTGTTCATTATTGTGTTGTTTATCACTGGTAAGGACAGAAAATAGTACAACCATGTTGGAAATAAGACTGGCAGCTTCTTGTAAAGGCAAACACAATCTTGCCACAGGATTAGGTGACCTAAATATTTACTAATTCGATTTGAAAAGATTGAAAATCTGTGTGTGCCTGTCTGTAGTAGCACTATCCACCTTTGCAAAACATGGGATCAATCTGTTGATTCAATAAATTCACTGGGAGAATGGACAGTTGGACTATGGTACATCCAGACAACAGAATAAGTTGTAGTGGTAAAAAAAGATTAATCACCTTTACAGGGAAACAGAGCAAATATTTACTTAAGCACTGCTTAGCGAAGTAAGGCTACATGTTGCATGAGTGTAATTATAAGAGTTTTTAAATAAATGGTAAAACTATAAAGACTGTAAAATGTCAATGCTACATGCTCACCAGGGGAGAGGGAGAGCTTTGTGGGTAAAGTATAGAGGATTTTTGTTAGAGTAGAACAACTCTCTTTGTGTTTGTAATGGTGGGTATGTGAGAACTATGATTTCCTCAAAATCTAGAACTTTTTATAGCACAAAGAGTAAAGTTATGTATTTTTTTATTTTTTATAAAAGAGACAGGGTTGTCTGTAGCCCAGGGCGGCCTTGAACTCACTATATGGCCAAGAATGACTGAACTCCTGACTCCCTTTTTAACTCCTGATTATTGGGATATGCATCATCAAACCTAGTTCTATATAGGGTAGGGATTCAATCTACTATACAGAGTAGAATTCCATGCATAATAGGCAGGTACTCTGCCAGTGAAGCCACAGCCCCATTCCCAGATAAACGTAATTAAATAATTTTGTAGTAATCCAATATGGAATGCTGAATATCACAAAACAAGCCAACTGCATGGTGGGTATATAATAATACATTTAGTGAAAGAAATGTTGATTGAAATATCTGGGAATGAGTAAATTCTGTAAACTAAGTCCCAAGTGGCTGTATATAACCATAATGTTCGAGTTAATGAAGTCCTTTCCAAGGGAGTATGAGCTATTCACGTAGCATCACATGTGTTCACCACAACCAAGTTCAAAGAATCCAGCTGGCTCTCTCTCCATTGGTCTGGGAGGTTGTGATAATCAAGTGGGAGATGTTAGAATCACCTAGGTAGAAGTAGATTAGAACTGGAGATATCATAGTGAATGTGTTTAACTTATATCTATATATGTATGCATAGCAATATTGAGAAACATGCACATGTTCAGATGAGAGCTGAGTTAGACATTGAAATAACAATACACATGACAAGTTGGTCTTGCTCTCTTCCAGCAGAAGAAGCCAGGTTTCCTTGACAGAAGGCCCACTTGAAAACTGGGCAGGAAATATACAAGCATGGAGTCCTGAAGTAAGAGTGTTACTCAGAAAACTTGAACACATTCTACAGGACAGAGGTAATTGAAGAGGCATATGATCTAACAGAAACAGTTCCTAGTGGCCAAAGCTGGAACAACCTGAGCCAAATGAGAAATCAGGACAGGACTACGTGAAAGCATCAGTAAAATTCATGACTTCATTCAAATATAATTTGTAGAATAAATTAAGAACATTTTACTCAAATCCACTTAAATAAAATTTGAACAAACTAACTTCTCATACATAAAGATTTTAAATAATCTATTCGACACTCTTCAAGAAGAACTTCCCCTTCCTTGTATGTAGGCTACATATGGTGACTTCATTGCAAAGAGGACCTTGTTCATTATAGTCAGGTATATAACCATTGTGGTCTAGTTAATGAAGTCATTTCCAAGGACACTTGTCTACACAATGCATATGCATATAGAAAGAGTCCTTTAGTAGTGGAGAAAGTGAATAAACAAAGCCTTAACTAGATAATAAGTTTTTAATTATCGAGAGTGATGTTTTGGCCAACTTGCCATCACTGTGGTGAATACCTGAGAAACTCAAAAGGCAATAATGCTTATTTTGGCTCAGCGTTGGCACTTTCAAGAGTTCCAGGCCATGGCTGGCTATTTGTGGCCTGGGAGAGTGTCATTGTGGAAATGGGTGCACAGGAAAGTGCTCATCTCACAGTAGCTGGAAGCAGAGAAGAACATGGAAAGGAGGGTTCGGGGTCCCATATCTCCTTCCAGACCCTGTTACCCATGACCTAACTTTATTCCACTGGAGTTTACCTTTTAAAGATCCTACAGTCTTACAGTGGCACATGTGGTAATGACCAAGCCCTCAGGACATGGGCCTTTGAAGGTTACTCAAGATCCTAACAACGGCCAATGGTTCATATTAAGGACATGCATCTCTGATGCCATACAGTGAAAAATCATGTTTAACTCTGTGGCCTTCCTCTTTAAGATAAGAAATCCCAGTTCAGGAATGAGAATAACTTCAAGTCATTTAAACCAAGGGCATTGCACCCGAAGGATTGGGAGAGACAGAAAACACCCAGCTTCAAGGTTCCTGTGGAGATTATTAAATGTAAGATGGACTCTTGGATAAGATGTTGGAACAGAAAATCGTTATTAGGTAAAAACTAAAAGCTTGAATAGAGCAGAGACTTTAGATAACAATAATGTAACAATCAGTTAATCAAACCTCAAATACCACACTAAAGTAAGGTGTCAATAGGAAGGGATGTGGATTGTGGACACATGGGGATGTTCAGGACCATTCACACTTTTAAAAACTGGTTTAAAACAAACTTTAAAAAAGTCATTTTCTCCAGGTTGCAGAGTACACTTTTCCCCCTCCTTGTATATTAAGGTACTCCAAAAACATTATAATGAACTTATACTACTTTCAAAGCTAGAAAGGTTTTTCTTTAATAATTGTGTGTCCGCACGCATATTCTGTTGTGTTGGAGATCAAACTGAGACCCTTGGGAATTCTAGATAAGTACTTTACCAGTGCATCACACTCTCAGTTAAACGATTTCCTGAGGGTCAGAGGAATATTCTTTGAGTCTCTCTTCCCTTACCTCTTGCAGAGCTGTTCTCCCAGTACTAATCTTGCTGATTAGCCAAGTTGAAGTTATATATACTCAAATCTTCATAGTGAAAAATCATCAGCGTGATACATTTGTTCTGACTTAATGAGATCATCTACAGGCTCAAAATGTGCACCCACCCACACACACACACACACACACACACACACACACACACACAAAACCCATAAAAGACTGAACACATCCAGAAATGGTGGTCTATTGGATGCCCACAGACCTAGCTTTTGCTAAAGAGGAACACCAGGTGAAGGGTCACACCTATGTCTGTTGGTTTGTCACAATCAACTGTCTGGTGTGTTATGTAAGGAATCATAAGGATCCTAAGTAAAACTGCTCTTTCTGCAAGAGTGAGCTTTCATGCCATTTATTTAGTGAAGAATAAAAACTTTGTTTACACATGAGTCTATTTTTGTTGAGAGAAACTTGCCCTCGGATCCCAGATCTTTTTGCCCCAGTGCATTGCTTAACCTTTCTGCCTCTTTTCAATAATGTAATCAGTTCAAACCAAACTATTGAAGCTGTCTTAATTTTATGAAGATTTAAGGCTACTGTTGCCCTTATGCCCTTCATCATAGCCTGCAGTCAAGAGCAGGCAACCAGGAGCACAGCAAGGCCACCCAAACTCTGCCTGCTGCAGGAGTGGTGGCCACATGTACAGTGTAGGACCCTAAGAGTTTCCTCTACACCTAAGAGCATAATTGGAAATGCTTCTGTTTGGGGTCAGGCTTTGTGTGTGCATATGCCAAACAGCACAGGCCTCTTCCACAGAAAGTGACCTTCTTGCAACATCCTTTTGTTTGTAGAAACAAAATGAAAACAGAGAGCCTGTCCTCAGCTGGCAACAGCCTGGTGCCGTTCACACCTGTTTTTACTCATCCCTAGGTGTTCTGGGAATTCCCTCTTTGGCTCTCTCCTGGTCTTTGCATCCCTAATATTGATATTTGGAGATAACAGTTGCTAATAGTCCACTATTTTTTTTTTATTCTTTTCTGTGGGGACTTTGACAAAACTGAATTATTTGAGATAACATTCTCCCATTTCCAAGTGAAGAGGAAAGGAAACAGACCAAATGTTCATCTTGTTATGTCACCGGTAGACATAAACTCAGAGTACAAACTTGCTTTCTGTAAGACGTAGTTTAAGTGAATGTTTGTGGTGGATTCAAACCACTCCCCACACTCAGCGGTGGTCCCCAGACTTTCTAGACCATAGCCCACTGCAGGAGGCCTTTGATTGCAATGCAACTTGTATGAGTTGCAGTCTTTTCTGTTAATTTAGCATTGGAATTAAGTTGTCAAATGCATCTCATCGTTATTTGCTTTACAGTGTCTTTGTGGTTAATGCTGGCTTTATGAACATCTGTTTCCCTCACAGTTGTCGACCCACTACTTTTATGAGCTGTACATATTTTAGAGAGATTTACTGCTGACCTTTGCTAGCGAGTTGAATGTTTTTGTTGTCAGTAACATTTCCGTAATTGATGCCATAGTTACTGCCACCCGGATAGTGCTTTTAAATGAGAAATGTTTGGGAGGGGATATCTTTTTGCTTAAACACATTAAATCAGATAGACATCACTTTAAAACTGCGTGGCTTTGGAAGAAAGGAAGGGTGTTAAATCTTGCAGTATTAAGATGGAAGTAAACCACCACTCAATTTTCCTCTACTTTGGAACAGTTTGAAAGTTTTGTATGCTGCAGTGATGATTTCACTCCCGGTACTTGTCATGTTATAATACGGCTGGGGGACCTGCACTCCTCATATGACTGCTTTGGGACCACTGATCAATCCACCAATCAAAGTACTGTCAACTGTGCATTCGGCTTTTCTCTGTGTTAGAAAGAAAGAGGAAAAATTACAAAGCAAAAACCTAGGTTATAGAGTCAGACAGTAAAAGAAACCACCACCCAAGACTTCCACCTCCTATCTGGGAGAGACAATTTTGGGTTCCTACTGTATGTTTAGTAGAGTGGTGAAAATGCAGGTTCTCACTGCAAGCTGATGGAGGAGCAGGGAGATCAAGACAGCTTCAACTTACTGGGTTGTACCTTGCTTTTACTGCAGGGAGGTTAAAGGAGTTAGGATGCTTGGAGGGGCAGGGTGAAAAGCCTTTGCCACGATGGTGACAATGCTGTTTTAAGCCAGTTTTAGAGGAGAACTGTCCTTTATTTGGTATGGTCTATCCAGTTGATAACATAGTGGTATGGCTCAATTTCTCAGTTGCAAGAATTTGGTTTATTTAAAAAATTATTTATAATTACATGTAATTTTTTTTTCTTTCTGTATTTGTGTAAGTGAAAATCCATACTGTGCTGCTGAATGGGGCATGGTCTTTGTATCTATCTGAGAGCTTCTTTAACCCTCAGGAAAAGAAGAGTCTGAGCAAAAGGCATCAGACACCATCTGAGAACTTTGTATCACAAATAACACCATCAAGGTCCACCACTACTTAGTCTATGATGTAAAGTTATTTAAGAATATATGTATATTGAAATGTTCCTCTTATTAACAAGATATTGTCTTATTACACCTCCAAATCTAAAATACAGCACGACAATGACCTCATCTTTTCTACTTCAGGAGCATTGTGACTCACAGCTTAGGCAATGGAGCTGGACATGGCTTTTAGCATCTGCATTGTTTATTAAGAGAGGAACAAGAATGACTTGCTTTTGCTCTTTTTATCATGCTTGCCAAAGTGGTCCTTTGCTTTCCACATCATGAATCCACAGTCAACAAATGGAACATATTCTTATTGTAAGTATTTTACAAGACATAGAAAAGTAGGCAAAATAAATAATAATTACCTGCCATGAAAGGTAGGTATGACTACTTCCATCATTTAAAAATAGTTCCACTTCTTTTGTGTTTGTATGTGTGTATATGATATGCATGTGTAGAAGCTAGAGGTTGATTTTCATTCGTTCCTCAGATGCCACGCCCTTATGTTTTGGAATACTGTCTCTCATTGACCTTGAAGTCATCACAGGCTACGCTGGTGAGCCCAGGGATCCATCTCCCTGGTGCTGGTATTATAAGAATAGCACCATACCTGGCTTTTAAAAGTTGGTCCTGGGGCCTGGCCTGATCTTACATTCTCATGCTTGCATCGCAAGCGCTTTAACAACCTAACCATCTCCTTAAGCCTACACTAGTTCCTTTTGAATGTGGTTGTGTCCTGGTATTACTGTAAAATCTACACAAAGTCTCTGACATTTAATGCACTGGCTGAGCAGACAAACTTCCAGTAGTAGATCCAACTGTTACCTGCTCCTGTACATCAAAATTGATTCTGATTTTAAAAAGTATAACAAGTAATTTTATGATATATATTTGTATATGTTTTTTTTATACATAGTCAAGTTTTCATTCGTGTTAGGTTTCTGAGTTCATAAAGCAATGGTGTAATTCTGCCAAAGAAAATGTGTACATTTGAAAAGTCTTTAAATTACCCTTGAGAAAAGGCTCATCAATTTACAGTTTTATGGTACAATATGAAATATTCATTTTATTTGCTCACTTACTGAATTTTGAGAAAAGACAAAACTTTGTTGGGTGGAAAATACTGTAATTTAAATATTAAATTTTTTGAGATTCAGTGGTTTTTATTGATTACCATCAGCACATTTCCTTTGGGAATTTGCTACTTATATTTTTTCTTCACATTGCTATGAATTATTAAGTTCTTTAAAACTAAATTGTTATATATCTTTATATATTAAAGATTTAATCTGCTGTGCAGTGGTGGTACACGCCTTTAATCCCAGCACTTGGGAGGCAGAGGCAGATGGATTTCTGAGTTCGAGGCCAGCCTGGTCTACAGAGTGAGTTCCAGGACAGCCAGGGCTACACAGAGAAACCCTGTCTTGAGCTCCCCCCCCCCCCCAAAAAAAAACAAAAACAAAAAAAAACAAGAAAGAGAGAGACAGATAGATATTTAATCTAATGTTTCACATTTATATCTCAAATGTTTCTTTTTGGTTAGTTATCTTTTACTATGAATGGAAATATTTAAATTTAAAATTAGTTTTATGAAAGTTTTACAATTTCAAGCACATACACAATGTATTGTGAACACATCGACCTCATTGCCTTCTTATTCCCCCTCCATTCCTACACTTCCTACCTGTATAACAGTCCCATGATTATGTGGGGAGAGAGAAGAACCAGCTGCTTTAAAAAATTATATTTATACTAATTCTTTGAGAATTTCATATACTGTATTTTGATCATATTTATTTCACTCCTCATTTCTCTCCCAACTCCTCTCAAGCCTTCACCCACATCTTCATCTTAGAAATATTTAAATTTTTTATTCATCAAATGTATTTATTCCTTTTCTGGAAGTGAGATTTCTGGTTCCTATTGACAATCTATTATTTCAAACTTTTATTCTTCTCATATAATCCTTTAATGCATTAGACATTTAACCTAGTAGATGGTAGAAAATGAATATTATATTTTTTTCCCAAACAGTGAATTAGTTCCCGTTCTCTGTTCTTCATGATTACTTAGTTCTTTACATATTGGGTGGGTTTGGGGCTTCCATGTTGTTTCTCTGATGATTTTCCTCATTGTTCTGGGATTTAAATAGCCATAATATCATATTGTTAGGGAAATACTTAGGAATACTATATCACAGTAGCAAACAGACAGTATTATCTGTCATAAAGAATTTTATATTTTTTCACAGAAACTTATTTTATCAGTCATCATATGTACTAACTTTAATTCTTACCTGTAAAGTTGGAATGTGTCCCCTGATTATTGTTAGATGCAGTGGTAGAAGGCCTGGGTCCATGTACTAAGCTTGGTACACCAGGTATATATAGCAGAAGTCTCAGCCATTTTTATTCTGTTATGTCAATTCATTTTGTACATTCCTGGAGCATGTTGCATTTGTATAAATTAATGGACCTCAATATTATAGTGTAATTTTCTCATTATAAAGCAAAATTGTGTTTGTAAAATAATGTGAAAACTGTGTAAAAGAGCATATTTGTTCTTGGACAAGGGATTCAATTTTATCCTAGCAAAACCAAAACTTATTTGCGTCATCTGACTCCAGCAATGAAGGTGTCTACAAGTTGTTACTAAGCTAGAAATTAGGATTGCCTATTAAAGACAGGAGAAATTGCCCAGCCTCTTGGAACAGATCAAAAACCATTTCAAAGCACTAAGGGGCACAAATGAGCTGGCTCATGCTCTGTGCTATACACCACACATTAAGTTATCAGAATGTCTTTCTGACTTTGAACAGAGTCGCTTTCCCTGCATCATAGACTAAGCTCAGTGAAAATGTGCTGGCATCAAAATTTGCAAAGTGAGGATAAGTGATGGCAGGGAACATCAGCAATGGCAGCAGAACACAGTTTTTGTGATGTTGCCACTTACAGGGACACAATCTGTCTACCTGAGTCCAATACAGTTCTGTCTATCTGTACGTCTTTCTGTCATCTATCTACTTGTCTATTACCTGCTGGACTGCTGCTATCTATCTATCTATCTATCTATCTATCTATCTATCTATCTATCATCTATCTATCTACCTATCATCATTTATCTTTCAATACCAAGGTAGGATTACATTAAAATTCAGCTGCTATTATTGGTACATAAAAGGATTGCACTATACCCATGATATATGATATTTTGATTGAGTAAGAAGCAACAGTTGCCACAATTCTCATTACCTCTTTATAGTATCACAGTCAATACATTTTCATTCCACAGAACACTAGGAATAGTCTGGTGTCATCAACCAGTCTCATGAAAACACAGGGAACTACAACTTCCAAGGAGATAAACTCAGTTGAAGATGGAGAGCTGTACTAGTCAGGATGTCCAGAGGAAGCAAAATCAGTAGGAGTATATATTATATAAAGGAACTTTTTTTGTACATGGGCCTGAGTAGTTCAACAATGGCTATCTGTGCACTGGAGAGTTTGGGAGACCCATAGTAGCCCAGTCCACAAGACTACATACCTCAGTGGTCTTTTTCTGTGGGAAGACCTGGAAGATTATAGGAGATTCACTGGCACTGAGTCCATGCTTCAAGGTCTATGAAGCTAGGTGTTGGTAGAGTACCATGTGATAGCAGCCACAAGAGGTATCTTCACTCAGAAAGAAACAAAAGCAGATGGCTTACTGCTATTTCCTTGGACCTCTTTATCTGAAGCCTGCCCATCGGAAGGTACTTCCCAATTTGAGGGCTTTTTTTTTTTTTTTTAACCCATTCAGTTAATCCTCCCTGGAAACATGTTCATGAATGTAGTCAGGAGAATGTGTTCCCTAGCAGATTTTGATTCCCGTCAAAATGGCAGTCAAGACCAACCGTCCCAATTGCATCCCTTGCAATCCAACCACATCTCTATAGCCATACTTAAAGCCCAAAGAAAGAGAACAAGGTTATAATTCCTCCTAATGTGATACAACTCTCCCATGTACAACAAAAATGTAATAATTCTTGTAGAAGAGTGCCAATGTCTCAAGGAATGCTTGCTCTTTTAGTATCACACACCTTGAGTGGATAGTATAGATTTAACATTCAATGTTAATATTACCCCAGTCAATGTTATGTTATATGTTAGGACTAGGAGAGGAAAAAAATTAAGGATTTCTGCCTAATAAATGCACGTACACGCTGTGCTGGTTTGAATAAAAATGGCATCCATAGGCTTATAGGGAGTGACACTATTGGGAAGTGTGACCCTATAGGATTTAGTGTGATCTTGTTGGAAGAAGTGTGACAAAGCCAAAGTGTGGGCAATGAGGTTTCAGAATTCCAAGTCAGGCCCAGTGTCTCTCTATCTTTATTCCTGTTGCCTACTGATCCCAATGAAGAATTCTCAGCTCCTTCTCCAGCACTATGTCTTCCTTGGTACCATGCTTCCCACCACAACGATAATGGACCAAACCTCTAAACTTGTAAGTCAGCCCCAATTAAATGTTTTCCTCTATAGTTGCTTTGGTCATGCTGTCTCTTCACAATAATAGAACACTGACTAAGACGCATGCTCAAGCATACTAATAATAGGACCCAAATATTTACTTTTAGAACTTTAATCTTAATTCAGGTCACTGGAGATGGTATTTATAACTACCTTCTACTATGTATTCCATATTCTTTGCACTCTCTGCAAGTCCCTCAGCAGGAGAGGTGACTTACATTCTTCAGGAATTTACCATTCTGTCTGGACCTGGATGTTGTAGTTTCTCATTGACCTTCATCACCAGACATGGTAGCACCAAGAGATACCTTTGAACTCAAGGATTCCTGCACCCACTCTCTAGAATTACTTGTTCTTCCCTTCACTATGGAAAAGCACCTAAATTTACCACTATCACTGTGATAAATCATTTTGATAATATGCCAAGTCCTTAGCCCCAGTAAGTGCCGTGTAATTTCATCTTCACAAGATCATTTAACCATTCTACTAAGTTAGTTGCTTCAAAATGGAAGAGAACATAGAATAAAAAACCGGATTTCATCAACATAAGCCCACTGCCATATGTCTTTCACTACGAGTGACTTTCTCTGACAGAATCAATAATGTGCAGAATATCATAAAAAATACATTCTATGGGTGACTGTTTCTGCAGAAGCATTACATGGAAGAAAAGCATATCCACACTCAGAATAAGATGCTATTCCAACAAGGACAAAGCTCTACCTTTTTCATAATAAAAGTGGTCCAATATAGTCAGTCTTCCATCAGGTCACTGGCTGATCACCCCTGGGAATGGTGCTATATCAGGTGTGCAACATTGGTTTTAGCTGTTGGCAGATTTGGCACTCAGAAAGAGCTGTAGCCGTGTCAGTCTTAGTATATGGGAATCCATACCGCTGTGGCCATTTTTAACTTTCATTACCCTATCATGATTGCTTTGTTCATGGGAAATGGCAGGGATGGCTAGGGGAAAAGGTTGACTATTAGCTACAGGATGGGTCATCCTACACACTTAACTATTGATTTCTTCCTTTCCTGGGGTTACTTTTTGGTAAGTTTATATGGTATAAAAATATCTTCACAAATTTTGCCTATTTACAGAGGTCTATGTACATATCTCTTCCCAAAATGTCTTTTTCATGAATTTTCCATCATACTTCTTGCATGCTTCTTCTGAATATCCAGTCAAATTACTGGTGATAGTCTACGAATTAATGTATAATCTTATTCTGGCCAATTTTTCTTCCAAACAAAATGTAAAAACATGTGCATAAGCCATGTTTTTGCTGATATGAAGGTATCCTTCAGGGGTGTCCCAGGAAGACTGGCAGCTGTCCACTTCTGGCTGGTCCCTGAAAAGGTGTAGAATCTTCTTTTAATCAGATTCTAGCCTTATCTTCTTCAGCCAACCTTCATAGGGCACATCCCATGAGAGAATACTTCCATGCTTGAGACAAGAAGATACTGCATTGGGTGAGAACCATATACATTTGGATGACATTTTTTCTTCTTTTTCCTTAGAGCTATTGAATTGTTGCTGGGAACCAAACCCTTGAAATTACCTGTTGTTCTAAGAGAACCTCATGAAATTATCTGCTGTTCTAGAAAAAACCTAGTCAGTTAAAGTACAGGGTTAAGAAAGGACATTCACTGTCGCAGATCCCAGGAACTCAAAGAAGTCTGGCATTTCCTGGGAACCCATTATGATAGTGGGATGGTCTTGGGCAATGAGGATTCGATAGTGGGATAGCCTTAAGCAATGGCCCTTGTCTAAACTTCCCATTTCACTGTGTCTTTATAACCTGCCGCCTGAAATTAAAGTTAGAGAGCTTGATCAGAACCCTAGACTTGCTCTCATTCTTTGTGTCTCTTGTCCCTTCATTCTTTCACCCCCTTTCCTAGGGTCTTGTAGAGTCCCCTCAGGCCAGGGCAAATTGTTTTAAAGCATAACGCATTTATTGCTACCTATTATTTAGTGGGACTTTGAGAAAAGCAATGATACTGTGGTCTTATTTCTCTTCTTTGAACAATTTTATATCCATATAGAAAGCATC
This sequence comes from Rhabdomys pumilio, assembly GCA_030674055.1. Taxonomy (NCBI): domain Eukaryota; kingdom Metazoa; phylum Chordata; class Mammalia; order Rodentia; family Muridae; genus Rhabdomys; species Rhabdomys pumilio. The sequence goes on from JANHMN010000003.1 coordinate 142,157,896, forward strand.
CTGGTCTTGCTCACTCTTGTCTTTCTTATCTCTCCTCACCTCCTGCTGATTATTTCTCATCTTATTCGATTATAATTAAATAAGAAATTATTTCAATCTTCCTATATTTGTTAAGATTTTCTTTTTGTCCTATTATGTGATCTATTCTCAACTAATAAATCTATTCTAGAAATCCTCGAAATTTCTATTCTTGAAACTCCTGTTGGTTGCTGGGAAGAATGTATTCTTTGTCTGAGTGGAATGTTCCATAGGTGTCAGTTACATCCACTTGATCTACAGTGTCATTTAACTTCAATGTTTCTGTTTGACCTTTTGTCTTAATAACTTATTAGTGAGAGTGGGATGTTGAAATCACTATTATTATATTGGGGTGAATTTGTGACTTCGTATCCAGTATTCTTTGTTTGTTGAGATTTGAAGCACCTGTGTTCAGAGCATAAATGTTTAGAGTTGTCATCTTCATGGATTGGTGCCTTAATCATTATCAATATATAATCAATATATAATTAATATATTTATTATTAATCAATTAATCAATATATAATTAATATAATTATATATTAATCAATATATAAGGTGGCCTTATCTCTTTTTAATGATTTGAGTTTGAAGACTATTTTTCTGGGAGGTAGAACAATGACACTATTATTTCTATATCTTCTAGTTGGTGTCTAGTGATAGAGGAATTGAGATAATTGATATCAAAGTTATTATTGAACAGTGCATATTAATTCTTCATTTTGTTGATTTTGTTATGTTTGGTGTTTTCATAGTCATCTTTTTATTTCAAAACTGTTATTATTGTGATGTTTAGTTTGTCTCTTCTACCCTCTTGGATGTGTTGATTCTTCTCTTTAGTCTGTATAATTCTTTCTAATACTCCTGTATGTACTAAGGGCTTGGTGGTTATGAATTCCTTTAGCCCATTTTAATCATGGAAAGTTTTACTTTCCCCCTCAATCATGATTTAAAATTTTTCTGGATTTGTAGCTGTGCTCTTTTAGAACTGGAAAATATCTTTTCAAGCCATTCTTGAATTTAGATTTTCTACTGAAAGGACAACTATTATTCAAATACCTGATTTGATAGTGGTCCTTAGTTACTGGTCTTTCTCTCTTGCAACTTTCAATATACTTTTCCTGTTTCGTATATTCAGGGTTTTACCAATAATATGACATATTCCCATTTCTGAGCCTGTTTATTTGGTGTTCTATGAGCCTCTTAAATTTGATAACACTCTCCTTTTCTAGATTTGAGAAAGGTTCTTCTATAATTTTACCGAAAATATTTCTCTGTCTTTGGTATGTCACTATTTTCCTTCTATGCTCCTGATTCTTAGATTTGGTCTTTTCATGTATTCAGAGAATTATTTCTCTACATTGAATGGTCCAGTTCCTGTACCTTGTCTTCAAGCTTTGATGTTCTGTTTTTCACATGATCCATTCTTTTGGTAAAGCTTTCTTCTAAGTTCTTTTTATTTTTTAACCTTTTTATAATTAGCTTCATTTCAGTTTTGGCTTTTTATTCAGTATTTCTATTTCTTTCTTGAGTACTTGTTTCACACCCTGAGTTCACTTGTTTATTTCATTCAACTGCTTGTGTTCCTTTAGAATTCATTCTTATTCTTTCAAATTTATTTATTCTTATTCTATTAAAAACATTCAGGAGTTATTTTGTGTCTCCTTTTAATTCCTTGAACACATTTATAGTTGCTTTCTAAATTTTTGTCTGGAACTTTATCTGTATGAATTTCATCATTTTTGAGTTGTAAAATTTGAAGATGATACAAATTTTTCTCGTTGCATATATATCTGTATATATACACATGCACATACATATACATATATATTGTGTGTGTTAGGATGTGTGGCTCTAGAGTTAGTTCATTGGTTCAGCCTTTCTGGACCACCTATGCTGAGCCAGCAATTGGGTCAGTGTTTGGTATTCCCTTAGGTTAGCTGGTCTCGACGAGGTTAAGTGATGCTTTAAGTTCAGTCATAGTGATACTTTGCACTGATTTGTGTGGTTACAGCTGGGATGACTCCCAACTTGGTTAGTTGGGTGCCTCTGACTTTATGGACGGAGTGCCTGGGGTGAGAAAGTACTAGGAGTGGGTTTCACGTGTTGGGCTATTTCTCTGTTTTACTTACTTGTGGCTTTAGTACCTGATTGAGTTCAATTATGTTGTATCATTTTCATTTGATAATTCAGTTTTGATGGACACATCCAACTTTTAGATGTAGTGGGTCAGCTAACACTCAGTTCATGATGGGCAGTTAGAGTTAATTTGGTAGCCTATTGTCCAACACTGTTTTCACTCAGCTGAAAGCACTCAAGAAATGTCTTTTAAAGAAAGAGTGTACAATTGCCTGCAGATTACAGAAGGACCATACTCCAAACTCCCAAGGTCCTTTGCAATGATTTGCTTATAGAAGACTGCCAAAGGCTCGAAACATTATTCATATCTGTCATTGACTTCCCAAGTACCACTGGATGTGTTGAGTCATGTGGCCCAATTTGTAGGACTCTCAGAACAGTTCTTATCATACACTGTACCTATTGAAGAGTCAATTGAGTCTCACTCAATACTAGTATATTTTCACATCTTTATGTACAGGCCAAAGCAACACACCTGTCCTGGTTAGTTCTTGTCAACTTGACATAACCAAGGGTCATTTGGGAAGAGCAAATATTGAGAAAATATCTTTATCAGATTTTCCTGTTGGCAAACTCGCAGGACCTTTCCCTGATTAATCATTAATGTAAGAGGGCCCAGTCCACTGTAAGCAGTGCCACTCCTGGGCATTAGGTCCTGGGTTGAATAATAATAATAATAATAATAATAATAATAATAATAATAATAATAATAAAAGCTGGGCAAGTCATAGGGAGCAAGCCAGTGAGCTGCTCTCCACCATTGCTTCTACTTCAGTGTCTGCCTCTAGGTTTCTGCCTTGAGCTCTTGCTCTGATGTCTTTAATGATTGACAGTGAGTGGACTATGCAAACCAAACAATCCTTTCTTCCCGAAGTTGCTTTGGTCATGGTGGGTTCATCACAGTAATAGAAAATAAACTCAGACAATATTCAAGTAGGAATGCGTTGCCTCCAGCTCCCAAATATGCCCACAACAACACATTGTGCTTCATAGTTGTCAGGAGGATGTAATAACAATTTATCCTTTCTCTTGGAAAGTGAATCTCTGCATGCCCTACATCACTGGAATCCTATAAATTGTACCGAGAAGGTCCTTGAAATTTAGTTGGGTTTATTTTCCATCTTCTTATATGCAAATGCTTTATCAACAAACCTGCAGTAATTACTACCTACCTTCAACTAGGTCTAATCAGCATAATGTCATTAATGTAATGGACCAGTATAATACTTGTGTAAGAAAAGTGATCAAGATTCCTATGAAATAAGTTATGACATGAGGTGGAGAATTAATAGACTCTCGAAGTGGGGCAAAGAAGGTGTATTTATGGCCTTGCCAGTACATTGCTTCTTTTGGGCTTATAGATAGACATGGGAAAAAAAAAAAGCTTTACTAGATCAATGATTGCATAACAGGTACCAGGAGGTGTGTTAATCGCTGAAGCAAGAAAACTACAGCTGGAGCAGCAGCTGCAATTTCAGTCATCACTTGGTTAATCTTAAAACAATCAACTCCTATAGTTATCCAAGAGTTGTAGTCTCTTGAATAGGCAAAATAGGAAAAGGAAATTATGGTGGCAACTGTCACCCTTAACATCTTTTGTTTCCTTGAAAATAAAATCTGATATGGATGTGATATTATATTAGTTCATTAGTTTCCTAGATAGAACCTTCACTATACTCCTCTTTGAAATCTGACATGGATGTGATATTGTTTTGGTTTATTATTTTTCTAGATAGAAGCAACTGTAATTGCTACCTACTACAATGGCCTCCACTTTATAGATCACAGAATCAATACAGGGATACCTCCAGCACTGAAGTTATGCATTCTGGGACTGGAAAAATAACCATAGGATGAACTCAGGGACCCACTCACTACTCTGTGAATCTGAACTTGGCTAACTATTGGTCAAGTGACCTCCTTAAGTGTCTACTTTTTTAAAAGGCTATTTATGCACTTTATCTATCTATCTATCTATCTATCTATCTATCTATCTATCTATCTATCTATCTGTGTTTTGTATTTGTGTGTTGGCAAGTGCCACATATGTGTGAGTACCTGCAGAGGTCATACAGTACAGGAGTGCTAGATGGAATTACAGGAGGCTGCAAGCCACCCTTCATGGGTGGTAGGAACCAAACTTTGGTCTTCTGGAAGGGCAGTAAATACTCTTAAACAAGGGGGGCATCCCTCAAGTCCCCAGAAGTTCCTATTTGGACTGGATGGCCACAGTGATGTTTATAGAATGAACACAATTCAAAACTGTTGTCTAGTAGGTCCTGAAAGTCTGATAATTTCCTTAAAGTATGCTTATTGTGGTAAAGGTCTCTTTGAGTAATAAAGAAAACTTATAGTAAAACTTTTTAGTTTGTGGCAAAGTTCTTACTTAAGGAATCTGGTGTTTCCTTCATCTGAGGGGTCTGAATATGTAACCCGTTAAAGCCTGAAAATTGGTTAAGAATTTCTATTTGTAGCCTTTTGTTTGTGATATGGAAGGCTTTTTTTTTTTTTTTTTTTTTTTTTTTTTTTTTTTTTTTTTTTTTTTTGCTTAAACAGATGAGGAGGAAATCAGTGAGTATCCAAGTCTGGGTATTCAAGTTTACTTTCTATGGCCAGGGCCATCTTGAAGAGGACGGTTTGTTTTAGCTTACAAGTTGTAGTTCATCATTGAGTGAAGCTATGGTAGGAACTCAAGGAAGAAACCTAAAGGCAGCAACTGAAGCAGAGCCCATGGAGGAATGCTGATTACTGGCTTGCTCAACCTACTTCCTTATGTAACCCAGGAGCACCTGTCCAGGAATGACACCTCCCACATCAATCATCAATCAAGAAAATACACAACAAACTTGCCCAAAAGCCAATCTGATGGAGATTTCTCAATTAAAGTACCCTTTGCACAGATGACCTTGGTTGTGTCACGTTGACAACAATCCAAACAACACAGTGCACTTTCAATTCATTTCACTTCTGGGAATAACGTGATGAGTAACTCAGCCCCAGAGGTGAACAGAAGTCAGATCTTTGCTTTGCCGTGCTATCCACCCACTTTCGGGTTTTAGCATTACTGCTTAGCCCTTGCTACACCTGAATCAATTTGGGTGTATTGCACTGTAGTTCCCCAGTTGAGTAGCTTCTATTCCCATAGTAAAATACATATATATTGATATATATATGTACATGAAACACACACACACACACACACACACACACACACACACACAAAGAAAAGCAATACTAGATACTTCAGCATGCTATGCTCCTCTTAAAAATCTGTATTGGTTAGAATGGAGGCTTGTTAGGTCAACTTGGATCTTCAAAGAAATTGGGTCTGGGACAGTGACATCGGCTTATTATGACACTTACCACAAATGCCAACAATGACCTGATGCTTAGGACCCACAAGATAGGAGAGAACTGACTTATGCAATTAGTTCTCTGTTATCTACACTCAAGCTATTACGGGCATGCCATGCACACACAAAATACAACACTTAAATGCAATCTTAAGACAAAAAATATGTATTAGGAGAAGGCATTCTGCATCCTCCTCCTGTGAAGAGGTAGATTTTTTACATGGTAAAATTCACACCAGCATTCAAATTTCCCAGAGCCTTCTTCAACAAGCATCTTCATTAGCCAACCAACTAAATAAGCTATCAGTACCTTTATCAGATGCGTTAGTTGGAACATTAAACCTAAAATCTCTGATCAATGGACCTATATCAGTAAATTCTGCCCAACTTAACTTCATTATTCTTCTACCATTATTTGATATACTACACTTAGAATCATAGTTTGCTCCAATAAGCCAATGAACAGAACTAAATTAAAAAGTAAAATTAGAAAAGATAAACTTTATTCAATGTAGCCATATTGGGAAACTGGACAAGGGGATCCAGTGACATCTCTCCCTCCAAGTCTATCCTTGGGGTCCTGACATGAGGGGAAACTTTGAATACAAGATATGAGGTATGTGTAATTAAGTGGTCCAGTCATGTGTGTTTCCTCACTCAGCTTTGGATCAGCTCCAAGTCTCTCCTGCAGCATCATCTACCAAGTTACAAATCTTTGTCAGGATGACATGTTTTTTTTCTGGATGCAAGTTCCTTTGCCACCTATGGACTTCAGATATTTCTTCAACAATAAGATACTCTTGGGAAATTGTAATTACTTGGGGTCCACTGTTTTAATAATCTGATAGCTGAAGAGAGGACAAAAAGGGTCTCTTCAGAATATATTCATTCTGTAATTTAGATTGGTTACCATCCCACAACTGTGACATCTTATTGCATGTGTATGTACTTGAATGAATTAGAAGACTCAGTAAGTTCTTCAAGTGTGTAGCGAGTGTACCTTCTTACAGGGTTCTCTGTGTCCTTCCTCTAGAGATTTGACTCTATCATAGGTCAAGAGAAAAACATGAGTGGTAAGGGTGGTCCGGAGGGACATCAGCATTGTTTTGCTTCTCTGACTCTTCAAGGAAAGCCATTCCACAGAAAAGGCAATGTTAATTCTTTCACAGAAGAGTGGATGGGATGAGCATTAGGGTAAAGATGTATCTGTCACTGAGGGTAGAGGCTCCATTTCCTCAGGTAAAATAAAATTGTCAGAAACAATCCTTCTCACTTGTTCTCATCCCAAATTATAAGAGCTTTTTTTTTTTTTTTTCTATCAATGTCTATGTTTTAAATGCAGACAGCCTTTGTGATTGATACACTTTCATTGTAAGGCGTTTGGCTCTGCAACCTTAGTCCTTTGGCTGTAATCTAGAGTAGACTTTGTGTGTTTTATGTTATGAAATTGGGAGAGAACATCTCTGAATTCATTCTTTTCCTTTGTTACTTTATTCAAAAAAGAAGTAAAGAACCAATATTGTCACATTCCTTAGTTTTCCAGGCGTGTTCAAAAGTGTTTGATGTAGATTACTAAATTCCTTGTCTCTCTCCATTGGTGTATTGAGATTATCAAATACACTTACATTACAGAGTTTTAAACAGTTCAGTCCATCAGTTAGTACTGTTTGAGCTATGAGTACAATCTTTAGCACCTTTGGGTGTTGTTGATAAAGGTTAGCTCCAGAAACAATGAATTTCATTAGAGCAGTTTATCCTTAAATTTTTTTCTTGGTTTTTCTTGGCTCATAGATTGAGGATATTTTCTAAGCCCTATTTATATTCAGGACTTAGTGTTCCAGGTTACTTTAGTGAACAGTAATTTTTTAGACAGCTCCCTACCAATTTCAGAAATAAGCAATTGATAAATTCTAAAAGAAATTCATTTGGGGCCAATTCTGAGTGTTCATCTTTGCACAACTGCAATCCACATGCTCCAACAAGGCTTTCATTATCTTAGTTCTCAAATTTTCAGGCTTCCATGGAGCATCCAAGAACAACCAGAGAATTAATGGATTCTACTCCCATATTCCTGGAGTGTTTAAAATTTTAACGTCTTTATTCATGTCCTTAAACTGAATTCCAAATGCAAATTTTCTTTTTGTTGTTCCACCATTAGAGATCCCTCTTTTCATTGTTTTCAAGTTTGGATACATGCCTTGGGTAGTTAGTGTTTTCTTCTTAAGGATTTTTCTCCCTGTGTCTATTTCTTACACTTGCTTGGGATTTCTTTCCCCTTTATTATCCAGGTACTTCTAGTCCTCTTAACAAACTGTAAAAATGCCTCTTTTAGATTTTTCCCTTTCTCCATCCCATCTTCCTGTGTAGTGAATTTGTAATCTCTGGAACACAGGTCATTACCCAGAATGCCAAATGTAGGTCAGTTGATGCTGCTGTGAAAAGCACAATAAGATAGGGAAGCATGCATTCTCCTTCTGCTTATTATAGAGAAAATACAAGCTACACAAAGCTTCTTTGAGAAAAATGGTGACTATTCTCTAGCTTTCACTATGGAGTAGCACTCTAAATAAGTATTGCAAAGCAAAACAAATATATAATAAATTGCATATGTAATGTTACTAGTATACTACAAAATATTTAAATTGATTATTTTTCTACCAATTTGTAGCATCAACTTTGCTACATACACAATTCTGACACCATCCATTGTTATATTGTTTTATAATATAATATAATATAATATAATATATTATAATATAATATAATTAGGTGAAATAGGTATATAGAAAACATAGTCAAGAATTATGCAGGGAGAGTTTTTAAGATTCCCAATTCTCTATAAGCTTGCTATTTGAAAGGCATGACTCAATCATTTTTTATTATTCTCCACATTGATGTAGACGCTTATTCTCATATTTGGAGTAAAGCTACTGATGGGGGGCTTGTCTCTAATAGATTAAGAAACTGCAGGAGTAGCAAGGTCTGACTACTGAGACTGGGACATAAGCTGTTGTTCTTCCCCCTTGCTCTGTTTGCCTTCCTCACTTTATGGGCCAGGCCAGTTACTAGTCATTTTACATTTACAGCCACGCAGTCCTGAGGAGAGCAAGGGACAAAGGCCATGCTTCTGAGATCTCTTGCCAGCTGCAGTGTGAGTCATCATCTTTGAAGCAGTGTTTGCAGGTCCGGGTGAAGGTGGGAAGATTGCAGGTTCAGTGTGTGCATTTTGACTGCAATTTCAAGATCTCTGAGCCAGTGCCAGCCAAACCTCTATCAAACTCCTAATCTACATAAATGGGAAAAATAAATGCATGTTGTTTCAGACTGTATCACTTTCAGCCCTAGCTGGAAGTAGAGCTCAGATTATACATTTCAAAAATAAAATTTGATTCTGGCAGTCCTGGTGTGGAATGAGAAAGGGTGTCTGTTTTCTTCCAAAATCAAGTTGTAGGTACTGTGTTTGGCATGGCTCTGAGCAGCCACCATGTGGGACATAATGTGTAAGAGGCCATGACCTGTCATGTCAGATAGTACTGAAATGGTGTGATAACTTTATCTAATTAATTCTTTAAATATAAAATTAAATTTAGGCAATAAGAAGGAAGAGAGTAAAGAAGGTCTGTTATAAGAAGCCATTGTAGTTTCAGAATTGGCTGAGGCAAACAGCCCCAAAGAAACACTGCAGGTTGGGTTGCTATGGTTGCTTTTCCTCACTGGCTGTTGCTTTGATGTGATGGCTGTTAGCCCTTAATTTGACCTCCAGTTGTGTGGCCAAATGTCTCCAGGCTATATAGATTGTAGCTACTTTTTGCCTATACTGTTCACTCGCTACATGGTGGCTTACTCATTACACAGTTGCTAAATGATAGCACTTCTTATTCGATATGTGATTCTCCCTCATTTTTGTTATAAGTTTTTCTTCTCTAAGGAAGACTCTAATTTTCATCTGTCATCACTTTGGACTCCATTCTACCTGTCTACTTGATTATTTACTTCTTTAGTCCCCAGGACTGCAGCTGGAACCTCCTGTTATCTGTTCAGCCACTGTGACACACTCTCACTGCACAATCAGCTTTAGGCACAAGTCCCTGCTACCAAGGACACTCGTTGAAAGCAATATTGTTTACAGAACAGAGTTGTTATGATTGCAATTAGGAGAGATGGATCACAGGTAGAAATGTAAAGGAAATCATCTCCCTTCAAGCTCCTTAATTCTTAAATACTCTTAGCACACTGACACCACGATTGTCTGACAGGACACAGGATTCCTACACTCTCTTTTCTTTATCCACTCTACTATGACATGAACTAGGTTAGAAGAAGTTTAGACTTCAAACTGTCAGATTTTAGGCACAAGTTCCAATGAGCTAAATGGGCATAGCTCTGTACCTGATAAATGTTCATTCAAAGACCACATTTATAGTAAAAGCTATAGTGTGTGTGTGTGTGTGTGTGTGTGTGTGTGTGTGTAAAAGTTTCTTAACACACTAACATGTATATGTACCCACAAGTTCCTGAAATTAAAAAAAATCATAACAGTGGAAAGCCTAACCCTGTTAAATTCTTGACTTTTTTTGTCTTGATTGTCCAAGTTACTTATTTACTTATTTTTCGGCCAACAAGCTAGGGTCTCACTGTATGACCCCACATGAACTGGAACTCTCTGTATAGGCCAGGCTGATCTTGAACTCACAGAGATCTACCTACCTCTGCCTCTGCTTCTCGAGCGCTGAGATTAAAGGTGTGCACCACCATGACTGACTTTCCAATTTACTTTTGAACTTATTTCTCTTTTTGCAGTTGGATTTGAAAAGTTGAATTACAAGTCTTGGTATATGTATATGGTCAGGAAACTGGGGGTTTTCTGTTACTTTTCACTTTGTGTGTTGCCCAGTCGTCTGGGATTTCTACTGCTGAACCAAACTTGATGAATTAAGACCCCGTGCAGAGTTTAAATTTGTGGGTGGTACAGCACGTGCAGCTCACAGATCTCACCTGAAGAGTCCCTGGAAGCAGGTGAGCAGTGGGAGTTTGTCCGCTTCTTACCTCACACGCCTGTGTATTGCATTTCCCCACTTAAAACTCTGTACCACCTCATCCTTAAGCCACATACCACCCCATTTGAATGGCCATGGCTTGTCATTGGTATATTATCTCTGCCCATGTGTGACAGTTCTGGTTGCCATTTACACTGCAGAACTTTAATTTAGGGACTTTCTACTGAGTTGGAGTTCCCTCGCAGTTTGTTGATCCAAATTTCAGAAGTCTTATTAACAGACTTCTCTGTTTTGCTCCAGAGTTGGGTAGAAGGCCTCACAGGTTGCTGTGAAATAGCTCCTATTTCTAAGTTGCATTTTCAACATGATGAAAAGTGACAATGGTTATATTTCGTTTTTCTGGAAAGGCTCTTCCCTAGGACATTTTAGCTGGAAAGAATAAATGAAAGAACTTTCTAGGTGTTGGACTAGAAATGTATGATGCTGTCCTTCAATCATTTATCTTTAAGAATCAATGATCATTTTGATACATATTTTTGTATTAAGAACGATAGGGTAGCATTTCTTTGGAAACTTTGCTATCTGTAGGATCTGGAACACATCTTCCTCCATAACTGCATAAGTTGAACACCTATATTATATATGGTCAAGTGGATTAAGTTATTTTATTAGTTATTTCTCTTGTTGCTATAACTAAACAGGACAGGAATGAAATCAATCGAGTAAAATCTCATTTCCCTTTTTCTCAATTGTAGTATGATTTTTCTTGAATATCATACTGTTGAATATTATTAAATCCAATAGTAGTGAGCTTGCATACTGTGGTGGTTTGAATGAGAATGACATCCATAGGCTCATGTATTTTTATGTTTGGTTTCCAGTCAGTAGACTGTTTAGAAAGGATTAGTTTTAACCTTGCTGGAGAAGGTGTATCATTGAGGGCTGGGGTTTGAGGTTTCAAGAGCTTATGCCAGGTTCAGTATTGCTTTCTCTGTGCTGTATGCTTGGGGAAAGGTGTAAGTTCTAAGGTACTGCTTCAGAGTCAGGCCTGCCTGTATGCTGCCATGCTTCCTACAATGATGGTCATAGACTCACCCTTTGAAAAATGTAAGCAAGCCCCCAATTAAGTACTTTCTTTATAAGGTGCCTTAGTCATGGTGTCTCTTCACAGCCATAGAACAGTAACTAAGACACACAGTGAACAGGCCAATTAACTGGCCAAGGACCACATAGTGAGATGATAGTAGCTCCAGACCTTTAGATTTTAAATTCCCATCTTCAAGGCCCATGTGTTTTTAAAAAACATTATTTAGCTGTTGTTCTGTCTTTGAGAGAGTAAACTTTGAACTGGGAAGTCAGTGAAAACTTAGATGAAATTAAAGTTCTCAACAGAGGAGTAAAGTGACAAAGCTCTCGGGGTGTGATGATTGAGCTTCCGATTGCTGGGATCGTTGAATTATATGAATTATAGATTATATTACAGATGTTATTTGTAGATAATGAATTTTTGAGACCATGAGGAAGGGATATTGCCACATTTGAATTTGCATGCCCCTCATCAAAGCCCACACGCTAAAGGATTTTTCCTCAAGGTCGTGCTGTAGATGTGGTGGCAACTTCTGGAAGTACAGCCTAGTGAGATAGCTTCTGCTTGTTGTGTGTTGTCTGTGTCACTGAAGCCCCAAGACCCTAGACTCCTTGTCGTCTTTGCATCCTGGACATGACGTGAATGGTTCTGCCACATTTGCTACCTCGATGGGCTGTCTTTCCATGGGTCCCAAAGCAACAATGCTAACTGGTTGTGAAATTATAGACATCACAATGAATAGGCTCACCTGATGATGTAGGGTGACAAGTTCTCAAATGCATAGCCAGTTGTAAATACCAAAGAAAGCCATGGGGAAGTCGTAGCCCCAGAGTCTGCAAGATCAGGAAAGAATGGCTATTTTAGCTTAAGGTATAAAGTTTGAATTCATACTGACTGCCCAGCATAAAGGCAGCGGAGCAGAAAGCATTCTCTCCTACTTAGCATTGTTTTTCTTATTCACACCTTCAAGAAATTGGAAGAAGCTCATCATTATCTGAGAGAGTATTTTGCTTTAGAAAGTCATCTACCTATTTAAATGTTTACGTCGTTCACAGCACCTTCCTACAGCAAGAAAATGTTAGCCAAATATAGTCACTCAAATAAGGAAGGGAACAGACTGAAGAATAAATCTGGAACAATGTCAAACAAATGTCTCCCTATTGGCAGAATTCTCTAAGTGTAAGTAGCAGGTTTTGGCCAAAGCAGCAGGGTAGCTGTGATATACCAGGACAAGAAACTTATGGGGGTGGAATGGTCTTTGCATAGATAGAGAGACCTAAATAGGTACTCTAGTGGGGTTCCAGGCTCATCCCCTTTTCAACTTTTCATAGCGAAGATAGCAGAAAGCAAATAGATTTAAAAGATACTAGGGATAATTTATGCTTTATGTTAAAGCAGATGAACAAAGTTGCTAACTATAAATACTAGAGTTACTAGAGGAGAAAACAGTTGGAAGGAAAGAAATGAATACAACATCCAGTTAAAATACAAACTGAACTGGGACACTGGCACTCTCATGCCCTGCATCATAGCTGTTATAAGCCCTGTTGCTAGCCTCTGTTGTTGAATTCAGGAAGGGTTCTATGTGGCTGTGTTGAATGTCAGCCACATACTGCCCACAGCTTCTTTATGGGTGGCAAACTCAGAATTGATTAGTGGTCTGTAGCACCAGTCAGATTGGAACAGAACTGGCTATAGTGATCAGAACAGCAGGGGTGGATATGATTAGTATTGTAGAACCATCTGAGTTACATCAATTGAAAAAAATGTTACAGGTAGCCAATAAGCAGCCAAGGGCAATTTATAACTCCAGAGGAAGCTACGGAAAATGTGGACTTGAAAATTTCCTCTTCATTGTTTCTCATGCGAACTTTTAGCATATAACTGTGAGTAACTAAAAGTATTTTCTTCTGCTTTCTCAATTAGCTTTTTTAGTAGTACACTTGAGAGTGCTGTTGTCTGATGTAAGTAGTTTAAGTATGTTAAGTGGTTCTTTAACCATACTATAGTGAGCACAGTGGGATACGTGCTTTCTGGAGAACTCAAAGGTACTGGATCTAAGTTCAAAGAGAAGTATTTCTCATTCTCATTCTAGGATATAACTTCATTTAAAATCTTTTAGGTTAAGAGTAAACTTTTAAAACGTTAGTTTTAAGAATTGAGACATGGGATGGAGCAATGGTTCAGCCACTACAGGTTAAGCTCACAACCCAAAATATAAGAATTGAGACACAAAACTAATACTGTAAGAACAGGTAATGTCTTGACCTAAGGGTTTTCTTTTTTGTACTCTGATTTCTTTTTGGGTGTGTTTTGCTAAGTTAAACTTGTTCTTTTTTTAACTATTTTTCATGTTAAAAGAAAGAAATTTTTATACACAAAAATATAAACTAGAATAAGAAACCATTTAGGAAATATAAGAAAACTCTTCATGAACATAAATTACAGATAAATTTAATGAAGTTATAAATTCAATATAATAAAACTAAAGAGATCTTTGTAAAGCTTAATGTGATGCAATAGGAGTTTTTATAGACAAGAAAACAAATTGAAATAAAAGCTATCATGATTATTTTTAAAAATGGAGAATGAACATACTCTAAATACAAGAGATAGAACAGTCACAACTGAAAACAGATCAATTTTAGGGAAATATGAGATGACTTTGGTGAATTCCAAGGAGAAAAGTTAGAATTATATCATTGGGGGGTTGGTGATGTTTCTGGAAGAAAAAGATGTTCAAATATGAGAGTTATGGCTACTTTTTTTTTTTTTTTCTTTTATCAACTTGACAGAAGCTAGAGTTATTTGGGAAGAAAATTTCAATTAAGAAAAATGTCCCCACTGGACTGGCCTGAGGGCAAGCCTCTGGTGTATTTTTTTGTAGAGAGACTCTCTTATCAGCAACACCTGTCAATAAAACAGCCTATAGGAAATAGGAGGTAGGACACTGGCAGGAAGAAAGAGGATTCTGGGAAATAGTGAGAGAATAAAAGAACACACACACACACACACACACACACACACACACACACACACACACAC
>JANHMN010000003.1:142172544-142242990 GCA_030674055.1 Rhabdomys pumilio
CACACACACACACACACACACACACACACACACACACACACACACACGGAGAGACAGGGAGGGAGATTTGAGAGAGATGCTAGGGGAAATGTTGAGGAGACACAAAGGATGAAGCAGACTGAAGGAGAGGTAAGTAGCCAAGTGTTTGAATGGGTTAAATAACTTACAAGTTAGTCAGGGAATGAGCCAAAACTTGTGGCCAAAGCATTTAATAATAAATCATTAGTCTTAGATGCATCATTTCAAGAGCAGGGGCTGGGAAGAAAAATAATAATTATTATTATTATTAATTTTTTACATTTTTTCGATTGATGATTGATGTGGGAGGTCTCAGATCACCATAGGCTGTGTCACTCCTGGCCTTGTGGTCCTGGGTGCTATAAGATAAAGAGCTAGGCAAAGGATGAGGAGCAAGCCAGTAGGTAGCACTTTCTTATTCTCTCTCCATGGGATCCTGACTCCAGGTTCCTGCCCTGCAAGAGTTTGTATCCCAACTGCCTTCTTTGATATGGAAGTGTAAGCCAAATTAACCCTCTCTTCCCCAAGTTGCTTTTAGTTATGTTGTCTTTATCACAGCATACAAATCTAATCTAAGACAGATGTCATCTACCACAGTACAAAGAACAGAGAAAACAGGAAAAGTTTTAGAAGACGAATAAATTAAAAAAAAAAAAACATATCAACATCCAAAGACTCTTTCATGTTATGAGTATTTTGTATTGAATGGTAAATATTACGGTGACTCTTGAAGTGAGTATTGAGATTTAATGTTGTTAAATAAGCAACCACAGGGGCAAAAATTATGTACAAGTAAGGATAATCAGACTGACTTCAACCCAGTGCTGTTCAGTCCTAAGTATTACAGACTTCAGAGAGAAGCCATTGGTGACCCAGAACTGTCAAGCCCAGTTATGCTGCCACGCTAAGAGGAAAGCCATGGGAAGATACTTCCAAGTGGATGAGACTTTGGGAATACAACACCCCAGGGGCTTCTTTAAAGCACTTCATAGTGATTTCATCTATCTCACAGTAAAGACTTACCATGTTGGGGGTGGGGGGAAGACTAGACTCTGATATAATTAGGGGGCAGAGAAAGAAATTGTAGAATAAGTATAAAAACTAGACCATTATTTATAGTATAAAAGTCAGTTAACAAATAGATACAAGGGACAACAATTTTAATTTCTTGGTTGTTTCCCACAGTCTGCTTTTAAAAAATAGACAGACCTCATTTAAGAGCAAAACTGTGTAGAGAAAGTATGGGGTTCTCTCACTTACCACCTGCCTCCCAGTACCCTGCAATACAGGGCAGAGCAGATTTGTCCCGACTAAGTGCCTTACACTTGCCCGCTGCTAATACTCAAATCCAGCACTTCCAGTGCACTCATGGTATTGTACATGTATGAATCTGGGAACATGTGGAGTATGTTGATCACTACAGTATCACATGGGACCCTCTCACTGTTCTGAAAACCCTTGTATTCTTCCTATTTATCATTTTTTTCCCTTCAAACTTCAATAGGCATTGAGCTTCTCATGGTACTGGTAGTTGTGGATTTCCCATACTTTTATGTATTTGGGATAATTTGCAGCATGCAGACTTTATGGATTGGTTTCTTTCACTCACTAAGATGTGCTTACTAGCACTTGTCTCCTTAATGCAAATGCTCAACAGTATCCTGTTGTTTTATTTTGGCACCATTCGGTTTCTGTAGTCATCTACAAGGGATATCTCAGTTCCTTCTAAATTTTGTGTGTGAACATAAAAATTTCACCTTTGGAAAAACACTGAAAGATTTGATTGCCAGATTTTCTGATAAGAATGTACAGTTTCATAAGAAATTGTTTCTCCAGGTGGCTGTAATTTGCATTCCCACCAGCAATGAGTGAGCATTCCCATTGCTCCACAACCTTATCAACATCTGCTGTTGTCAGTATTATAGATTAGGAAATTTTTATAGAGGTAGTGGTAGCTCATTACTGTTTAAAATGCTGTTCTTTTATGACACGTTGTTTTGAAAACTCATTTATATGTTAATTTTGCCACCTATGCAACATCTTTGCAGAGGGATCTTAATAGACTTTTATTCATTTAAATTAAATTTGTTCATTTTTCTGATAGCTGTAATACTTATTTGCTTGTTTGTTTGTTTGTTTGTTTTCAGTTTTTCCAGCTCTGAGTTGTTTGGATGATGTGACAATTTCTAAATGTCTCATCTCTGGATCAGAAGCCAGCAGTTCATACTCTGCTTTTGAAAGTAAAATGAGAACAACACAAATTGCTTTTAGTATCCTTTCCCCATAGGCCAGCAGTTCTCTCTGTTATATTTTTCTGCCCAAGTAGTATAATATTTTATATTTACAAAAAAGAAGTCTGCCTCCAGTCAATATCTTTTGTATCTGCTCACCCAACAGACCGATTCACTCAGGTTTGTGCTTGGCACTTCAACAGAATACCAGAAGCAGCCTCCCCCACCTTCTACACCTCCTGTGGATTTCAAAGACCATCCCTTCCAGGTCCCCCTATTCCTACTAATTGCTGCATCCCAGCCTCCAACACTAGCAGGCATTCCCTGGAACTACACTAGTTCAGCAGACCAGCAAAACAAACAACACACAGTCATCCTATTCTCTGAAAATTTAGAGAGGAATCAGAAACCAAGGAACAAAACACACTGAACAAAGACAAACCAAGAATTCCACGTTCTTATGAGGCCAGCACCTAGACCTCAAACCCAGATACCTAGATGCCAACATAAAAGCACAATCAATAAAAGCCAGGTGTCTCCCCTAGAGCCCAGCTATCCTACCACAGCATACCCTGAATATTTCAACATATCTGGATCACAAGAAAAAGACCTTAAAACTAACTATATGAAGATGATAAAGGTCCTTAAAGAGGAAATTAAAAAAAAAATCACTTAAAGAAATCCAGGAAATTATCTCATATTATCTCATTAAATACAAAAAAGGCCCTTGACAAAATCCAACACCCCTTCAATAAAAGTCCTGAAAAGATTCTGGATACAAGTGAAATACCTAAACATATTGAACATAATTTAAAGTAAGTCTATAACCAATATCAACTTAAATGGAAAGAAACTCAAAGCAATTCCATTAAAATCAGAACAAGACAAGGTGGTCCACTTTCTAGATATCTGTTCAATATTGTATTTGAAGTTTTGGCTACAGCAATAAGACAACTGAAGGAAGAAATCAAAGTATCATCATTTGCAGGTTATATGATAGTATATATAAGTGACTCTAAAAATTCCATAAGGGAATGTCTACTGCAGATAAACACTTACAACAATGCGGCTAAATACAAGATTCATTGAAAAAACAGTTAATCTTATATACAAATGACACACAGACTGAGAAATAAATCAAGGAACAACACCTTTCAGAATAGCCTCAAATAATATAAAAATATTGGGGTAACCAACCAAGTACATGGCAAAAATTTCAAGTCTTTGAATAAAAAACTTGAAGAAAGTATCAGAAGATAGAAAGATCTCTCATGCTCATGGATTGGTATTAACATAGCAAAAATGACCATCCTACCAAAAGCAATCTACAGATGCAATGAAATCCCCATCAAAAATTTAACACAAATTTTTACAGAACTTGAAAGAACAATTCTCAACTTTAATCAGAAAACAAACAAACAAGCAACAGACAGAGATCTAAATCAATCCTGAATAATAAAAGAACTGCTGGAGATATCACCATCCATGATTTTAAGTTGTACTACAGAGCTTTAGTAATAAAAATACATGGCACTGCCATTAGAAAAAAAAAAAAAAAAGCAGGTTGATCAATAGAATTGAATGGAAGATCCAGACATATATCCACACATATATGGACACCTAACTTTTGATAATGAAGCCAGAAATACACACTGGACAAAAGACAGCATCTTCAAAAAATGGTGCTTGTCAAACTGGATAGCTGCATGTAGAAGAATGCAAATAGATACACATTTGTCACCCTGCACAAAAGTCAAGTGTAAGTGGGTGCAAAACCTCAACATAATAACTGAACCTGACAGAAGAGAAAGTGAGGAATGATCTTGAACTCATTGGCACAAGAAACAACTTTATGAACAGAATAATCAAGCCCAGGCCCTAAGATCAACAATTAGTAAATGGGACCTCAAAAAGTTGAAAAGCTTCTGTATGGCAAAGAACACCACCAATCAGACAAGGAGACGATCTACAGAAAGGAGAAAAGATTTTACTAACTCCAGATTTCATAGAGGACTAATACCCAAAATACATAAAGAACTCAGGAAAGTAGATATCAAAAACTAAAATAATACAATTGAAACCGGGGTACAGGTCTAAACAGAGAATTCTCAACAGGAATCTTGAATGGTTGAGAAACAAAGAAATGTTCAATGTCCTTAGCCATCAGGGAAATGTAAACTTAAAACTTTGAGATTCCATTTTACACCTGTCAGAATGGCTAAGATCAATAACACAAGTGACAGCTTATGCTGGTGAGGATGTGAAACAAGGAGAACACTCTTCCATTGCTGGCAAGATTGCAAACTTGTACAACTACTGTGGAAATCAACATACCAATTTCTCAGAAAATTAGGAATTGATCTACCTCAAGACCCAACTCTGTCCTACCAGAAAAAAAAACTTGCTAAACTACTACAAACTATAAATAGATGTCCCTCAATTAAAGAATGTATAAAGAAAATTTACACTATGGAATATTACTTAGCTGTTAAAAATGACATCATGTAATTTTTAGCTAAGTGGATGCAAGTAGAAACAAACAAACAAACAAACAACAACCTCCTGAGTGAGGTATCCCAGACTTAGAATGACAAATAATGTTTGTATTCACTTATTAGTGGATACTATTTGTTAAGTAAATGATAATCAAAGTACAATCTATAGACCCAAAGAGGTTAGCTAAAAAGGAAGGCTTTAGGGAGAATGCATGGAACTCCCTGGGAAGGGTAAATAGGATAGATTTTTGCAGGTGGACTGGGGGCCTGTTTGAATGAGAGAGAGAGATGAATCAGATATGTGGGGAGAGATGGTATGGGTATAGAGAACATGGAGAGTGTCATCTAGAATTCGGGTCATTGGGTGGGGGGCAGTGTGGAAACCTAATACAAAGAAAACTTCCTGAAATATATGAGAGTGATCCCAGTGATGACTTCAAGTAATGGAGAATATGAAGTCTGAACTAGCCGTCTCTTGTAGCCAGGTTGCCTTTGTTGTCTGAGGGGGTCCTGTGGAGATTCCCCAAACAGCCCAGGATGATGCTTGGACAGAAATTGTTCCCCACAAACTTACAGCAGGGCCCCATTACCAAGGACAATATTCACACAGCTCATTGAACATGGAAAGGTCAAGTTGGTGCCTGCAAGGGGCCTTCATTCTTCTATCCTCTTTGGTACAGAGAGGTACTCTGTAGGCTACTGAAAGATAATTCAGACACTAACTGATCCACAAAACCTTTGACCTACTATCTGTCCTGCCTGCAATATGTGCTGAGCAATGGTGGCACAGAACTTGTGGGAGTGGCTAACCAATGTCTTATTTAACTTGAGGACCACTCCATGAGAGAAAATCTATGTCCAACGCTGCTAGGATGGCAAGGAGGGAATCAGAGACTCGATAGCCCAAAGATCTAGGGTAGAACCAAACACAAGAAAATCATTGAAATGATTTCTGTTTATACTCATAGACTTCTGCCTTGTCCAGTCATTATCAGAGAGATGTCCTCTCACAGTAGATGGGAAGGGTTGCAGAGATTCACAGCCAGATATTATGTAGAGAGAAAGTTTATATTGGAAGTCTCCATAAGGTTCCTCCCCTCAGAGCTTGAGTAGTCCAATGGAAGAAGAGTGGAAAGATTGTAGGAGCCAGATGTGATGAAAGACAACAGAATACAGTCCATTGAATCAGTTAAGCAGGAAGCATGGGCTCACAAAGACTGAAGCAGCAAGCATTGGGCCTGTAGGAGTCTTCACCAGGTCCATGTGGATATGTTGTGGATGTTTGCTTGGTGTTTTTGTAGGACTTCTAAATGTGGGAGCAGGTGTATCTTTGACTTTTTCCCCAACATAATATGTCTACTGATAATTTGGGACTTTTACATAATCACACTCACTTCCCAGTCCTCTAAGATCCACTCCTCCTTGTGACTACCTCCCTCAAAAAAGAAAAGTAAGAAACAAAACAACAAATCCAACAACACAAGTCTAATTTGTGTTGCCCATATACTCACTGAAGCATGGTAAAACTTCCACTGGCCCACCCGTTAGAAAATGGAGTCCTTCCCCACTTGTACCATATCAGAGCCATCAACTGTGGGGAGATACACATTTTAGCATCTTTTTTACAAATTTTAAGAGATCTCTTTGGTGATTTCCTGTCTAAGCTGTTACTTTTTGGGGGTGGGGGCTGAGGTGGACTTAGGGGTTGTCACAGAAGCCTTCTATGACAGTTTCTCAACTGTGAATCTGCAGTCATCAATATTCATGCAAAAGTAAGTAGCTTTCTTGCCTTTTACAGTCAGTGGGAACACAGATCATGGACTTGGACATGGTTACTTATGACAGCATGGACCATGAATATCCACATGGCCTTTATTGCCAGCACATGCCATGGCATGTATGGTCTCTGGTGGCATAGACAACAGACTTCAACGTGACTCCTAGCTGCTGAAGGATCACGGACCCCAACATGGCCCTTGTAGGCAGCCACAAACCACAGATGTCAATATTGATTCAGGTGGCAGCACAGATTATGGACATCTTCATGGCCTTTGGTAGTAACACAGACCAGAGGAATCAACCATACTCCAGGCTGCGTGCGGATCAAGAACTTCAACATGGCTCTTGGTAGCACCATGGAGCTCAGACAGTTGCATGGCCCCCTGCAGCAGCAGAGATTATGGATATCTACATGGCCTCTAGCTGCAGTCCAGACTATAGACAACCACCTGAACATGCCCTCAACATGGCCTAGGGTAGCTGTCCGATTCACAGCATGGCCTTTGAGGTCAGCATGGACCATGGAGATCTTTCAAAGAGGTCCAATCCAGAAAATAAGCCAATCTTGTCCTTGGATATTATGTTGTTGCTCAGAGTCAGAGTGATTGTGTTGCTGGACAGCATGTTCAGGGGCTGAGTCCGTGCAAGGTCCTAGCTGCTGTATACCACCCTGCAAAACCTACTTGGAACAACATGTTTCCCTATCTACTGTAGCCTTCTCTCACACCTGTGACTTCCAGTTGTGTCGCTAGCTCCGTCTGTCTCCATCATGAACACTGAGCCATTCTTCCATCTTTCCTACCTCTTCATTTCATATTTGTCCATCATAGTGGCTTTGGAAACTGCAGTGTGTCACATAGTATATTTCTTTTGGCCCAAATAGCTTTATATGCAAATATTCATTGTAATGTGTTTTGGTCTGCTTCAAGGTTTCTGACACACCATAAATACTGGACCATCACGACGATTCACCTCAGATATTCTGCTATTGCCTAGAGTCTGGTGAGGTTGTGGCTAGGCAGAGCATCTGTGCACAGTTTCCATGCAAGCTTCTGGTTGTTGCATCCCTCACCATCCTCAACACTCCCAGGGCGTGTAGCCTCTGGGCATCATCACTCCTCCTCCCACCCCCACCAACTTTCCTAGTAGGGTAAACAGCTCAGGCTGTAATGACAGAAGCTCACTGCTAGGGCCCCTGCTAGTGGGCATAGGACAGCTCTGTTTAGTAATGACATCTGATTCTGTGATATGAGGTCCTTTACCTGCTCCAGCAGCTTGAAGGTAGGGTAGATGTTGAGGTGGACTGACTCAAAATGTTGGATCTGGGCCTGAATGGCAGCCGAGTTGGTCAATCCAGGCCTTCGTGGTGGAGTCCATCCATGTGGGCCTTGTATCTTTGACTCTTTTGCTTGCTCTTGGGGGACTCTTTTCCTTCTTGTTGGGTTGCTTTGTCCAGTCTTGGTGTGAGGGCTTTTGCCTTGTCTTCTTGTATTTTGTTTTCTCCTATTTGGCTGTTGCCTCGGAGTTGAAGGGGTGGGGAGCTAATCTAATTTGAAAGGAGACAGAGAGGGAAGTGGATCCAAGAAAGAGAGAAGGAATGGGAGGGATCAGAGACAAGTGGAGAGAGGGAAAACTGTGGTTCAGATGTATGGAAGGATCATCTATTAAACAAAACAAAACACCCCCCAAACAAACAAACAAACAAACAAACAACAAAGCTATTTTTAATGCTCTTTATTATCTTTTTCTGTTATAATGTTCATTTATCTTCTCATTGCACTGTGTGAAAGAAAAGACATGAGTCACTGTTTCTGTGTCTGGAGGGTGGCATTCTCAGTATGTTTTGGCTTTTATTCCTATATGCTTATTTTTATAAACTACATATATATCAACTTATGAAAACAATATGTACTTATAAGAGAAATAACACAACAAGCTAGATTTGTGAGCCCATAATGTGGAGAGTCACAAGTACATCTGTAAATTTCCACTCTTGGTTGTAAAGAACATAGAATTAGTTTATGAATGGGTTTCTGTTTCAGTAGCCTTCAGCCATAGCATGCTGCTATCAATGAGGGCTTGCCAGGCCTTTGACCAGAGTCCTGAGACTTTGTGGAGTTGGAAACCTCTTTACGTGTCTGATTCTATTCTTTCCCAAAATTACAAGCGTTGTGCAGAATATTATTATTATTAGAAAGCTGTAATTTTATTTCAAACATATAGAAAAGAATAAAAATAATAGAATGGATACCCATGTATGCAACATGCATAAATCAGAGCATTTGCCTCTTTTGCTTCAGATCTTAAAGAATGATGTGTTTTGGGCCTGCTGTGGTAAAGGATGACAGTGATCCCAGCACTTGGAGGCACTGGCTGGGAGAAGGAAAATGAATTGAAAGCCAGCTTCAGCTTTATGAGTTTGAAGACTGCTTAGGACTATATGAAGTCTTATCTTAAAAGACAAAAACCAACCAAACAAAATCAGAGAAACAATGACATACTTTGAATATGCTTGCCTTCTAGAATTAGATTCTAATTAAATTATTGTCCCCTAATTAAAATTTTTTTTCAGAAAGTGGTTTTTCCTTTTCTTCATGCTCCTGACTTTTACTTCTAGTCAGGTATATTTTTGTTAAAGTAATTTTAGAATTAAGAACTTAAAAAAAATAAGCGTACAATTTATATGTGTCCCAGGATATATTGGATATGATTGATATCTTCCTATTCCTAGTAAACAGTGTTTTGTCCATTTGTCTAATATAGTTGTGGTTTATGACATATGGCAGGATTTGTTGTCAACGTCAAAAATACCAGAAAGATTAAGTCTCAAGTCCAACCTTGAGAAACCTCTTTAAAATTCAAAACTCACCATCAACTATTAATAACATTCATTCCTGGTTCGCAGTAAGCATGAAAACAATGCATTTCATTTTCAGGTGAAGGGAACTTGGGAGCCTTCACAGATTTGACCATCCTGTAGGATTGTACCACTTTGCATTCTGAAGCTGGAACTCCTACTGGTAAAAAGAAAACAACATAAGACATATGTCTTGCTTCATGTGAGAAAAATAAACCCAGTTGGAAATGACAGTTTTATGGGCCTGGACCACACTACTGCACAATCAACGTTAAAAGTTAGAAATTTGTTTTTGGTTAGAAAGAGATTTTTTTGTATTTTAATGACTATTAAATACCCTTTAACCAATATGGCAAGAAGGAGATGATTGTGCAGAGTTAGGATAGGACCTAGCAACTAGCAACCTCCTTAACATTAATTCTACTCTGACTGGAGCTCATTAAAGTTTAAAGTTGAGAGTTCCAGAGAATGATTAGGAAGATCAAGTTCTCTTTAGGATCCCAAACACTTCTTGACCAAAATGCATAAGTCACTGAGTGAAGTCCTTCCCAGGACTTAGGAAATGTATGATCACAGGAGTCTGTATGAAATTCTCAGCACAGACGCCAAGAGATGGAGAAGCAGAGGAGCCTGGCTCCTCTTGAAAGCTGAGGAATATGTAGTGAGAAGATGCCATGATTTTGAGTTAAGGGACAGCATGTAGCTAAATCAGAGGAGGGGGTTAAGGGCATGGAAGCAGTGATATGTAGCTACAGCCTGCCTTTCTCTGAGAATTCCTTTAGATGGCATCTGATTAGTCTTTGCAACGTGCAGGAGTGACACTGAGGTTACTGCTCCCATTCAAACAGCAGAGATCACTTTGCTCTGGGACAGGGCACAAGCTCTGAATGGCACATTAGGAGTGAGATTCTTTCCACATTAAAGTCATTTGTGTCTACCGTCCCATTCAACAGACAAGAATTCTAGTGTTCTGAAAGCTAGTAGGAAACCTGAAAAAACGGTTTGTCATTAACTAAATTTTCATTTCTAAGCCGACAGTTTTTCTTTTCATGTGAGGCATAGTCTAATTACAACAAAGCCCACAATGAAAGAAAATACTTCATATTACATTAGAGTTAAAATCGAGGTTCATAGAGTCTGAGGAAGCACCCGCCTTCAACCAGGAAGAAATAGTCGAAGTATAAACCAATTATTCTTTACTATGTCAATTGCTTTTTTTCTTTGCCATGACAAAATATCTGAAAAGAAAAAAAAATAATCGAAGGAAAGAAGACTGATTCTTTCGGGTTGTAGTTTGAGGGTATGGTTCATTATGATGGGAAAGGCATGACAGTGAGATCAGCTCTAGCTAGTTATGTCTTCAGTTGGGAAGCAGAGCTAGATACTGGCACTCAGCTCCCTTTCTCCTTTACATCCAGTTCATCCATAGGGCCACACACATTCAGGGTAATCTTGCCTGTAATCTAGCTTCTCTGGAAACACCTTTACAACCATAGCTAAAGATATGACTCCAACTTTAGTCAAGTTGGCAGTGAAGACTATGTATCCCTTAAACTCGCATGCCTCGATACAACGCAGAATAAGATGTCTAACCTCTGTTTCCTGAGTTGAAAAGGACTTCTCCGGGCTAGAAATAAACTAAGCATCCTGAAAGATTCTTTATTTGGCCCAAGTCACTTCTCTGAACATTTTTGCTAACAGTGGTTGATTTCTATAGCTCTACACTGTCTGGTAACTTCACCCAAAGATCTGCATTTTCTAACACTAGGTTTCACGTGTTTTAACCTGAGAAACTCCTCACTATTCTGAAACTTCAGTTTGGCAATTTCTTCTTGTAAATACTTTGCAAGTCTCATAATAGGTGAGGGGACCTTCTTGTGTGTTCATCAAGCTTTGACCACCACCACTACAGCATTGTATGCTCTGTGTCTGTAATGCCGACTCTCCAGATGTTACAGGATTCTCACACTGAGGAGCAGGACACTGGGCATTTTCTTCTGAGAAGCAGTCTACTGGGGGTGCTGACACACAGGCTCACATTGGATTAATACTCAAAGGTTAGAGACCCAAGTACAGTAAAGTTGTGTCTTTTACATTATTTTACTTTCTTTGTCTTTCATGTTTGGCAACATGATAACTAGATTAGGTGTCCCCAAACTACAGAAAAGTGATATTGAAAATGGCTAGGATGTGAGGAAGGAGAATCACCTGGGACACCTAGCAATGTTGCACATATGCACAAAGAGACTGGTTAGACCACATTGCGGTTTCTTTATTTTTCTCTTCTGGGTCCAGGAAGACT
This sequence comes from Rhabdomys pumilio, assembly GCA_030674055.1. NCBI lineage: Eukaryota > Metazoa > Chordata > Mammalia > Rodentia > Muridae > Rhabdomys > Rhabdomys pumilio. Next base: position 142,184,227 of record JANHMN010000003.1, read on the forward strand.
ACAGAAAGTTTGTCAAGGCTTTTATTCTTTGTTCACAGGTGAAGATTCTCCACATGACCAGATAACACTTTATATTCAGTGTTGGCAGAAGTAGAAGTTCATTAAAATTTATAAAATTGAATATTTTCAAAAAGGAATGCACAGATTCAACCCACCCTTTATCAAAAACTCAATGGCATTCTCTATAGAAGTAGAAAATATAATTCTAAAATTCTAAAATTATCCCAGAAAGACCAAAAAAAATCATGGTCAGTCAAAGCAACCCTATTGTGCTATGATTTCTTCCAAATTTAAATATTCTCTCCTGGAGGGAGGAAGGAAAAAGGAGGCTCAGAAAGTAAACAAAAACACAAGTACAGGAAACTGGAAACTTACAGGACCCACCTGGTCTCTTTCCAAGATTATACAAGAACACTTGCTGGTAAGATGAGATGCTCTTGTTGGCTAGTCATGCAAGGAGAGCCAGGGATGCAGTGTTCATAAATTATTACAACATGAAGGTGGGCTTTGTAGTTTCAATAGCCCTTGAGTAATTCATGCTCTCTAAATCACTCCAATACACTCACTGGTTCACAAATTTGGTCCATCACTGCTGTGCTATCTGGATGGATAGATGCTTGTTCATGTCTTCCAAGAAAAGGCTATTCAACAAAACAGCTAATCTCAAATATGTAACAGAGCCATAATGTCAAATAGAAACACAGCATAAAAACAGAGATGTAGATCTAATAAGCAAAATATAGGATCTCAGAAATAAATCCACCCTGCTCTAGTCAATTGCTCTTTTAACCAAGAGCAAAACAGACAGTGGATAAAAGAATCTATTCAATAACTGGTGCTGGCAAGATTGGGTATCCACATGTAGATGAGTGAACGTATATCCAAGTCTCTCTTATTGCATTTAAGTCAAATTCAAAATGGATAAAAGATCTCAATTTAAAACTTGAATAACTGAAAGCACTACAGAAAAACACTTTGAGACCTAGGCACAGCCAAGAATTTTCTGAAAAGGATTCCAATAGTCTAAGAGATAGCCCTAAGAATGACAAATAGCAGAACATTAGATTAAAAGGCATCTGCACAGCAGAGCAAAAAGACAGATGCAGAATGAGAGAAAATCTTTGCCAGGTATACCACAGATAGGGGATTAATACCTAGAACATGTAAAGAATTGTAAAAATTAACTATCAGTAGCAAAACAAATGACACCCCCTCCTCATACACAAACCAAAGTCTGCCAGGCAATAAATAAACTAATGATCTGAACAGAGAGTTCTAAAGAGAAGAGCTATAAGTGATCGGTAAACATTTAAAAAAAAATTCAACTTCTTAGCAATCAGGAAAATGCAAATCAAAACTATTGTAAAAGTCCATGCTAGTCTAGTCAGGATGGCTTACAGCAAGAAACAAATGACAACAAATACTCTTTAGAAAATGGGTAAAGGAAAATCTTTATTCACTGTTAGTGGGAGTGTAAACTGGTGCAGCCATGACAAAAAATGGTATGAAAGTTTCTTAAAAACTAAAATTAGGATTATTGTACGACCCGGCTATATTATTCCTGGGTATAGATCTGAAGGACTCTGCATCCTACCACAGAAAGACTTGTACGACCTGTGTGAAGTTACACTGTTTACAGCAGTAAGGAAATAGATTCATCTCGATGTCCATCAACAGAGGAACGGATAATGAAAATGTGGTACACTCAGCCACCAAGGAGAATGAAATCATGACGTTTTCAAGAAAAATAGAGATCTGGAAAATTATTATATTGTGAGATGACTCAGATTCAGAAAGACAAATACCTCATGATCTCTCTCATATTCAGATCCTAGATTTGAATTATTATATATGTGCATATTAGAGAAGTCATGAAGCTAGAAAAGGGGAGAAAGGTTTTGAGGGAATGGATGAGCGCTATAGAACGCATGTAAAAGAAGAATGGAAAGGAGGCTACTGAGAATGGCAGGCTACAAGTCGGAGGTAGGAGGGTGATGGGGGACAGTGAGGGAGGGCAATTTTCAAAACAGTACATTTAAAAGTATTCCATAAGGAAGCCCATTATTTTGCTAATTAAAAATGGACAAATAAACTAATCTTGAATGAATCCTGACCCTTCTGTCATTTCCACTACCCACTCTCTCATACTTGCCCTAGACCCTGGCCTTCTTTTAAGAAAGCAGCTGGCCTTGACGACCTTTTGTCTGTGAGGATGATCAGTTTTGGAATAATTTCATTTCCAAGTTATAACAACAGAGCTAGATACCCCCATGGAGCTGCTGTCAGAAGCTGTTCTCTGAGACATTTTGTTCCTGAGTTTCCTGGCTATTCTGTTCAGCCCTGGCATCCCCTAATCTCTTCTGATTCTGGGGAATCTCTTCAGAGCCAATCCCCATATTGCCCACATGGCTCTCCATCAGTCCAGCTAGGGGCCTTCTTGATTTCTTTTCAGACATTGCTTCATACATTTCAGTGTGAATTGGATTCTCCAGTCTCTCCCTCACTAGCCAGTGAACTTGACTGTAGTCTGCTCTAGGAGACTAGCTGAAGACACTCAGGTAGCCTGGGGTGGGTAAATATGCCTGTCCCTTCTGTTTCCAGCTCCCCTTCTGAACCTATTCCAAAGCTCTTTCTAATTTTACCTTTCCTTCCTGAAGATTCCTATGCAATGTCTTTCTTTCCCAGGACTCCCACTTTTCTTCTTCCTCTGAAGTACAGTAGTACTTAAGTCTGTGTCTGTTGTGTTCTTATCCACTTGCAGGGGTGTTATTTAACTCAGTCTTCGTGTTAAGGCTTCCTTTGGATAAACAGCTTGAATAGAAGTGACAACAAGCAATGTTATCGAAGATACTGTTAATGCCATTGTTGTTGGAGCTCAGAGTGAAGACGGCAGATGGAGCACGGCCTCATAGTCCCTATTCTCAACTGATTTCTTATTTCCTAGTAATCAGAATAGGCAAAGCTAGTGAACATTTTCATCTGGGAGAAAAGAAAATCCCTAAGAACTCAGCAGTCACAGTCTTAATAAAGTATATTTAACAACGTGTAGTTTTTACATAACGTGTTAGCATTATTCATAAGGGGAGAGAGGCAACAAAAGCGGTGGTAAAAAGGAATGAATATTTTAAAGGATGCCTTCCTCAGCTTATAAAGAAAAATCATGAATGTTAAAGCACTTTTATTGTCTCTTCCTTTTAGCAATGGTATTATACCCCTTTGCAACCATGCTAATATATCTTTTCAATAGTAATTGACTGAGTCCCTACTATGTGTTAGGAATGTCTTTAATTCTGTGCAAATATTGTCTTCAAAGAAGTAAGCAAATCAAAAACATTTATGAAGCTCTCCTTTGCAGAATGAAAACCCTCACCCAGATTGTCAAGAGGCTGTGAGTTAGGTGTTATGCTGCTTTCCTGTCTCTGCCAACTCAACTGAATATCTCTGTTGTTAAAATGGGCATGCCCTTTATACTAATGAAATGGAAATCTCTGATGGTGGCAAGGCTTTTTGCCTTAGGTGTTGCAAGCTTGGCGAACTAAGGTGCTGGAATTAACAAAAACCCCAATCCAGAGGGTTATTTGTCCTTTGGCTTGTGAACAAAAAGAGTGAATTTCACAGATTAAGACTGAATTTAGGAAAGGATTTCATTATAGACCAATGGAAGTTTAAGAGAAAGAAGGAAACTAAGAAAGCAGAGGTCCCACACAGGGCAGCATGTCCACAAAGATGGGCATCACTGAATTGCTAGCCTGAGGGGGAATCCGAAATGAGGCATGGGGAGGTGAGGTATGGTTGGCCTACCCACAAGATGTCAGGAGCTTCTCAGGTTTTGTCACAGCCTCAACTACTGCTTCCAGGCTGTGGAGCTCACTGAAGTTGTGTAAAAGAAGCCGAAAGAGAGTAAGAACCAGAGCAGGGACCAGAGCAGGGACCAGAGCAGGGACCAGAGGCCCCTTTTGGTATTTCTGACCTCTGGCCAGGGCAAAACCATGGACATTTCAAGCCAAAGCCCTACCTCAAAACTGCCTCACCAGCTTCTCCCATTCACATCACTAATTTGGAGCACACTCTCTTTTCTCTTCAATACTGATCACAGCACTTTAGGACATTAACTGTGGCATCAAAATCTCTCTTCCGTGTCTCAAACCTTCTGAGGTGTGGGATAGAGTAGGGCTGTCAGCATTATCTCCACACATGCCAGGAGAGGTTCCTCTTAGAAACTATCAGATAGTAATCAAAAGCTCTTAACAGAGGCACGGGCCAGCTCTGGAAACCCTACATGGCATCATTCTGAAATCAGGAGCTGAGCTTTGTGTTGCAAAGTGCTGAGCACTGAAAAAAAAAAATTAGACTCAGACCTCCTCCGCACAACTCAGAAAGCCATGGGAAGGCTTCTCCTGCATTTGATTTGTTGGAAACCAAACCTGAGGAGATTTTACGGCCTTTCAGTACTCATAAGTCCTTTCATTTTATCCCTGTTTTATAGCTCTTCTTGCTGAGACCATAATGCACAGGGGAGATCTGCCAAGACACCTGAACTCATCCATCCATTTGTGTCTGTTGACAGGAGTCCATTCAGTTGTCAGCTGCCACTTCTGAGCAACGAAGAGCCCGTGACTTCCAAATGTCAGACAGCACCAGGGGACGTGAACAAACCTCAGAGTCAGAAAGACTTCAGTTCCAATCTACAGAATCTTTATTGCCTCTAATTACATAATTTTCATTTTCTCTTTTGCAAAATGAGGAGATAACCCCCACCTTACAGGTTGCGAGAGGACTGAGAAGACAGCACAAGATCTGTGTTCCATTCTTGGCAACCAGGTATCGCTGTAGTGGCGTCTATAAAATGAAGCTGATAAGACCATACATTCCATGAGGTTATTAAATGAGTTGTTCATGCAAAATACTTAGAATAACACCTGGCATATGATACATCCCTGCAAATATTATCTTTCTTGTGAGTGGTGCTCTCTAACACAGCATCTGCCACATCGTGATGGTGTATATAGTACATCCCTCTTCCTCCTTCTTCTATATTTTCGGGTAAAGACTTTTACTTTAGGTAGATTTTCTTATTTTTATATGGTACCCACCACATTGCAGACATTATTTTGTGCCTAGGATGGACTAACTGATTTAGAAAGGTGAATTCTAGTTTGAGTGCCTGCCTCTCAATGATCTCAACACATCTGAGTCAGAATCTTCATCAAGACTCTTTGATTTGCTCTGAGTCAGTAGCTGCGGGGCTTGCTCTGTCAGGGCTAATCACAGCAGACTGAACTATAAAGATGATTGCCTTGACCATAAAGGTAAGAGAGTACTGAATGTCTAAAATAGCTCCCCATGCTCCTTCATGGTGACCAAAATTGTCTTCATGAGAGCCATAATTGATGTTAATGAGAAAAATATATCAATTGTAGTAGAATGGGGAGTCAGGACTTTAAAATATGTGAACAAACTGGCCTACTTCCCAGAGAACAAACCACAGAGGAGCTAAATGTTGATAGGCAGGAGAGGTCTATGCGTTGACTAGGAAGGAAAAAACTTAAGTGGAATATTGAATCTCTGGAAAGAATGGCCATAAGTATACAAAAGGCCTGATGGCAGTGAGGAATATCCAATATGAGCAGGATGATGTCACCAAAGCCAGCTTTTGAAAGCTTCATCATGTTTCTGTGTGATCCCAACTGCAAATTATGAAGCCCGTAGAGTGAGCTCATCAGTCGGGACTGTGTGATGTGCTTTCCAGAATTTCATTTGGTTTCATCCTGACAGCAGGCCTGCAACTCGCAGGCACTGAACTGATTTTGAGTCATACTGTGCTATGTGCATAGATCCAAAATCTGCCTCATCAAAGAAGCCTTGGCGTCTATGCTGGTGAGGTTGTTTCTTGGGCATCTTGGTAAGAAACTGACTGTTGAAAGAATGAGGAATTGAAAAAATTATTATAGGAATCTTAATACATTGGAGACACTGAATAGGTTGAAGTTCAGCACAGGATTTGTGCTCAAGAACAAGCATGGAGAACATAGTTGGTATAGGACAAAACATTGACTATTGAACAGAAACAGGACATTATGGACTGAATTATGTGTGTGTCCTATATCTCAAATATAGGTATTAGTCCACTAGCCCTCAATGTGACTGTGTTTGGAAGTGGGGTCTCTAAGAAGGATATTATGATTATCCAATGAGGGGTCCTTATTAAATAGAGCTGTTACACAGAAGAAGAAGGACAGCTACAGTTATCTTTGCATCATGTGAGGGCAGTCAGAGCGTGGTCATTTCAAGTCACGGAGAGGCTACTCACTACAAATAGAATTGTCTGGTGCTTCCATTGTGAACTTCTTAGCCTCCACATGTGTGGCTATGAGACTCCCTACATAAAGAGGTCATTTCTTTAAATATGGGAGTATGAACAAGGTATAAGTGTATGGAGTACGGAAAATTTGGGCTAATAATGGATTCTAGGGTGGACCAATGGCTAACCCGAGTTGCACAGTGACTAGAGTTCAGGACAATGCATGTAGAGGTTATTGGCTGATGAACTGTCAGCATAGAAATGTCACTGCTGAGAATGACAAGTGGAAAGCAGGCCACTTGGAACCCAAAGATGTCTTCTGATATTTCCATCATGTATCTATCTAGTCTAAAAAAAAAGTGTCACATTAAAAAAATGGTACAGGATCAACACTAACCACACTTTTGGATTCTAATGGCTGGTTATATAAGCATATATTATAAGCACAAGCAAATATACTCTTTCATCAAATGAGGTTGGTGCCATATTTATGACTGTAAGAGGGGGAAAAAGGTGGCCATTACTCATATGGCCACCTTGTAGGCAGATCTAATGTCTTAGTAATCTACTGTGTGACAGTTTGAATAAAAATAGCCCCTGAAGGTGGATATATTTGAATATTTGGTCTTTAGTTGATAGAACTGTTTGGGAAAGATTAGAAGGTATGGTCTTATTGGAGGTGTGTCACTGGAGGGCAGGCTTTGTTAAGCCTATGTCATTCCTACTTAGCTCTCTACTATCTCCTCTCTCACCTATACCCCTCTCTCCCTCCCCACCTTTCCCCCTTTCTCTCTTACTGCCTTTGTGGATCAGCTGTAAGCTCTTAGCTACTATTTAAGTGCCATGCCTGCCTGCCTACCTGCTTGCCTGCCTGCCTGCTTGCTTGCTGCTACACTCCCTGACATGATAATCATGAATGCTAGCTATCTAAAACTATAAACCCTCAATAAGCTTTTCCTTCTATATGTTGCCTTGGTCATGGAGCCTCTTCACAGCAATGATACAGTAACTAAGACATACTCATACTAGAGATCCAAGGCTTCCTGCAATATCTATTCATTCATATATTTAAAGGTTGAAGCTAATGAATACTATATCCATTGTCCCCCAAGTAGCCTTTATCTTTTCATCCCAATTTACATGTGCATGTGTGTGTGTGTGTGTGTGTGTGTGTGTGTGTGTGTGTGTGTGTAGTGTTTCATACCTACTAATACTCTGTGAATGCAGGCTATAAGAAGTTATATCAAAATATTAATTGATGTCTATGATGGACTATCATGTATTTTTCATTAACACTATTTTCTTACATTTTCTGTAAATGGAATGTATGTATTTTTTATTAAAAGAACAAATAACAAGATTAGACATGGTATGTAATCATTAGTGAAATGCAACAGCATTTCTATACAGATTCATTTCATCTTGCCAAGGATACCATCAAAAATTATGACATTGTTCAAAGAAGAGGAAATGGAACCTACACCAGTTGCTTGATTTATAACTGGTCTTTTAGGACAAGGTTGCTTATAGAAAAAATATCAATAAACCTGTTGTCAGTTGGGATAGAGTCCCTAATTTGGAAACAAAATGTTTGGGAATGGTACACCCATACAAGGGGATGAACTATCTGAGGTAGGCAGACATCAACTCAAATCTGTTAAGTTGGATAATTAGTAGTACATTTGGACTGTTGTTATTCAGCGGTGAGTTCAATTGTGCCTTCCCTTGATAAATGGAGGTCTTGATCCCTGGTGCCTATAACCATATTAAAATGAGTTTATTAGTATAAGTCTTGATCATTGTGCCTAATTTCCTAATTAGAAGAGAAGAGACAAAGGGGTTCTGGCATGCACAAGGAAAGCACTTCGTGATGGATGGAGGTGATAGAGATGGCAGTGCCACAGCACCAAGGAAGCCTGGGGGCAGGGGTGTCCATGAAGAAACCTCCCTTCAGGTTTCATAGTTCCATGGCCCTGTCACTCTTAACTTCTACCCTCAGGAACTGCAAGACAACAAATCCTTCTTGTTGGGAACCTTTTAGTTTGTGATACCTTATCACAATTGCATAAAGCTCCAATATATATATTTAGGTTTGCTTTGATGCTTGCAATGGCATTTGTGTATGGTGGGCTTTTGCTATAGATGTTACCATTGCTGAGACAAATTTCTGAGTAGGTTTAAGTATTCACAATTGAACTGTGGATGCAATCTCTATGTTTCAATGAGAGAAGAGTGGAAGAGAAATTTCTTCATTAAGCCAAACTTTGTATACTAAAATGATATTGCCAGTCTATATTAGTGAAACCTGCTGGACTCATAGCCAAAGGAGTTTAAAATGGTCCAGTGAAGCATCTTGGGCTATAGGTGAGAAAGTGTTTAATGACTAGCAAGTATTCTAGAGAGCATAAATCTTTCCATTTGCCACTGGATCCAAGATGTTAAACACATTCCACTTTCAGCATGGGTCCTGTTCTGCTTCCAGGAGCATTATGGGGATTGGTTAATGTCTGTTATGAATGTTATATGGGGTGATAATTACAAACAATCTGAGCCATTGTTTGAGTTACTTTAGTGAATGAATGCCACTATCTCAAAAACTTCAACATGTATTGAAGTTACCGTCAGTGCTAGGGATCAATCAAGCTCAGATCACTTTTGTAATGCTAATATAGTAAGAGAAGTAGTTAAACATTCTTTTGAGTGTGTCATATAACAAAAAAATATAAAGATCACTTCTTAGTAAGACCAAGTTGGTACCTGTGTTTATTTATATTTGGCTCAATTATTTTTCACGAAAGGTAATATTCTAATGCCAATAATATCAGCATTAACTATTTTAGTGTCTATTCTTTTTTTTTTTTTATATAGTAACAAGCATTGAGTTTGAAAAGTTTGTGACATTATGTCTGATGTCATTAATGATGATGACAAGAAGCCAGATTTATTGGTCTGGTGGCTGTGGCTTGCTCACCATCATGTACTTGACGGCAGTATGCCCACATTTTGATTATGATACTGAGCAGAGAGAAAACAAATAATCTCTTGACTAGAGCCTTGCAAATGGAAGCTCATGGAAAACTGCAGCGACTGATACACACTCAACTCCTTTCCATTGTGCAGCCCTGTAGGGGAAGGTTAGCACGGAGGTGTGACATACCTTTCTTCTTTCTTGGGTCTTGTACAAAGATCTGGACCAAAGCCTGGTGGAAGCTCTGAATGCATGCTCCATGCTTGGGTCCTCCCCAACTACCATTTCCCCATTCCTTTACCTTTTCCTGGATCAGGTTTGAAAGTAACTTCATCAGCAGGCTAAAAATAACTATTTGAAAATAAAGCATTCTCAGCAGAAGAACCAGATATTTAAAATAACAGATGTAGATAAACTAGTTACTTGATCCATGGAGACCAAGAGAGGTGTATCATTTGGGCACTCCATGAAACTACAAGGAATATGTCTCCAATTCTAAGTAGCCATTCCCAGCAGTGTGGGGAACCCTCAGAGACATTTTGTGAAAGTTCCTGGTAGGTTTTATTTCTGTTGAAAGATATAAGCCCTTTTCTACAGACTTGTCTTCGTGGAAGGATTATAATTTCTGCTCCATTGGTGTGTGACTTGGCATTGTGACTTGTTTTTGCCAATGGGATGCGAGTGGAGGTGACATATGACATTTCTAAGAGCAGACACTAAAGGCTGTCACTGGCTGTGCCACCTCTTGTTTTCTTCAGCTTTGAGATTGACATGTCTTAATAGTGGTTTTTTTCCTTCAGACTTTGTTCCCAAATAAAGAAGGCAGGAAGCAGAGTTGCAGCCAGAACATAATGTGAGGGACAGGGCATTGATTCTTGCTGTAGTAAGCTGTTGAAATCTGAGGCTTGTCTGGAGCATAATCTAGCAAAAGCTAAATAGAACAGTTTGTCAAAAATGGTATCTGCCAGCCAACTTAGTTACAGACCATCTCGAGCCTTAGGAAAGAGTTTCAGAAGTCTGTGTAGAACCAAAGGACTATAATTTGTGATTCTAAGTGTGAGCACCCCACACAGGAATCTGAATAAAGATATAAAACAAGAAAAGCAACCAAGAGCAGCAAAGAACAAGTAAACATACTTTCTAATGCTACTAATAAAAGATTCATTCTGGATCTATGTGTAAATGGGTGGGGAAGGGAGAGAAAAAGTACTAGAGGTAAGGGTGACAAGGGGAAGAAACACTGTCTCAAAGAGATTGGAGTTCAAGAAGCCATAGAATCGGGTCATAAGAATGGGAGCTCTACTTAGAGAGCAAAGGGCATTCATTAACCAATACTATAAATGTGAAGAAGGCTAAGGAAGAACACAGGAAGGAGGGTGAGATGGGATCTGATCTGCAGATAAGGAAGCCAAAATAAACACTGAGACAACAAGAGGCTAAAACCAGGGAGCAGCTCACACTCCTAAGCATGAAGATAGAAACTTCAGAACAGAACTGAGAATGAGCTGGGTGAAGAGAAGCATTGGGAGGATTCAGATGTTTCCTTCAAGAATGTTGCTTGGGGTCTGTGATGAGTGATGGATGCAGGCAGAGTTTCAGGATTCTCTCCACATAGGTATTAGGATAGAACAAATGTGTTCCAATGTTATGTGCTAAGATAAAGTAGCAAGCCTGTGGTTATCTCTAGTGTTAAAAAAAAGAAAGAAAGAAAGAAAGAAAGAAAGAAAGAAAGAAAGAACAGCTATATATAATCAATGAAACTAGAGTAGAAAATGTTTCCCTAATTTCAGACATAGCCCCCAAAGCTATGGAATTTCCAAACACATACTGTGAAATAGCTGGTGTGAAGAGTCGTATTTTTATCTAGTCTATAAGTGTCCACAACTAAACAATATATCCTTATGTGTTGTAGCAAATGAATACTCAGAGCTCTTTGCAATGTATCTTTCTTTATATTTAGCATCAGTGAGTACCAGTGAGTCATCTGGGATATGTTGGGATTGTCTTAGATTTTTATACGAAGGACCAATTGAAAGGTCTGGAGTTCCCCAAAGGGGAGCCCACTAGGGTCTCAGGATTGGGCGCACCCAAAGGACACACGAAAGACCAACTTGCTGCAAGAACACGAGGTAGTTTAATGGCGGAACGTTCCGGGCCGACACGTGTCTCAGTGTAGGAGACAGAGGCATCGGCCCTGTGGCTCCGGGATTTAGGGTAAATATAAGCTTGGGGTGGGGAAAAGGAGAAGTTTTCGCGCAGGTGCACATGATTGGGAGAAACTTTCGCGCGGGTGCACACGATTGGTTGTTTTCCGATTTTTGAACATCAGTAGGTTGAACTGGTCCATGGGGGAGGGAGGGAGGGTGTAGTTCCTGCAAGCGGAGGGGGGGGAGGGTGTAGTTCCTGCAAGCGGATGTTTGTCTCTTGTATCCGGCCTATTCCTCAGATGACTCAGCAGCTCTTTGTCCTGTAACTCCGAATTCTTTGTTAACTGATTAACTGTAGGCTGCGGCTTCAGCTACTCAGGTTAGGGAGAAGGAATCTACAGAGCCCTATTTCTGATTAGTTTCTCATGGGTCCCATTAGATTTTCTTTTACAATCATTTCAAAGCAAAGAATGTGGCAGAGATTATTATCTCAGCCTTCATTCTCAATCTCACCTTGTTGTAATCACTTTCCAGGTTTTTGGAAAGGCAAGAAGCTAAACAAAACAAAAAGCACTGAAAAGTTCAAGTCTAAATGATCTAGAAAAAAAAAAAAGGTTCAAAACAATGCTGATGCTACTCAAAGTAGCAAAGAGTGTCATCTCTTGTTCTGCTTTGTAAAGATTCCGGAAATATAATTTTCAATATTTTCACCAGGCCACTTTGACTTTTCCCCCAGGAACATCAAGAAAGAGAGAGAGAGAAAGAGATATATATATATAGAGAGAGAGAGAGAGAAGAAAGAAAAGGAGTTTGATGTAAAAAACCCGCTTACTGGAGCCCCATGTCAGCGTCAAACTGTAAAAGCCCTGAACTGCCCCACGCTTGGCGCCAAACTGTAAAAACCCCCGTGCTAACTGTAACTGACCACTCTTGCCCACGTTTGGCGGCCAAACTATAGCGGCCCGCTCTGTTCTGCAGGTCCAGGTTTAGCAAGAGAGAGAGTGGGGGGAAGAAGGGGAAGAGCCGCGAAGAGACAAGCCAGAGGATCTGTAGTAAAGTCTTCTTTACTGTCTCCACCGCACACACACCACTACACTAACTACTACTACACCCCACACACATACATATATACATACACACAACAACAAGGAAATCCCGGGTATTTATAGGCTTTTGCCATGTGCCTTGTAGGCGCGTGGATACCACGTGCCTTGCAGGTGTAGATATGACGTAAGCCTTACAGGCGTGGACAGCACGTGCGCCTTACAGGCATATATGGCGTAGATAGCACGTGGACAACACGTGCACCGCATGCCTTGTAGGTGTGGATACCGTGTGCTCCTTGCAGCTGGGGGCACTAAACAGCAAAACAAGCTATGTGGGATATCAGAGTGTGCTTCAGCTGTTGTAGGCTGTTGAAAACCAAGTCTCATGTCAGGGTATATGGCTCAAGATGGCTGCAAAGCTGATAGCTGCTTTCTAGCCGCTTTTTGCTTAAAGTCGGCTCCCAACAGTTTGAAATAACACTAGTATTCTTTTAATTTGAAGAACCACTATTTTGTTTGCTTAGCAAGATTTTTTTTGTTTTTGTTTTTTTGTTTTTTTTGTTTTTGTTTTAAAGCACCACTTCCCAGTGACTCATAAAATCACCCTTGCATAACCTTTCATAGCCTTTCTTCTGGCTACTTTCTGCCATTCTGTCCCTAGAGTGACTTTAGAAGCACTGTGCAGAACATGCTAGAACCTCTAGAATTTACTTTACGAGTAGCCTTATGTGGTAGTACAGCTATTCCTTTCTTAGTCAGGGTTACTATTGTGATAAGACACCACTACCAAAAGCAACTTGGAAAGGGAGGGGTTGACTTTCCTTATGGTTCCACATCACTGTTCATTGCTGAAGGTAGTCAGGGAAGGAACTCAACCACCACAGAAACCTGGAAGCAGGAGCTGATGTCTAGACCATAGAGGGATGGTTTTTATTGGCTTGCTCCCTCTGACTTGCTCAGCCTGCATTCTTATAAAACCCAGGACCACCAGCCCAGGAGCGGCATCACCCACATTTTATTAAGCCATTCTGGATCAATCACTAATTGAGAAAATGCCCTATAGGTTTGCCTTCAACCAGATCTTATGGAGGCATTTTCTCAATTGAGGTTTCCTGTATGAAGCTGACACAAAACAAAACAAACAAAACAAAAAATCAAAACAAAGAAACAAACAAGCAAACAAAAACTAGCCAGCATACCTGTTGTTCCTACACGGAAACTTGGAGAAAGTCTTCCCCTGGCTTCTTCTATTTTACAAATTTCAATCAGAAACACTGAACACATTTGTCTGGGACTCTATATTATTTATTTTAAAAATTCGAACCAGGGAAAAGATCCTCCAGACCACACCTTGATCAAGACCCCAAGACCACTTACCCACCCCTATATGGAAAGCTCACATCAATGCCAAGAAGATAGATATGGGGTCACTGGGTTCTGTCCTGTTTACTTTCCAAGTGTGTCACGCTGATTAAATCTTCTCTCTCTCTCTCTCTCTCTCTCTCTCTCTCTCTCTCTCTCTCTCTTACCATGAGTGGTCTCTAATTGGTTGTGTGTGGCAGTTTGTGCTTTTGCTCTGACACCATTATAATGGCCATTAAGTTTCAGTTTGAGTTTTGAAGGGAACAAACCCCATCCAAACCTTAGTGGGAATGAAAATGGTGAGCTGAAATGGTGTGAGGAAACATAACTGAGAAAATGACTTTGGAGCTGGAGATTCTCAAGAAACTCATTGAAAAGGTACTCCTTTTGAGACAGTCTCACATGTCCTAGGGAGGTGGGTCTTCCCAAGCACTGGGCTTTGCATTCCCGCCCTTCCCCCAAACCCCCACTTACTAGCTGCTATTGGGACTCTTGAATTCCCCTGCTTCCCTGTAGACAGCCTCCCTTTCCTAGTTCTGAGGGAAGTCAGGCTTATTCCAAACCTGTTTATCCTCTTCTATTCCCTCTCTATGACAACACACAGCATTGGTCCTGCAGTGCCCAGTCCTGGAGGTCTACTACAATTAAGAGGGTGGATTCAGTTGACGTTGAGTAGAGAGAAAGTTTGAAAGATGACGACTTCTGATTGCTTTCATCCTCCTCTCCTCTGTGTGACCTATAAATGCTGAGCGATTCTACAGATCTCAAATGCACAGGAATCTTAAATGTGCCACAAATAGCAGCCCTTTCCACACACAGAGGATACAAGGCTTATTATCCAGGCCTGTTCTTTGATCCCAATATCTGGGGCCCATTTTATCATCCTTAGTGGGAGAAGTAACAGATTTCATGATGCTTTCAAGCAAAATTTTATTTTTCTATTTTTACTACCCTGCCCCCAAAGCTGTCTATATACGTTTCCCCTTAAGCAGAAACATAAGTCTGCTATTTAATAAAGCCCAATAACAACGCTTCGTGAAAGGACAAGGGCTAATAATCACTTCCCGTTTAACATTCTGGTCACGTGACGATGGAGGAGAATAAATCAGTTAAACAGCAAGATGCAGCACCGCTAATTTTCATGTAAAAGGGGAATGATTGCTTTATTTTTTTTTTTTTTAAGAAAACCATTGTGATTTTTTAAAGCTGTTAAAACCCAAACATCCTTGTCTATCAGTTTATGAATTATTAATAAAAGAAGAAGAAAAAGAAAAAAAGAGGATTTCTTTTTCTAAATATCATCTGCTAAGCCACCATGGCCTGAAGTGGCTCACGCTGGATCCTGATTTACATAGTCCCAGTTGGAAGTTAATGAAGACCGCTGAGCCACCTTTCAACATGCAGATAAACCTTCATGTATTTAAAAGCAGGGAATCTGGGCTTGTTCCTGGCAAATTATTCATCTCAGATCTGAAGTTTCTGACATCGCCTGCGTCAGATAAACTGTCACCCAAATTGCAAACTAATTAGTGATTCAAACATTTCCGAGCTGATTGATGACAGAATAATTTACGCTTGTTTCTCAGTTTCCAGCTGGCACGGGCTGCTGACTGGAGCCCTAATTAACGCGAGTACATCAGTCATGTTCTGCCAAGGCAGCACATACAATTAAAAGGCAGTTTAAATGGAATCTCACATGATGCAAATGTGAGGAAACAGCGCTTTAGGAAGAAATGACAACAAAGCCTCACAAACCAAAACAAAATGGGGAAAAAAAAAAGAATTTTTTTTTTTTAATGGAAAAGTAAATTGTCCTCTGCACTGAGTAGTTTTAAAAAAAGCAAGAGAAGCCAGACTGGGCATACTAAATGTTTTTGTATTTAAGGCGTTTTATTGAGATGAGTGTTTACTGCTCTTTTTAGTGCAAACAGTTTGGATCACCCTCCTCCCTCCCTGCAGGGTTTTGATGGGAGAGATTCTGGGTAGTCCTCCTGGATTGGTCCCACGCTCCGGATCCCTGGCACTTCTGGGCTCCAGCCTGAGAGACTCCTTTCCTGCACGTGGCCCTGTCCTCTGCCCATCTCCTTTGGTGTGATGTTCCATCTCTTTCCTTTACTATTGCCTTGCATTATTTCTGTTACTTCCATTTAAAAATTCTCCCAGTCCCTTCCTTTTCCCAGCCTCCTCCTTCTGAGGTCTCCAGTATTTGCTCTAGTATAGAAAGAAAGTCTTAGATTTTCAGTCACAAAGGTGTGTGTGTGTGTGGGTGCTTTTTTGGATTGCCTTTTTTTCCTTAGTAACTTAGCAAGAGTCCACAGGTTGTGTGTGTGTGTGTGTGTGTGTGTGTGTGTTCTCGCGCTAAGTCACATTCCGTCATCATCATCTACTGAAAAATAGTTTGGTTGCTTCCAATTGTTGGCATTCATGATAAAAATGCTGTAAACATCTGTTTGTAGGTTTTTGTCTGGACCAAAGTTTTAATTTTAGTAAATGGCAAGGGAGTGTAGTTATTGAATTATTCATTCATTAAAAAGATATTGTTTCTTTTTAAGATTTGTTCTTATTTATTTATATGAGTGTTTGCCTGTGTGCATGCATTTGCACCTGTGAATACTGGGTGCCTCTGGAGGCAACAGGTTATGGTGGTTAGTTATGTGAGCTGTCAACATGGAAATGGGACCCAAACTGGGGTCCTCTGTGAGCAGAAAGTGTTCTTGACAATAAAGTCATCTCTCCAGTCTCAATTCATTAGGAGATATGTGCTTTCCTTACCCTCTAAGACTGAAGGCTGTTGAACACAACACATATTTCTTGCAGAGCACAGTATATTTTGTTACATGACGTTCATGTAACAAAAAGTGTGATGTCCAGTTTACAAGATTTTCTTCTCATCCTTCATATTTCTTGGTTGTTCCATTCAACTCAGGATCTCTGAGTCTCATTCTTGTATAGCAATATCTACCACAATTCACCCTGAGGCTAGAAGAATTATTTTCTGTTTTTGTTAAGGAGACAGACATAGAAGGTGAACATTTTATCCATGTCCACAGAGACAATGAGAGAGCAAGGTAGATCTCTCGAGGACAGGAGAGATTATTTATCCAGTGAGGCTACAGAACTTAACTTAGTGTTGCCAGGATCTGAGAGTCTTAGACCCAGCAAGTGGAAAAGCCAGGGAAGAAGCAGATTTTCACTAGTTTGCTAGGTTCACTAATCCATTATCTGTGATGCAAAGATACTTATTCCAAGCCATCCATTCTACAAATAGATTTTAGCTCTGTACATAGAGCTTGCCTCTATGGATACTACTGTGGTCCAATAGGAAGCCAAACTCTGAGGCTACAGTCTAGAGGGATAGGCAGACATTAAATATGTGCTAATAACAATGAGTAAGTAATTTTGGCTGAATGATTGGTATGAAGGGAAAAGTGCAGTTTGTGGCAAAATAGAGGAGGGTGTTTAACCTATGTTCACCTGCATAACATGAGGAAGTAACCCTGCAGCATAAGTTTAACTGGGTGTATGTGGACCGGAGCAGGAGTGTATCCTGGCACTAGAGTCAATATCTCTATTGCTTACGTCTGTGTCCAAATGCAATGGAAGGAAACTAGTGTGAGAAGAAAGGGGGTGGCACTTAATCATAAGGTAACACCTTAAATATGTGTGAGTTGTAACTTATAGAACCAGTAATTTCCTGGTGAGTGAAGAGCTAAACACCTATTTGAGCCCCATAGATCATTTCTCTTTCCCAGAAATCCTAAAGTGACAATTTAAAGCATGAGAAGTCACTTCTTTAGAGGAGCTCAGCCCTGAACGGAGCCTCTATGTGGTGTGTGCTGCACTCTACCTACCTTCCTTTAGTATGCAGAGAGCCGAGAACCAACACGGAAGCAAAAGAGAGACTTACTGCTTTTCTTCTTTATGATGCGTTATATATTATTATATAATATATACAATATATTATACATAATATATTGTATATATAATATATATAATATAATTATAATAGTGTATATATTATTATTAGTGTATAATAATGTACATACACACATATACATGAGCATATGTACACAGTCAAGCATGGGTTTATGTCAGAGATGATTGCTGAGAACTGGCTGCTCTTTTGTAATTTTTATCCTTGGCTGAGTGAATGTACAAAGCAAGATGGCCATAACTATCAAAAAGTGGGGTAATCTTATAGAGCGGCTGCCATACAGGCTGTCCATCACCAATCAAAATATCGTTCACTAGTACATGACTACTACATAAGTATATTTGAATATACTCAAACCTACAGAAAAATACAACAGAAATAAACAGGTACGTACTTGACAACCACCTAAAACAATGGTTAATTTTCTAGGTCTGGTCTCACTTTGTTTAAAAAAAAAAAATCATGAGATTGCAGGTAAGATGTCTTCTGTTGTCTATTCCCTATCCTTTCCTTCTTAGAGATAATTACAGTCCAAAGTTTGTCTAATATTTTAACATTTCCTTTATTTTTACTTTAAATTAATATTTTTAATTTTACTTTATAAGTAAGTATTCCTAGAAAGTAGAATTCTGGAGTATTTTAAAAATATATTACAATGATATGAGACTGTATGTTCTGTTTGCAATTGTATTATTATTGTTGTTATTAGTACTAATTTTGTTTTACTTTTTGAGACATGGTTTCATTTTGTAGCCTTCACTGGCCCTGAACTCACTATTTAGACCAGAAAGTCCTGGAATTCACTATACTGACCACACTGGCCTAGAACTCAACAAGATATCTTTCTTCTACCTTCCCAGCATGCACGTGGAGATCAGAGACAGCTTGTGAGAGCTGATTCTCTCCTTCCACAATGTGGGTCCCAGAGGGTGAACTCAGGTTCTCAGACTTGGCAGCAAGCACATTTACCACTATACCATCTAGTTGTCCTCATAATTGCCTTTTTCATTCATAGTCATGGGTTTTAGATTCATCCAGGTAGATATGGTTACTCCATTTTAACTCTTGTAAATGTTTAGCCCTCTGAACTGTCCTCTAGTATATGATACAGTCTCCTGCAAGTGAAAGCTGTCTTCATTAGCTTTTGCTAAAAATGAGATACCAGTGATCTTTAGCTTGTCTCTCTTAACCCTTATATGAGAACTCCTTTAGATAACAGGCCTGGACAAGGAAGAGCTGTGAGATGTGTGTAGGTCAGGTGACTAGGAGTCGATGAATGGTTTGCTAAGTGCCCATTCACTCCAAGCATCTCCTTTCTCCTTTTTGCCACTGTTCACAACTTTAATGTTTTAAAGCTTTACTCATCTTTAGGGCTTAAGTAGATGTTCTGTTTCAGTTCTTTTCCTTGGTTATTAGTGATCTAGTGTGCTTACAGGTGTG
The DNA here is from genome assembly GCA_030674055.1 of Rhabdomys pumilio. Lineage (NCBI taxonomy): Eukaryota > Metazoa > Chordata > Mammalia > Rodentia > Muridae > Rhabdomys > Rhabdomys pumilio. Next base: position 142,203,425 of record JANHMN010000003.1, read on the forward strand.
CCACCATGCTACTATACCACCATGCTGTAGGAAAAAAAAATAAAAACGACCAGGGAACCACAGGATCTCTCATGTACGCTGTGTGTAGTCGGCTGAGAATGCCCTGGGTTCCTCCAGCTGAAAGTTAGGCCTGGCTGTTCACCACAGTTCCTCATGGTTCCTCACAGCGTGGCCCCAACACATGAGGAAGTCCTTGGGTTTCCAAAACCGGTTTATTGGCATGGCAGATGGTGGATGGATCTGGATGTGCGCCCACAAAACCCAGGACCTGACTTAAATAGGGAGGGGAAGAGCAGGGAGGGGCTGGGGAGGAATGCTTAATCGGCTCCACCCTCTGGTCTTCAGGTACCTCATTAGTATGTAAATCTCTCTAGGGCCTGGGGGCTGAAGGGTAAAGGTGGAATGGAGATTAGACCTTGTGACAGGAGCCTGGGTTCTGGGGGCACGGATAAACCCACAACCCAAGAACTAAGACACTTTTCCATGGCCTGATACCATGCCAGTCATTAGTTGAGCTGGAAATTTCTTTAAAAAGTTAAGACATGACTAATTTGTAACCAAACTCATGGAATATTTTTTGGTGTGAGAATTATTTCCTTGAGTCATTTTAATCAGTGATTTCTAGAGTTGGTCCTACTAAACATCAAATTGGCCCATAGTCACACCCTAAAACATTTTTGGAGTGTCTGTTTTGGAATTCCATTCAAAGTCAGTAGAAAAATTAATGAATGATATGAGTTTTATTGCTTTAGAATAAGTGTCAACAAATTTGTCTATAAAGGGCCAGATAGTCATTAATTGTTTAGACCGAGTTGTAACTACTAGACTCTACTAGCAACAGAAGGCAGCATATAACAGTCGAGTGGGCTTTGTTCCAGTAAGAGTTATCTATAGAAATCAACTGGTGGGTTAGATTTGCATTGTGGTTACTGATTTTGAACATTAGCTCCAGCATCATGCTGCAATAAAATATCTCAGCTAGGTAAGTTATAATGACAATAAGTGTGTTTTAATGTATAGTTTAATCTATGATCAGATAGTCACATTGTCAGTTCCTAGTGAAGGCCTTCTGCTATGCTAGCTAGTAGACAGAGAAGCAGAGAAATGAATAAGCAGATCTACATGCAAGAGAGATAAAAGGAACTAACTGCCCATCTGTTTACAGCAATCTACCTTGTGGTAACTGATCCAGTCCTGCACGACACAGCCTATTCTGACAGCTGAGGGATATTCACCAGAGAAGACTACTTGGACATGGATTTTAAAAAAAGTCTTTATTAGCTGGTAGGTGACCACACTGAGTGTTTGTGATCTTAGTGATCTAAGCCATTTTCAGGAAGTTTTTAAGCACAAAAACCACATTCTAGGTTGATATACTTCAGTTAATAACAATTAGAGAGAAGCAGAGCTACAGAAGCCAAAAGCAAGGTTAGTACATTTAGAGATTTTTCCAGAACTATGGACTTTGATGGATTAGGTCTTTGTTTTTGTTTTGTAAAGTGGCACAATATATATATGCTGAGCTTTACAGCCTCAGTGGTACTTTCATCATGAAGTCAGTTGTGCTAAGGTCTGGGGCCCTGTTACCCCATAAGCAAAACATTAACTGCTTCTAAGAGTGGCACCCACATGATTTAATGACCTCACACTAGGCTTCTCCTCTTCAAGATCTCAACACCTTTCAACGACCCTATTGCATTGAAATCCAAGATTCTAGCACACAAAGCTTTGAGGGACACATTATATCCAAACCATAGCAAGAGACACTTGCTATTTCTTACTAGTAACTTACTGCTTAGTGTGATCTATCTTTATAAAATTTGATATAAAATGGCATTGGGTTGTTGTAGGGACAAAATTTACCCTGAATAACAAAAAGCTGTCTCTTTAAAGAAGATGAACATTCAGAAAAAAGTAAGATTGGATGCAAAGTGAATAATAAAATCAAACAATTCTTAACCTTTGAACCATGACATGTTACTTTACAACAAAATCACTTTGAAATGTCATTTAGTTATTTTCAAGCTGTCATACATGTATCTAATGTAGATTAAACAATTCCCCTCATTCTCACTCTCCTTTTACTGTCCCTTTCTTCTTCCTGTTGTTTCCTCTGTCCTACTAGAGTTTTGCTTTTTACATTCACCTCTCTCTGTCTTTGTCTTTCTCTCTGTCTCTCTGTCTCTCTCTGGGTGTGTCTCTGTCTTTCTCTCTGTCTGTTTCTCTGTTTCTCTCTGTCTCTGTCTCTCTGTGTCTCTGTCTCTCTCACTCTCTTCTTCTTCTCTCTTTCTCTCCTTCTCTCTCTCTTTTTCTGTTTCTTTATAGAGAAAGCTTTACTTGTAAGATTGCTCTCGAAAAATACCTGGAAAAAGCAATTTAAAGAGGAGAAGTTTGGTTTGGTTGGCAGGAAAGCCATGGAGTCAGGTGCTTGAGGCATGAGGTCATATTACACATACAGTCAGAGAGCAATGTATGCTTATATGTATGCTTATATGCAGCTTACTTCCTTTTTTATTTTTTTATTTTTTTTTATTGAGTCTGAGATACCACCCCATGGAATGGTGTCACCCACATTAAGAATGCATCTTCCCTTCCAAAATTAACCTAATCTAGATAATCTACCATAGACAGGACCAGAGATTGGTTTCCATGGTGATTTTAAATCCTGTCAGGTTGACAATCAGCATTAACCATTACAAGGCTACCATGGTTAACTAACTAACTTATCACTTTAAAGCCATAACCTTCCACCCTGTCCACATAGGCTCATGGTCATCTCATAAGGCAGTGTATTCAGTCCAAATTCCAAAGTGTCTGAAGTCTTTGACATATCCAAGCCTGTTCAAATGTGGAAGTGCAGAACCTCTTCTGAGGTACTGTGGTAATCTCTGAACTGTACTCCTCTAGTGTCAAAATACAAGTGACAACTGTCTAACATAAAATAGCACAGGGTGAGCATTCCCATTCCCAAACGGAGAACTGGAAGCATATTAAGAAGTGGTTGGACCAAAGCAAGACCACAACCCAGAAGAGAAATCAGCACATCCTATATCCCTATGACCAGAGCTGGGCATCCCACATACAGATATAATTATACCAAATAAGTAGAAAAGCCAAATATTAATATTCAACCATAATTAATTACAAAAAGTTTATTATAAAACAATTATTAGTGATACATATATTTTACCATATATTAAACACAAAAATAAAATTTGCATAATAAGATGGAGATGCTTATTTTTACAGAATGAATTAAATCTTGGATAAATATTTGATATTAAAGAGTATTGCACATTTTCAGTATCTTTGAGTTGACCAATATTTTGATTTTCTTGCTGTCAATGCTAAGAAAGCTGCTTCAGTGCATAGTACTAAATGACAGAAATAAGTTTAAGGAAACTTCAGAAGTCATTGGGAATTTTGCCTTATTCTAAAGCCAAAATTCATTTAACTATTTTTTTTAAAGTAGAAAATCATCATCAGCTGAAATAGCAATTTTAAAAATAAAGCAATCTGTGGATTTGGGCTGGGGTTGGAGAAGAAGGAAGGTGATGGAGAGGGTCTTGTGGGAGAGGTTGGAGGGAAAACTGTAGTTGAGATGTAATAGATGAAAGAGGAAAGAAAAGCAATCTAACAATACAATTAAAAAAAGACTGATTTGGTATAGTCTGAGAAGTGATGGTAGGAAAATATTTAAAACTCTTCATTTTCTATGCGTAAATCATTATGTCTCTATTAAAGCAGTAACTTTGTATAGCAGTCAAAATAACACAACTCATAACAAACAGTGTTGTTAAATCTGAGGCCTGGTGTTGCACAGTGTGGGTGGCATCATGTACTCTATAACATGCGCAAGTCTTTTCAGAACCAAGGCTGCAGTGACGTCGTATCATGTAACCCAGGGGAGGGGGCCCAGAAGCACCTCACATTTGTTACATGCTTTATTTTGAGTTGGCTTTTGATTGTTGCATATTCAGAAACTTTTGACTCTTACCAAACTTTGTCTGTTCCCCATCTTCAGTTATGTGGCCTGTACAGGGTTGTGACCTACAGTTTCAGAATCAGTTATAGAATGTAGTACTATATGACGACATTCTGCAACTAATAGATGACCAATATCTGAATCCTCAGTAAGCCACAGGGTGGTTGGGGAGACATCCTACACCAATCAGAGAGAAGTTCTGAGATAGGAAAACCATGGCTGCTGTTAACGACACTACTGCAATGTGCAGAATGTGCTCGATCTTTCAGTCTGTCTAAGCCAAAAATGCCTGACAGGAATATAATATGAACCGGGTATGAAATTAAATATTTAATATTGGTGTCTTGTAAAATTTAGAGAAAATGTTGAAATTAATTTTAATAATATATCAAATATCTTTATCTCAGCACGTATGTTAATGCAAGCAGTCGCAGTGTGCTGTTCTGTATTGTTTGGCAATACTTTCAGTGTTACATGATCATCTAGATGTGCTCCATGGCACAGTTCCAGTGCGCCTCAGTGCTCTAAGGTGGCCACAGACAGCACCTCCAGGAATCAGGGCTAGCCTGATGCACAAGTCATCTCTTTCTGCACTTATGTTTTGCAGTGTAAGAAAAAATTTCCCAGAAGTCTCCAGCATTCTTCCTTCATTGTCTTTTCTACTTTTTTTTTTTAAAAATTATTTTTTTTAATTTTATTTAATCGTTTTTTTATGGTCCAGATTTTTACCCCCCTCCTCGTCACCCCTCCAAGTGTTTCACATCCCATACCTCCCCGACCCCCATCCCACTTCCACTTTCACCCCACCAGACCTCCCCCATTCCCTGGAGTCTCCAGTCTCTTGAGGGTTAGGTGCATATTCTCTGACGGAGTCCAGACCTGGCAGTTCTCTGCTGTATATGTGTTGGCGGCTGCTTGGTTGGTGCATCAGAGAGATCTCAGGGGTCCAGGTTAGTTGAGACTGCTGGTCCTCCTATGGGATCACCCTCTTCCTCAGCTTCTTCCAGCTTTTTCCTAATTGAACCACAGGAGTCAGCAGCTTTTATCCATTGGTTGGGTGTGAATATCTGCATCTGACTCAGCTGAATGTTGAATCTTTGGGAGGGAGGTCATGATAAGGTCCCTTTGTGTGAGCACACCATATTACCTCTAGTATTCATCATCTATTCAAACTGTAGACGAAAATCGGTGAGACTAAAATCAGTGAGACTAAAATCGGCTCAGCCCATGTTCGCAGAATCAGTCTATGTAGGGAGAAGAGGGATACCTGCAGGGCATACCCTTAAAGGGACAGAAGGTGGAGGTCAGACATGGAGAGTGCAGCATAGTGTCTTCTGAATGGTTAGTTTGAAAAGATGGTGTTGAGACAGTATCTATCTATGTGAGCTTTGGCAGAAAAACAAGGACATGAGTTGTGATTTTTAGCTTGGTGTGGACAGGGAGGTTTAAAAGACCATCTGGGTGGTTTATGAAAAAGTACTGCAGCTGGGGCAGTGCCAACATGGAGCATAGCTTCTTATAGTTCAGCGTTTAATGTAATGGGAGATAAGAGGGGGTGATGGCTGGCCTTGGCCCTTGAGAAAGAGGACAGGATATTTTTTCACAGCTCTAAACATGATGAAGTAGGCAGAATTCATGATATGTTAGTCAATTTTTATTCCCCTAGAAATTGTACTCAATAGTATAAAAAATATTGTCATAACCTGCCCGAGATTGAAAGAATCCATTTTAATTAAAGTGTCCTTTTCTCAGCAATGTCTTTTATCCAGTGCATGTTTGACCAGATTTACCTCTTCAGAAAAGCACACCTTGTTGAAATCTTGACTGAGGGGTGTCTTACTTTTGTCAGAGTGCCTTCTATTTAAAATTCTTGATTTTGTTTTTTCTTTTCTTTTCTTTTCTTTTTCTTTTTTTTAAAGAAGGTTAAAAGAAAACAGAATTGGGAAGTCCCAGAAGGCAGTTCCTTTGTTCCCAGAATAAGAAGTCTACCTGGGGAGGGGCTGGCCTGCTGATGGCTGATGGCATTTGATGTGTCATGGGGTTGTTCTGGTCAAGAAGATAAAGCCCTATGGATTTCAATGGGTGGCTAGATTGGGGTACCTGGGAACTGTGCATTCTTTTCCATTGCTGCCAAATCAAGTAGGACAGAAGCAGAATGGGTACAGTGAAATCTGAGTGCAGCCTTGGGTGGCCTGTTGTGCTTTGGGTCTCAGCCATCAGCTTCGCTATCCTGCCTGAGTCTCTGTGGGTTTGTTTTCAGGGTCACCTTCCTGGGTTGACATGGAAACAACAGCAGATAGCACACCTACTCAAGCGAAGGAGGGGTGAAATCCCTTGTGATCCTCAAGAGGATTGTTTGTGCAAGAGGCAAAGACTGATGAAACAGTGTCCTCAGAGGCAGCCCAGGGGTGTGAAATGGCTCATCGTCATCAGTGTTTGAACTCTGGTAACCATCAGTACTTGACCTCTGGCTTATCATACGAAGTATCAGTATGCTCACTGAAGAAACAGGAGAGCTGTAAAGTGGAAACTGACATCACAGGTGGATCCTGATGCCTGGGCAACAATCCCTTCACTGAGTATGTTAGGAATATGGACTTAGGAATATGAACTTTGTGGGCAACAAAATGGGAAATAATAGATTAAAGTTAGATGGAGAGAGAGAGACACAGTTGTCCTGGCTCAGCTTGTGTGGGGGCATGAACAGTGTCTCCTCAGACCTCAACTGGAAGGAATAGCTCTTCCAAAGAACTCTTCTTTGGGCAATTACACACCTCCCACTTGGATAGCCTCACTTTAATCTGGAGCTTTGCCTGGTACTGTTGCCCTCCTGCCCAGGGCAAATTTAATAACATCTGTTAAACACCTATTGTCTTCTTTTCCCAGTGACAGCTGACTCTGCAGATCCCAGGCATTCCCTATTCTACACAGAGGAGCAGCATTCTGCAATCTATGGTCTCAGAAACCTGCTCGTCATTGGAATCTTTACTCTGAATACAATTCATCAGCGTATTTCTGTGTTCACCAAAGATGCCATACATGTTTTACAAGAGCTGGGATCGGTGACACATACCTGTAATCTTAGTGCTTGAGGACGGTAACAGAAGAATCATAAGTTTGAGGTCACTTGCTGTTACACACTGAATTCAAAGTCAGCAGAGACAAATAAAAAATGAGAACATACAACATTTTAAAAGTTATACTTTTGATCATTTGTTTTTAAAATATATCTGATAAAGGCACAGTGTGCCTTTCTGAGTGAAATAATGGATTTTAGCTTTGAACGGCCATAGAGAGAAGCGTATATTAATTGATCAGATATCACAAGTCATTCTGATGGGAGGCAATGCACCTGACATCACCAACATGGTTGTCACATGAAAGCAAGTTTTCAGTCTTTTACTAGTGGGAAATAGAAAGCGCTTTTTACAGAAGGAAGAAGAAACATACAAATGGAGGAATCCTTAACCCAAAGACTCCAGCTTGATCCATTGCATCATTTCATGAAAGAAGTGAATAGAGGAGCTGCTTCACTTAGCTCAAGTAATTCCATAGGTCTGGCTGATGGAGAAGATGCACACTATGGCAGCACATCATCATTTGGACAATTTCTCTACTTTTATAACACACCAGGAGTTAGAGAAGCACTTAGATCACAAGGGGAACTTCTGTAATATCTCTGGTGTGAGCATTGGCTGAGAGACGATGACACCAGGGGCCGGATGACCTTGGAGAACTCTTTATACGCCTCTTCAAAAACAATGGCATGCACCAGCAAACAAAGCCAGCTTTGAAGGTGCACAAAAGGCTGCCAAGCAAAGCTATCTAAAATATAATTAACTAAATCTAAAAAAAAAAAAAAAAAAATTGTCCCTGAGTAGTTATATGCAAAATAAACACTACTTCTCACTTTGTTTTTTCTCCAGCCAGTGTAGATTTGTAGACACAACTGAAGTGCCTGCATACGTCGTTTGCAGAGATGGGAGTCAGTTCGGCCTCGAGAGGGCTTCAAGTGTTTATCACTGTGATGATAGGCTCACACACTTGAAGAGGTGGTTTGTTAAAGTGACCCTGGTGGCTGGAAAGAGTGGCTGAACATGCTGGGTGGGGGCACAACTGATCCATTCTCTGTGACCAGCTTCACAGTGTCTAAATTGCAAACCTGTTGATTGATGTGGGAGATATCCTGGTCACGGGAAAAATGATGGAGGGACCTACTACCAAGATGCTCTGACTTTCTAAGTTCTCCTTTGCCTCTTCACCCTTCACATATACCCCTCTCTCTGATTCTAGCCCACCCCCACACCATCACACAAAGTGCTATTAGTGGTAAGAAATAGTCATGAAACTTAAATTTACAAGGTATCGATCAACAAAGGCCACTTAGAGCCTAAAGGACTACACAGTCAAGTTTCTTCACCTGTTTCATGTTCACACTGGAGACAGCCAATGGCCCATGGTAATGGCATTCTTTAAACAGTCTAATGACCACACTCATGATTACAGAGTGAGTACCAGGATACTTTAGCATCTTCATCCACCAGACAAGGATTTAGCTGAAATGCTTGAATCAGAATTGTCAATACAGAGGGAAAGATACGGTACCCAACCTGCCTGTCCTCCCACAGGCAGGTTGGGTACCATATCTTCTAGAACTCAAATCCAATATGATCATTTCTACTTAGTTTAAAAAGGAAATGGCTACAAATTGTGTACAGTTGCTAACTTTATATCTGCATACTTCAAAGTTTGTTGAATGGACCAGGAATTATTTTTGGTCTTTGAGGAAAGGGGTATGAATTTATTTCTTTATGTTCATAAACTTTAGGGGTATTCTTATATTACTCAAGCTTAGTTTCCTATGTCTTGGTGAAATGCATGGTATCATTAATTATGTATAAAGACCTTCAGTAGCACTTTTTTCACTTTAAAACCAGCTTTTAAACATAAAATTTAAAATTCTAAAATGATTCGCAGACACAAAACCCTCTGTCTGATGTACAGAAAGCAACATGGGCTGTGATTGACGGATGGACTAGCTCCACAGGAGTGGGAACGTGGTTTGAGGTCTTTGACTTTCATTTTTTCCCCTTTATAAAATGGAAATAATATGCTTCAGTGATGTCATACAGCCTTTGAATGTGTTACCTGGCATGGAAAGGACTTTCTATGTGTGATCAAGTCAAGAATCTTAAGAGGGGAAGGTTTTTCTTTTCTTTCCTTTTCTTTCTTTTCTTTCTTTCTTTCTTTTTTTTTTTTGTGGGACTAACAGCAGTGCGTATGGAAGCACACGGAGGTGTCTGGTGATGAGGAAGAGAATGCAGGCTGATTTGAGCAATGAAATTGTAGGTTAAGAGATGACAATAACCACCAGAAGCTGCAAAAGACGAAGAACAGACCACTTTGGAGCATCCAGAAGGAACCAGCCCCACTAACCCCTTCATTTGTGGCCCTGTGAGTCTCATTTTGCATTTCTGCTTTCCACAAGTATAAAAAAAGTATTTATTTTCAAACCACTAACTGTAGTGTTTTACAGCAGCAATAGGAAGAAAGGCAACATTTATCCCGCACCATGCCTGGGATGCCGACGATGGAACCACACACTCACACGTGCAAACAGCAAACATACAACATATAGTTTATTTATGTGGAGGCTTAACAACTATGCCGTTGTCAATCTTCCCGCTGCATAAGACATGCCTACTTTGGAAAATAAAGCTTGTGAATTAAACCATGAGTGATGCTGGAAAGGAAAGGATGGGAAATTTAAGAAAATCTATGGCTTGCCAAAGGTGACAAAGCTCTAACAAATACACAATCAAATCTGACTTCCTGAAGAGAGTTCTTTATCACAGAGAACTGATTTTGTTGTGTTCATGCTTTTCCCCCATGGGCATATTGTGGAGCTGACTCTCTTAAAGGCTGGAACCTAACCATCTGAATTACGGTGATGTTTAATGGATATGTTCTTAGGCAGTGGAGTTTCTTCCTTACTTATATGTTTGGTTGATGGTGACAGGTGAGGTGAAGCCTGCTCTCTCTCTTGTCAGATGAGAACTTTAAAGATGGCACTTTAAGAACTAGCTGCATGTGCTCTTAACTTAAAATGGAAAGCTGTGTCTGCAAATATGGGTGTGTGATGTGTGTGTGAGTTCTCATTATGTACTTCTAATTTCAAATCATATGAGAGAGGACATTTGAAGGGTATTAACACTCTATTTGACAAGGCAAAAATATTTTCAGGGAACATTAGCTATAGGAATAAATTATGATATTCTCCATTATCAAGTGGGTGGCATGTAATCACATGCCTTGATTCCTCAAGATTGTTTAACCTTTGGCATATTTGTTTATGATTATGTGCCTTGCAAGCCATCTTCATTGGAATGCTATATGATGAAGGCATAGAATTATTGCTCTTTACGATGAAGGTATATTTTCTCAACACACATTGCAGAGTAATCAGACCATTCCTCACTCACAGAAAAATATTCTGATATCTACTTCATGGATAGATCTATTTTCATACATATATAAACAAATATTTATAAACACAGCAAAGAGAGCTGTCACTTTTGATCTTCAATTGCCTAAGTTACTGAAATGGAACTAGCTTGAACAACCACAAAAGAGAGGAAAATAAGAAGGATACATATTCTTCCTCTATTCTACAAAATTTGGTGGTCCAGTGTTTAAATATTTTAAGTAGTCATTTTTAAGACTGATGCGAAGGCTGCATCTTTCTTCATGATGTGACCATAATGCATGCAGAGAAAGAATAAAGTGATGTTGCATTATTATTATTATTATTATTTTACTTTAGAGGCAATATTTTTCTTCCATTTCTTTTGGTGAGGTCCTCTCTTTCTTCTAAAGGCAGCCTTTTGTAAAGACACATCTTCAGAAATTGGAGAAAGTGCTTGCTGTGTGTGTGGCTAATGCTAGTAGTCATCTTGACATATCCAGGTGTGCTGGCTAGTTTTGTGTCAAGTTGACACAAACTATAGTCATCTTAGGGAAGGCAACCATAAAAACATGCCTGCATAAGATCCAGCTGTAGGACAATTTGCTCAAGCCATGAGGAACAAGCCAGGAAGCAGCACACCTCCATGGCCTCTTCATCAGCTTCTGCCTCCAAGTTCCCATTCTGTTTTCGTTCTTGTCTTGACTTCCTTCAGTGCTGATCTTTTCCCATTGGTTTCTGCCTTGGGCAAAATTCTACCACTGACTTTCTTGAACCTTCAGTTTTATTGACTGGAGGTCTTATTCTTAAAAAAAAAAAATTACAAACAGAACCTAGGTAATTCTTCACAGTTTGTCTAGTCTATAGTGATATCTATAAGGTTACTGTATATGTGTATCTTATAGGTTCTGTTTCCCACAAACTTAGACTAATATGAACACCTCCAAAATTTGTCAAAAATAAGTGAAGTTTCTGATCCTCAATTTTTATTGATCCTAGCCTCACAGACACTCAGAATAGTGTTTCACTAAATATCAGAGCACTCTGTTGTCCAATCAAGTTAACACATAAAATAATCTTTGTAGCATTGGCATCCCAGAACCACAAATTCAATGAAGGACCGATACTTGAATTGAAGATCCAAAGGAGTGCTACTGGAGACTGTCTATGTGTTCTGAGATCAAAACACTTTTAGGAAAATTCCACCAAGATTACTGACCTAAACCAAGAGTTAAAACCCACACTCTTGGGATAGAAAGGTGATGATAACTTCCCTCTTGATTGGAATAATTAGGAAGAAAAGAAAAAAGTACCACATGTTCCCTTGGATCCTATAAAAATAGAATTAAAGATCACATTTTAACTGCATGAAGTTCTTTCACAAATTTGAGATTGTGAGTAGTTACTTCAGGGATAGCAATGTGTACAAACTTTTACACCATTGCTTGGGGCCTCAAATGTATGGAATGTACATTAAAGAAGACCTGGGACCCTCTGCCACTGCATCTATCCTTCCATCACCTATGTGATTTCTCAGAAAATTAGAAAACAACCACCTGCTAACTCTCTTCTTAGAAACCAACGTACACCTTTACTCTTGCTCTTGTAAAGTAGACACAGCATGGATTATAACTGTCTACCCACCACATAAGAGAAGGGAACTCTCGTGCTCACAGATCACTTGCAGGAGTTTGGATAAAAGGATTTTTGAGATAAGTTAGTGTTTGTTCACCAAACCATTAATCCCACCTTTGTAGCAGCATAACACAGGATAATAGTGGAACTGAGAATCCCACTTTGACAAGATTGCCAAATCTCACTCTAAATAGGAATGAAACTCCACGTGCATAAAGGAACAAAGAAGCAAGCTTTTACACCCACAATTAGGAAGGAGTGATAGGAGTGGGTGTAAGTAATCAAACGTAAATTTTTGATACCATACTGAAGCCAGCGTGGAAGTTAGCAAACACTACCTGTCTGTTATCCTGGTGTTGGGAGATTCTTAGGATGACAGGGAGATGGCAGGCTGCCAGGAGGAGGGAGAAATGGATGAGCATAGATTCCTCACCCAGCATCTAAAAACAGTGCTCAGAATTCTACCCATCAACCCAAGAAGATGAATGACTGGAATCACATTATACCTATATTTTCTGATGTGAAAACTGTCAACATTACTGTCACTGACAATGTTCTAAGTGAGCTGGAAGGAGATTTTCGGCAGTTCACAATCGGTTAGCTCATATATTCAGAGCTCTGGGGAAATAGCCTTGATACTTCAGTATTCAATAATGGAATTGCCAGGGAGAAATCATGGTCAGAAGTAGAGCCATTGATCCAGAAGTTTCAAAGTTCTGAAGAAAAAAATAAGTGTCTGGTGTCAACAGATCTGGCCGAGACAGGAAAAGACAAGGTGTTGCAGGATGCTCACTGTTTGATGTCTGTTTCTTGAGCACTTCAGTGGGTACAAAAGATACGACAGAGAACCAGCAAAGCCCCTAACCACAAAGGAGCTTGCCTTCATGTTCTGTGTTCATATGGGGATGCTGAAAAGGAAGATATCCGGTGAAAGTTGAAAGACTCCAAAATGGACTTATCCCAGAGAGACTTTAACGGACAGTGGCTCCTTAGAAAGAGCAACAGAGATGTCCCTCCGAGGAGAGAGGCATTTGAGCTGTGGTAGACGTCATTGCGCGTGTGCGTGCGTGCGTGCGTGCGTGCGTGCGTGTGTGTGTGTGTGTGTGTGTGTGCGTGTGTGTGCATGTGTGTGTGTGTATGTGTGTGTATGTGTGTGTATGTGTGTGTACACTTCAATGCTGCAGAGAACAGATGACTTTACAGACAGCATTTGATCACATCATAGTAAAATGGACAGTGCTGAACTTGATGGGCTAGAGAACCGTGGACTGTGTTTTATTTGAACAACTGAGGTTGAAGCAAACAGCACATTGAGTTCATGTTTGGCCTTAAGCATGTACATAGATAATTTAAGGGCCATACTTTATATATAAACAGAGAATGTCATGACCATGCCTTTTACATGTAACTGTTATGTTTTGTGACTGGCAATAGGAAAAAAAATTAATCATTTCTCCTTAATGTATAAAACATTTACAGAATGAAATCACATACCTCAGTAAACAAAGCACAAAAATATAGTGTTTTATTTAACATTTACAACACAATGCTCTCAGGGAAGTATTATTTTGTTTCAAAGGAAACAATGGAAACACTGACAATAACATCCAGCCAGCTTCAGAGAGGAGATGTGCAGAAGTCATGTGACTTTACATTTGCCCTTCCCATTAAATATGGAGCTATTTGTGAAATTTCTTAAGTATTTTGGAAGAGACCTATTCTCAAATATATTCCAACTCATATATAAAGAATTATATTCTTTAGATATGTATATTAAGGTAACACAAATATAGATATAAGATCTCGACTCTGATTTGACAATAACTTTATTTTATATTGTAATGAGGCTCAGCGTCAGATACATAATACCTTCATTTGATAAACTTCAGCAGAATATTGCTTCCTTCAACACTTCCCAATTTGAATGAAAAAACCATCTGCTTGAATGCTAATATAATGCAAAATATTAGTTACCAAATTGCCAGTATATTAAAACTACAATCTGCTTTGAAAAGAGGGAAGCTGTTTATACATTTTTTTTTCTTTTTCTAGGCACTTAAAATGTCTCAGAACTCTCCTATAGACACTCTCAAAGTTGTATGCCATTAAGCTAAGATTAAGATTAGCTCATTTGTTAAAAAAAAAATATATATATATATATATATATATATATATTCCTTAGGCATTGACTTATAGCCCTAGATACTTAGAAGGGTGAAACATGAGGACCACAAGTTCAAGGCTTGCTTGGGCAATATGTAGAGACTCTGTCTTTAAATAAATAAATAAATAAATAAATAAATAATAAACCTCCAGTTTTCTATTTACTCTTTTGGGTGGACCACTTCATTTCAATTTTTCTTGAGTTGATTTTGTCCTTATACTTTGAGAATTTTAGGGAGTTGTTGCTGCCTCTTCTCTATTATATTTATTAAAATATAGTCTTAAGGTAGACTATAAATGCATTAATTCTCATGTAAAAATGAGTGGTAATAGCTTAAAGTATCTATTCCACAGAAGATTAAAAGGTATTTCTATTTTAATGAGGGTCAGAAACGAAGCTGAAATGACAGTATTACAGATGGTTTGAAGGGAGAATTATAAAAGCCTCTCAGAAGTAATGCAAGTCAGTTTTATAGTCTACTTATTTCTAGAATCAGCTTCTTCTAAGCATTTGAAAGCAGGACTCTTTCAAGGTGACTCAGCAGGTGAAGGTGTTTGCTACAGCCCTGGTTGCCTGATGTTGGGCTCAAGGAGATAACTGACTCCTTTTGGTTGTCCTTTGGTCTCCATGAAATACATCATAGTTCATGTTCAAACCACCCCCCCCCCACACACACATACCGCAACACCATCAGACACACACACCACCACAACCGCCACCACCATCATCACACACACAAACACACACACATATACCACAACACCATCATCACACACATACACAAACATACACGAAATGTAATGAGATTTTTTTCCTTAAATAAAGAGGACTCTGGAGACTGTGAGCGACGCCCAAATATCCTATATTGCCACTTTGAGAAAGCATCCATGTCTAGATTTCTTGAAGCATTAGCTCTTTTCTACCTCACGACCACGCAAGTTCTAACATGCACCAAAGTAATCAAATGACATGAAACGTCTTCATATTTTGCTCATGCACAGCTGAAGTCATATCTTCTTCCACATTTCTTAGTAGGTGTGGAGTCAGAGCCTTAAAAATGCTGGAAGGCATTAGTCGCTCTAGAAGTGATGAGCTAGTCAACATCGAGGTGATAGTCCTTCCTGTACAGGGTGATTTTTGCCGTCATTGTCCCTGGCTCTGAAGTTTTGACGATCATCACCCCTGGTTAAATTATGGAAGAAAAGCCTGAAGTGAAACTACAGCCATCTGAATAAGAATGAAGAGAGATGGTTAGTCATCTAGGTAGAACTATTTTAACCAGCACTGGTCATTGATCTGTGAGGTTAATGGGCCTCCCTCCACTCATTCCTGTTTTTCAGGCAAAGAAATGGAGCCACTACGCAGTTATGTCCCTTACACAGATCACATAGTGAGACCTCAGATAGGACTGACTTCAAAGGTCATTTTCTAAGCTTCACAGATGTTGAAAAAATATCAGCACTGGTAAAAGGAGGCTGGAGAGGCATTTCTTAGACTTTTCTGATAAAGTGCTTGCTCTTTGGACTCCATATAGAGGATTTAAGTGTTGTTATTCTCTTAATGTAATTTACTTTCTGTATGAAGAGTTTTAATTTTTGTCTTTTTATCACCACGTACTAATTGTACAGAATAATGAGCTTAATCATGGCAATTTTGTACTTCACAATGCAGTTTGATTTATTGGTGAAACCAGTGGCTGCTGTTGCTGAGAGTGAAGATTACAGTTAAAATTTTTTCTCCTCTCTCCCTTTTGTCTGGACTTTTAAAGCATCTTATTTATATTTGTTGCTTGACACTTGTTCTAATGCAATTCACTTATTTTTCTCAATAGTCAATTTCTTGACAATGGGAACCAAAATTTCATCTCCTTCCTTCACTCTTTCTTTTTCCACCTCTGTCCTTCCATCTTCCCTTGGTTGCTTTGACTGGGGAGGTTTATGAAAACCACATAGTTCTGTGTCCTTTATGTTGGCAGGTGTTTAAGTCCCTTAGAAACCATCTTATGTGAAACACTCTATGTGATACTTCTATCCAGTTGATGTCTCCATTTTGCTGTACCTTATCTACCTGATACTGTTTAAAAAATTCATGAAGCTATTAGTACGTTGGAAGATGGTATTAGGATAATGTACATCTGTGTTCCCAGGTCATAAACACTCATATTTGAGTCCTGGGCCATGATTAATCATTAGAAACTAGAATAAACTGTCTCTTACTACTTTTGGCATGAAAGCTGTGGCTTCACATGGACAGAAGAAGCTACATTGTTCTAAGAAAGAATGAAATCACCCAGAGAAGTCAGATTCAGTGGAAGCCTCATTGAGAGACCAGATGTAAGGGCATTTGACTCCCTCCTGAGGCCTCTCAGTCCTGGTTTTTGCCTTTCACTCATTGGTTTTTTACAGACATGGCAGAGTTGGGAAGGTGTTCCTGCCGCATCACATCAGAATCATCTTGGAATGAAGTCAGTATCGTCAGGATTTTCGAACTTACACTCCAGCCTTACAAAGAACAGTGCAAGGTCAGGACTCTGGATGAGAGCATTGCTCTCTTTACTGCCTAGAGGTTCTTGGGAATTATGTCAGACATTTGGTTTAGGACTTGTGGTAAAGCAGAAAGAAATACACTGTCCTGTTGGTGAGAGAGCCTCATCTCCCCTCAGCAATGGTAAAGGCAAATGTTTGAAGGATTAACATTCTCATGTCAAGATTTTGAGCATGTGTTCACAGGAGTGATTATTACTCTCGTTATTACATTTCAGGAACCATCCCACAAGATTCATGGATGGCTGAGAGCACTATTTTCAATGACTGACTGACTTTTTATGATCACCTATCTTTTATTCAAAATCAATCAAACAAACAAGCAACTGAAAAGAAACACAAAAAGTCTTTCTCATGCAAAATCTTGATGGTATTATGCAAAATTATTATCTAGGTTTAGTCTAATTCATACTAAAGAAATTAGAGATTATTACGTCTTAAAAACAGTTTGTACACTGAAAATACTAAGTTAAAAAGAAATGCATAAATTCATCAAATCTACTGGTCACAACTAGTCTCACATGCCTAAATGCACTTAGAAACTTACATTAGCCCACAGTGAAGGAAATTCACGCACCACGAAGTCTATCTAAAAATCACATGCTGAATGACTCACGAATTATATTTTGCACTATAAAATAAAACATTGCAAACCTATCCATTGTAGTTTGGGAATGGTCTCTATACTCAGGCTTCCAACATGGCGTCCTCTCAAACCCTTCCACCACAAGCCTCAGTGAGCGCTGTCGCACCAGGAGCCACTGGGAAGCAGACGAGGCAGGCCTTCCTCCCGAGTGTCTTCCAGGTCCTCCACTTCCACTTCATTTGCAGCGGTCCAGTTTTGATTTGTTAAGTGCAGAGATGTCTCACATGTGCTGTTAGGGGCAGCTCCTAAGGATGGGGGTGAGGTAGGCTGAAGAGTGAGCTGAGGAACAGCTCCTGTTCTCCGCTTGGTGTAGGGGCAACACTCAATTTTGCCCATATAAGATGGAGATGTGTCCAAACTTTCTGCCAAATGAAACCTTGTCACAACCCCACCTGTGCCAGACTCCAAACAACCCCCCACCCCCACCCCCACCCTAATCCCTAAAGTGTGTCAGTGATGGGACTGGAAGGACCCTGTAGCTGTTAGGGTGGGACATAGTGAAGAGGGGCTCGCAGTCCTGAGGTGCAGCTTCGCTCTTTGCCCTGATGGGGCCCGTGCACACAGCTTCTCTGTGTCCTGCCTTTTCTCTAGGCAGGAAACAGGGCAGTCGAGGCTGCTGTCTGCTTTTCCTTTGTCTTAATCAAACAGTGAATCAAATGGGGATGTTAATGCAAACACTGGTCGTCTCATTTCATTTCAGCGCTGGAGGTGTCCCTTGGCAACGCAGGGTCCTGGCGCCCTGATGGACTGCAAAACCAATGTTTATAAACCATCCTTTCTTCCAGGCTTGCATAATGGAGTGGAGATTTTTCTCTTATCGCTTCACAAAGTCCACAGCCCTTTCCTTTCTTTGGCCTTTCCAGCCATTTGCATTTAGAAGTAGAAATTCCTTCAGGACCACACTAGGAACTGATGGAGCTGTATCTTTTTTTTTTTTTTTTTAAACCCTCAGTGTAAAGTCTCAGGTAGAGTCCTTTCCGTCGGTGAAATATTATGTGAAACATCCTCGCATTTAACCAATCAAAACAGAAGATACTCGGGAGAAAGGCCTGCCTCATCAGTGGCTCCTGGTGCGACAGTGCTGGCTGTGGTTTGTGGGAGGGTTTGAGACTGCTCTTGCCATCCTTTTGGCCTTGAACACAGTGCAGGCAATCTTTGTCAGCCGACCTGTCTCTCTGTAGCTCCCCTCTGTGCCTCTTCCTGACACTTCTTACAGGCCAGGCTCACTAAAATATAAGCACTAGGCCTTTTGCATGTTTGCCAGAATGGTGACTCAATCATTTACTAAAGCCAGAGTTGCTGAAAATGTGTCATTTCCTTAAGGCAATATCACCTGTTAACTCACCTAGAGAATGCCTAGATTACAAGAGTTAGAGATCTTTGTCTAAAACACATGCTTTGAGTGTCAATTATGGAGATCCTAGAGGAGCCCGGGACTACTACATACAGTTTGATAGTTAAGTTTCTCTTTGCAAGAACCATTTTCATCATACATGTTGGTGTCACTGTTGAATTAACCAGGGAACCAAATATGTAGAGAAAAACAAATCACATGAACTAACTCTTTACCAGACAGCAAGAAGTACTCATAAGCTCCTTCTAGCCTGAAGGTAGATTCTGCTGACAGAGTTAGATTTCCAGGAAGAGTGACATTTGGGAACAGCGCCCTTCTTGGTGTCTTTTGAATCTGACCAAAGTGTCTTCCATTCAACAGGATGACATAGGAGCCATAGCCAGAGACATATGATGCCAGCTCTTTGGGTTTCTCTACGAGTTAATCTTTTCCATTCCAACAGTTTTGAAGGCAGTGTCTTTGAGTCCTTTATTAATAGCTAAACAAGTGTGAGTATTCTCTCTGGGTTTTATGAAGATGTATAGTATAAATATTGTACTATCCACGTCTACAGCTATGCACACATAAACTCAGAGTGCAGGCAATGAGTCTACCCAAAAATCTGCTAAGCCCTAATGCTGACTCTGTCTGCCAGATTTCTGAAAGAAAAGAAAAACAACAACAGCAACAACAAAAGGTAGATAGAAGAGTATATATGTTCTTATACACATACCGGTGGTCTAGCATTAAACAACCATGTATGTAATGAAGATTTTAAAATGGATGTTAACTTTCTGTCACGAAACATAATCAGCTTTTCCAGCTACTAAGTTTCTATTGAATTTTGAGAAACTCTTCACCTCAGCATTTTAGTTGCCCCTTCCTTCAGATGCATTCTAACTCCACACATATTAGGACAGACCACATTTTCCTCCCAGATGGAAAAGTTCTAGGGCAGGAGTGAATTGCATGTCTCATTAAATCTTTGGTTTATCGAGATTTTTTTAAAAAGAGAAAACGGTTGTGTGATTTGTAACCCAGTCTCATATTCCCTAGAGCATTGGTTCTCAACCTGTGGGTCGCCACCCCTTTGGGGGTTGATGGACCCTTTCTCAGGGCTCACAAATCATATAGTCTGCATATCAGATAATTGCATTATGACATGTAATTGTAGCAGAATTATAGCTATATTACTGTAGTAATATAGTAATATGCTATCACTATATATTATTAGCAACAATCCAATAATTTTAGGGTTGGGGGTCACCACAACACGAGGAACTGTATGAAATGGTTGCAGCATTAGGAAGGCTGAGAAATGTTTTCCTGGGATCTGAAGGTGAGATGTGGAATTCAGTTTCCTTCTCTTTCCATGTGCATAGGGATATCTAAGTAGAGAAGAGGCAGAATCTGTGTACCTGAAGTGAGCATTTATTCTGTCCACCCTCATCTATTGTTCCTTTTTCTCCTTCTCACCTTCCTCCCCATCATCCTTTGTCTGGAGGCTTGAGGATATGGAAGTCACAGGGATGCTTCCAGTCATGGCAATAAGGGTGTGTAAATCAGACTGGCCTTGAAGTTTACTTCTAAGATAGATGTCATGCTCAAAGGAAAAGAAAAACTCACTGGCAATTTGTTTCTCTACTACAACAATTGAAAGGTTAACCTGGCACCAGATCCTTTTCATTCATCTCCAAAGAGCCCATTTTCATGTCATCTCTTTGTGGAATTACCACCCTCCAGCACGGCTTTATATGAGCACTTTCTGTCCTCTAGCTCTCGTTCAGATGTTTAATAGCAGAGCATCAAACTCTAGCTAACTATTGCACATTTGGGTACACACATGGAGACCCACATCTGTGCAAGCATGAAGGTAACACACACACACACACACACACACACACACACACACACACACACTATAGAATCTGGACATTTTTTTCATGCCTGTATCTCTATTGTTAAGATTAAACCTTAATCACGACTACAAAAATAGACAAATAATAGAATATATATAAAAATTAAGAAATTCTGCCACTCAAAATAGACTGGAAAAATTTGGAAAGGCAAAGATAAGAACTATAAGCCCCAAGAAATAGTATCTGTGACTTTTCAGATGGACAGAACACATCATTCATATTTACAACATTCAGTGTCAAACACTAAATGTTATCAAATATGAGTTCAGAAATGAACGGGCAAAGTAAAAACTCACACACAAAGCAAACACGTGACTATCTGTCTCACGTTGGGAGAGTGGTTAATTATGCTATATTACATCCTGTTAAGAATGCTCTGTGGGAAAATGGATGTGAATTTTCTTTTGGACTTTCTCCTTACTTTGCCATGCTGAATGGGAAGTGTGGGGTTTGCTCTCTGACGTCATGCTCCCACAGTGAGGATCCTTCTACATTGCTGAAGAGTGTCAGGAGAGCTGAACACAAGAGCTCCAGATGCAGTGTGGGGTGGGTACTGCTTGTTTCTGGTGAGTCGTTTTTGTGTCTCCGCATTACACAGTCAGCTCTGTCATCACTTACAAAGAATCCAAGCTAAGTGGGGGAGGGTCCTGGTCACCCAGAACCTCATAGGATAACTCACAAGAGTGACACAAGTCTTGCTGTCAACAGGATTTGGTGACAGTTATAAAAATGTACAAATGAGAACATCGTAAGAGGTAGCTGGGGAAAGATCTTATTTTTGATTGATTTGAAAATATAATTTCAATTCTATTTATTTCTCTCCTAGTTTAAAATACTTTCTCACATTTTAAGGTAACCTGGGACTTACTTATTCTCTGGCTTGAAATAATCATATGACATGTTCTCTTAAAAGTGAAAAAAAAAAAAAAGAGCCCCTCATTTCAACTTGGGAGGGCAAAGACTAGATAAGGAAATACAACTCTTTCCAGAGAGATATTTCTGTTTTTGTTGGATAAAGACCTCCCTTTTAATGTTGTTCTTGTTTTTTATTTAAAAATTAAATTGAAATATAATAACATCATTTCTGCATCCTTTTCCTCCCTCTAACACCTACTAAGTCTCCCAACTGGCCCTTCCCATGTTTTCTCCCCTCCCTCACAAATTGATTGCCTTTTTTTTCTGTGCTTATTATTGTTACATACACATAAGCATAAATACATAAATATAAGCTGCTGGGTTCACTTAGTGTGGCTTGTGTGTATATGACCTCAGGGCCAGACACTTTGTATTGGCATGAAGACCTTTTATTCTGAATCGAGAAAAATGACAAGGATCAGCCAGCGTGGGGCTGGCCCATGCAGTGCTGGCACCTGGGTGTGTCCCTTCATCATACTCTGGATGGCTTCACCATCGGCCACCCGTCACCAAGAAGCACAGACAAACTCATATTTCCTGCTGACCCGTTTCTGCTTTTCATAGCAGGACTAATTGGAAAAGTCTGTAAATTATCCAAACTGTACTTCCTATATGGGCTTTGATAAAGACTGTGTGTTTATCTTAACAAAACTGCAGCCTCATTTCAGATTCCACTTTGCCTGCAGGCTTTTTCCACACATACTCAAATAAATAAAGGAAGTAGGAGCTTTTCATTTTTTTCCCCCTTTTCTTTTGATATCCTCTACCAAGGCCTTTCTTGTTAATTTTGTCAGCTAGTTGCTACTTAAATCTGACTTCCACAGAGCTGTGTGTATTTGCAGGTCGGCTTCATCAAACATTCATTGTTCAATACTGTGACAGCCGGTAGCAGACACACATACTCTTCCCTTGTTTGGTTTTCTGATAAAGCCTGTCACGAGCTGCCTGACTATAACTGAATTTGTCACCCTCTCAGCAAGGTTACACCTCTTCTTACTATGAAATAAAACAATAAAACAACATTTCTAACCCTTCTCTTCCACAACTGCCCGATTTGACAAGCAAATACACGAGGTTTTAGCCAGAAGAAGAAAAACACACAGAGAAGAATGTAAAGATCGTTTGTGAGAGACCCTGCTCAGGAGACACAGGAAGCTGCAGGAAAGGTCACAGCTCAGAGTGCCGGGCTTGTGTGCAGTTCTAGCTGAGCAGCTGAACTCTGCCAAGCATGCTGCAAGTCTAGTGAGCCACTAAGGCTAGGGCCTTGCAGGAGGATTCCACACTGGCTTTCAACTTATTGGTATGGTTTGCTGGTATGATAAAATCTTTCTCTATTATAGGATGTGCAATTTGTAAAGATGAGAGCCGGTGTTGGAGTTAGAGTTGAATAAAATCTTTAGATGGAACAAGGTGATAAACTCTCACAGTGCTGGGAGTCCTCCTTAGCAGCAGTAAGACTGACACCTTAATGAGCTTGTGTGTCTCATGATTTCCAGTCACCCGGCTAGAGTCCTCTAAACTTCTCTCTCTTCCCCTCTTCCTTTCTTCTTTTTTCAATCTACAAAACATAGACATTAACAATTGCAATATTTAGATCAAAGGTTATTGTTAATATCAAGTAAATCGATTTGACAAAATAAAGATTTTTTTTATTTCAATTTTATCAGAATTTGATACATGATTGATTTACTTCATTTCCATCCCTCTCCCTCTCCAACTTTTGTGCCTCCAACTCCCTTTCAAATTATTAATCTCGTTAATTACCACATTTGTTTATATTTATGGTTACATATAACTTGTTCAGTTGATTGATTGATTCCTCATATGTATAAGGGCTTAGGGCTGACCATTTGGAGTTGGATAACCTATCAGAAGGCTTCATCCTTGGGGAAGACTGATTTCTCCCCTTTCAACATTGATTCATTGCCCATAGCTTTTCATCTACAGGTGAGCTCTTGTTATATTTACCTCATCTGCACTGGCATGTGTGGTCATACAAGCGCTGTCTAGGCAAGCATATTGTTGAGATTTCATGGTTGCAGTTTTCTTGTCACATGGAAGACATAATAGCCATTGTGGTCCTCCCTCACAGTCTTACTCTTCCTGATTCTACAATGTTCTCTAAGTCTTAGGTGTGGGGTTGTGTTGCAGCCAGGGGCCTGGGAATGTGAAACCAGCACTGGCAGGCTTGGTTCCCACAAAAGAAAGTTTTAAATGATGAACATATATGCAAACTTTTATAGATTATTATTATTGTTTATAATGATTATTCATGACTATCTCAGAAAGAGTATGTTAATTCATTAAAGCTCCTCTAGCAAGATATCATAAAGGAGGTTGCGTCTAAGCCACAATAATTAATTTCTCTCATTCCAGAGACTAGGAAACCTGAGGTCAAGATGCTACAGGTTTGATGTCTGCAGAGACCAATCTCCTTTTTGTTCATAGGTAGCTCTCTTTCCTTGCTGTAACCTCCAATTGATAAAGGGATGAAACAAAGTCCCTAAAAGGCCTTTTATAAAGGTATTAATCCTTCAGACCCCTCCCTTCTGACCTAACTGTTACAGCCAATAACAGCCAAGGCTGGGACAGTTCAAGACAAGGCTCAGAAGAAAAGGAAACAAGGCATTACTTAGCAACTCTTCATATCTGTCTTACAGATTCTGCTTTAAGCTTAAAAAAAAAAGTGTACCCATGGTGTATTTAAGCTCCAGGCTTTACGTTCCTTATCTCCCCACACATTATGCATACATATATACATACATACATATTTCAATTTTTCTGCTGACATTTTCTACTTTTTTCATTCACTCTTGTACTTTTCTTTACACCATTGAGCTCAAAATTGCTATGCTTAAGATCACAGTCTAGCAATCTAACATCTAGACCACATCTGGACTGATGTTTAATGATTACATTTCCTCTTGAGAAGGGGCCGTACTTCTCTGATGATCATAGCCTATGTACCCATTGGGAATGGTGGTGATGACACAGTGCTTTTATTATTTCTGTTCTGAGTTTTTCAATCAGTTTGGCTGCTTACATTCACCTTGTAAACTCTCCTTTGCAGAGAGTGCAAATACCCACTCGGTTCTTTCAGGCCTACTCCAGTTTGTCCTACATATATGTGGTCAAAGGTTTTCAGAGCCTCGAGCAGGGCTTTCTGGAGAATGTGAGGCTTCTCACTTTCGAGTTTTCTGTAACACCTCACACTCTGCTGCTGCTATGATGGCTGCCACCTCTGCCCTCTGCTTTTGTTGGAAAAAAAATAGCACAATTCCCTTAAGTACGAGTTTCCCTCAAGCCCTGTGTGTGTGAGCTCACCCCTCAGCACTTGGCAGCAGTGGGCTCTGTATTTTGTTGAGTTTCCAGACATTTGGAGGATGGGGCCGCTGGGTGTCCATGTGGGAGGAACTCAATCATGTTCAAAATGGAACGCCACACTAGTTGCTCTATGACTCATTCTGACACATTTACTATATTGAGGGCCTTCAGGGATCAACATTTAGGTTACTTAAGAGTATTTTATCACTATTGACCTAAGTTGTCAAACTATGTTTACATAGTCATTTGTTCAGTTTCTGAAATGTCTCCTTCTCTTCTGGTTTGTCAGAGTTTTATTCCAGTGGTGTAACAGAAATAATTGAAAATGGAAAGAATATTATACAAATAGGGCCACAGGTGCTTAGTCAGTAGGTATTTTATTCACACATAAAATAGAAGGTTAGAGAATCTTTGATTTTAAAAGATGAAGACACCTCCCTTCCCTTGTGGCAAATGCTCTTTGGTCAATAACCTAATAAACATTTTACAAGTTGAAAAAAGTTTCTTTATTTGTATTTTAAAAATTCAGCCATGAAAAGATATATTTCAAGCCAGGTTTGGTGATACATGCCTTTAAGTCTGGCACTGGGGAGACAGTCAGGCAGATCCCTGATTTCAAGGCTGGCCTGGTCAACCAAGTGTGTTCCAGGCCAGCCAGGGCTACCCAGCGAGATACTGTTGAAAAGAATAAGACATAGTTAGTGGTTTAATATTTAGAAGTTTTCTCAGTTTTAGAGATCACATCTTGGTACAGCTTCAACTGTTTAAGTTTTTATTTGTAATTTTAGGAGGTCAGAAATATTTATGGTTATGCGTACATTTGTTCAGACTTTTGTATATCTTTGTATATCTCAGTGAAGCTACCTTCCTCCCCTGAGCCAGCTAATGTTACAGCTGGGGCAAGAGAATTGGAATTTATAAAAAGGCAAATGTGCCAAACACTATTTTTTCCTTTTACAGCCATTTTATTAGGCATGGATGACACCTTCCTTCCTTCCTGTTTTCAAGCTGATTTGCTTGAAGAGTTAGTTTTCAACACTGCATCTAAACATGCCAGTATGCACATTTCTTAGTCTTTCAAATGCCTAGGTTGTTTTGGCTGCTTTCCGAAATTAGGTTAAAAAGACAGCTATAATTGGTTTAATCTCTGTTCCCTTTATTGGGTTTGAGAAACAGTACACTTCTTCTGAATTTTAGAAAGCCTTTTGGTTTCCTGTTTTGCCCTTCTAACTCTCTGACTCAGTGCACACTCATCCCTAGCCCACCAGCAGCTGCTTCACTCCCTGGACATGACAGATTCACTGTGCCTCCCTAATTGACACTTCTTATTTCTCTTCAAGCACTTTTAGCTACAGTTGATACTAATTACTGGGAGATAACTTAATTTTAAATTCATCTACTTACTACAGTTGATGTATACCCCCAAGATCCTTTGTGGCATGTTCATAGCCATTTATAGGTATGCTGAGTGGTGAGCATTTGAGGGACTTAATATCTTTCCACCGAGGATACTCAACGCTATGCTTGCCTGTCTCACTGGCTGCACTTACATGATGTCCTCGTAATCAAGTTAGTACTACCTTCCTATTTTGTGGTTCCTGTTGCTGATTTCTCTCTTTAATATGGCCCCCAAATGTAGTCTTTAGTTCTCTCTACAGCTCCAAGAGCAAGTGGCTGTGTTATGCTTTGGAGGGGAAATGTGTTAATTTGGACAGGGGTCATAGTTTTTGCTCGACATGAATTTAGTCCTGAGAGATCAGCAATATACGGTAGATGAGGTGGCTCAGCACAGAAGCATACACCCAGCAAGGTTAGTTATTTAGTAGGCAATGGAAATGCGTGTCCAGAGGCACACAGAATTCCGAACCTTGGATTCTCCTCAGACCAATGGTTTAGTATTTATTTTATTTTTGTGATTTTTATAGACCTTGCCTTTTTCTTTTTTACCTCCATCCCTTCCTTCCTCCCTTCTTTGTTTGCAGAATTTCTCCTATGACCTAACCTTTAGGCTATGTTAATGGGACTTTACAGAGTCAAGGTTTTCAGTTTAGCTTGCATCTTGACATCTTCAAAATCTTGGCTTAGAGCTCTCTAAGCTTCAGGCGTCCAGAGTCAAGGATTTGCTGAGCTTGTATGTTAAGATGTCATGTGCAATGTAAATGCAAGCAGCATACCAAGAAATTACTTATGGTACTTATGATTTTTCTCCCATTGCCAATATCCCTTTACCTGTTTTCTCTGTCTTTATTTGCTGCCTCCCAGGTAGATATATAAGATAGAAATCTGAAATTCATTGTTTTCTTTTCTCTTTGTCCCAGTATTGAACCAAGGATTTCAATAACATTGTTAACGCTTAAATTGATCATAGTCTTCCCATTCCTACATTCACTGCTAGCCATTATTATTTTTATTACACCAAAAACAGTGAGACATAAAAAATGATACATTGATTATTTTAATAAAAACCTTCTGAACTAATATTAATGATCAGTCTTTTGGTGTTGGGCTTTAAGACTGATGCCTCACTGTTTTGAGTAACAGCTAAGGGTTGGAATTCTTTGACATCCCTTCATAGGGAGAGTGCATGTTTCTATGATTTTCATTTCTTTTTTTTTAAATATTATTTTGCATTTGTGAAGCATTATTTCTGGTGCCATTTGGTTGTAAACCCCTGATTTAGTTTAGTTGTGAAAGCCTGTTAATTTTCTTTTCTATGATCTAGGTACTAGTTACAAGGCATGTTCACAATATAAAACATAATGTTTAGACATTTGTATATATATATATATATATATATATATATATATGTATATATATATATTATAAATCTTAATTTTTAAAGTATTTAATTTTGTTTTTATTTATGTGTATGTGTTTATGTGATTGTATGCACATACATGTGGGTGCCCTGGAGGTCAGAAGAAAGCATCAGATTCCTTATAGTTGGAGTTATGGGCAGTTGTAAATTGCCTAATGTGGGTGCTAGAAACCAAACTTGGATCCTCCAGAGTAAGCATCAAGTGCTCTTGACTGCTGAGCTTTCTCTCCAGCTCTGCCCTCCTTAAACATGATAGAAGCACACAGTTGGAAGAGATGACTGGGAGCTTGGATGGCAGACATAGCCTTATGTGTTAATGCAAAAGGCTAGCAGCAGGGAGCTGGAAGTATGACAAAAGAAGAGACAGAATGGGTGGGTAGAGAAGGACATGTTCACATGGTGTGAGGAAGGAAGGCTAGGAACGCACAAGGTCCTTGTGAGAATAATGAAGAGGTCAAAAGCCCCATCGAAAGAAGTACACCAGAAGGAATTCGAGTAAATGAGCTTAAAAAGAACACTGTGTTCATATTAACTGAGAGGTAGGATAAAAAAGAAACAAGACATCTCCTCTCTAGGGCTATTGCTTACTCCTCAGAGCTCACACAAAATATGAGCTGGGATGACAAATGAACATACACAAACAGTTTAAAAATAGTTATTTCTTTAGTCCAGTAGCAATTTTCTGAGGCATAGGGTATTCACTAAGTTGAAATTTTGATAGCATTTTTGTAATTGAATATATCAAAAACATTTTAACCATGCCACTGAGTTGTAAAATATAAAAACTACACAAAATCAGCAAGCACCTCTGGTTGGCTGACGACACTCTTGGAAATCCTTTTGGGAAAGTTGTGTGCCTGAGAATTTGAAGAGGGTCTGGCTGTGACTGTCTTTGCTACTTTCCTAAAACAGTGCTTCCACCTGTAAGCACCATATGAAATGATCAGTACAGTCCCAGGGTGCATGAGAGCACTCAGATATGGCTTGTACTGTCCCTACTTTTGTCATGGACACAGGTGGTATGCTAAGAATGTGGTATCACTTTAGTATGAAAACTGTCACTTATGGAAGTATATTTGTAATAGAAAAGGCAGTTTCCACATGGCAGCATATCTTCAAAGTCCCATTTTGCCCCAATTGCAGATGCACTGTGGGTCTCATGTGTGTTCTTCACATTTGAATTATTTTATATTATATTTACTCAAGAAATCCCAGTCCATCTTCTTCCTTTTCCTTCTCCAGTTCCTGATAGAATGTCCCTGACAATTGAGAAGCTGTTTGAATTATATTCTGTAGTTACCAGTTATTGGTACTTTCAAAGGAACATTTTGGGACTGGGGTTAGAATCAAGATTGGCAAAGACAATTATGTGATTCTTTGGTACTTGTTTTCACTAAAAGGCATTTTCTGGGTTGGAACTATCTAGACAAATTTTTAAAATTTAATTTTTAATTTAATTTAAATGACTCCACATGTTCTTGTTTTACTTCATACTCACTGTTCACTTCTGGACATATGCATCCCAACTGTCTGTTGAACATCTTCACAAGGTTGACTAAACACTTAATGGTTACTGAGTGCTGCACTAGAATATACTGAATAAATCATGCCACACATTATGATATTTGCCTGCAAGCATTTTGCAATCTCTTTGCAGCATCCATGTATACTATAATATACGCCCACTGTGAGAATACAAATAATTGTTTTTAGAGTCCACACAGGAATCAGTCGATAACTATATAGTATTTCAGGTATTCAGATGCAGATAAGATTTCCATTTTATATTCTATAAAGTGAAAGAAAAAAAGGCAAGGTTACTGCAATTTTGATAAGATGTTCAAAGAAGTCTCTGATAGGTATTTCAGAAAGATGTAGAAGTGAGAAGATGCATAATAAAAGTGTTATCTGTAGTGAGGCAATTTGGGGCAAAAGGGAGCAGCCAGCAAAAAACCAAACAAGCCTCAAAAACAAAACAAAAATCAACTCCCACAACAAACAAACAACAACAAAAAACAAGAAAAGCTCAAAAAAGAAACACAAATAAGAATATAAACAACATGTAGACATACATACACATTTTATTGTACATCATCATACAATAATGAAAATAACACACATGGATGACATATATTATTTGTATATTGTACTTAATTATAATGTATTATATAGTGTATATATACTCAGAAAATGAATCAGTGCTTCCAACATGACCCACATTGTTCTGTGTGTTTTTCGCATACTGAGTCACTTAATCTGTATAGGATAACTTATGCATGCTTATGCAACCACAACACAGTTGGCTGTTGGGGCTTTGTCATTCTATGGCTCTGTTCATTGTACTGTAGGATGCACAGCAGCAGCCCTGGATACCTGTCATGCTGTGTCAACTGCAAATGTGCCCAAACATTGATAAGTGTTTTCTAGGGGACAAAATTGTCCCTTCATTGAGAGCCAGTGATGTGATCCTATGAACAACTCCTGCTGTCATCTCGAGCTCACAGTCAGCAAGCACCCAAAGAAGAATACTCTGATTAAAGCCACATTCTGAGTTGAGACAGAAACCCAAGCAAAATGGTTCCAGCAATCAGGCTGGGAACTGTGACATAGCCTATTTTCTAGGAACAGAAGTCAGGCTTGAAGTGGTTGAAGTAAGGTTAGCCATCCAGCCAGGGGCTACAAAATGACATCAAGAGGGGATAAGAGTAGGTAACTTTTTAATGAATTTGCCTTTCACTTTAAATTAGATAAGAAAGCATGGAATGGTTTGAGCAGAGGACTGACCAAATGATCAATTTGAATCCTTAGTGGAAGTAGACTAGGTTTGGTCAGGTGTAGAAACAACAGTAGGGTGCTGCCTGGTTTTGAGGGAACAGAGTGGCAGCACGGATCTTCGATAGACATAGAAATGATCTGACGCCAAAAGTGATCGGAAGGGAAGTCCATAGCATTTGTCTGTAGCTTGATGTTAAGTGAGAGGAAGAGAGGCATCGCATCTGCTTTGGCTCTGCCATTAAATGTCTCTCTAGACTCTTATGTTGATGGTTTGGTCTCGAGTGTGGCTGTATTCAGGAGTGGGTGCCCAGGAAGTGTTTTGATTTTGAGGCTACTGCTGGAAAAGGGTGATACAGTTTTACAGCAAACTTCAAAAGGTATGCAGCAGGAGAGAACATTACAAATAGTGTAATGAGATGAATGCTACAGTGCATGGCTGCATTACTTTACTTCTCTGGCATAGAGGTGAGGGAAGTTTGCTTGCACCAGCATCATCGCAGACCTGTCTGCCTGTGAAACTACATTTCTTTTTCTCCCTTTGGCAGCTCTAATATTCATTTACTTAATGTTCAGGCTTGTGCTTAGTTTCTATGAGGGATGGGGGTGTTATCCTCACTGCCTTTTGTGAATGGAACTATCCCTGCCAGTCATTTGTTGGGCATATGGGCAATTCTCCCCAACTCCAGCTTTTTCAATGAAAAGTGTGGCCCTTTGCAACCTGAGATGCTATGCATCATTTTGGTACTTGTCCTTACTGGGCTGAGAACTATGCATCCCTTCCTCAGCACTGAACCTACCATGCAGTCTCTTAGGCTTCCTCACCTGCAGTTCCTTTATGGCTTGTAGTGATAAAGCTATGTTTGGCTTGGTAGCTTCTGGATCCTGGTGATCTCTTTTTCTTTTCTTTTCAACTCAACAATGCTGCCGGGAGCCAAGCCCAGGAAATTACCTGCTGTTCTGAGAGAACCTCAGGGAGTCACCTGCTGTTCTAGAAAGACTAGTCAGTACAAGGTTAAGAAAGGACATTCACAGGTCTCAGGTCCCAGGAACTTAAAGAACTTCTGGCATTTCCTTGGAGTTGGTTATGACCATGGGATGGTGTGCCCTCCCCCTCCAGCCTTGAGCAGGCCTGAGAGACCTTGTTTACCACAACAGACCAAGTGATAAGGATCTAGGTGGAGTTACCCACCTTAGCTGCACAGAACACAGAAGCAGAACTGCCCCTGGGCTTGCCTGGAGACATCTCTGGCCTGTGACCTAGAACGGATTATGGACTCTCCCACCCATTTCCCGGCTGAAACCAGGAGGGGTTGTGGGTTGGGTCTTCCCCTTTAAATTGAGAGCTGAACATTAAAGCTTTGAGCCTTGATCAGAGAACTTTGTCTTGGCTTCATCTCTTCTCACCCTCCGTCCTCTTTCATTCCCAGCCCCCCTTTCAGGTGAACCCAGTTGACTTGTGGCCGCGGGTGGCTACACAATGCATTTATAAAAATGCATTTTAGGCTCCACTCTGCCCCTTTCATTTTTTCTATATTTTGGGTTGTAGTTGTAGGTAATAGAATTGTTCATTCTTTTCCTCTGTAAGTTATTTGATACAGTATCTTAACTTCCCCTGTTCTCCAGCACATTTTATTACACACAGAAATCCAAACATACATCTTGATCAAAAGAATCTAGTCAACTCTTGCTTATATCAAGGTAATATTTGGGCATCCAAGGATGAAAAGAAGTTTGGATGGTGTCACTGCATTCTCAAGTAACAACATTAGGTTTACTCATGGTGAAGAATTGAGAGAGAGGCCACTTATTGTTGGGTCTGTCTACTACCAGTTGATTCTGCTTTTACAGTGTGAGCTGCTGGACCCCCATTGATCTATAGCCTTCAAGTTCTTGTAAACATGGCTGTTTTAATTCTGTGGAGCGTAACACTGAGAAGTTCAAAATCTATTTGCCAAACATAGATACAAGTTTATAAATTAATAAATTTTACTGAAAAATTGCCTTTTCTGTAAAGATCAGAAAGTGATTTGGGTTTTATGAAAATAATATATTTTTTTTTAATTACAAACACGCACACATACACACACATACTCACACATACATGCGCAATATGTGTATGCTTATCAACTTGAATTATAGTCACAGACATATATCTTTTACATAATAGAAACTAATCAATGGAATAAACTCTAAATTCCCTCATTTAAAGAGATGATAAAAGTGTTTTTAGGTTCTTGGCATCTATCACAAATGAAGAATCAAATTGGTTATGAAGTACACCATCACTTGCACTATGTTTATGTACTGCAAAGTAGCCCAGTTAGCTGGCCTCAGAGATGAGCCGCAGCACTAAGTGTAAACTTCTCAATCCTAGAAATGCAAAAAGTACTAAAGTACCTCCTGTTTCCCAGTATCTCACACCAGGAGATTTGAACTGGGAAATCCCTTAAGATTTTCCAACCCACAAACCCTTTCAGCTTCTTCAGTCCTCTCTCTAATTTCTCCATTGGGGACCTTGTGGTCAGTTCAGTGGTTGGCTGAGAGCATCTACCTCTGTATATGTCAGACTGAAACCTGGCTTGTTATGGGGATTTATCAACTAACTTTTGTTTTATTGCCCTAAGTATTACAGAACCTTGGTGTTCTGTAAAAAAAAAAAAAAAAAAAAAAAAAAAAAAAAAAAAAAAACTTGCAAGGACTGGAAGAAGTGAGTCAGGCTTTAATCAAAAGCAAGAGAGTAGTAGATTTGATTACTGCTGGTATAACAGCTTTAATTACATTAATTGCTAGCACCACTGCTTCTGCAATTGCTTTGACACAAGAAGTTAGAGAGCTACTTTCATTAATCATTTAGCAAAAAATGTTACTAATGTGTTGGATATACAAGAGGATTTAGATAGACATTTGGAACAATGGACTGATGCTCTTTATCCCATTCAAATTATTGGAAGAAGGTTCAGAGTTTAAGAGTAAGGAGCCATCTCAAGTGCCATGCCAAATACCAATGGATTTGTGTTACTTCTAAAACTTACAATGATAGTCATTATAATTAGAAAAAAAAGTTTAAAGACACTTGCAGGGTATTTGGCATAATTCCAATACCTCTCTAGATGTTTTAACTTTGCATAGTGAGCTTATGAATTTTAAGAATGCTGCTCTGCTGAGCTTTGATGTTGCAGATATTGTTGATAAGATTATTCATGGCCTGAGGTGAGTATTTCCATTTTGGTCAAGCTTCAGGAATGGCATATACAGTGTGATCACACTAGCCCTTTTTGTCCTGGAAATGCTTTTATTCCTGCCCATTGTGTTAAAGTTTGTCTTTAACAATATCAAAATGTTGGCAGCCAAAGTACATGACTTGAAACTGAAAATGGACCCCCAGACAGAGTTATTAATTTGACAGGCTGGAAAGCCAAGGATGGGTGAGATTCTGAACAGAGCTTTACCAACCCAAGACAAGTGCATTGTTTTTTGATAATGCATATTCCATGACAGGTAAGGAAGGCATTCTTGTCAGAACGACCTACGACAGACTCTGTCTTGTTTATGAAATAAAAAAGGGGGAGTTGTGGAGAGCTTTGGGGAATTCTTGGGAGGAATATGAGATTGACCAAGGACAAGGAAATGGACTTCAGGCAGGAATCTGACATTAGCCAAGGACAAAGAAATGGGTTTCAGGCAGGAATCTCACATTAGGCTAGAATAAAGAAGTAATTTCAGGCAGGAATCTAAATCTTAGGCCAGAACAAAGATGTAGGCTTCAGGCATGAAAATAACTTTGGGCTAGGACAGGGAAGTAGTCTCAGATATTTTGGTCATTCTGATAAGCCCTTAGAAATAGTGATTGTGGGAACGATCACAGAACTTTGTTTATTACCTTGCTTGTTCTTGGACTATTTGCGTTTATTGCCTTGCTTGTTCCTTGATTATTTGCATCTATTGTGTTGCTAGTTCCTCAACTTAGAACTGACCTAATACTTGCATGAAATTAAAATGTAAGAAAAGCAGATTGGGGGAAAAAAAGGAAAATTAAAACAAACAAAACAAATAAAGCAAAAAGAAAGAAAGAAAGAAAGAAAGAAAGAATAAATTATCCAATCCCTGAATAAGTGATAGTGTCAAGTACTTTTTTAGGAGATCGTCCTCCCTCCAGAATGATCTTAGGATTCTCTAGCAGCTTTATAGTGGGTTTGTAGTTGATGTAAATACATTTTTTTTTTGTTTAAATATGTTTAAATTATCACACTGCTGGCACACTTCATTTGCATGAAATTCTGCACCACACATACTAATTGTAAAAGAAACCGGGTCCTAGAAACTGCAATGATCTAACTTTTTTTTTTTTTAATGATAACCACTGCATTGTCATAAGAAAAAGAATACCATACTATAGAGATCCATGCGATATTTCTATAACATGTTAAACTGTGTGGAGGAAAAGAAATAGTTACCTGAACTTGGAAGTGAGAAGCCAAGGCAATATTTGTTAGCTGGCGGTGTGACTGGCTTTAGCAACTCTTCATTGAAACCACCAGCTCTTACTATTAATCATATTGTATTATATTATTATATTATATTATATTATATTATATTATATTATACTCTACTACATTTTATTCTTAATCTGAGCACTTTACCTTTAATTATTATATATAAAGTATAATCATAATTTTTAGAGCCTTGGGTAAGTCTCTGACCATCTGTTTTCAGTAACTAGTTTGTGGTGTGATGTAGTTAGAGCAGTTAAACATGGGATCCAAGCCACTGAAAAGGAGTAATGGGTCCTAATCTAGGGCATAATGATTGAGGCATCTTGAGAAAATTTACTAAGAAAAAAGATGTCAAAGGGATTTAGCTGTGACGCACAGGAACTGTCCCTGTACTATACAGCTGGGTGCTTTATCTTTAATTAGAACTCTTACAAGGAACTGAACTCACTTCCTAAACTGTTAGTGTTTTCAAATGCTACCCACTGTGGAGGAAAAAGACAGAAAAGTGTACTGTTTATTTCTAGGTTTTCCAAGCCAAGAAAGGAATACTGTTGTCATTAGTTAAAGTCATGGAACAGGTTGTGATATCCCATCTGAGATTAGTCTGTGCAGAACAAAACTGGTATAGGTCAGAAAGGATGAGCTGGTGGATGCTAAAAACAAATGTTAACAACATAATTTAAAACATCAGATTAGCTTTTTTTGGAAATGAATGAAGTGAATGGCAGCCCACCTATAAAGTATAGGAACCTTCAATGGTCTGAGCCAGAGAGATTGGATTTAAAGGCAGAAAAAGGTTAATGAAGCAAACAAAACAAGAAGTGAGTTAGTCATTTCAGAGTTATTGTCTCTGTTGCTTGAAAACAGAAAGGAATTCTTTATTGACCGGTTAGTGTTTCACAGAGTTTCTGGAACCTGGTCTGTTTTGAAGTTGGTTTTGACTGCATTCTGGTTCTGGTTTGGTCTGTTGGGCACGTTTCAGAATCCCATTTTAAAACAATAACCTTCTATACTTTTTATTTAAACAAACTAATGTCAGAGCACCATTGCAAGCCCATAATTGTTTTTTAAAAAGAAAATAAAATTTCACACAGTAGAAAAAGATTCTAAATCCAAAACTGTAGGTAGAAACTGGTATCAGTAATTAGAACCAAGTCCAGTGAGAACTGGACCTGGCTACTGCACCCAAAATGTTTGGGGTTGATTTTAAGTAGTAAGCCTTGTAAAATTAAATGCATTGCATACTGAAGCAAAAAAAAAAAAAAAAAAAAAAAAAGGATAAAGAATTGTTATGAAATGGATCTTCAACATTGCATAAAGACTCATATTTTGAAGGCTGGTCCTCAATGCAGCAGTGCTCATAGGTGGGGTCTTCGGGAGGTGAAGAATCTCGAGGATTCTCCTCTCACTAACACACTAAGGCACTTACGGTTTCATAACTTAAAGGGCCGCTGACAGGTGCAGAAGATTTAGGAGGTGGAGTCCAGGTGTTGGAAGTAACTCTTTGAGAGTGTGCCCTTGAAGGGTGACTTTGTTCCTTGTCTCTTCTTCCCGTAACACAGGACGCTTCTTTCTGTCCTGCTTTCCCTATGATGATTCCGACTTGGCACAGACTTACAAGCAGCAAAGCAAAGTGACTATGGACTGAGACCTCTGGAGTTTGCAGTCAACATTTCTCCTGTGACAGCAAGCTGACTAATAGTGGGTTGGAGTACGATATAGGTTTGGGTTTTTGTTTTGTTTTGTTTTCAAATGGCTCAGGGAAAAGGGAGAAAAAAAGATACTAAAAAACTTAAACGTATTGCTTACAGACAGGATAATCATATATTACGAATAAAGGATGAAGGGATACTCAAGAGAAGAAATATCTCAAGTGAGAACAGAAAAGTTTTCTGATCTTAATTGCTCATTATTTTAAAATAGAAGGGCCCCTTAAATAGCAGGTGATGTTAGTAACTGATATACATTACGAGGTGAATTGTCAGGAATTATTTTATTAATAATTAATAATAAAATAGAATCAATAATAGAAATTAATAAAATTTAATAGAATAATAATAGAATAAAGTAATAATAGAAATTAATAAAATAATAATAGAAATTAATAAAATTAATAATAAAATAGAAAAATCCCTTGACTATTCAAGTAAAATAAAGAGTTTACCAATAAGGAAAGAAAGCCCAATCGGTTAACAATATTCTATGCAGTTAGACCTGTCAGAAATCTACTCATGGTGCTCATGTCTATTACTTCAGCACTGTCTCCATAGGTGCCAGACACAGACATGGAACACAGATGCACATGCTGCCAAAACCCCCTCATATACATAAAATAAAAATAAAACAAAATTCACTAGATTTCTGAGAAAATGGTTGAGAAGTTAAAGGTAATAAAAATGAAGTTTATTAAAACATGAATAATACAAAAAAGTGGCCTTAATAGACTATATGGTCATCCTTACAATGTACTTACACATGTCAAAATAGTATAATTACAAAGCAGCTACTGATAATATCAGGTTTTTAAAAATGAATACACACATTACCACCTGCTCCCAATGGATACTTGGTAATTACCATCTAAAATTCTGGCTTATTTCTACCACAAAACAGAGGAAAATAGGAACACAGGAAACCTCTGAGAGAAAGGGGCATAGAGGAAAACATGCAGAACAGATGACATAAATGAGCACCTGATATTTCACATTTCCAGGCTTGCCTCAGTTTACCCAGCACTGTAAGCACTAACAAGAAAGCATTCTAGTGCCTTCTCCACCGTGGATCTGAATCACAACTTATTTGAACTCTAATTGATCTCAGTGCCAGAGCCTGGGTGGTACAATGTCACTGAAGTTGCATTTTCATAGTGATTCAGGGTTAGTTCTGATCTGTGTCTCATACTATTCTTATTACTTTTGTGTTGATCATTATCTTGTTCATAATACAGATATATACATGATAAATAAGCATGACGTCTGAGAACGAAGTGTGTTAATCTCTTGACCTGTGTTAATAAATTACCACAATCCAGGAGGTTTACAAAGCAGAAATTCACAGTTTAAAGAACAAGGCTGAGATCAAGGAATCTGCAGGTTGGATATATCTGTGGAAAGTATTCCAACTTTTTCTCTTCAGATCCTTAGGTGACTTTATTCTCAGTTAGCTTGTCACTATAAACGTATGCTCCTCCTTCCTGTCTTTTCTGTCACAGTCACATGACATTCTCCACTTGAACATGTCTCTATGTCTAAATTTTCCCTCACTAGGTAGACACCAATTAAGGTCCACTCTAAGCCACTATAAATACATCTTAACTGATAACCTGTGTAACAACCTTCTTTCTTCTTTTTTCTTTATTGGTCAAATGGGTATGGAATTCTTTCTTTTCTTTTTTTACTGAATATTTTATTTATAATTCAGATGTTATGTTATCCCCTTATCCCATCATTTCCCCCCCCCCTCCCGCCCAGGAATCCCTTATTCCACCCCCCTCCTCCTGCTTCTATGAGGATGTGCCCCCACCTACACCCTCCACTCCCACCTCTCCACCCTCGAATTCCCCCACACACGGTGTCCAGCCTTCATGGGACCAAGGATCTTCTCTCCCACCTATGCCCAACAGGGCCATCCTCCCCTATATATACAGCTGGAGCCATGGGTTCCTCCCTAAGTGCTCCCAGGCTGGTGGTTTAGACCCTTGGAGCTCTGGTTGGTTGGTATTGTTGCTCTCCTCATGGGGCCGCAAACTCTCAGTTCCTTCAGTTTTCACTCTAACTCCTCCATTGGGAACCCCTTGATCAGTTCCATGGTTAGCTGTGAGCATCTACCTCTGAATATGTCAAGCTCTGACAGACCTCTAAGGAGATAGCTATATCAGGTTCCTGTCAGCATGCACTTCCTGACATCCACATCAGTGTTTACCTTTGGTGACTACACCACTTCTGGGCATATACCCAGAAGATGCTCTAACATATAACAAGAACATATGCTCCACTATGTTCATAGCAGCCTTATTTATAATAGCCAGAAGCTCGAAAGAACCCAGATGTTCTTCAACAGAGGAATGGATACAAAAATGTGGTACATTTACACAGTGAATTATTACTCAGCTATTAAAAACAATGAATTCAAGAAATTCTTAGGCAAATGGATGGAACTAGAAAATATCATCCTGAGTGAGGTAACCCAATCACAAAAGAACACACATGGTATTCTCTCACTGATTATTGGATATTAGCCCAGAAGCTTGAAATACCCAATATTCAATTCACAGACTACATGAAGCTCATGAAGAAGGAAGACAAAGTGTGGGTGCTTTAGTCCTTCTTATAAGGAGTAACAAAATACTCAAGGGAGCAAATATGGAGACAGAGTGTGGGATAGAAACTGAAGGAGGGGCCGTCTGGAGACCATTTCACCTGAGTATCCATCCCACGTACAGTCAACAATCTTATTTCTAATGATGTCCTGTTTTAAGGTAGTGGTGGTTGAGGAGGGACTGGAATGGAATAGAATAGAATAGAATAGAATAGAATAGAATAGAATAGAATAGA
>JANHMN010000003.1:142243000-142377559 GCA_030674055.1 Rhabdomys pumilio
GAATAGAATAGAATAGAATAGAATAGAATAGAATAGAATAGAATAGAACAAAACAATTATACCTGGAAAATGTGAAAAGATTAGAGGGTTG
Source organism: Rhabdomys pumilio (assembly GCA_030674055.1). NCBI lineage: Eukaryota > Metazoa > Chordata > Mammalia > Rodentia > Muridae > Rhabdomys > Rhabdomys pumilio. The sequence goes on from JANHMN010000003.1 coordinate 142,243,092, forward strand.
CACGATTATTGTCAGGCAAAGTAGAATATAAAGTAAAGGAGGATTAAAGATCTGTCTATTTAATAAGTAACAATACAATCAAAAATAAAATTTGCAGAATAATGAACATTTGTCCTAAGTAATAAGACAAAAATAATATAAATTCAAATGTTATAAATAGAAAAATCCATCACTAGTGTACTAATCCACTTTAACATACTTTCCTAATCTTTGATAAACAGTATGAGCAAATAGTCAAAATGAATGGGCTTGGCTTAATGAAATTGTAATGGCATTTCTATCTAAGAAGCTATCTGTAAAAGCCATAGCACTCTAGGTCACATGAGTATAAGTCACACAAGTCACACATTGTGTGATACTTATTTAACAACAAAAGAATAATACAGAAATTAAGGGCAAGCTGATAGCCATGTTTTAATTTTGAGAATTAATCACTAGCTTGTAAATTAATATATATTTGATATATTAATGTATATATATTATTAATTATATATAATTTATATATAATAATATATGTTAATATATATCCTAAGTGGACTGAGAAATATATATATATATATGTTTATATATATATACACATATATATTTACATATGTATATATACACACACACATATATATACATATATATACATATATATATAAAACAACTTAAGTGTAAGAAAACTGAAATTGGCATTTACATAATAAAGGAATACTAACTTAGAAAAACAAACTGTAAAACTAAGTTTACAAAATAAGAGGTCATTGCTCTAGAGATGAGAAGACTTGGGAGAATAAAGCCAATAAATGAGTCAGACTAAAGCCTCATGCTATAGCCAACTTTATTCAGAGCATCAGACAATTTATACTCTGAGGGTTAAGAGGCGTCACATGAGTTAAGTATACAAGAGCAAACTGTTCATGGCAGACTCGGGTGTGGAGAAAACATTTCCATAGAGGCATATAAACAAGTAACAATGGCTAGTTGTAATTAATAATTCGAAGTAAGCTAACTCCAGTCTGCTACACCTGGGAGGAGCACAAGAGCACATCCCATGGTTTGAAGAGCACAAGAACAATTCCGTATTTTTAACAAACTAAGGTCTCAAGGATCTTGTTTTCTTGGAGTTTTCTCACAAGCACTGGAAAATAGCACATGACTCCATTCTTGGATCCATTAAAATTATTAAATAAATTTTAAAAAACCTCAATGTAAGAAAGAAAATTTCAGAATAGGCTCTGAGGAGCAGAAAGGGAGATATGGGAAGAAGGGTAACCGAAAATGAGTGTAGCATATAATATTTGTGATAATTACTTAGGAAACACTGTGTGAGCAGACAACTTTCTTAGGAAAGAGATCCTAGATATAAGGCAATTAAAAATTAAAATGTCATAACATACTGATATTAATTAAAAAGAAGCATTTTGTATGTGAATTAGTTTCTAGGAAACAGAAATTATGAAAATTAACTCACAGTGAAATAAAACTGTAGAAAACCAATTATTATATTTTTAAAAAGATCATTAAAACATCTACTCCAACTAATGCTATCAGACCAAAACAAATATAGTTCAAAACTAAAAACAAACAATGTAGATTTAAAGTGCTGGAGTGCACATGCACACACATACACACAAACACACATATACACAAACATTCACACACACACACACACACACACACACACACACACACACGCACGCACGCACGCACGCACTCACATACACAAATATCCTAATGTATTTCATAGAAATACTATAAGGAGAATACCAAACTCTAAAATAAAATGAAACATAAACAAAGGAAGACAACTAAAGTCAATTCCATTGTGTCTTGGGAGCCTCACATTTCTCTGGTGTCTGGGACCCACCAGAGGCAATCCCCAGTTCCTCATCCTCCCTGCTACCTATTTTTACTCCATTTCCTGACCCTCTGTACCTCTCTCAAGTCTCCTTCAGATTCTGATACTGCCACCCTTATTTCCTCCTCCTCATTTCTCCCTCCCTTGTCCCCTTCTCCTTCCGTCTCCCACAATCATCCTGTTTCCCCCTCAGTGAAGGACTGAAGCATCCACCCCTGATCTCCCTTGCTTCTATGCTCCATATGGTCTGTAGGTTGTATCATATGCATTGTGATATTTTGGGTTAGTATCCACTTATTAGTGAGTACATACCATGTGAGTTCTTTTGTGTCTGGGTTGCCTCATTCAGATGATATTTCGTAGTTCCATCCATTTGCCTGCAAATTTTATAAAGTCATTTTTTTTAAATCACTGCCTAGTACTCCATTGTGTATATGTAACACATTTTCTACATCCATTCTTCCATTGAACGACATCAGGAGCCACCCACCCTTCTCAAAGTTTATTTTTTAACCCAGAAATGTTTTTGTCCAAAGGAAGAACAGTGACTTTTGTCATGGAACAGAGACTGAAGGAAGGGCCAACTGGGGAACTGCCCCACCTGAGGAGACATCATGTCTGCAGACACCAATCCTAACACTGCTGCCATGGTTAAGAGGCACTTGCGGACAGGAACCAAATGTGGCAGTTCCTGGGGAGGTCCGGCCAGCAACTGACAAATGCAGAGGTGAATGCTTGGAGTCAAGCAGCAGACTGAGCTCAGGGAACCTGGTGAGGAAGCTGGCAGAAGGACTGGAGGAGCTGAGGGGATTGCAACCTCATTGGAAGAACAAAGGCTGGCCTGACTAGCCACTTCTCCCAGAGACTAGACCACCAACCAAGAAGTGTACCAAAAAGGATCTTTGGCTCAAGATACATATGTGGCAGAGGATGGCCTTGCCTGACAGCAATGAGAGTGGAGGCCCTTGGTCCTGGGGAGGTTTGATGTCCCAGAGTAGGGGGATGCTGTAATGGTGGTGGAACAGGAGAGTGTGTTTGGGTGGGGGAAGCACTCTCATATAGGCAAAAGGGAGGAGGAAGGGCAGATGTGGGATGGGGGATGACAGAGGGGTAACGGGGAAGTGGGATATCATTTGAGATGTAAATGAATGGAGCGATTAATAAAAATTTAAAAAAGGAAAACAAACATTTCAACTATTTTACATTTCAGTTGTAAAAATTTCTAGTTATTAACAAATAAATGTAGTTGATAGTTTGAAACAGGAACTATCAAACATTCACTGTCACATGATGACACTCAGAGCTGAAAACCTGGCTGACACAGGCTGTAAGGGTATTTTTCAGGTTTGAAATTCATTGTGACTATAAATCTTTTAGTAAATTAAAAGTAGCAACATCTTTAACTTAGTAAAGAACATATTTCATATCATATATATATATATGATATATATATATATCATAATGAGAACTTTCAAATATTCAATTGAATTTCCCAAATGCACCTGATTCCTTATTGGTTTTAAAGAACTTCTCTTTTTTTGGTTGTCTTTGTTTTCCTACCCTTATCCCTTGCTACTGATGGCAGGCTGGAGAGCTGGCCCCAGGGTCACGAGAATTGTGTGAATTGTCCCTCTCTGTCACCGGCTACAACACTTGGGAGAGCAGTCCCTGCCCCTCATGTGGGCAGCACAGTAGAGCTGGCCCTGATGGTCTGGGCACAGAGAAGCCAGCCTCCAGCTCTAGCTCTGCCCCTTGGTGGCTGCAGCATTGGATGAGCAAGCTCAAGCCGGGCAGGGCAGGGTAAGGGAGATTTCCCCAGTAGTGGTGGTGAGGAACAGCTGGTGGGCTCACCGGGGCTGACCAAGCCCTGATCCCAGACTTTGAAATGCTCCACTACAACATCTACCTTATCAGTGAACTTCTGGAGTGTGTTAAGGAACTGTCCTACAGATTCAAAGCTGCCGGATCTCAGTGATACAGGGCAACAGGTGGATATCTGAGCAGAGTCACGGTGATCTTCCAGTACTGAGAGCGTAGCAGAAGCCACAAGCCTTGTACCAGAGCAATGACTCATTACAATGGACATTTGCAAACAAAGAAGTGTAGACGAAAGACTATACTGTGGCACATACTACACCTTCCACAACAAGAATTTGTTCTCAATTGAGGGGGGATTTCAAGGGTGCAGGGCAGGTATGAGGGGAGAGGAAGATGGGTGGGATTGGGGTGCATGATGTGAAATTTACAAAAAACCAATAAAAAGTTTAAAAAGGAAGATAATCTTTTTAAAAATGTTGTTTATCATGAGATGACTCCAGAAGGTGCTAAATAATGGACAATTGAGATTCTTAGGAATACTGATTTCCCTATAAAAATATTGGAAATGTAGTAGATTTTTATGAGTTAGTGCTTAATTCCAGTTAAAAAAGATAAAAAAAAAGATTAAGAAATTTGACAAACACAAGTGACATGTGTCTATGTTTGTCTGAAGAAGAAAAAAAATCTACCTGACTGAGTCAGAAGATTTAAGATGTGTTTGGGGAAGCTCAGTTCCTTTCACAGAGAGGTTCGCTTTTCAGTTAGTAGAGAGTCTTCCCCTTTAGTCTAAGTCACCTTTGGTAGGGATGTGAAATGAGATATGGGGAGACCATAGAAACCACAACACTCCAGAAGCAGACGATTGCCTACATTGTTTTCACAAGATAAATGGAAAGTGTGCTTTTAGTAGCATCCGATAACTGATGCTACTGAATCTCAATGATGTATCAATAGGAATTGTTCATGTAAGATCCACAGTGGAAGTAACCAGAGAGCTATGAATAAATGAAAAGGAGGGCTTGGCTTCTCTCTGGGAAAAAAAACCTCAGGAAATACACTAAAGGAAAGTATTTGGCCATTAATGAGAAGTGACTTGCATCTACTATACCACAAATTTTAGCCACAAAAAAAAAAAAAAAAAAAAAAAAAAAAAAAAAAAGAAAAGAAAAGAAAAGAAAAAGAAAAACAAAACAAAACAAAACAAACCCCTGGGAAAGAAGCAATAAGAAAACATGAATGTTAAATTTAAGAAGTAGCTGCATGGTTGTTTGGGTGGCTCTTAGTTCTAATAAGGAAGTAGAAAACTAGTGTCTTGGTGTAGAGATGTGATAGCCGTGAAAGATGGTTGATGAAATCATATGGCAATGTGAGAACTAAAATCTGCTGTGGTGGTTTGAATAAGAATGACCCCCATAGGTTCCTATATTTGAATACTTAGTCATTGGGGAGTGGCATTGTTTGAGAAGGATTAGGAGGAAGTGTGGCCTTGTTGGAGGAAGTACATCCCTGAGGGTCTAGCCTCTAATCTCTCTGTCTCTCTCTCTCTCTGTCTCTCTCTGTCTCTCTCTCTCTCTCTCTCTCTCTCTCTCTCTCTCTCTCTCTCTCTCTTTGCCCACCCCCCCTCCTCCTTCCCCTCCCCACCTCTGCCTACAGATCAGGATGCAGCTCTCAGCTACTACTCCAAGCCACGTCTGTTGCCGTGCTTTCCACTATGATAATAATGAATGAAACTCCTGAAACCATAAACAAGGCCCCAATTAAATGCGTTCTTTCTTAAGAGTTGCCTTGGTCATGGTGTCTCTTCACAGTAATAGAACAGTGAGTAAGACAACTGTGAAGGAAAGCATTCTCGACTGAGAAATGCATTGCTAATAATACCCACTTGAATTCTCTCATACAGAGAAATAGCCCTTTCCTGTTACCCTTAGATTCAGTCCATTACATAGGATACTAATTGTATCAAAGGACAGCAATCAACTCACAAAAGGTCATTTTGCTGGTTGATCTGGCAATCTTACAGTTAAGATAGTAAATGTTATCAGTGTGACTTGTGACTTTTTGTAACAACAAAAAATTTTTTATTTAACCCTTAACTGGCTTTGTAAGCCAGTTCTGTCTTTCTGAGGGTTTTCCTCAGAAAAATCATCTCAGGCTACATGCCGTCCCTGTTACTGCTGCCACCTTCTACGTCAGTGCATCTATACCATGTTAAGCATCACTTCCTCCCTTTAAAAACAATTGATTCTGTGTGTCCTCTGTGCAGTTTTATACTAAAACTTTGCATTTAGCCAGGCATCATTTTTTTCAATATAGCTTAAGAACCACACCTGAAAATGCTCATTTTCTACCATGGCAGGAAGGAATGCTTTTCAGGTCCACCCACTGAACACATGCTTATTGAATATAATAAATATTGCTGTGAAGGGAGGAGCTATTAGAAGATAGTTTGTAAGCAGATGGAAAAGCCAGAGGTCAGGGGACAGTGAGAGGAAGAAGAAACATTAACGGACAAGTTTCTCAGTGTTTGTTTAAAGAAGACTCAAAACTGGCTGCTAAAAAATGGGAATTATTTCTCACTAACTGTTGAGTTCAAAGAATCCTCTTTATTCCATACACAGGGCTGTCTCTCTATAGATTTTCATATTGGCTTATCTGATGGCTGATACAGAAGTCAGAGGGTATTTGTTGCCCTCCTTTTTTCTAAAAATACTATTATAATAAGCCTCTCTTGAGAGGGTGTCTTGAGACTTACAAAGGATAATTCCATTTCTCAATGTGATTGGCAATATTTATTTTCTTCATAAGAATTGTGCTCAATAGCAAGAGGCTGTTCTAATGACGATTTAATGACAGACCCTCCAATGGCGGTTTATATTGTCAAATTACTCATCTGAACATTTCTCACTCCCTTAGCTCGTTTGCAGTGAAGTACTTAGTTATTCTTTTGAGTAGTGTATGTGAATTTTTCATTCCTTCCCTCATCTTTCCTTGAGGAAATCTTAGAGTCTAATTAGTTCATCGATCATAATTTCATTTTTGGGAGCAGTAATTCAATTCTATTCTTTCTTCAAAAGGAAGTATTTAATCATTTCTTCTTTGAAATGAATTCACATGCGATGTCTCCATGACTAGACCAAATGCCATGGCATTTCCTACCTAAAAGGGCACTGTTACTGCAGCTATGGTATTGAAGCTAAAGGTAAATTGACGGCTTCAGAACAACGTTGATAAGTTATCTTTCTAGCAAAAGATGCCACTAGAACAATTCTGTCATTGGTGAAAATGTGCATGACATTTACTACAATGTGACAACAGTAAGTAGATGATCTTAGACTGTGTCTCAAGCTTTGTTTAAAGAACTCTGCCACCTTTAAAAGAAATCTCAAAACTTCAAGTAGAACCAGCCACACTGGGCCAACAGGAGATAACAACTGATGTCTCTGCTATCATCTTTTACAGCCAGTTTTTTTACTCTAGATTTGAATCACAATGACTTCCTTATTTTATAACGTAACCCTCTTCAGAATACTTTGATTAGTCAGAAATTTTACAATGTTTAGTTTTGAAATATTAAGACGTGAACCTTGAATACTATAACCATATTCTTATTTAATTAGTGTTAACAAAAAGGACTAACAAATTTGAAGGCAATTGTCAATATAGCTATTACCTCTATTATCCTAACTACACAATGGGTCATTTGCTAGAATGCAGATAGACAAACAGGACACAGGAAAAGTAGGAATAAAGCAATGATAAAGGTATTTACAAAAATAAGAAGTGAAACATTGTCTCTCTCAACCACTTCCCAGAAGTGTCAGCATCCTTTCAGACAATGGCTGCCTCCTCATGTCTACAATAGGATCGTGATGCAAACCTCATTTTAAGTGAATATCTGCTGCATACTCTGCCTTCTCTATTTTCTTTATTGACTTGAGAATCTTTGTCAATTCTATTTTGCCTCACTCATACAGAATCTACACCCTTCACAAAAGAAGGCTGAGCGATCCTTATGCTGAATGGGAAAGCAAAGAGAGCAGCCCTGAAACTATGGTGCTCTCGGAGGTGAGGTCATTCCCTGAAGCTGGACCCCAAATTGCTAGTAAAGCTAAAATTGGAAGCCATAGTTTTTCAGTTTAAGTGTTCAACCATCTCATTCCACACATATACATCCAAATCAAAATTTTGCAAGAGCAACATTATTCTTCTTAATTGAATCAAGAGATGGTGTGGGCAACTGTAGTAAGGTGAGATAATATAGGTGAGAAGTGAGCGCAAGGGAGGTGGAGAGCACAGATGGGATGGAGAACACTCAGGTGATGTGGAAAATGCAGATGAGATGGACCACATGGGAGGCAGAGACCACAGGAGAGATGGAGTACACAGATGAGGTAGGGAAGACATGAGCTGGATAACAAATGAGAGATGGAGAACACGGATGGTAGAGAACAGGTAATATTAGAAAGGTTGTCTCAGCAGAGAATAGATTCAAGTCTTTGTAACTATTCCCTATTTGGCCTAAAATGTTTATGAGTCAGAACACACATATAATTGCAAATGTCAGTGCCTGCTGTAGTTGGGAATGGTAACAAGTACAGGGAGAATTAATTTACTGTCTCCATCTAAACTTAATTCCATGTGCTGTTATCATACTGAAATACCTGAGCCAGCCCATCTCCTCCCCAGGAGCAAGAGCTTCAGCAGCATTTGAATATGATAGTGTGGCATTATCAAATATGTAGAAGGAAAGTAGAATGAAATTTTAGGGCTGTTTAATACAGGTTGGATGCCTAATAGACAAATAACCTAAAAAGATAATTTAGTGTGCTTCCTTCAAACTCAATATCAGAAAATTAGGGAGGACATTGAATCTGGATAAAATCGGTAAAACATCTTTTATGAGAATTCAATATAATACATTTTTTTTATGTTAAGTAGCAAAAATGTAAAAAATGTAGCATCTGCCATAGGTATTATTTATAAGTGACATTTAAATTAATACTAATTGATTATTTTTAATATTTCAAGAATAAAAGTTTTTTTTTAAGATTTCTCTTCTATCTTTCTCTTTCTTTCTCCCACCATGTGTGTTTGTGTGTGTGTGTGTGTGTGTGTGTGTGTGTGTGTACACATACATGTATGCCTATAGAGGCCAAAAGAATGGATCAGATTCCCTGAAGCTGGAATTACAGGTAGCTGTAAGTCATTGAACATGAGTACTGGAAACCAAGCTTGAGTCCTTTGAAATATCAGCAAGCAAGCATGCATAACTACTGAACACCTCTCTCTATCCTCTGAAGTAATTCTTAATTAGCTTTTTCAAGATTTTAACCAAGATTTAAAAACCCAATGAAGTATTTTGAACAAAATGCACCATTATTAGCCATTGGTGACTAAACAGAATCAGCAATGTGTGAAATGACTCCTAAGGAGATGCTTCCAGAGTTTAGACAATCTTCATCTACAACAAACTATTGTCTTTTGAGCATAGTATATAAATATAATAATTCTCAAATTTACTTGCTAGCTTGAAAATCATTTTTCAGAAACAGGTACCCAGTTCTTTAAATTGGTTAGTGCTTCAGGAGCTCATGACAAATACATCAGTTGGTTTTTCATTGGAGGTGGCAGTTAATTCTGAAAATTTTTCTGTTGGTTTGCTGTTGTGCTCAGGAATACTAATCACTATTTCAGCTGGTGTAGCAGGTAGCTGCATTGTTCTTTCTCACACAGACACCACATTGTCTAGTCATTCTCACAAGCTAAACTGGCATAGATGCTCCAGTGTATCCTATCTATCCACCCTCTCAGGGTATAGTGTATATAATTTTTTTATCCTCAACTAGAAAACTATTTCTTATGCAAAGACATTGTGAGTCCCATATTAGTTAGATGCTCATCCATGCCACATTAAAAATGGGCCTCGAATATAAGGGAGAAAGGGGAAATACTGGGGAGAAGGATAGAAGCTAGGACAAAGAAGGGGTTGGAAGGAGCAATAACTATCATTTAAGTTGTTTAGAAAGGTCACAAAAAGTTTACTATTTTATAAGCTTTCTAATTATAAAAATTTAATTTAAGTTGCTTCACTTGAGGATAATGCTTCCCCCAGAAGACACAGATTGCCAAATAAAAAGCCCAGAGCCAGATGAAGGACCACTCCCCTATGTCATTTGTCAGAGTTATCATCCCTAAAACAATATAGGCTACTGCCAGTGTTCTAGGTTGACCAACAGAACACAATGGTAAGACTCTATTGCTGAAGACACCACACACCCTGGTCACTAAACATGGAAAAATCAAGTTTTTACTGACCAGAAAGTTTATTCCTTGCTGGCTAGCTCTGAGAGATTCTACTCAGATTCTACTAGGTCATGAAGCCTGTGTAAAGCAGGATATCGTGCTAGGTAACAAACTGCTTTCTGATTAGATTCAAGGCCCAACATATAGCAGAAAACACATACATGGTACAGAAAATTTGGCCAAGAACCCATGTTTGGGAGCTTACAAGTCTCAAGGATAAATCTGCTATTATTGTTCTACCAAATAACCATAGTACCAAATTGCCCTCTACATTAATATCCCATGGGTTAGTACGGCTCTCAGATATCACCAGAGGGTAGTAGTTAAAGTACAAACTGTGTGGAGAATTGTATCAGTGGAGTGCTCTGTCACAAATGGTTCACCTACATCATGTCAAAGGTTCAGGGACCACAGAAGAAGGGACAGAAAGATTGAATAAGCCAGAGGTCTGGGAGCACTGGAGCAAAACTGTCTTCTGGATGTGATCGGACCACTGCAGTCATGAACTCACAGTAGCCCTGACTCATGGAGCAAAATCTGCATTAGATCAAGCCAGTTAGCATTCTGCCTGGAATGAGGAGGGGCTCACAAGTCTCAAAGCTTAACTGAAGAGTTAGGGATAGAAATGGTTTTTGGGGGTGTGGAGAGTATATATTTTTTAAAGAATGTACCCTTTAGGTACACTATGTTTAAGTAAATAGTTCCACTGGAGAGCACAAATTAGATTTGGCGAGTCATTAAAAATAAAGTTGAAACGGGCTGCATCTCATAGCAGTTATCACGAAAAGAGAGGAATAAATATAACCAAAATACACTGTATGAAATTTTAAAAGAATTAATAAAATTATTGTACTTAAAAAAACCTCATGAAACTGTACTTAAAATTCAGGTAAGAATTTTGTGGAGAAAACGTAGCAAAAACTCACAGAAGCCCAGACTTCAAACCATTAGGCCATGGGATTGTACAACAACGATGAGGCCACAGTTTAAGTCTCAGAGGTATCCAGGTGAACAGTGTCCTGTGTATTACACTGGAGTAAAAGAATTGCATCCTCTGCTAGAAATCATAGTGAATAACAAAGCAGTAACTGCTGCCCAAAGATGCATTTTTCTATTCTGTTGTGAAACTGTTGTGGCCATTGGGAGTAATTGCATAACATGAACCTATATCAGCTAAGGTGCTAGCTCAGTGATCCAATCTGCATAGTCTCAGTTCAGAGTGGAATTCTACAACACCAGCCTCATACAGAGGGCTCTAGGGACCAAATACTTGTGTTAGGATAAGGTAGAAACCTTGAACAATGGAGACAGGCCAGTTTTTTCAACAAATAGCATTTGGAATACTGCACCTCTACACAAGAAAAAAGTAAGTAGAACGATATGATATAACACAAATAAAAATGAGCCTAAAATGCATTTGGACCAGATGTAACACCAAAAAGGAAATAACAGTGTGCTCACAGCATTAAACTCAGTGATGGTATCTTATACATGATATTCAAGGCACAGGTAGCAACAGAAACAGATAAATGACCCATATTAAAGCTAAAGAGAGCTTCAGATCAAAAGAAAAAAACAGGAGAGTTAAAAACTTAAAAATGGCTAACACTGTAAATTTAGGGTTATGCATTTTTATCATAATAAAAAAATTCACAGTGTCAACAAAATCCAAAGATTTTTTTACTTATATAGAAATAAAGATTAGAAAACCCACAATCATCTCCATGAAAAAAAGAAAGCATTACAATTAACATCAGAGTTAAAATAAAAGAGAATACTGGAAGGTTGCTATATAATCATGAAGAAGTCCTCAGAACAAACTTGAGAGAAGGAAATAAATAAAAGACCAACAGTAATTCAAGAGGGGAAGGGGTATGTATACATATTGGGTGTCTTCTATCCTTCTATCTATACTTTGGGTTTTGTTGTTGTTGTATTGTACTTTTGGTTTTTGAGACTGTGCCTCTCCCTGAACATAAAACTCACCAGTTGACCACACTGGTTGACTAATGAACTGCGGAGATCTGTTTGCCTCTATTTCCTTAGATCTAAGGTCACAGGCTCTAGTACCATAAGCAGCTTTTTACATGAATTTCAGGAATTCAAATTCAGGCCATCATGTTTGCTTGGTAAACACCTTATCTGCTCTGCTAAGAAATTTCTGCAGTATCTCCAACATATTTCTTCTCCTCCTCCTCCTCCTCCTCCTCCTCCTCCTCCTCCTCCTCCTCCTCCTCCTCCTCCTTCTTCTTCTTCTTCTTCTTCTTCTTCTTCTTCTTCTTCTTCTTCTTTTTGATATTTTATTTATTTACATTTCCCCTTACCCCATTTCCCCTCCCTAGAAATCTCCTATCCCATCCTCCTTTCTCCTTTTTGCTTTTATACCATTTTAATTAAATGCAAGTACTAAAGTCAGTTTTAGGTTGAGGGACTAGCAATACAATAGATGCAAATAGTCAAGGAAAAAGCAAGACAAGAAACAAAATTCTGTGAACACTCCCGTGATCATTGTTTGTAAGGGCTTATCAGGATGACCAAAACATCTGAGTAAACGTTCTTGTCCTAGCCCAAAGTCATTTTCATGTCTGAAGCCTACTTCCTTGTTCTAGCCTAAAATTTAGATTCCTGTCTAAAATTACTTCTTTGTTCTAGCCTAAGATTTAGATTCCTGCTTGAAATTGCTTCTTTGTTCTAGACTAAGGTTTAGATTCCTGCCTGAAATTACTTCTTTGTTCTAGCCTAATGCCAGATTCCTATCTGAAGCCTACTTTCTTGTCCTTGATCAATGTCATATTCTTGCCAACATATTACTAATAGAAGTTCTAGTAATATAGAATAGAGTAATATAATATGAAGAGATGGATGAATTTTCAAGTATTGAAGAAAAATAAGTCTCAGAAAATTCATACTGAACGGTAACTAAATAATGTGTCTATATCTAGATAAAATATTATAAAAGCATGGACATCTATAATTAACAGTATTGATAAAAAAATCTGTGAAGAAAAAGTTTGATAGAAGATTTCACATTAGTAGGAATTGAAACTAGATTTAAATGTTGCATAGTAAGAAAATTCCTCTGAAATTCTATACCCAGATAAACTATCATTAAAAATTACAATATCTAAAATATGTTGTAATAGCCATCCTGTTAAAAATTTTTCACTATTTATACATTATAGAGAGCATTAAATTTCAGCCCAGAGAATCAATTTATTTTTAGTTCTTAGATTTACAGTAGTATCCAGAATGCATGTAAGATAAATAAATTTGATTAGACTATATAACATCAATATATTTAGACTAGATGTTTAGATTATGTTATATTCTATATTCATTTATTTTGCCACTACTACTGTTGATGTAAGGATCAGCTTTATAAATGTCATTTTCCCATTTATAAAAATATTTCTTAAGATATTATTAAAAAAATTATAGTGCATGGAGTATATATCACCTAAATACAGATTTTTGAACTTTGTTTCCAAGGAACTGAGACAGCATGTACTTCCATCAGTGGCACATGGTGTATTTATTATTATACTCTAATCAAGAGCTGATATTAACTATTTCATTTTTATCAACAAAATTATCATGAAATTACTATATGTTTATAGATATTAAAATTGATATCATTATTGAAAAATAATGAACAGTAATTTTAATTCACAGTTCACCGAGTCTTGATGAGCTTAACTATATTTTTGTATTTTATTAGCACTTGAACATTTTTTAATGAAATTGAAATGAATATTTTCATATTCTTGTTGATATTCTCACTTTCTACCAGTTGATTATTAATTTAGGTGATTTTAAAATATACTTCTAAAGTTTTATTCCTTATTGAAATGCTTTGCATTGCAAATTTTAATTATAATTTTAATTATTTTTCAGTTTGATTGCTCCAAAAGTTTCAATGCTTCAAATCTGAGTCTGTGGCAATAGAATGTGAATGAACATTTCAAAAAGAAAACAGCTTGTTTGCATCATCAATGCAGGAGAATGTAAATATATTGAAATGCAAACACTACAAATAAGTTTATAAAATAATTGTTTTATATAAAAAATGTTTAATGTCTTCCAGAGATGTACACTGTAAGGTATTTCATTTTATAGCAAATATTTGTCTAAGTGACTTATAAGCAATTGTACTTCTGGTTGTTTAATCGAAGGAGTGGATATGAGTTTGTTGATTAGATATCATACCCCCATCTTAGTTGTATCATCCTTCAAAATGGCCAAGATATTGGGTCAACCTGTGTGTCCATTTTCAGGTGGATAAACAGATAAAGAAAATGTGCAATATATACACGAACATGCATGCACACAAATACAGTACAAGTTCTTTCAAAAATATGCACTTCCTATACTACCAGCTTGATTTCACCATGTTCTATGACTCAGGTATGTGGTATTTTTCAGTAATAGGATCTTACTATAAAGTTCTGGAGGGTCACTAAAAGCAATGGCAATAGTTTGTAATGTTTGAGGTTCTATGGAACATTACACCAAGCTTCCTCTTTGCCCATGGTCCCTAGCAGGGACACTGTCCCCTATTATAGGGTAACTCTATTTTAACTCTTTCATATATGTGTATGTATATCATTTAGGAAGCTTCTACAGTGGTAGATTTCCCTGACTTTATTAAAAGGACATTATATGTTAATCAAACCTCTACTCTTCCTTCTTGTCCTTACTTTTTACCTTTTTATATCATTGTGCTTTATATTTTCATCATTGAAAACCAATCCTGTGGTCCCTTGCTAAGTTCCTGACATCTATCAATATCCAAAGTGAAAAACATATGCCTAAAATTCAAAGCTAATATCCTTAAATGAGAGAATACATATCCATCAATCTTACCCAGCTGTGAAGAGAAAGAGTCTTGGCCTGACAAGATGTGATCACTAGTGCAACTGTGGTACAAATATCATGGAAGTAATAAACTATTTTCTGATTGACTCCAGGGCTTGATCTACAAGGTAAACTCATACCTTGTCACCATTATCAGAGCCAAGAACCTGTGGCTAGAAATATCATAGGCCCTAGAAGAAAAACTAGTACTATTATTCTGCTAAATGAACATAGTATTAAACTAACTCCTAATGACTTATTGCTATCCCTATAAATTCTCTCAATCTTCATTAAGAAGATGCTTTTTTTTTTTTTCAGGAGATGGTGGTTAAACAGGAACCCACAACTGGTCAAAGTGCAGAGATTAAGAGACTATGCTCAGATCTAAATGAGACATTTCTGTAATACCCCTTCATCCCAAGTCTCAGGGATCATTGAAATGGGAGAAGGAAAATAGCACTAGAGGCAGTAGATAAGTACAAGGAAAGAATGTTTTATGAATACGGTTGGTCAGTTGCACATATGAATTCATAGCAGTTGGGACAGAATGCACAGTCTTGCCCTAGCTTAAATCAGTCAAGAGTCCAGCATGAAGAGAGGAGTGGGCATGAAATTCCACCCCTTGCTTAGAAGATGTTGGCAACTAATAGCTACCATAGAGGGAAAGCCAGTTTTATTTAAGTGTGTGGCCTTGGTGTGTAGAACATGCTCTAGTGGACTTTCACATGCCCCAAAGTAGATAGGTAGCACACATTAACTCAGTAAGTTTTAAAATAATGAGGACACAAAGTTGGGTTGAGATGGAAGGAAGTGGAAGAGGTTGAAAAAAATATGATCGAAATACATTGTATGAAATGTTCAAAGAATTAATAAAGAGTATTAAAGTTATTTCATGAAGAGCATGTTATAGAAGATGTTTTTTCTCAAACATTATTCTGGATGGTGAAAGGGTAGAGTGCCTCTTAGGGAATTTCTTGTACTCCCTTTTTAAAAAGCCAAGCTGATGGAGGCATAATATCTATGAAATATGATTTAGTCTTCTTGTTATATATGCCTGTGATTTTTGGCAAATTACTAGGTTTTGATAAACAGCATTCTAATGAAGACACAGAACAATTCAATACCACGAAATGTTCCTGGTGCCATTTTGTGGTCAGACTTTCTTACTATATCCAGATTCTAATTCCCCTGATGCTCCCAAAGCCATGTGGATGGAATCACACAGTATCACAGTCTTCAAAGACAGGCTTCTTCCACTTAACATGCAGCTTTAATAACTGTCTGTGCTGTTGTGCACATCAGAGATTCAGTCCTTCTAGTTGCCAAGTGACATCTCAGTGTGTAAATGTAAAAACATTTGATAATCCAACAATAAACTGAAGGTGTATTATTATTATAAAAAGATTCTTTGATTTAACTTTTCTAACATTTTGAACATTTCTCCAATCATATTTTGGTTTTCTAACTCCTTAAAGAAATGAGATACAGATGTCTTGAAATATGGAATAATTTCCATAGTATATTATTAAACACTACCTATCCCAAACCACGAAGTTTCCATCTACACCAGCTGTTTCTCTACTTCAGGAATATCCTGTTTTTCTTCTGCATTTGTTTTTACATACATAGTCAATTCATTTCTAGTTGGAGTTTTAGTGTAGATTTTACTAACTTGTGAATTAATTTTGGAAATGCTGATATCTCTACAATAGGGAATCTGATTATGTAAAATCAAGCAATATGACTATTCTCATTTAGGTCCTGCTTAATGCATACATTGTATGTTTTATAATTTTTTAAACTTGTACATATATGTTATAGGATGAACCCCTCAGTATTTGATATTATCTGATATCCCAAATGTTCCCTTCATTAAATAAAGCATACAGGGACTTTAGGATGATTCAGTGGATAAAGACACTTGCTGTGCAAGCCTGATAACCCAAGTTTAATTCTTTGATCCCACAATAGAAAAAGAAGAAAAAGGAAAATATTGCTTTAAGTTGACTCCCTAACATATGCTGTGGCAAATCCTCCTGCATTTCTCTCTCTTTCACATACACAAACACATACACACAATAATAATAATAATAACAATAACATAATGTATAATAAAATAATATTATTTTAAATTGTCCTCTTTATATTGCTTGAAAATGTTTGGTTTTGGTTCATAAACATTAATTATATTGTTTCTTATTAATTAAAAATTTGTCTTAAATTGTTTGATGTTTTCTACATAGAAAATCCAGTTTTAAGTAATAAAAACATTTTCCTTGATTTAAATTTTGAATAATTTTTCCCCTGAAATATTGTGTCATGGTTCCATCTGAAATCACTGTCATCATAAAGTTTCTAAGGGGTGTAATTCTGAATTTTTTAACATGTTGAACATTTTCCAGATGTTATTGTGTTATAGGATTAGATTATATCAGAATGTATTTGGTTATACTTTCATTTGGGATGTTAATGCTATTGGTTTCAAAGCTTTACTGTTAAGTCTTTTTTTGGGGGGGGGGGGCTGTCAGTATATTAATCACTACTAAGAATTCTCAACAAATTCTTGAGGATAAATTTTAGCAGTAAAATTCCCAGCACCAAAGAGGCTCTGCTGAAGGCTCTCAGCACTTGGCCCCATTCGATTTCATCCTGAAAGGTCAGTACACTTTGCTGACAGCCCGCAATGTATGAAAACATCCCAGTCACCACATCCTTCTCTGGACAGGGGACTGTCCTTTGTGTTCTGTCATTAATTTGGTAGACAAAAATAGTCTTTCATTTTAATTTGCATTGATTTGATTGCTAGTGAGGTGGATATTTTTCATGTAATATTTGTGAAACGTTTGGTATTTTCTGTCTTTGACTCGAGATGAAAGTGTATCTCATCTGAAAAGTTAAAACTCTATCTGTACTATGATGCATTTCAGGATCTGTTTTTTCATAGCCCCATACAGAGTTTTTATTCTTATATTATTAAATATGTCAGTTATCTCTTTGATCAATTTCTTTCTTTTTTCTTCTGTGTGGGTAGAAAGGTTTCTGTCTTCCCTCTTGGGACTTTATAAAGTGTAATAGAACTTGGATGCACCAAGCAGTCACCATTAAAGCTTTTCCTTCTAAAACTGAAACTTCCAGATTTTGGATTAATGTCCTATTTACTTTTATTCACAAGACTTGGCATAGTTTGTGGCACATAATAGCTACTCAGGAAGTAGTTCTTGAATAAAGGGAATGCTGTGTGTTTTGATTTGATATTTTTCTGCCTTCATAGCTTTCAGTAAGTATAGAATAAACATTTCCCCCAATTTGAAAATTTGACACCTCTCAGTTATTACAGAAAAATAATACTTCCAACGATTAGCTGCCTTTGGAAGACTCTAAACTTTCCACAGACCTAGTCTATGCTTATTAGCCCTCAGGCAGCCTACGTCTTCATTATCATTGTGTATTAAGTGAAGGTTCAGGGTACAGCCTGGGTCTTGGGTTAGTCATTTCCCCTTTGTGGAATGATATTTCTATATTAGATATGGAAAGTCCATTTTTTTCCTTTGATTTCTACTTCTGCTCTTTATGTTCTAGGTAAGGGACAGAACTACATGAGTGAGTTAGTTAAGTTGCAATGGCATGTTCAGGCCCTTAAGATCATCACATCTGTCAGGCAAGCCTTACATTCTAAAACAGGTCAATCCATACACCCCCTCACTTCAGCTTTCCCTTTTCCATGGACCTAAAGACCACCTCACTTGTACTCCTAGGAGTCCTAAGCCACTGTGTTAACAGCCAACAAAAGTGAACATTATGAAGTGCTGACCACACACTGCTCTCATGTTGAGGTTCATATGCCCTCCCCCCACATCCCAAATTCACCCCAGGAAGCAGAAAATGAGATCCCTGGCAGTTGCTTAGAAGAAGATATTGACTAAGCCCAGTGGAGCGCCCAGATTTACTGCTCACGAATGTATACACAGGATGAAAGGCAGAAGTTTTGGATCCTAGGGATGAAGCTCTTCATTGCCTCTTCATTGGCTGTTTTCAAATAAATTTTCTATCAGGACAGGAATAAAAACAAGTTGAACCTCATCTTTCTTATACTTGGTGTCTGGTTTCTGGAGTTTAGTAGATACTCAGCAGCAATTTGGCAAGTTGGGAAATTGAATAGAGGCAGGTGGCTTGTTTAATAAAGGTCTTCCTAGCAGGCTATGGCTACACACACACACACACACACACACACACACACACACACACACTCTCTCTCACACACACACATACACCAGACATACACACACACTCACACACACACTCACACACACACATACACACAGACACACACCACACACACACACACACACACACACACACACACACACACACACACACACACACATTATTTCAGCAATGAGTCAGATTCTTTAATTCTGTACAAGCTAACCTACCCTTAACCAGAGACAATTTCACCTGACGTAATCAAGGATTAAGTTTAATTTTTTAAAGCTGTCCTCCTTAAAAACAATCCTGCAGAAAGGAGACTAATGGAGTCGCTCTAAAGCATTAAAACAAGCCAGCAGTTAATGTGCCTGGCAGGGCGTCTTCCTTGCCAATTTATCTTACATTTTTCATTCTCTGTTTCTACTGTGGTAGCCTGCACAGAAACCTCTGACAGGCAAATGGAATTTGTGTGGCATGTCCTCACTGAGGACTAGGTATAGACCCAAAACAGTGTTTCCTACTTTTATTTCTCATTCAGAGGGCAAGATTAAGACACATATGTAATAAAACAATTGGAGTGTTTTAATGCTTTTTCTGTCATGCATTCAGAACCAGCAAAAGTTGTCATCAGCAATGGTTCCACTCAGTTCTCTCCTTCAGGGTAGTGTAAGACAGCCAAGCAGAGTTGGAGCCACCTCTTTTCTGCTCCTGTGTTGACATTGCTGACTGTGTCACTGACCTTTAGTCTTGGGGCCAGCACTCTCCAGGTTTTTGACTCTAATGAGCCAGCTAGATCACATGGTAAATGGTTTCTACCTTCTGTCAAGTTGTACAGTCTTCCTCTCTGGACCCCAGGGCTCCCCACTCCAGCTTATAAAGAGTCAATGTCTCACTAACCATTCTGCCAAATCAGTGTCTGCCATGTGGTTACAGTTTGATTTGAAGATGCAGTTTCCTTGATTAACTAGGTTACTCCCAGAGACAATCATGGTGTGGGTAAGTAGTAAGTTGACATAAGGGAAGTCCCCATCCAGAAAAATGCACTCGAGACTTGTACATTTTTATTTATACATTTTCTCATTTTAAACATCTGTTCCTCCAGTGAAAATTGTTATGTTTAAAGGCAGAAGCAACTCCACTGATAGCAGCCACAAAGGTCCTAGTAAGTCTAATGACTTCAGCTGAAGGACGCACAGTCTATATATATTTTGTGTGTACATGTATACATAGCAAGAAATGAATAAATAAATTTGTCCATATCCAAGAAGAGAGGGTAAAAATAATTGTGTAGACAGAACTTTTCTCATTAAGCAAAAAAAAAAAAAATCATTTTTGCAAAGTTGTTTAATCAATTCATATGTCCTTCATTATAAAGAAAACGTTTTAAGTGTTTGACATTAGGTACAAGAAATAAATGATTTGATATTTTTGAGTCATTTATTGTTTTTGTTTTTTTTTTTTTTCAATAAAAGCCATGATTCTAGAGATAGGAAGATATGTGACTATTGTTTATTGGTGACATCTATTATGGAGATAAAAATACTTATAAAAAGGATTAATGCTTCAATTCTTCCTGGTACCATGTACTTTATGCCTCTAGAGAACCTTCCTTGAGGAATCAGCTGCTTGCTCTCTGGACTTCCCCATCTCTTATACCCATAAACTAATGGTGGGCTTCTCTGTGATGTTCTGACCATTCCTCAGTCGCCATCCTCTCTCATGTCCTGTGTATAAGGACACACATTCTATGACTGCTCACTATCACCCAGTGTGGCAACTCCAGAACTTCCAGCTGACCAAAAGAATGAAACATTGGTGAAACTTCAAGACAAGACAGACCTTGCTCAGATGGTACATCCACCTGCTTATTAGTTTTAAACATTTGGCGTCTTTCTCTTTAGCTAAAAACTTTTCTGTAATAAGTAAAAAAACTAATACTTTTTTATACAGCACTGAAGATTGCAGTGTAAACTCAGCCTCTGTTGCCCATCTTACAGGTTTGTTACATGGTCACCTCTTTCCACAGGAACTCTGTGCTTTAGATACACATGAGAATGCACTCAGTTGACATAATAATTTTGTTCCTATGGTGTCTCAGCAGCAAGCATGCTGTTCTATGCTATGTACAATAATGTCATGGTTGGTCACAGCAGATAAGCTTTTCTAGGTTTGCTTTTCAGCTAGCTTTCAGTTAGAGTCAGCCAATGGAAGATACAAGAAGGAGAAAAAGAAGACAAAAACAAGGGAAGTGATTTCTTTCCCATTTCTGGTTTCTGCCAACCTCAATTCAGGAAGAGAGGGCAGAAAGGCTCACTTCCAGCATCTGCACAACACAGCACCCTTTAACAGACCTAAACGGTGCCAGCTATATGGGGAGACTCTTCTCAAGCTCTCATTTTCTGGTAATCTAGTTGTTTGTTCTTTTAAGGAAAAAAGTGATAAATGAAGGCTTATTGTGTATGTAGAATTATTCAGATAGAGGTAATTCAGAAATTCCATGGATTACAAGATGAGAAACAACTGCTTTGGTCTTATTTTAGGGAAGTCCAGAATGAAGGACATGTAGATGCTAAAGGCATTATAGTTACAAGTAGTATGATGAATAGAAAATCCTCAGTATTCACATTGTCCAAGGTGCTCCAAGCTCCAAACATCAAGTGTCTTAGCTTCTTTAGATATCTACTTTTAGAGTTTTCTCTTTCGCTTTGGCTATGGCTTAGACATGAAGCATGTCCCCAGAGAGATTTGCATTCCTCCAATACAGTGCTCAGAGACAGGGATCTGGGGAAGTGATGGGATCATGAGGTGTTGACTCAATCAGTGATTTAAATTCACTGATAGATTTATTATTGAATGGACTGTACGGGGTGGGCCTTTCTGTGCAGCTGGCAAAAGACATGGGAACTAGGTCACTGTGACTTTACAGACCACATTGGGATTGTGTGTGCCAGGTCAGCAGGGTCCCTTCAGATAATAAGTAGGTGAAGCTCAGGGTTAACATAGAAATGCACTTTTCAAACAGAGGAAATCGACTGGCCAGAGTTGGAGAAGTGTAGATAAGCAAGGGCAAGGAGCAGCTTGCTGAGAACAATCCAAGAAGGGTTTTGGTAGCGTCATAGGCTCAGTGAGAAGGAGAGGAGGTCTGGGAGAGCACCTCTGGCCTATCTGGTCCTAGAAAACTTCCTTGCAGCCTACCCAGGGTGCTGCGGGAGAAGAATTTAGCATTAATTAAATGTGAGATTTAGCTTTTAAGAAGAAGACTGAATCCTAAAGAAACAAAATAAGACTATCTTAATACCCCAAAGAGATAAAAGGCTTTGGGATGGAACCAAGATTTCATTAATAGAACTGATAAGCCCATCAGGAATGGGGGTTGAGGGAACAATATTGGATTCTAATTACTGGATAAAGTAAGACAATCTCTGTACCTCCAGGACTGGAGGGCCTGGGCAGTCTAGTTACATGTACTCTTACTAGAAGAATAGAGTAAAGATATACTCACCTTCCTGATCTCAGTTATGCTGGAGCAGGAAGCAGGATGCAGTGTAAACTATGGGTATTAAAGACCAGAAAAGTCTCTTTTGTTTGTTTTGTTTTGTTTGTTTGTTTTTGTTTTTGTTTTTTGTTTTTTGTTTTTTCGAGACAGGGTTTCTCTGTGTAGTCCTGGATGTCCTGGAACTCACTCTGTAGACCAGGCTGGCCTCGAACTCAGAAATCTGCCTGCCTCTGCCTCCCAAGTGCTGGGATTAAAGGCATGCGCCACTACTGCCTGGCCTAGAAAACTCTTAACACAGGGAACTTGATAAGAGTCCAATCTCTTCTTTGGGAGATTTAATGGCGTTCTGTTCTGTTTTGTTTTTGGTTTTTTCATTTGCTCTTGCATCCTGATGGCAATTTTCAATAGTTCTGCTATCTGCTCATCTCTGTATTACTTTTATGATAATATTATAATGGAGATATATTTAATAATATTATAAAATGCCAGATATTTTGCAACTCATTGCTAATCTTTTGCAAGATGGAGCAGGTTATAAATGCACACAACCAACACAAAGTTCTATTTCTATTTCTACATACATCACCTGCATTTGCTTAGCCTCTGTTTTCCTCAGGTCTCAAAAATAAGCTATAATCATATTGGGAATTCAAAATTTGTTAGAGTTAAGAAGGGTGAAGTAAAGAGTTAAAAATGTCATTCAAAGATAGCACATTGTTATTCTTGTTTTTATTAAATTTTATTGGATGAGATCAATGGATGGACACACAGGGATGGGTGTGCTGTATCACCATTTTTGTGGGTCCAGTGAGAGGCATTAAATCTGAAGAAGTCCATCTGCTCTTAATGCTTTAAGATGTAAATTGCACCAAATTTTACCAAAAATGGTCTGAGGGGACAGAAAATCTGTTCAAGCTTTGAACTGAAGTGTCAACACTGGAAGAACAAAGCCAAGCGCACAGTATTCAGACATTGTCTCTCCTACCAGAACACCTCATATTACCAATAATAATTGGGCAGAAGCCCTGGGAGCCTCTGTTTTAATAGAAATGTGAATTAAGTTAAGCCGACAGAACTGATATTGCCTATCTCTGTTCCTTACATCACTCTGTTCTCTAAATTAGACAACACTGGATATTGTCTAAGGCCGTGAACCAAATCAGGGGAGAGACACAATGTACAAGCAACTCTCCTGCCTGCTAACTCATTGTTTTCCAGAGGCTTAGACTTGAAGCTCTTGGCTGCTACCCAGCCTTTGGGCAGGAAGGCTGAACTCCAGGCTGTCCTTTGTGCAGCTTGGGTAAAGGCAATACATTTTAAGACGATCTTTTACAGCAGGGTACAGAGAGAGAATTGCACGCAGCAGCAGCTGAGAGGGCTAGCTGTCCAGAACAAATGGTACAAATGGGTGTCTGTCAATTTCATACACACAAGAATCTTCCAGGAGACAAAATTCTAGATACTCACACCCATAACCGAGACAAATCAAATTAGTCCAACCTAATTAAATGTTGTACCAATTTCTGTTTGATTCATTCACATTAGTTTCTGAATATTTCTTTAGGGCCTTGGATTAACATACACGTTGAGAAATACCATAGCACAGGTCTCTAATCTTAGCACTTGGAGAGAAAAGCAGGAAGACAGTAAGCTCAAGGCCAGCCAGAGTGTCAGGTTTAAAAAGAAACAGAGGAAATAAGAAGGAAGGGAAAGGAGGATATTGAGGTAGACCTATCTCTTGGAGCTGTGAATAACACAGGAGGGAGACCTTTCCTCAAATGTCACAGAAAAATTCCTTGGTGGGCTTCATGGGTCCTGTGGCCTTAATTCTTCACAGACCCTCCCTCCTTCATCCTCTCTTGTCCAGATACCTTGGTAATTTCTTAGTACACTCATCCTTCTCTCTTCTGCATTCAGAATGATTTATAAGGAAGGCAAGTTAACTGTTGTTTGATACCAAACCTAGTACATTCAATGGCTTCCTCTTCTTCTCCCCACATACATACATTTTATTAGAAAACTCCCAGCTTTGGTCCCAGATCACCTTCTTGGAATTATTTTGTACATAGACATGCATCAAAGCATCAGAGCTTGGACTTAGTCTTACCAACTGAGCCCCACTTTCCTTTCAGACTTAGGAACACACCCTGATGTCACTCTCAGCCATCACTTTCTGATTCTGTGGCCTAGAAATGTCCCTTATCTTCATCACTTGTTACTAACTAGTTTCACTTAACTTTCAGCTTTTCAGAGAAGATTCCACTGACCTTTAATGTGAGTTGTCTTTGTGGATTCTTTGTTCTTTTTATCTCATGGCAATACGTTGTCAAGATAAGTTGTGGATTGAGCAATGTTTCTGCAGCTTCTTCCATGAAGCTGGGTTTGACTCAAACGAGCAGACAGATTCTTTTCATGCTAAGCCTTGTCTTCAGGATTTGGATCATCAAAGATGGCTGAAAGTAAGCTGACTTTGGAGTGTGAAAGAATTGTAGGATCCTGTTGTGTTTTTTTGTATTTGATGAGCAATCACTGCACCAGGCTTGGGGAAAGTATCTTGGTGTGTTGACTTGGCTTTAACAGTGACACTCTCTTAGTGGTACCATTTCTCTCCATTTTGTAAAAATGAAGTTATATTGCCCATAAAGGTTTATAAGTAATTAGAGTTGGGACACATTCTTGAGAGTCATGGGACCAATAGAAACAGCAAAGGAAATGCATAAAGGGAGCAGCCATTTTTTTTTGCAAGTTGTACAGCATGGAGGTAGGCAAGATGGAAGTATAGTAATACCAGTGGCTACTTGAAAAGAAAGAGTCGAATCCTAACCACTAGACCACCAGGGAGCTTTTGAAAATAATTTCTAATTTCCAGTCTGGAGTTCATTTATAATATTAACCCTGACTTTAGCATCATGTGTTGGAAGGTAGAGTTAGGGCACTGTGTCCATGTCATGACTAGGGGACAGTAAAGAAATAAAGCAGCAGCCATCTGGGAAAAGCACCCTAGCCAGGGTAGCAGAGACAAGGGCCCATGGAGGAAACATGCTTGGTGGTTCCAAGAACTCTTCTGAAAACTGTGCCATAATTAGAGCTTCTTAATTTTCTTAATACTGAGAACCTTTAATACAGTTCTTCATGTTTTGTTGACCCCCTGACCATAAAATTATTTTTGTTGCTACTTCATAACTGTAATTTTTACTACTGTTATGGATTGCAATGTAATTTTTTTGAGACAGAGGTTTGCCAAAGGGGTTGCAACTCACAGGTTGAGAATGACTGGTCTAGAGGATGGTGGAGAGGAAGAGAACACTAGAGATAAGATCAGCGAGGAAACAATGTTTGAAAAGCATGTCCAGCTCCATATCCAGTGAAAATGAGGTGAACAACAGAAACTACACAGACTGAAATTATACTGAGAAGGGCCCTGAACAAATAATTCATCAGAGAAAGGTGATTAGGGGTAGACATAGGATGAAAGAACAAGTTGCCTGGAGAATTTTTACCCTCTCCGGAAGGGCATTGGATGTTTCAAAATACAAAAGACCAGATTCAGGGGATTCTTAAATGGCAGAATGACCCCAGTGGAGGTCCAGAGTGAACTGATTTTTTTCCACCTTCACATGAGACTATGAATACCGTATAAATCGAGGTGATATTCAGGAACATGCTTTAAACATTTTAGAACACACACAGCCCTCATCTGTGTTCCAATTCCATATAGCATAACATAAAACTGATTACTCTTGGTATAAATGTGAGGAATAAGTGCTGCAAGAAGCATGAAGTGCTGGTGTTTCACTCTGTATTGATCCCTGACTTGTTATCCCCATGTGCCTCAGGATGAGATAACTACAAGAAGGTGATAGGTATTCTGGAGAGGCTGCGGCTCATTCTTCACTCCCCACTTGCTCCCTATTGGACTTTAAGTGTATTATGGAATTACTGTGGGCCAACAAGCCCCCATCTGCAAATGAAAGCTCAAATTTGCCAGCTGTCTGCTAACCTCCCTGTGAAGAAACAGGGTTTAATAAGATAATGAACATTATTCTTTCCATATGCACTCCTCACCCTTGGTCCCCATGATCTTCAAACAGCTCTAGATAGGCATAAACACAGTCAGAAGGGAAGCCTTGCAAGGCTCTGCCAGCAACTATTCACCACCCATTAATATTTATAACCATTCATTAATGTTTTCTATTAGCAGTTGTATAGCTAACCAAGAATATTATGCCACCAGGCAGGCTCAGTGACAGGTGGATAATGGGATGTGGTGGTTTGCCTTCAGTGCTCATGACATCGTCTCTGCTTGTTTGTGCAAGGCTGATCATCTCCTTCTACTTTCTCTGTCGTCAGATCTAATCACTGAATCTGCATAAAGGCATTGGGAAAACATCACTATTTCCAGGGTACATGTGAGAAATTGTTTTAAGGGAGGATTGTAAGAAGAGGGATATGGTTAAAAGTAATGACACCAAGTAGCCCTTCATTATGACAGTGGGCAAAATGGTAGTGATGCGACAGCAGCTCCCACTCTCCGAGTGCTGAGTATGACAAATGCTGTGACAGAAGAAGACTGCAGAAGTTTACATTTTCTTCTGCTGGACAAAAGCCCTAAGTGCATGACACTGAAGTGGGAACATGCCAAAGAACACCAAATTCAAATCAGAAGAGAAGGGAGCTTAGACTGGTTTTGTGTGCTTTACAGTCTGGCTCAGAGCAACATTGTGACTTCAACTGAGTTACCAAACCTCTGTATGCCATAGTCTCCTTGTCTGTAGAATGGAGTGGACAATGGTTCCTATCATGAGGCTCTATGAGGATTAAAAAACTAAACTAAACTAAACTAAACCAGTATAAGCCAAGTACTTAAATATGTCTCTGGTGCACAGACAGGGATAACGACAGTAACTATGGTTTCAATAAATGATGATACATTATTAATTGAAAAACCTGCCATTGAGACAATATGCACAATGGCAGGTCAGAAGAAGAAGTCAGTTTCATCTCACTGAAAAGCAGGGATGTATAAGTTGGATGTGACCCACAGATGACCTTTCAAAAGGCCAAGTGCATTTGATGGAGCCCGGGGGAATAGCGACCAGGGCTAGCAAAGCAGAGCAGCATGGGTAAGCTTGAATGTGTGTGCAAAACATCACCCACAGACACCAGACCAAAGCAATTTGAGTTTCCAGTGTTAGATTTTAGCACTGAGAGAAGATGGATCTGAAGAGCATGTAGAAAGTCTTGAACGAGGAGGAAATCGCGGCAGCAAACAAAATGAAGAAGAGCCTCTCAAAGCAATAATGAGAAAGGAATCAAGGGTGCCACTGGCCCCTTACATCTGTGTGTGCAGTAAGTGGGCCCTTTCAGTAGGAGGTCTGTCCAGAGCTGATCAGACAAGGAAATGCTAACTGCCTCCCTGACTTGGGAGCTCACAGTATGAGGCCTTAGGGGTAGACTGTGGAGGTACAGCGTGCGATGTTGTGGGTATACTGACTTAGTGGCAGGGCATCTGGAGCCTGCAAACGCCTTTGACCACCTGCACTACTTGGCATCTCATATAACCTTCCAAGTCCTGGTGTCTTTCCCAGAACCTCTGGTTGTGGATTTGTGACTTGCCATTTCTTGCTTGCTATTCTAAATATTCAGCTGTCAACCTTTAGGGTGAAATTAGAAGCACTTTAATTTCCTCATAACACCTAAATTAAGGTAAGAGTTCTAAATACTTTATTAATAATGTACACTCTAATTAATAGAAATTACTTTTCCTGCATGTATTATTAAAGGAGGTGTTCCAACACGACTTTTTATGTTTTCCAATTTACTTGCTTAGCAAGCTGGCTGGGGTTTTAGCATCTTACCTCAGAGCGTCCTCATCAATTCTACCGACTCTTCATTTGGGAGAGGTGTGGAGAACACTTGGAATTTGAGGGAAAGCTTCACTCGATTTTGCATCTGCTCTCTGTGAAATGATCTCCTTTTGAAATTAATTTTTTTCATATATATGACCAACATGAAATACTCGAGGTCAAATTTTTGCCTCGCAAATGCCTATTCTTTACATCTTTAGATGATACTTCTACATTTCTGAATAAGAGGGAGGAAACTGGAACTCCATCTCAAATTTGAGTTTTAAAGGATTGGTACAATGCCTGCTGCCTTTTCTTTTCCCCGGTGGAAAGCAACAGAGTTCAATACTCCTCAGGCAGCTAATCTTGATCTGAGCAAGTAGGTGACAGTTACCTGCAGGTAGACATCAGAGTGCCTTAAAATCAAGGGCTTTCTGGCTGGATCACCAAGTTCAAGTTCTTTCCTTGTACTTCCTAGGAGTGGGATGACGGCAGAGAACTCAGTGTTTTTGTCTTTTATTTCCCAAGCTGTGAATGGCGTGGCCAGGCCATCCATGGACTGCAGGGAGGCTTTAAAGTCAAGACATGTGAAGAATTTGGGTCAGGTACAAAAAGTACTCCAAGATTGTATCAATGTCACTCGTCCTCTGCCACCGAAACTCAGAAGACCATAAAGTTTACAGTAAAGCCATGGGGTACATAATAGTTTTTTTTTTCACCAAATAATATCATATTTATTACACAGCAAATACATCCATGAAGAGCCAATGGGTACAGTTCTCAGATTTCTAGGGAGAGTCCAGGAAGATCTATGAAAGAGGAACCTCCATGGCTTTCTGTCTTAAAGGGTTGAGAAAGAAAATAGCAATTAATCCCAAACTATAGAGCATCTATAGCGTAAGGCCCCCATCCCTATACATGATATCCTAACATGGTTCTTTTCTGTCCAGCATCTATACTCTCAAATCTGCTAACTGTCCTTACATTTCTTAGTGGTATGGGGAATGTCAAACATCAGAGTGGCAGCTTATCCTTACTTCTCAGACAATTCTTAGAGAATTCCCTGTATCCCCTCACTTCTCCCTCTCAGAAAAATGCTCTGAATTCTAGGACAAAGTTGGCAGTAGTTTGCTAGTAACATGGTCTGAAGATGGATTTCTCTCTGGGGACTTGAGGCCATTGGTGTAATTTGTTTCTGTCTTGATGCTCAGTAATGGATGTGCCCTTGTCTCTTACCAGGCTCTCTTAACACTTGTGGCCCTGCATACGAAGAGTTAAACATTCCACTCCTCTGTAGAGATGTAGCTACCTTGACATTCAAAGGCACAGTTCCCAACCTAATCCTTTCTAAATCAGATTAGTCTGTCCCTTTGCTGACAGTTCACTGACGAGTGCATTCCTCAAAGAGAATCTCATCTGAGATGCAGAGCACTTGCTGCAGTTTTATAGTATCAGAGTAGTAATTCATGCCCTGCGCAATAAAAAAACTCATTAAATGTAGAACCTCGGCTCGAGCTTTGTACTTAGACCTCCCAGCAGTTTAACTTATGCATAATGAGTCTAAATACGTTAAGGGATAATATAAAAATTATCTACTATTCTTTCCTTTCTAAAATTGTGCATTTGTTTCTTCTTCACTACATGGGCAACATAACTAGGAAACAATATATTACCCTAATTACATGTTATTTATTAAAAAGGAAGCAAATAAGTCATTTGGAGACAAATCCCCATAGTTATTCATGGGTCTGCTTCTGATGACAAAGATAGAGTAAAGCCAGCAGTCTTTCATTATATTTATTGCACACTCTTTGTGCTAATGAACAATAACAGGCCTCACCAAAATAATGGTCTACCTTTAAGTTGTAGGAGATGCTACATAGGCCATATTTATGAAGGGCAAGTCGGAGCTTTGCTTGTTCTTTGTGTCTTTGCTTTCTGTTGAAGGAAGAGGAGAGGGACAAACAAAAGTGTCTGGGTGGTTTTAATAAGCACAATGGGAGAGAGTTAACATCTTTCAAAGAGTCGTCCTGCAGCTTTCAGCAGCAGTTCACTCAGGAAAGAAAATGAACACTCGTTTTCCCTAGGAATCCTCCGATGAATCTCTATCTATTTTCTTATTGCTGATACATGTCCACAAATATACATACCTGAAAACTGGAAACAACCAGTAAAAAGTTTCTAAGCTCTTTAATATTATGTGTTATTCACAGTACTAATTGGAGCAGAAAACTAAGGCAGGTTTTGCTGTGTGGTGAAGAACAAAACTGGGTTTTTAAAATCCTAACCTGAAGGAACTCAGGGTCTGTCAGTCTCTGGAGAGTTAGGATGACCAGAAAGGCTATCTGCAGAGGAAACTCATAAAAATGGTAGGAAGCCAACTTTCCTTCACACCACATCTCTGCTGCATCGCTGGGAGAAGAACATCTTCAGAAGCAAGAAGTACGAGTGTGACATGTGCTGTCAAGAAAGCTGTGCAAAGCTGCGGACACTGCAGGAAGCAAAGAACGTTTATATTTATTGTTCTTTTAAAATAATTGAGCCAATACACCAGAACTTAGAAGTGTTGCTTCATGAGTAAGATGAGAACAGTGTTGGATTAAAGCAGAGTTAAGGCAACAAGTGTAGGAAAATCTAGGAGGGAAGGAAGCCCTCTCCCACTCCCCAAACCTCCAAAAGAGAGAGGGAGAGGGGAGGGGAGGAGAGGGGAGGAGGAGAGGGGAGGAGGAGGGGGAGGGGGGAGAGGAAGGGAGACAGAGAGAGAAAGAGAGACAGAGAGAGACAGAGAGAGACACAGAGAGAAACAAAGAGACAGAGAGACAGAGAGAGAGAGAGAGAGAGAGAGAGAGAGAAAGAGAGAGAGAATGAGATAGGACCTTCTCTTTTTTGAATCAGCCATTTCCTTTGAGATACTGCTGTTTCAAAGATTTGCTGAGCTTCTGTTCAGAGCTGTTTGTACTCTGCAGGATTATGAAGCGGGATTGTCCATCCCAGACCAGACCATTGGTGCCTGTAGCTGATGAGCTGATGATTCGTGAGTATTTCTGCACAGCCAACTGTGCTTCTAATCATGCCAGGGTGTCAATGGGTTATACTAGGGGAGATGTGGGCAAGGAAGAGATGGAGTGGGGAGAAGACAAGGTAAGGGCATGGATAGTTTTGGAGTAAAACTTACTGAAGAACTCACTTGTTCACCCCCACAAGATTTTTACCAGGAACAAAACCAACTAAAACAGAAGCTAGTTTGTTAGTATACATTTTTCAAAATGTGTCTCGGAATTGAGTTAGGGAGAAAGCACTTTGAAAATCCTGCTATAAGGGTAATCTGATAAATCTTTTCCGTGTCCCTCCCTTCTGGTTCCAGGGCAGTGAGCTACCACAATGAAGGATGGTTGGAAGCCTGTACTAAGGCCTGTACACCTTTGTCCTAAGGAATTATTAGGAGTGTCATCACTTTAAGTTTCAAAGATTTTCTGCTATGGGTAACACTATTACTCTAGCTACAACCCAGAAGTCAACCTCCTAGAACTTCCTACTTATATCCCCTAGAAATACCCAGCTTGCCTTTGTAATGACTACCGAGTGTTTAACATAAATTACTCAAGTCTTTCTGGGTCTCAAGAACTACATTATGGAGAAAATTTCAGAAAAATGCAAATTTCAAAGAGATCAGGAACCTTCTGTTTTTCAGAGTAACCAGACCAGAACTGGAAGACTGGTTCACATTAGCATAGAGAGGCAAAAAGATCTTGGTCTTGTGTGCTTCCTTTTTCTTTTGACTTTGGAGCAATGGGAGTCCTCAAAGAGTGTTGATCTTAGCAGTTAATGTAAAGAAGAGACCCAGCACAGCAAGAGGGCCTGAACTCTGGGGTTGCTCAAGAGCCTCGATTGCCTTTAGGTAGTCTGTGCATAGCACCTAGGTTGTAGGCTAAGACTTTGTTTTGGAGCTAAAGTTAGATTGCCTGATCATTTTGAGTCTCATTTCTTACTGTGCCATAAAGTCTAATTGAGATTTCAAGGTCAGAGGATTATCACATAAAAGAGAGTTTAATTTTTGGTATATGGAAAAATAATTCAGATTTTAATTGAAATAATTTTATCAGTCAAATTTAGGACAAGGGTCTATAATCAAACCTCTAACAGGGTCAGATAAAAAAAAGAATATAATAAAACATTTATTTATTCATTAGATTTATTTTTAGAAATCCCAACTGCTGAAGTAAAGGGAATCACTATTCTAAGGAGAAAATAAGATGCAGCAGGAATTGTGGGTGATGCAAACCTCATGACCTATCAAAGGGGACAGTCAGCTTTAGCTCTAAATATCTATTAATGTGGGGTAGTAGGCTCCCTTGTGATGCAACATCTAGTATTTTATTAAGAAATAAAAATTCATATTGCCATATGAAATCACCTATATGTGACTTCAACTGGAGCTATCTTTGGGACTTTTTTGGGTCTCATTATGACATCTGTGTATCTTCTATCCCTGACTGTCACTACCCCTGTGAATATGCCTTTGATGCATGAGCCAGAAAGCCTCTTATTCATTTCTCTATCACCCCCATAATTGTCTTCAGTCACAAAAAAATGGAATTAACCCATGAACGCATACTCTTTCTCCATTCTTACTGTGTAACAGTCTAGAAAAGCAGTTCTCAGCCTGTGGGTTGTGACCTCTTCAGTAGTCAAATATAAGATATCCTACATAACACATATTTACATTACGATTCATAATAGTAGGAAAAGTATAGTTATAAAGTAGCAATGAAATAATTTTATATTGGGGGTCACCACAACATGAGGAACTCTATTGAAAGGTCACAGCATTAGGAAGGTTGAAAATCACTGTTCTGGAACATTAAAAAAGAAAGGAAGATATATACCAGGCATGGTGGCGCACACCTTCAATACCATCATCCCTTGAGAGGCAAAGGCAGGCAGATCTCTGTGAATTAGAGGTCAGCCTGGTCTACATAGTGAATTTCAGAATAGCCAGAGCTACATAGAGAGACCCTGTCTCAAAACAAAACAAAACAAAACAAAACAAAACAAAACAAAACAAAACAAACAAAACAAAGTGCAGGTTGTCCTATAGACATCCTATGCCCTTGTTTCCCTGACCTACTCAAATTTAATGTTCATTTTAATTACATGGTCGTTCCTTATACCATGCTGATGCCACAACTTTTAGTCAGACATTCTACTCTCTGGCTATACTCCAAATTTCCAGTATTTTTTCTTTTAATAATCAGAAACATCTTCTAATTTATCAAGTTAATTAATCCACTGGTTGTCTTTACTAAGTGACTGGTGAGTTTTGATAATTTGACACAAGCTAAGGTCATCTGAAAGGAGGGCACCTCAATTAAGAAAATAGCCTTCATAAAATGGACTGTAGGCCTGTAGGGCATTTTCTTAATTAGCAATTGATGGGACAGGGCCATGCTCATTTGTGTAGTGCTACCCCTGGACACATGGTCCTGGGTTCGATGAGAAAGCAGGCTGAGTTAGCTATGAATATCAGTCTTATAAGCAGCTGTCTTCCAAAGCCTCTGCATCAGCTCCTATCTCTGGATTTCTTGCCCTGACCGCCTTTGATGATGAACTGTGGCATAAAAACGCAAGCAAAACAAACTCTCTTATCCCCAAGTTACTAATTGGTCACTGTGTTTTATCACAGCAATAGAAACTCTAGGACACTAAGGCTGGATATGATTGTAATTATTTTACTGCGTTATGCTCCCATCTCCCTGACCCACCCCACCCAGAGTTCTCCACTGGTTTAAAGAAATCCTGGGAAATCCAGGATTTGACAAAACATCATGTTGGTTTGTTTCATGTCAAATTGATAAAAGAGAGTCATTTGGGAAGAGGAAACCTTAGTTGAGAATACCCCCTCGCCAGATTGGCCTTTGGGCAAGCCTGTGGAGCACTTTCTTGATTGGTGATGGATGGGGGAGGGTCCAGCTCAGTGTAGGTATTACCATACCAGAGCAGGAGGTCTGAGATACATAAGAAAGAAGATTGAGCAAGCAATGAGGAGCAAGCCAATGAGCAGCATTACTCTGTGTCTTCTGTTTCAGTTCCTGCTTCCAGGTCCCTGCCTTAATTTGCTGCCCTGACTTCTCTTCATGATAGGAATTGTAAGATGAAATAAACCTTACCTCCCCAAGTTGTTTTTAGTCATGGTGTTCCATCACAGCAATCGAAGCCCTAACTAAGATAGAAATTGGTGCAAGGTTTGTGGAATATTGTTGTGACAGATCTGACCATGATTTTGATAGGAATGTGGAACATAGAAAAGTAATTGGGTGTTTGTAGTTAGTGAGCTATTGAGGAAACTTAGAAGACAAAACTGAGATCAGTACAGATGGCAGCAGCCTGGCTTATGAAACTTCAGACGGAAGTAAAGGGTCAATCAGGGCCATTTGAGTGATATTTTGTGTTCAGAATCTGTGGCTCTGGTTTGCTGGGGCTGAGAAAATAAGCAGTGATTAAGAATATAATATATAATATAATTAAGAAATAAGCAGTGAATAAGAGACCAGCATCATTGAGACAAAATCTTCTGGGAAGTATTTCTGCAAGGTCAATACATAGGACCAGCAGGGCCAAGCCTGAACTTGGTAATATAAGAGTCTCCCAAGTGTGGTACTGGATTTGAAGGTATGAAGGGGTCATGGAGAACAATTGAGGCTTGGCACAGTGAGAGGCCAGGAGAGACCATTGATGGAATTACAACCTCGTTGTAGCAAAAGTCTCAGGACAAATGGGGTTAGTGAGAGAAGTTGAGGCTTGGCAGCATATGGCAGGGTCAGAGTCCTTGAATAGAGGCTAGCCAGGGCTGTTGGTGAAGATGTTCAAACAGTTTGGAGATTTCAGTAACGATGGATGACCTTCAAGGACATCGACAGCTACAGAGCAAAGTCAGACGGGCCTGAGTTCAGAAGACAAGTTATTTGTGCTGTCAATGGCAGGGCTGGAGAGATGGAACTCAGATCATGAGCGAGTTCAATGTGTTAAACACTGAGATGTTCAACATTGTTGGACTTTGTTTTGCTTTGATTTAGTTTTGACTGTGTCCCGGCTCTTTCTTTTTGAAATAAGAAATTATGTAGCTTAATTTTTATTTGACAGGACTTTGAATATTTTAGAAAGACTGGATATTTTGGAGAGACTTGGGATATTTTAAGCAAAACTTTGAACTTTGAAAGAGACTTAGGGATGTTTCAAAGAGGTTGAACTTTTAAAGTGTTAGAATTTTTAAAGACCCTGGGACTTTTAAAAGTTGAAATGTTTTATAGTATGATATTAATATTAATATACTGTCTTGGGTACAAATGAGAAAGGAAAGGTTGTAGTTGAATAGTGATAAATTTGTGTTCAGGTTGACAAGGGATCTTTTTTTTTTTCCTGATTAGTTATTTGTCAACTAGACCCAAGCTGGAGTCATCTGAGAGGAGAGAACCTCAGCTGAGAAAATGTTTCCATGAGATTGGCCTGTAGGCAAACCTGTGAGACATTTTCTTGACTGAGATTGATATGAAAAGACCTAGGCCAGGAGGGTGATGCTAGCCCTGAGTAGGTGGTCCTAGGGCATATAAGCAAACAAACTGAACAAGGCAGGAAGAGCAAGCCAGTAAACCACATTCCCCTCATACAGGAAACTCTCAACCTCTGCTTCAGTGCCTGACTCCTGGTTCCTGCTGTCACCTCCTTTGATGACGAACTGGATGTGACAGTCTACGTGAAATAAACCCTTTTCTCCCCACGTTGCTTTTGCTCGTGATGTTTTTATTACAGTAATAGAAACCCCAGACACCCCTCTAAATATGACACCAGCGTCTGGTTTGAGTGAAGAAAAACATACAATTGATTGCAATTGTCTCACTTGAGACCCGTGACTTTGCACCTTTAGTGCATTCTTAATGTTGACATTTCTGTAAATACATCATTTCAACTTTTCCCCTCTAACCTCCAACAACATCTCCATCACTCTTAGGTGATTTCTTCGGCAAATACAATCAATGGGTAAAAACTTGCCCCTCTTCACCAACAATCTGTCCCATACATCTGTACCTCTGCAATACTCTTTCCCTGTAAGTAGACTGCTACTGTTCCAGCCCACAGCTCTGACTTCTACTTCCTCTCCTCGGCTTGAGGACAGCTTCCTATAATTTCACACTTCCATTCTGCAATCTTGTTTCTACTGGATCCCTCCTGCTAACACATAAATACACTATGAATAATTCACACAAGCATCGACTCTCTGACTTTGTTCCAATGTAGTCCTTCGGTGACTGGCCTGTTTCTCCACTTTTACACCAGAAAAATTCATTAAAATCTTTCTATACTGCCTATTTCCATTTTCTCAGTTCTCACTCTAGATTGAACTCAACTGCATTGAATTTTCTTCAAGAGAAAATTATGAGACCAATGGTCCTCTGTGTTCCAAGCTGTATCTTATTGCTTGGAGAAATAAGGTGGTGTAACTGCATTGCATTTAATAGATCCTATGTTCCAATTATCAATTTGGCTTGCCTTTAACCTTGTGAAGAAAAGAAAGAGGCATTCATATTTCCTTCACACAAATGAGAAGAGTGAGATGTGAGAGGATTAAGTAACATACTCAAATTCAGTTTGTTGGTGACGGCTGTATCAATGGAAAACAGTAACTAGAAAGAAGGTATGAAGAAAATACAGACTGAAGATCATAACGAAGGGTCATTACATCTAAATATTTTAAGTGCAAAGAGCTTGGGAATGTGACGGTTTCAGTGAGTGAGTGGGCGGTGGGGAGGCTAGCTTACTGTTTTACAGCCACAGAAGTATCTAGCACTGGGCTTTGGGCTTTAGCTTACTGTCTTTTGATTAGTGTTCTGCCTCACAGACCTTGCTAAAATTTAAAAAAATCATCCTGAAGTGAGTCCAAGAAGCATATATATCAGAATCTTACCAGCAGTGCTGAATATCAATGCTAATACACAGATCCTACCACATTACTACAGTGCCAGGTTCTTAGGAATGAAGCTCAGGATACACATTTTAAACAGCTGCATCCCCTATCACTCTTCTGTAACCTTAACCCTGAAAATCGTTGTATGTGTAAGAGTGGATAAACATACCCAGGAAACTCTAATTCATACTTTCATCTTTGAAAGAAATATATTATCTACTTTGACTTTCATTAATAAAAAAAGGGGGGTAATCCAGCTTTCTCTCCCTGATAAACTCTCAGAGCCCCATTCACATTAGTTTTCTCTTGCAGTGGAACATCTTTCTTCTCTGGGTTAGGTATGGTGTGGGATTAAGTGACTAGCCAGCAGCCCAGTCAATCATTCTGAAAACACATCCTGGAAGTGCCAGGGATGGAAGAGGTTCATTTGCTGCTGCCTTTCAGCAAAGGGGGCACCTCTGGGTCAGGGTGAGAACATCTGGGGAGCAATTGGAAGGCTTGCTTTGTGATGAATGGGATGGAGCAGAGGCCAAACAGCAACATATCTCTGCAAGTGATTTATACGTGTGGATACACAAATGCATCTGGGCTAAAAAATATTCCTAGGGCTGTATCCCTAGAACTCTCTGGAAGCTTTGAGGGGGTCATAGAGTCGGTCTAGATGCCACATTCCTGGAAGGCTGACCCCTTTATTCCTGACTCTGTCTTTCTCTGACCAAACTTGATAAATAATGAGGACATTCTCCTATCTATAGTCTCACAACATGAATTGCTCCCACTGTTTTAGTTTGAATAAAGCTTCAATGTAGGAAAAAAATATAAGGCCATGAAATTCTTTTGTATTTCAAAAGTTGTTTCATTCATAAATTTAAGAGAAAAAATGTTTACAAACAAGTAGAGAAATGTTTAGACAAATGTCCTCTCCTTTCTCTTTCTTCTTCCCTCCTCTCTCTCGTCTCTCTCACCAGTTGAGGAAAACAAAATTTAAGGAATAAATTCTCCTATCATTTCCCATGCATCAATAGCATTGCCTAAGCTGGGTTGCAATCTCGAGTGTTGTATTTCATAGGCTTTCTTACCCTCATCAAGCCTACTTTGGAATTGTATCTATCATATACAGAAAGTACTTGATGATTAACTGGCAACGCTAGCTGATTGTGTAAGTGATTGCTTTATTTTCATTATTCTGGTGGTATGGTCACAATATTTTAAAAATTTAAGAATTCTAGGCAAGATTCCATTCTAAACAATCCCATGCCCTTAAATGTTCCTGGATGTCAAAGTTGCCGGGGCCGTTTCTCTCCCTCCCATGTGTGCTCTCATCACCCCAAAGAGTAACTCAATTGAGCTCGCACTGGGCTCAACGGTTCCTTAGAACTTCTAAACAGAACCCTGTGTCTCTCATAGGTCTTTGTATGACTTCTCCCAGGACCATGTGATCAAATGATTATGCAAATCTGACCCCTGAAGGTGTGGAAGCTGGGAACTGTAGTCTACTAAGTCCCTAATACCAGGCTCTGCTTTTCACTGCAGGCCCACATCTATCAGAATAATACATTTCTTTTTTATTTGCTTTGTTTCCTTTTTGATACCACACTCCCCTTCTTTTTTATCCCTCCCTGCTCTCTTCCAAATGCATGGCCTCTTTCTCATCAATTACAGTTACATACATTTATATGTGCATAGCCTAATATATATGCCGAAAAATTACCTGCTCAATCTGTATAATGCTGCCTGCATGAATGAATTTAGGACTGACCATCTGATATTGGACTATCAGTTGGCTTGTTATTCCCTGGAGTAAACTGACTCTCCCACTCTTGCCTTCCTAGTTGTCTGTGGGTTGGGTTTTTTTTTTTTTTCTGTGTGTGTAGGATTGCGGCTTCGTGGTTTTTCCCCTATCCACTTTGGCATGTCTACTGTTGCTGTCCTTGTTCAGCTCATGTTTAGGTGGTCATATTGGTGAGACTTTATGGGTGTGGCCTCTGAGATTGCTAGGAGACAGTCTCACAGCAGATTTCCTGATCTTCTGACTCTTATAATATCTCTGCCATAGTGTTCTTTCATAGTGTTCCCTAAGCATTAGTACTACGATTTTTAATTAATACAATGGCTGTAGAACTATTCAATTACTAGCTCCAGTATACTTCTATATTGGCCTTTGGAAATATAAAGAAAATAACCCTTAATTATGTAGAAATCATCTCTATAGCAGAGATACAATACTGAATGAACTTCGTGGAGTTCTATAAAACGAAATCACTTAATGACTGCTGGTGTTGTCTGATTTGTTCACATGATGCCATCAGTTTTCAAGGGGTTCAGAATAAGACAAAGTTCTGCAGCAGGATACAGCTTCCATGAAACTGTATCTGGACATGCAATAGATCCATCCAGAACTCTGTATTTATAGTTAATACGAGTGATGCACAGAGTCTCAAAGAAGTCCTAGAAGGGAAATCACAGCACAGACCCCAAGGATTCTAAAGCAGAGCTTACTCATCTGTAGAAAACAGTTTTCTTTGTGAAAAGTGTTTCTTATCTCTTTACTCATTTTGATAGAGTTTGA
Source organism: Rhabdomys pumilio (assembly GCA_030674055.1). Classification (NCBI taxonomy): domain Eukaryota; kingdom Metazoa; phylum Chordata; class Mammalia; order Rodentia; family Muridae; genus Rhabdomys; species Rhabdomys pumilio. Next base: position 142,282,986 of record JANHMN010000003.1, read on the forward strand.
GTACTTGCCCATTTGATACCAAATCTCTCTGGATAACAGGATTCCAGAAATTGACTGGGGTTAGCCTACCTACAAAACCATCAAATTATAAGTGTGTCATCACCTTATATGCAGTATACCAGCTTCAGGCAGGTCCAGAAAGCAGAGGTGAACATCAGGAGTAGGTGGCTCCAATCTTTATTGAAACTTATTGTGAATTTAATTGTGTCCCATAGATCCCTACGTAAGAACCCTAACTCTTACTATTTTAAGATAGGACTCTTCAGAGACAGTGACTTTAAGGAGCTGGTTAAAATAGAATATTAGAACTATATATTAGAGTGCAGTTACATAAAAAGTCCCAGGAATATGATCCATACCAGAAGGACCATGTGGAAGGCACGAGTGGAGGTGGAAGTTTACAAGTCAAGGGGGGAAGCCCTAGGGAAACCAATTCTGCCAATGGCTTGCTCGTGAACTCCAAGTCCCTAGTACTACTAAATATTTTTTATTATTTAAGTTGAGGGTACTTTTTCGGGGCAGAGGCAGTCCTGGCAAACTCATACAAACTTCAGCCTTCTCCACTACCTCAGATATTCTGGGAGCTTTCCATGACCAATTGACTGAAACAAAACAATTGTATTACAAATTCTAGTACCTTCAGGATTATGAAGTCTGCAGAATTATATGCCCATTTAGGAACCACATTCATTTTTTATTGTTATCTGACAAATTATCATGAACTTAAAATGTCCCTAATTATTATCTCACAGCTCTCTATATTAGAAATCCAGTAAGCTTGCTTAGGCTCTCCCACAACAAAAATCAACTTCATGTGTGTATTTGGATGGGCTCTTATCTGGTGGCTTTGGGAAGAACACCCCTTAGAAACTCATTCTTCTTGTTAGCAGAATCCAATGTCTTGCAACCAGTCAGAAATTTTGTTTGTTTTCTTACTATCAGCCAAGCAACTTCATTCTGGCCCTATAGGCCCTGAGTCACATCTGTCTCCTGCTATGTTCCATCCTCAAAGCAAGCAGTAGCAAAACAGACTCCTTTCACTCTCTCGCTCTCCCTGAATTACTCCTTGTTCTACTAACAGGAGCAAAGACTCTGCTTTTAAAAAGCCTCATATCCAGCCACACCCACCCACTCAGTCATAAGGACAATGTCTCATCATTGCCATAAATCACACCTATATTTAAAAATGACAGTATTAAAAGTGACTGAGAATCATTAGTGCTCATCCTCAGAATTCTGCTTATCTCAGAAGTATTTCTGAAACACACAAAGAATGGGAATTCTTAGAAGAACAATATATCTTATAGTCATTTACTTTTTTCCAAAGAAGACATGGCAAAAATACAGATCTCTAGTGATTTGTAAATATTGTCTAATCATTTGTCAAGATGGTCATTGATTTAGAAGGACTAGAGAAGTTTGAGGAAGAAGTTTAGAAGGACTTGTCAGACACGATGTTTGAGGATTTATGTGTCCTATGACTCACAAAGGACAACCACTCCAAAGGAGACTCTCAATAACCAGCTGGTCAAGATGACCTGCTCTGTGAATGTTAGTCAGCCTCCTAGCCCTGACATCACCCATTCTTGCTGAGTGGGCTCAAGAATGAATAAATCATAGTTTCTTTATGAGCTTAAAATTATGTTTTCTTTCAGTAGATAAGAATTTTCTAAATTAGTAAATAGTAGTTAATTAGCCAAGGGACCAGTGGTATCTTTGCCTAAGAATATTTCTGCCTAAGAAAAAGTGGTATCTTTGTCACCTGATATGAAAGCAACCTAAAATTTCCTACATCATGTACAATTCTTAGATTTTTCTAGAATGTAATTTGGGTTGCTTTCCTTGCTTAGAAAGTTCTGCTGCCACCACTTACATGGGTTTTATTTACTGTCATAGTATTCTATGCTGTACTCTTTCTTACTGGGGACTAATATTCAGTGAACTACTGTAGCAATCACCTATGCCTGTGGAATTTATTGGTTTTCCCTATATTCTGTCATCCAAAGTACTTGGACCAAAGAAATATTGGAATGGATATTGAATACTCTGGAATAGCATTGGCTGAGAAAAGGTGGTAGGGGTATTTCATGAATAAAGTACTACTGGCTAGTGTCTTCACTATACCCTCATAGCTGAAATACACAGACCAGTGGTCAAGGGGTAGAGATGAGAGGAGCTATTTTCTGCAATTCATTAATGAAATTGGGTTTCTCTTTACTGACAATCTTGGGTTTCTAGCTTATAAGTCTTTTTATTTTCTTCTTCAAAAGATGTATCCTTCTACTAGATGATACAAGGGTCCCTCTGACCTCAAACCAAGAAATGACAACTGGGCATGCAGTGTTCCCCGTGTCATTGAATCAAGAGATGAGTCAGTGGAATGGATGGGGAATGTTTTCTTCTGAAAATTTATTTGTATCCATGGAAGGATGAGTATGCTTGACTTCAGGCTGTTCTCTAGAATTGATCCCATGAGCAGCAAAATATGTCAAAAAAACATGGAAAAGAACAGAATTCAGAGCAAGCAAGATTGTCACTAGTTTTTCTCTTTGGAATGAAGATTTGAGTCATCCTCTAGGTAGAGGATAAACAAATGACATCTAGATACTAAAGCTCATAAGTTATATTAATGTCATTCTACATGTTAAGTATGAGGAATGTTTAACTTCCCTCATAACTTCAAAAATCAATATAAGAGATCAATATTTTCTCTTTGCCTTTTTGAAGGATTTCTTGAACAATGTTGGGGTGAACACAAGATCATTGAAATAGATTGTGGAGATGTCACACATTATCTAGGTAGATGAGTGATTTCAGGGATGTCAGAAGGAACTCAGTCCTAATCATGGATAAAATCTCTGAGTTCCCGACTCAGAAATGACAGAGGCCCAGACCTTTGTGAACATTAAAATCATTGCCTCACTCACTGGCAATGCAGCAGGGATAAATTTAGCTCATTAGACTTCTTCCTCTTATAGATTTTGTTGTGGGTAAGACAGAAGTAAGAATATACATCCAATTGACATGATGGATTGGTCTCCAGGGAGGGAACATGGATGAACAGATCTGTGCAGATCTTCACTGCACTAGGAAATTTTACTTATCTCTCTCCCTCGGTCTTCTAAGAGATGGTGGATTAAAATTTTCTACATTATAGATCAGGAATTGGAGTTTCAAAAAGTTTAGTTCCTTATCTAAACAGCTACAGCTTAAAGTAGGCAAGTAGTTTCAGATGCAAATCTGTTTCACTATAGAGCAAACACTTTTTCCAGATGCTCATAGAAAGTCTCAATGTAGAGAATGAATTATTACCTTGAAAAATTGGAAGTAACTTGCTTTTTAATTTAACTAGTTATGAGTAGAGCAACTTATTTTCATCTTGAATATAAAGTAAATCACTCACTAAATCAGAGTTTGGGAGGATTCAGCTTGGCATTCTTCTTAGTATAACTGATAATTTTGTTTTTCTGCTCTGGAGATGGTAGACATCTACTTTTATATGTAAAGGGGAAGTGGTCTTCTTCAACCTTTCTTATTCTTGGAAGGAGGATAGAGACATGAGTTGTTCAAGTGGTCGTTTGGGCTAGTTTTCTTGGCCAGAGAGCCTTGCCTCTCACGGCGTGCTAGTCACCTCTCCCAATACCTAGTGGCAGCTATGAGCCTGAGGGTAGTAGTCACCCTTGCCAAAATATCAGCTATTTTCCCCTTGGTAGTTTTCTTAAACTACCAAGTTTAACTTGCTTTAGATACTGAAGTTGTTTCACCATCATCACTTCAGCTCTCTTTTCCTAACAAATGCTAATCCTTTACAATTTAACTACACACATCAAATGAGAACACTCCAAATTATCTACAAGACAAAAGCCTTCCATGATAGGAATCTACCATATAGGTCCAATGTGTGACCCAGTATACAGGAATTTTAATCTAGAAACATGGCTGCTGTGGCAAAGAATCACATTCAAAGACCTTCTAGATTAGTGTGATCCCTGTGGCTGGAACACAGACATACTCTCAATCTTTAACCTCAAACCATGTTTGAAAGTGAAGTAAAAGTGAGGGGCAGACAAAGTGATGAACCAGAGAAACATTTGACAGAGTGGGTCAGGAATGGAGAGTTGAATCAGTTTAGTCAGCACATTTCGTGCAGTACAGTTGAGTTTGATTGAATTCAGTTCACAGGCAGTTTTAGAGTTAGGTTGCAGAGAGAACAAGCTAGACACAGGTGAAAACAGAATGACCCAGAAAGTAAGAAAGTAACTAGCCAGAGAAGCCAGTTAGAATCAGTCAGCTTAAAGAGGAGTTTGAGCTAGAACTGCTGAGTTGAACCTGACCATCAGAATTCAGAAGGAACTAGAAAGCATAAGAATGTTCAGCAGTAAGCCTTTGGGATGACAATTACATCTGTCCAGTAAAAGTTACTTTTATAGCATAGATTTTTAATATAATACAATTTTGCAAAAGGCTAAGTGACAAAGTTTACCTATGCTATGCCTGGTATTTACTTAAGAAAATTGCCTGGCTGAAGAGATATTTCAGTGATTAAAAGACATTTCTACTCTTGTAGAAGATCTGAGTCCAGGTCCCTGTTCCCACATTGAGTAGCTCACCATCTTTTACAACTCTAAGGAATCTTGTGCCTCTGGTCTATCCATACACATACATAATTAAAAATTAAATAGTTTAAAAAGAAAATTGTCCATATAAATAGTAGCATGCTCAGTTATGTAAACTAGTTAGTGAAATCTAAGTTCAAAAATAAGGAAAGAGAAAAAAATGTGGTTTCCCAATCAGCAGTAAGTATAACAGACATTTAAATGTATCTTAGAGACATCCAAGGAAGCCTTATTCTGAGTCTGTAAGTAAAATAATATGGATATCAGCTAGATAGTTTCCCAAAAGATAACTTTCTTTCTCTTGTGTTAATTGTTGGAATGTAGTATATTATGAGTATATGGATCTTTATTAATCTTTCAAACATCTGAGTAGAAAAAAAAGTTAAGTCAAATATTTGCAAAATATTTAATGCCTTTTACAGAAGCATATCTTTTGGACAATTCCATTAGAAAAATCATGGTGTGATAGCACAGGACAAGATGCATCTCTACTACTTGCTGGCTGTGTGACCTGGGGCAACTTAACCTTTTGAGACTTAAGTGTTCTCATCTGTGAATCCTTGCTATCAGAGCCTCCTTATAGCGACCTTTGTGAGATTTCATCAAAAAATACAAGACACAGCACAGTGCGAGGTAAATAGTAGGTACTTGATAAATGTCAGGTATCTCCCATCATTTGTGTCCTAGGCATAGAAACTTTCGCATGCAGCACACATGGTCCAGCATGAGAGCTGACTGCTTCTTAAGATGTCTCCTGCCTTTTGAGCTTTTAATATTATCATTTCTAAAATAAATACTAAAGATGAGAAAAACTTGTGTTATCTTAATAAAATTATTTTATATTTGAAGCTGACTACTTCTCTTTGTAAGAGACCATCACTCACAGAACGAAAGGGGTCTGGTATCCTCTCATCATCCAGTGGATGCTTCATAGCAGGACAGAGTTCCCAACAAACAGACAATGCTTATATACTGTGGAAACCTTGGAGATTCTTCATTGCAAGGTGCCTGGGAAGCACTGGGACTACTCAGATAGCAGGTGAGAACCAGAACATTCCAAAATACCCTGTAGCATATTTTTTCTCTTTTTTAAAAAATAGTTTTTCCATATTGAAAAGTATTATCTTTGTAATGAGCTATCACGTATGTAACAAGAAACTCTCAAAGCTAGAGATTTAAGATAATTAAAGAGTATTTGCTACATGATTCTGGGGATCAGCAGTTTGGACCAAGCCTTCTGCCTATCTCAGTTGTCTTCAGTTAGCTGTAGGGTTATTAGTGAAGCACCTGGCTGAGGAAAGCCTCGTGATCTATGCTAGAGTACTTCAGTGGGCCCCAAAGAATCATGCACTTGAGGCTTGATTCACAACATGCTGATATTGAAAGGTGATGAAATTTCAGCAGGAGAGATCTAGTGCAATGTGGTTAAATAGATAGCTCATACTGCTGCACTTACAGAGGACTAGCTAATGATCTTCTAGGATCCTGGTTAGTCACCATGGAAACACATTATTATAAAAACAGGGAGCCTGGCTCCTACATCTCTCTTGCTTCCCACTTTGCCATGTGAGTGACTTTCTCCTCTTGCACATAGTCCCCTCACAATGCTGTCTATCATTTTGTGATGCAGCCAGAAAATCTGCTCAAAGGCTGATGGTTACTGGTCTTGGACGTTCAGTTTCCATAAGTATGATCTAAATAAATCTGATATTTTATTATAATCTGATATTTTGTTAGAGCAATAAAAATGTATCAGCACGTTCTTCATCACATGAACCATCCTTAAACAGGATGTCTAGGGCCATGTTCACATGGGAATCAGATAAGGAAGGCACACACACACACACACACACACACATGCACACACAGAGGCATACACAGATGCAGAAACAGAAACACACACATGTACATGAGAGGAGAGAGAGAGAGAGAGAGAGAGAGAGAGAGAGAGAGAGAGAGGACACAGATACCTTGGGGCCTCACTCTCTGAGATGCTTCTCCTAGGAGTGTTCACACGGCACACTTTGTGGTCGGTACTGCGAGTACAAGTGAAGTTCAGATTCAAGGTGAGGCTAGAGAGACATTGCCTCTTCTTAAGACAAGCTCTAAAGCCACAGTACACAATGATTTAGCATAGAGATGGATGAAAGATTATAGTTATTTTTGCAATCTACCACACCCTGGGAGTTCCAAATTGCAAGCTGGTTGGGAGCCAATGGAGTGAGTGAAATGGGAGGTGAGATTCAGCATCAGATGCAAATGTATCAAGCAATCGAGGCTGACAGACTGAGCACTTGATGGCCTTTTAAAGCATTCCTTCCTCTCTTTGCTTTAAAGTGTTTTTTGTTTTTTTTTTTTTTTTTTTTTTTTGTCGTTTTGGCAAACATTGGAAACATGTCTGCACAAGAGGTGCTTTGAGGAAGGAACACTTCCAGGGCTGGCGTTATTGCATGGACAGTGGCCAGACCACCTCATTCTTTCCAGCCACCTTAGTCGTCTTTGCTGACCGTTATAGGATTCCTGCAGCCACAGCAATCAGAATCGATCATGGGCAAGGGTGGCTCTCGTGGCTTGGCTGGGGTGCAGCCCAGCTGGCCTCAATCATGCCTCTTAAATGTTTCCTCTCAAGCTTTTAAGGGCCTAAGAGAGCTGAGTGCACAGGAATCCAAACAAGCCTTAAGACTGGCTTGTTCAGAATTGGCTCCAGACCATGGAGAGAGGAAACAAAAGATAAGGGTAAGTATAATGACCTGCTTGAGACAGCATTTAGGAGACTTTTCTTTTCCCTGCACAGATGGCTCAGACTCCAAGTGCTCCTTTCTTCAGTCATTGTGACACTGCTGCCTTAGGGGTGAGGACCTTGTGGCTCAGCCTGCTTTGTGCCAATTTAAGCTACAAAGTACAGGCTGTGACTCGAAAGCTACAATCCATAGACGTTTTATCCATCAAGTTTTATCTGTGGTCAATCAAGGAGAGAAGATGCCTTGGATTTTATTCACAGGACCCAAAGAAAGGAAAAGAATATGAGGCTTTTTTTTTCTTCTAGATACCTTTGTGTTCTTAAAGGTTTTTCTTTCCTGTTTTATTCATTCTTGACCCAGACCAAGACTTAGGTGTGGTTAAACCAAGGGTGGTATTTCTCATGCTCAGCATCTTTGTTTCTTGCCTCCTCCTTCCATTCCTGATACAGAGAAAGAGACTCTCAGTCTAGAGTTATTTTAGAGGGCGTTAAGTGTCAGCATGTGTACATTGTTGCTAAATACGAATAACTTTGTATCTTGGGCTCCTTTGAGAGCAGTCACAGAGGTGCTGAGGCAAACTGCAGGATGGCATTGCCCTCTGCCTTCTGGGTCCAAGGTGAAGGGCTGTTACAGCAGCCTGGATGATGCTAGCTGGCTTAAAGAAACACCAACGGACTACTCTCACGCGATCGATTGGGTTATTAGGGTTTCGGTTTTCCAATACTTGGCTCTTTACAATCCAATTCTGTAAAGATTTATGTAGCACCAGGGAATGGTGGGAGGTGCAGCACGTTCGGTTTTGAAGCTGTCAGTCAAGAAATGAGGCCAAATGGTGCCTTTGAAGTGCTGGCACCTCTCAGCTAAAGTACTTCCAGGAAGAGAGAGGTCTGCTGAATGTAATCTCTGTAAGACTGATGTAGATGGGGCTCCAGCATGCAGATGTGTATTCCGCATTTGCTATGTACCAGGCTCTAAGCACTTTACAGATGTGGACCTGATGTCGCTCCAGCACACAGAAATTATTCTTCCTGTTTTGTAGATGAAGGCTCTGAGCAAGGAGCTGTTTAATTTAGAGAACACACAGTTTAGGATACAGAAAGAAAAAATTGGAGCCTGGCTGTGTGTGCATTTCCACTGTCCACATTTGTAACCACTATTCAGCGTTACCTCGCAAGTCCTCCTAGGACTCATTTGGTTTAAAAAGCCTCTCCATATCCCCCTGGGTTATCACTCTTTGAGAAGATAGTAGCTGGAAGAGAAGGATAGGAGAGAGGGTGGTCCTCATTGCTGGAGGCTGTGCTCTGCTGCTGGAGCTAGCTCATTTTAACCGAACAATAGTGAGGTTGTCAGCTGCTCTTGTGCATGATTTTGAGCTCTCAGAGGTTAAGTGATTCCGTAGGACACAAGTTGCTAAGGTGCAATGCTGAAATGCATGTTTTGCTTTTAGTGAGTCCACAGCCCACGGCTCTCCTCACATTCTTCCTCTTTTCTGCTTTACTTAGCTAACCTCACGTCAGGTTGCAAGGACTAAGAATTCACCTTCTGTCTTCTGATCTGAAGTCATTCTGAGTTCTAGGTAGTCTCTCTAATCTATCCTAGTTTGTACTAAGGGGGAAATGGTTGATGTGAGTTGGGTGGAACTCACTGGTCTCCACCAAAGGTTACAAATCATATTAGTGTTCCATTACAATTTAGCTTCAAAATGCTTAATGTCATTAAATAACATACTCAAAGACATACTTGTTGCAAGTAGCTTTTGCTACTCCACCTTAACTCTGGGAACAGGTCATGCTACTAAACACCACCCAGAGAATATTGGATCCACAGATAAAAAAGACAGACATACACGTTGCTCAAGTTCAACTTGCCTTATTGACTCAATTGTCGGGCATTATTAAACTACCTCAGCTAGTGTGTCCTTCTGATTACTCTTAGTGTAGAATCCTAAATCTGTCCTCAACTTTAGTTGTTGAGTTACCTTTAGTCTCAAATCAACATCCACAACCTCCTGTCTGTAAAAGCAGCCTGTGACTGCTCCAGAGATCTCACATGGCTGCTTGGCTTTACTCTCTCCAAAACATAGTGAACTCTCTCTTCCTCTTTTTCTGCATCTGCCAGCTTGCCTGTTTGGACCTGGAAGTCCCGCCTATTCCTTCTGCCCAGCAATTGGCCCATTGTTTCTTTACTGATAGATCAAGAACCAATTGGGGAACAGGACCTTAGTATCAGAACTACCGCTAGACATACTCATAATGTGTGCATACTGTGTTCTTCTCTTTGCTCGTAGAATGCAAACGTGAGCCACTGCTGGGCTTTCCCACTTTCCAGCAAGAGTCACCTTCCCATTCTTCCACTTCTGTGACAGTAGGAACAGCAACACATGGAGCCCCCAAACTGTATCTCAGGAGTAACTCACCCAGGTAGGGATCAGACTGACAGAGTATTGGACCATGGTGTCCCCTGGAGTGCCACCCACAACCTAACCCCATGTAGAGGATTTTTTTCCTGGAGGATCTGGAGCTTAGCAGAGTCCATTACCACCCTTGGGAGCATGCCCAGAGAGGCCCATGACAGAGTCACCACAAGCAAAATAGAACTTAGGTAACAACTGTATCCTTTGGGAAACCAGTGAATCCACTTAAGAACTTTACTTACTAGATCAGCCTTCTGGCAAGTCTGTAATTAATGTCATAAATCAATGTTTTAAACCCCTTCCTAAACAAAGAACAATAACACAGAGAGACAAAACAAACAAACACTCTGTGCTTTTAGAGATCTTGTTTTAATGTCCCTTCTCACCTCAAAAATAAAGAACCATCATTTTTCTTTACAGACAGGAAATATCTAAAACTCAAAAGGATCAAAGGACTTGCTTAAGGACACACAGCTGGCAGATGATTTACCCAGCCTTCATTCATGTTTATTATTCAATGGGGCAATCTCTCTTAAGATCATCTAATCTTTTATTACATGCCATATACATGCTAGCATTATGAAATTACAGTGAAGTTACAGTTTGACTGTTTAATACCTTTGGGTTACTATAAAACACAAAAGAGTAATAATTGCTTGCTATTTTTTTTTCTTACTCTGTGCTGTATAGACCATAAATGCCTTAACATGTCAGTAGTGCATCTGGCCAACATAATTACCCATCATGATCCAGGTATCCTGCAAAGAGGTAAGTATTATTTGCTCCATTTTATAGTTGTATAAATTTAGATTTAATAAAAAGTAAAATGAATCTTGATATGTATCTATTATGTAAACAGAACCAGAGTTAAAATTTTGGTCTCAAGAATCAAAACTTCCTACTATAAACCATTTTATGTATAGTCTTCTCCTCCTCCTCTTCCTCTTCCTCCTCTTCTTCCTCCTCCTCTTCTTCCTCCTCTTCCTCCTCCTCCTTCCCTCCCTTCCTCCACTTCCCTCTCTTCCTTTCCCTTTCCTTTGTACCTTCCTTCCTTCCTTCCTTCCTTCTTTCCTTCCTTCCTTCCTTCCTTCCTTTCTTCTGAGTTAAGTCTCATTATGTAGCCCTGAAACTCACAGAGATTTGCCTGTGTCTCCACCACACCCCCAAAGTACTGGTATTAAAGGAATACACTTTCTAGTCCATTCCTACCAGAAAGATAAGATTAATTGCCTTTTAGTCAACTTTTTTTGTGCCTGTGACTTAGACTTGGTGAAGAACAACAGAAATATACAACTTGACCCCATAAGACCTGTTGCTCATTGCTTTTCTCCTGCTAATGGTAAGAATTTACACTAGATTTGAGTTTGTTTCAAGAAATAAATTCTAGCAGTTGCATTTTTACAATGTTAATTACTTTACAAACCATCTTAGATAGGAATACAATGGAAGTGTAATAAATAGCCATAATAGTAATTATTATAACACATTTGACATATGTGGAAATGGCAGACTTTTTTTTTTTTAAGATTTATTTATTTTATGTATAAGTACACTATTGCTGTCTTCTGACACACCAGAAGAGGGCATTGGATCCCATTACAGACAGTTGTGAGCCATCGCGTGGTTGCTGGGAATTGAACTCAGGACCTCTTAACCAATGCTCTTAACCACTGAGCCATCTCTCCAGCCCATAAATGGCAGACTTTTAGTTCACCTCAGAGTCAAACATGACATTTGTATGGGGACACAGTGAGGGATGGTTTCTCTTCAGGAACTCTACAGCCTTCCTTGTGTCTATCTCATAGCCCCTGCTGACACCTGAATCATCTGAGACATATAGAAGCCATTATTTATTTGTACTTTCAGACAGCTATTAAAAAGTGCCATAAAGTAAGCCACCGATACTACCTCTCCTGGTTCCTGACCAGGAAGTCTGAGGTCAGGATGCTTTTATGTTCAGTGTCTGGTGAGGCCTCATGTCCTTGTTCATAGATGGTGCCTTCCCACAGCATCTTATAAGGAAGAGAGTTCCCTGGGTTCCTTTCACAAGGGGGCTAATCACAATGCTACGGGCTCAGTCCTTATCTGCCAAAGGATTTACATCCTAATACCATTTTTAGGTATAGATTCCAATATGAATTTTGAGAGGATGTAAATATCACAGTTTGAGTCAGGTTTCCATACATTAACCACCTGTATCTTATAATAGGCAACACTCTGAAGGTTCATACTTCAAGGGAGTCTACCTCTTATGGAGATCCACTAGGCCACCACAGTGTTAAGGAGGTTTTTAATATGGCATTAGAAGCCAAGAAGCTTCCCAAGGGAGAGGCACAGTCTCTGACTTGTCTCTTCCCCTTTATCACCTTTAAACAACTGTCACACTTCCAACTCATTCTGTAACCACACATTGTCATTACGTTCATGGCGCAGCCTTTTTAGATAGTCTTCTGGTACTTTCTACCTCAAGTTCTTATATTTTTTTCTGCTGAAAGTCTCCCCCATTTGGTGTCAGAATGTGAATAAATTAAGAATAAGAATTTATGGACATACACCCATTTCCTTGGGTATTGAGGAATTGTTGCTACTGTCAATTTGCCACAGCTCTTAACCTGGCTACTAATATTTTATGATTTTGTTTTATTCCATGTTTTACAATACCCCATCATCATTTTCAGAAATCACATCCAAAATATACCACTTACACAGAAATCTCCCTCTCACCCTGTGCACAGAGCAGGGAGAACTGGTCAAAACGGAGAGATGTTTCTAATTACCCGTGGGTTAATTTTATAGATCTCATTATTCCCACCACTAGTTAAAGCCATTTGTGATAGTTAACACATTTGTGATAGTTGTGATTGCCAACTTAAAAGGCACTAAAATCACCTAAGAGACAGTCTGTGATGGATTATCTAGCTTAGGATGACTAAGTGAGGTGGGTACTCATCCTAAATGCGGGTAGCACCCTTCCATCCTTTGGGTCCAGGACTACATAGAAAGGAGAAAGGCAGCTGGGCAGTGACATTCACCTCCCCCTACTACTGAGCTGTGAACACCATGTGACCAGCCGTCTCCGGCTCCTGCCAGCATGACTTCACCACCATTGTGCATTATACCCTCGAACTGTGAACCCAAATACACACTTCTTTTTTCCAAGTCAAAAACATTGTTACAGTTCTGAGCAAAGCAGCTAATACACTCCATCTTTTACATACCTTCCTAGGAAAATGATTTTTTCTCAAATAGAAATACGTGTCTGACAGTCCCAGATTTCACTCTTATCCTGGGCCAGGAGAAAGGCCAGTACCTTGGATTTAGCAGGATGTCAATGGCCCTCCTTAATCTATGAAGCTCTGCAGCCTGACCAGTCTACGTTTGCCTCATCCCATTTGGCCTGAAGCTTTATGCGATCACTTGTTTTGCTTTTTGCTTCTGCACTTTGACACAGAATGTTGTCTCTCTTTAGAGAGCTATCTCCTTTTGCTTCCCTCTGAGCCTTCCTTCCAGTTCCTTCACTTGTCTTTTAGGTTACCAGTTAGATGTTGCTCCATCAACAAGAGCAGATCTGTAATTCCTGTATCTGTGTGGGATGTCCCACAATATCTCACGGCACCTTATACATACTCCTTGGGCTTTATGACTCTTCACAAGCATAGCTTACTAACGTGCCTTTTATTGGGGGAGCCTGGAGAGATGGCTCAGTGGTTAAGAGCATTTAATTGCTCTTGTAGAGGAACCTGGTTTGGTTTCAGCACCTCACATGGCAGTTCACAGCTGTCTGTAAGTCCAGATCCAGAGGATCGTGCCCTCTGTCTGGCTTCCTTGGATACACACAGGATACATAGACATACTTGTAGGTCAAACACCTGTGCGCACAAAAAAAATTTTTTTAAATAAATGTTTGTTAGAAAAAAATTCTGTTAGGGTTTCCCCCCTACTGTCTCATATTTTAAGCAATCATTTCCCACTTGTGGTTGTTAGCATTTTGTCTAAGCTCTGCCCAACAGTTACCTGGCAATAGCCAGGTATGCCTGACTCACTATAAAAGGGATTGCTTGTCCCCTCCACTCACTCTTGCTCTTGACTTCTTGTTCCTGCTCTGTCCTCTCTCCCCTTTCCCACTCTTTCCCCATTCCCCTCCCACCTCTCACTCCATGTGCTTATGGCCAGCCTCTACCTCTCTCTCTCTCTCTCTCTCTCTCTCTCTCTCTCTCTCTCTCTCTCTCTCTCTCTCTCATGTCTACTACCCTCTCAATTCCCCTTCTCATGCCCTAAATAAACTCTATTCTATACTATACCATCCTGTGGCTGGTCCCTCAAGGGGAAGGGATGCCTCAGCATGGGCCCACAGAGGCACTCTCTTCCCTCATACTTTACCACACATCCACCAAAACATATCCCCTCTCTCTTTTTATAAACACAACAATGGAGCTGCATTGAGAAGTTGATAACCTTTAGGTTAGGTGGGCCTATCTAGCAGAACTAGATTGAGAGGACAGGCCTTTGAAGGTTGCAGGTTGGTCCCTATTTCTTGCTTTTCTCTTTGCTTCCTGATTTGTTGTCATGAAAAAAGCCTTTACCATACACTGTTGCTACCATGAATTAGACTTCTGCCATTCTTTCCCTTCCAGGATGGACCAAAATCCCTCTGACATCATGAGGCAAAATAAATCATTTCAATTTTAATTTATAGCATCCTTGTGAACTGGTGTCTGCTGCTTGCATTTTCCCCTTCTGTCCATCAGATGGTTTGTGCTGAAGGGAGATCAGTGACTCCTGTGACTTTTCCCCCTCCCTTCTCATCCCTGCAGTTCAATCTTGTATTCTTGCCCACTGAAACACTTGGCCAACCCTGTAGTTTTTCAAGTCCCTTTGATATTCAGATAATCTAATTTCTGGGTTTTCAAAATCCAACAAATCTAAACCAAAATCCAACCTATTATTCAAAAAACCTCTCTGGCTTCCCAACTCTAGACAGGACCCAGGCTCTGGAAAGAGCTGTGAGGAAAAGTATTGCTCTGTTGGCACTTCTTTCTCTGAGGCTAAATCAACAAGAAGCAATAGGGGGCAGACCTCAGTGGCATTTGGCAGGGCTATGGTTTATGCTTCTCAGTTGTTGAGTACCACTTAAGGCATGTGTCCAGATTCCATGTGAAAGGGTTGAAAGTGTTCTTCATCGCTTTGGCTCCAACACTACTCTGACTTTGCTTCCCCTATTCCTCTGTCAAATCTCCCCTTATATTTCTGTCCCCCCCTTTTTTTTTTGCAGTAGGAATTCTAACTCTCTCTCTCTCTCTCTCTCTCTCTCTCTCTCTCTCTCTCTCTCTGACTATAGCTGTGCAACTTTACTCAGCAGGCAACCTTTGGAGAGAGGCAAACTCTTCACATTTGTGGGACCGTAGCATAAACAAAACTCCAAACTGTACATCTTCAGCCCAGGTGATGGTCTAAGTCAAGTTAAAAAATGGTTTAATGCCGGGCAGTGGTGGCGCACGCCTTTAATCCCAGCACTTGGGAGGCAGAGGCAGGTGGATTTCTGAGTTCAAGGCCAGCCTGGTCTACCGAGTGAGTTCCAGGACAGCCAGGGCTACACAGAGAAACCCTGTCTCGAAAAAACAACAACAAAAAAAATGGTTGGTTTAATAAAACATGTTGTATAAAGCAATACCTTCATTCTCACCTAGAAGGTCAGGCAGGATCCAGCCTAGGATTCCCGTTCTTTTTAGAATTCCAGCTAGAGTTCTGTTCTTTTCCTGTCCTTAGTTACCATGAAGAGATCTTGTGAATCTGGTAGCTCAGATTTCTCTACTTGCACCTTCAGGGGAGCCTTTTTGACACACGAAAATAGCTTGTCTTCACTACTGTGTCTGCAGTACTTTGAACCGTGCTTGGAACATGATAGGGACAGTCTAAATTTGTTGAATAACTGGAGCAGTGGAAAGCATCTTGTTCTCCCCCTCCTGGGGAATTTCCTAAGACAACAATGTTCTGATGCCCATGCCTGCCCACCACGATGATTATTCTTTTCAATGTGTCCCTAGGCTCTCATTTGTGGTGATGAGCTATGAGTCATCAAGTCATTTAAAGCCACCCCTTAGCTCTGCGTGGATGAGCAGTGGGAGGTACTGATTGCTTTCTTGGGCTTTAACTGGAATCTTAAGGCAACAGGAAAAGCTCCGTTTAACAAATTCTGTGTGGTTTGCCTGGTCCATGTCACTTTAGCTGCAAAGGGTAGATTTGAACCCAGCATTAACTGCTTTCAACAGACACACATTCTCACTAGACCAAGCTGCACTAGAAACCATGGCAACAAGTCAGGCAGGGTGCCTGCCTTTGGGAGCCTGCACCAGTGCAGTGCAAGTCTCTCTGCAACCCACGGGCAGCATGATTGCTGACTGCCCAGATCAAATCACTGGCACAGTGACACACAACTCTTTCAGCATCTCATTTGGCGGCTGCTTTATGTTCACTGTCAGATGCTGGACTCGGGGGAGTTGGGGAAGCGCCCCCAGCTTGTTTGAAAGTTCAGTCAGTGGTTGCACAGATGACTTGGGACTGTTTCTGTGATCAGCTGTTCTGTGATTTGTACAATTAGAACAGCTTTCTTGCCGGAAGCCTTTGACGAACAATTACAAAAACAAATAGCAGCCACAGTAGCAGAAGTCATTACAGCAGAAAGAAAAGAAAAAAAAAAAAAAGAAAGAAGACAGGCAGAAGTACCAAACAAGACAGATGCCCCTCCTTCACCCTGCCAGGACCATGCACATCCTTTTGCAGAAATATTTTCAAGTCAGGCATCAAAGGGTCAACCTTATTAAGAAAAATAGCAGTTAACTTCCTATGCAATTACCATAACACATTGTAAACCATTATTCTGTAATTCTTCAGAAATGAATAACCAGAAGAATTCTCTCTGTGGAAATCTCCTATTAACATTTGAACAATTAGTCCAGCTAAGCCAATGGTGGTGTGAAAGGCATGGCTGATTGGAATGGCGTGGGGGCAGTCCAGTTCCTTGCTCATCTGCCTTGCCTGGCTGCCTTAAACAGCAGACTTTTCCCTGTCCTCTGTTCCTGATGATATCTTCTCCAACACGGACAGTTTTTAATTATGTTTCCTTTTTTCCCTCCATACTTTATTATCCAACTATGCTTGAATGAAAACATTCTAGAGCCTGATAATCACCCCCCAACACCATTGAGGTGTATTCTAATCTACCACATTAGAAAACTGGTCTCATTTTGTAGACAGAAAAATATAAGGGATTAAGAGGCTGAGACACAAAACCAACTGGAAAAGCCATGTCCGAACTCTCTGCAGACCATCTTCTTTCATATAATTCCAACTTGTGTCCTCTGGTTTCTCATGCTACAGTGTGTCTCACCCAAAGTTTGTAGTAGGGAAACATCCTCTCACACAGAGAGCACATGTATAGGTAGAAAAATAAAAACGTGGAAAGGGCAGAATGGAATCACCTAAAATCTCAGGCAATACAAACATCTGTTAGTATTTGATATCTGTTCCTGACTCTCCCTTTAAATAATATTAAAGGTGACATCATATTAGAGAGACTCTTCAGAAATTCGCTTAATTTCTTTTACAGTTTCTTATCATTTATATGTTGCATTCAAATGATTTTTATTCTTAATCCTCTGTCATTCTTCCCCCTCCCTCTCTGGATAGAACAACAAGCTCCACCCCCACTACCACCTCTGTGTGTCTCTGTATGTCTCTCCGTCTCTCTGTGTCTCTCTCTGTCTCTCTCTCTCTGTGTATTCTTCAAACAACAAGAAATACAAGTTAAACCTTGAAGAAAACTTGTTTTTTTTGTTTTGTTTTGTTTTTTTTCGAGACAAGGTTTCTCTGTGTAGCCCTGGCTATCCTGGAACTCACTCTGTAGACCAGGCTGGCCTCGAACTCAAAAATCCACCTGCCTCTGCCTCCCAAGTGCTGGGATTAAAGGCGTGCGCCACCACCCGTCGAAAAGTTGTTTTTAATTAATTAATTTATTTACATTTTCTTATTTACTTTATGGGGATGGGCTTGTGCAAACCTCAGGACACCTTACAGGAGCTGGTTTTCTCCTTCCACCAGGTGAATTCTGGGGATGGAACTCAGTCTGTGAGGCTTTGACAGCAACTGCCTTTACCACTGGACCATTCTGCAGGCCCAAATGATTGTTTTTACTTGTTTTTTAGTGTTTTCTTTGGTGGACATTTTCTTTGTGCTCATGCATCCAGAAACATCTCCGAGACACAATCGATTTATGAAGTTCAAAGGATGAATAAAGCTAAGTGACGGAGAGCAAAATCGTGCAGTTGCTAATCATGACAGGAGGCATTTGGAGAATCCTTATGGTGTTCCTCTGGGTTTCTAAGTTCAAAACAAGTGCATTTCTCAAGAGGTGTGTCCAGAGGGCTCCTGCCCCTGTGGGCAGCATTGCCCTCTGTCATCAGATTAGATGCTTTTGTAGCCACTGGCACCTTTCTTCTCAGACCTTTGCTGAGTTTTGGTTATTTGGTGAGTGTTGTTGAATCTCACTGTAGTGCAGGAGTTTGACACTCTTGATTCCAGAGGTGTGTGGCTGGGAGGAATGATGCTCAGAGTCTGGGTTCACTTCTGAGCTCCAGTAGCTGAGGACCTTCCGTCTCTTCAGGCAGGCTACCACTGCTGCCTCTTGTAGTGTTTCCATTATTAGAGCCATATTCTTTTGGATCAAAACTTTATCATCCCCAACCCACATTTACTCAGTGCATAAAGTCTGTCTCTGAGATTTCATTTTGTTACAAGGATATCCCTGTGTGTCGTTTATATTGTTTTTGGAAGATTTGTGACTTGGAAAGAAAAGCAATGGAGAAGCATTATTAATGGAGGTGTCTGGGTTTGATGCTGACTCCACCAACCCCTATCTGGAACAACCTCAGTCAAGTTACTTAATGCTTTCATGCTTCCCAGTTTCCATCTATGTAATAGGCATAATAATAATGTCTAATATAATATATTTGTGAAGGTTCAATAAGAAAAAAATCCTAATATGTTGCTCTCCACAGCCATGGTTGCTCAATAAATGTTACTTATTATCTTCCTAAACAGATTAGAGTCTCTCAGTTGGTAGGTGTGCTTTATAATGGGGGCTGTCTTACTTAGCACACAGTGTTCACTGCATGTAGCCTGCTTCTCGGGTGAGCACTGGACACTTTCTGCCTAGGAACTTCCTTGATTGCTAGAGTTTCCTCACAACTCCCAGAGTGTCACAGTACTGGATAGGTTCTTCTTTTATAGCTGGCAATGGCAACTGGTAGCTGATTGTTTCTCTTCCTTGTCATCAGTAGAAATCTTAGCTAAGTTCTACAAACCAATGCAGAGGAGGTCATCAGCATAACCGAGGCTGGGCTGCCTTGCTAATCTGCTCCTGACACTCCAAGGCATGGCATTTTCCATCCGTCATCTCACTTCACCTCTTCCTCCCCAATGGGAGAACCAATGAACCACCTCCTGATACATAGAGCCTAGAAAGACTAAGCAAAGGCAGAGGCTACAGTTCTATCTCTATGCCAGAGTGAAAGGAAATCAAGAATAGGTCCCATATTGATCCTTTTCACACCAGTCAGTATTTGTTTAATAGCCTGCACATGACATCCACCTTGCTTATGGAGTCACGTTCACTAACAAGCACCAGAAAACCACGAGGCTCAGTTCCCTTGGTAATCATCCTCCCCGTTTGACTATAGGATGGGTTTCCAGGGAAGGGTTCTAAGTCAGTTGGGAATTCCATTGTCCCTGTCCTGGGAGAACCGATAGCTAAAGGAGAACAGCAGCCAAGCTTGAGATCTTCTTGTGTGACAAGGAAATGACCACCATGGTCCCCATCACACCTGGTCTTCTGACTCTGGTACTTTCTTAATTTTTGGTTTGGATTAACCACTTAAATTGATGACAATTCATTCTTTCCCACAATCTACCCTCGTCCTCAAGTTGTACACCTTCCCCTCTCTAATAGGTGACCCAAGTTCACTTTAGCCTCCTGGAAAACTCATTTAAATGATAAAGTAGACCAGAGCACCTGTCTCTGGTTTCCATAAGGCACAAAGAATGAAAGCTCCATTTCCTGGGATCAACCCTCATTCCAAGCTTTATCCCCTTCTTCAATGACTTGTGGCTTGGCTCATTTGCCTCCCTAAGCAGACACTGATCCCGGATCATGTGAAGAGGTTTTATTTCCAGATATCATGTAAAATTAATTTCCATAATTCTCTGGGTTCCGGCCTATCTATCCATGTCTTTTTTCATTAACCACTTTATTTCCACATCCGAACTGTTGCTGCACCACATCTGGAAGACAAAGATTGAAGTATGAGTTGGCAAAAATATACGGTGGAGCTTGACAGAACTTGACTTCCTGGTCCTGGGTGAACCTTGCAGTGCCCTTTACAGGTATTATAAAGCGCTCAAACAATGCAGTTGAAGAGGCATTCATTTTCATTATGAATAATTAAGTAAAATAATAAAAAATACTATTCTAGTGGGAGAAATTTAGGTGTTTTTGAGTGTACAGTGGCTCTGTACCCAAATTTAATAAGTTTCGTGTATAGTATAAACTATAGTGGGGGCTTTAAACTTGGATGAAAGGCTGCGCACAGCACCCTGCTCTTGGGTGACCCTTCTTTGGGAACATCGTGGATCTGCCCAGACTCTGAAGCATTCTCTAATTAAGTTGGGCCCCTTCCACCTTTATCCTGTGTCTTGCCAGTTGCTCCCTCCTGAAACTGGCCTTAGGTACCAGCCTATCACGCTTTTTGCTGCTGTCTACGCGGGCCAAGAGGTTGAGTCTATAAACGAAAATCATCATTTAGGATCTGCAAGGCTCTCTTCCATGGGGACATTTCTTTTGTTCATCTCTGTTAGAGACAGGCTTATTTTCCCTTCTTATTTTAATTAAACTGCAAGTTTGGCCTTGTTGCCCCAGGCTTTGCATCATGCTGGGTCAGAAAACAGGCCAGGAGACACAGAATATACAGCCAGAACATTGTCCTCAGCCCACAGGAGGGAACAGCAGTACATAGCAGAAGGATTTGTGAGAGGGTGTGTGTCACACTTCTGTGGAGTTCTTTGCTTTTGTATTTTCATGATTATGTGGCAGCACCCCCCTCCACTTTTAAAGCAAATGAATGAATTTTTAAAGAAATTCTCAGTAGTATTTCTATATAAGTAATGACAGCTGCTCCTGGTGAAATGGTGAGTAAGCAGGCAGTACAACTCTTCTCTCTCTCTCTCTCTCTCTCTCTCTCTCTCTCTCTCTCTCACTCTTTCTTGTGCCTATGACTCAGAGCAATGCTAAGCCCCTGGATATCCTGTTAGAAGGCAGTACCTTGGTCCTCACTTTCACCTTTTACCATTGAAGCCTGTATTTTACAAACAGCTCCAGGGGATTCCAGTGCATTTTCTTCCCTTGGGAAATTGCATGGTTCTTACAATGGTCTCTGCCTTTGGCTGTCTGTAGGCTTTGAAAATCCTAGAGCCACTCTCAAGTGAAAGAATGAAGTAGTGTTTGTTTCATAGGGTCTTAGTCTACAAAGATTTCCAGCAAACTGGGTGGCTGGATATTGCTGTGCTGACTTACTTAGGTGACATGCTTTAGATGGAAAGTGATGGCCGTGCTACTCAGGTTTATGTTGCATCAGGTGCACCTACCAATATGGTGACTGTACAATCTATTTTCTGTTGATACACCAAAATACTAGAAAAAAAGATGTTTATTTAGGGAATGGCTTTGGAGGCTGGGAGTCTGTGTCCATTAGTTTTCTTGATTGTGACAAAATAGTTGACAAGAAACTACCTATGGGGAAGGATTATATATTGACTCAATGGTTTAGAGAGTTCATGGTTGCTTGGTTCCAGGTGAGTAGGCAGAACAATGTGGCAGGAGTATGCGGCTGGGAAAGCTTCTTTATCTCTTGGCAGACAGAAAGTAGAGGTTGAGGAAGGACTGAAGATGAGAAATACCATTTGGAGTTATACCACTAGCGAACTACTTCATCCAATAAGACTGTGCCTTCTGACGTTTTCACTACCCTTCACAATGCAGTCACCAGCTGGGGATCAAGCATTCAATATATGATCTCCTATGGGACAGTTGTTTCATATTTCATACCAAGTCCAAGGGTAAACGGCCCACCTGTTTGACCTCTGGTGAGTGCTCTATCATGGTCACACCTCCGTATAAGGAAATTCACTGGGGTAGTAAAAGAGGAAGAGATCAGAAGCAGTAAGAATTGAAGATCAGTGTCAGTGTTTTATAATGACGAATGTTCGCAGAAACAAATTCAATGTGTGATGGCAGCACTAATCCCTTCTGAGGTTAGTACACAATGGCCACACCACCTCCTAGCAGACCCTCTTCATCAAGAAGGTGGGCCATGGCCACCTAAATCCTCATCTTCCCTGGGTGTTCTTCCTCTTAGCACTAACATTTTCTTATCCCAGAAGCTCAGCAAAGCTTTGAAAACTGGAGCTGTGTGGAAATCTGACCTCTCAGCACGAACAGAAAACATTTAATTGCCTGAAGCCCTGGATGCTACATGGTGGAAATGGTAATTGTAAGCTCCCAAGTCTTGTTATTTTCTTTAATGGCCAAGTCCGTGAATTATGAAAAGCAGCTTAATGATATTGTTTCAACACCTATTTCTTAGATAGCAGTTGCAAATGATTCTAAGACACGAGACAGGTGTTTCTGCATGGTCCACTGAATAGAATGAAGAAAAATGTCTTCCCACATTACTGAACAGATGATATACCCAATGGCTTCAATTTTCAAATGAACAATATGCTCATGCAACAGTTGATGGGATTCCATCTGGTCTATCTCTAACATTCAGAGCTTAAATGGAAGGCCCTGTAGAGTTTCTAGATTTGAGGATGGAGGAATCTCACTGTGTTGAATCTCATTGAACAAGGTGTGTGTGGTTCATCTGCAAGAACTCAACAACCTACACACATCACCCAGAAAATTGCTTTTAGTGTGGAAACAAATGCCTGGGGAGTCTTGACTCTGTGCCCACCACCATCTTGATATGAGATTTAGTCTCCTTTGTAGAGCTATCCCCTTCTGTATTGTCAAAGAACAATTCCTACCCAATAATCTTGGGTCTGATTCTCATTTTCTTACAACTTAATACAGTCCTGGGTTCTCCTAAAGTTAATATTTAAACATTCTTCTCTTATATGCATTAGCATGGCTGCCAGAAAATGAGACCATTAGAAAACTCACCAAGACTTAAAAGAACACAGTGTCATTTACTATCTTAATATGAACAAAATAGTATTTATAGAAACCTAGGACCTTCTAGGCTATTACATATCAACCTTGGTTAGTACCCAAGACACACTCAGGAAGCTGGCAAGCATTAATGCTTGAATCCTACATGACAAAGTCTGACTTAATTAATATACAGTGAAGCATAAGTATGAAAATTTTAAAAGCATTCCCGTTGATTCTGATGTGCTCTAGGCTTATATATAATAATCAACATGCCTGTATATTCTTTTACTAATGTAGTAGTATATGTTTGTACCTTTATTTCCTTGTTTGCTAATTTCTGTTTATTATTTCATATGAATTTATTGATTCATTGGTCTGTTCATTTATCTCTCTTGCTCGTTTCAAATATTTTACAATAAAACTTACGGTGGAAAAAGAAAACCCTTGAGCAATTTGGTTTTTTGTTCATTTGTTTTTGTTTCTAAGTATCAGATTTAATGATAGCTGTCCAAATGAAGCTACCACCTGTCATTTCCTTATGCCTAAGCAGGAACCTTGAAGGAGCATTTTACTCCTCTGTCACCGACCTCAAGTATAACAGAGGAGTATATAATTTTTAAACAGCACAAACTTTTGCTAAACAATTAAATAAAAGGCTTGAAGTCAACTTTGAATGTAGACTTTCTAATTTTCCTTTCAGATTCACTAATGTACGCTTCAATTACCAGCACTTAAAGATGTCATCAAACACAGAGTAATTCATGCTATTTGTAATCATATGGGTGATCCCAAATGCTGTGAGAGAAAATTTATTCATCATTAACAACTCTATCATTTTGAGATCTCAGATATTCTTGGATCAAAATATTATGCTTAGAAATCTACATGAATTTTTAGAATTGTCAGGGAAGAATTATGAGGCCCATAGCATTTTTGTTATGAGGCAGGCTTGATGGTGCTCTGGTCCTCACATCTGCCTTTAGTGTGAATTAGTCACCATTACCATAATCAGAGTTCCTCTTTCCCTAGATTGTTGCTGGAGGCTGAGGAGTTAAGAGTTCATGGTCTGAAGACCTCTGTCAGATGTATCCATTTCAGCCAGCATCCATGTCTCTTGTACCTGTTTCCTGAAGGTAGGCTCTGAGGTTCAGCAGTACAGACACTATCTAAGCGCTGGCTAAAGAATGAAAAAATCTCAGCATCCATCCAGACATGCCAAGTGAGAATCTGCATGTAACAGGACCTTTGAAGGAGTTTCTAGATCTTTATAGATTGAGGAACACTGCTCTAAGACCACATCTCGGTGGACAATACTTATTTCCCAAACACTTTTTACCAGTATGCTTACATGTCTTCTGTATTCTGCAACTCTGCATGTCTGTATGTCTTTCTGCCCATACATCCTTCAAGACACAACATAAATGTCAGTTCTATGAACTCTGTGAAGCTCATTCTAACTTCTCTAAATGGACAAATGTTTAATTTCCATCTTTCATTTGCCCTTGTGCTGAAGTTATATTTTTAATTGTATATTACTGCCCATTAACTATGAAGAATCTGCAAGCAGAGCTGTGTGGTACTGGTCCCTCTATAGAACTGCTCATGGGGCACGTGAATTCACTGAATGTTTTCAACAAAGAGGCCAACTAACCGTGATGCCTTAGCCAAGTTAACTGAACGTCTTTGAGTCTGTTCAGCTAACTGTAAAAACAGAGTCATGAATTATATAATCTCTCCATAGGCAATTTCAAACTATACAAAATTTCTATATGCATTTCCTAAGGAAATATTGATCTGAGATGAGGCTATAGATAGGATAATGGTTATGGACTCTGCCATCTGAAACTTACAACCTGGCGGGAGAGATGGACCACAGAGAACCCATCAAACAAACAAAAAACACTCCTATTTTTCAGCTGGTCAAGTGTTCATTAAAGCATAAAAGGCAATATATCCCAAACAGAAGGGACGTTAAGCCAGCTTAAAAAGCCAAGCTCTTTATTGTTTGTATTACTTTATTATTAATCCAAAACAAAGAGGGGGAAAGCTTAACTTTCTCAAGATGGTCCTTGGAGTGTATATACTTGTTAATTCCAGGAAAACCATAAACTCCAAAAATGGACCAAAAATACTTGAGATACAGATTAGACTAGAATTTTTTATGATTTGTACAGTAATGTGTCTATCCAAATGAAAGTGCCTTAAATGTAGAAATAGAATAGAAGCTGTAGGAAAAATGTAATTATGACAGAGGCTTTGTACAGAGTTCTAGGGAATACGGATGTATCCTATATCTTAGAGGGAACATTAAACAAGGCTATTGAATGTAGAGTTTGTCTTCTATCAAATATCTCTCAAATGTCTTTCCTGGAATTCAGCAAGTTACCAGTTCTTGTGACAGACAATGCCGATTTTCAGAGACACACTGTATATTTACGTGACTGCCAAACTATACATCTTGAATCATTTGACTAAACTACGTTGTCTTTTATGATTTGCCCACCCTTTCTCCCTTTGACTCTTGGGACTAGAGGAATATACATGAAGGGACCTGGGCCTAGAAGGAACTGGAACAGGCTGAGCAATCCAGAGCAAGAAAGACCCTTCCTTCCTCTGCTGTACACTTCTTTCTCTGTATGGGCTAGTAAGCTGCCATTCAGCAATTGCAGGAAGAGATATATCATCAGAAGAAGCAGAGCCAAATATTTGATTTGGTTGATTATGCTGCAGGTGTCTCATCAGTCCAACGGTACCTAGATTCCTCATTACTTTTCCTCAACCTAGTGCCTCGTGTGGAAAGGCAGCACAGGGCAGGAGTCATGAGGGGCGGCTGTAATAAATGAGGTCCTAGGTGGCTGATGCCAGGGGCTAGCTAGAGAAGCTGAGGCTAGAAAAACCAGAGGCAGTGGAAGCAAAAGGCAGAAAGGAGAAAGGGCCTATCAAATAAGTGAGCTCTGGATAGCTGCTGATAATGATAGGACTTTCTAATGTCACCTTGCTTGGTTCAAAGGAAAACAACTTCCATTCATAAAGTTGAGCCAGGAGGGGCTATTTCCAATCCCAAATTTCCTCAAACAGGTACAGTAGTTTCACAGATCATTAGTCCATGGTACATGAAGGGGTTAACAAATGTTTCTGAGCTACACAGATCTACTCCAGTAAAAATACATTTCCAGGTCTGTAGTGACATTGCAGCATATAACTGTAGTCATGTTTGCTATTGCTCAGCCTCATAGCAGAATGACAGGTACTTGTTGTCTTGATTTGACAAAGCAAATTGCAAGAATTGGGAAGGGTAAGCACTATGTGTAAAGTCATGTGGTTTGGAAATATTAGTACCTTAAATATGTCTTTCTGACTGACCTCAAGATCACAAGATTGGGACTTTCCTAACTCTGGTACCTTTTTCCACTCAAGATCCATGAGGGTCTCCCTTTCTCATTGTTTCAGTATGTGGTGTACATAGAATCGCAGTGAATAGATTCATCACCACAGCATCCCATTTGCTCCCCAGCATCTGGGTCAGCAGATTGCCCTAGTCCTTCTATAATATGAAACATCTGTGGATGAACACACTGTTTAGAATGAACAGTCAAAGCACATCTGTAAGCCTGACTATGTGCAATTCTGTAGTTTTAGCACAGAACTCCCCCTTGAAGTTCAAATGAATGTGTCTAAATATGGATTTTCTTGAGAGTCAAGGAAACTGAGCTGCAAGAGTTCTTTCCCCTTAGTCCAAATCTCCTCTCCCTGTCTGTCTACAGCACTGCCTACCAGTGTCACAGGATGGAAACTGCCACCATCCATATTCTTCTCCCCAGTGTTTCCTTTGCATCTTATTCTCTACTCTACGAAAGGTTGTAAGCATGAGTCTCTCTACACCTACCTGATATGTACAGGTTTCTAGCCTTGAGTTTTAGGAAAATAAATATAAACTAAAACTTTAGTTTTAGTGTGGCATTGAATAACCAATAACATATTCTATATTAACTCCAGATAAAAGAGAAGTCCCATTTAAATATGGTCTACACATATTTTCTTTGTTCTGGGTTTGGCAAATTATCCAATTGGCCTTGTTAACCAGTTATAAAATTCCAATGATTCTATTTCCAGCACAATCCCTAAAACCATAAACCAGCTCTTAGGTCTCTTTCCCTCTGTTCTTCCTGACAACATCTAATGTTAAAACCCTTTTACTTCACCAAAACCACAACAGCCACATCACTGGTCTCCTCAGCTCTTTCTGTCTAGTCACCATTTCAAGTATCCTGATTGCAGGCCAAAGCCATCTTAAAGAACAGGCCTTGTACTATCATTCCTGTGAACCGACCCTATTCCAGTACAGACAGCTCTCTATTACTATTGGAATGAGCATCAAACTCCAAGTTTAACAGAGTTATTCATAAGATGTTGACTGTAAATTATACAAATTATACAAACTAGTTTTGCACATTAACTTCCCTGGGGCTGTGGTACTCAAATGTTTGATCAAAAGTCTAGCTATTGCCACAATGGTATTTTTTTAAAAGTTAGGATTAATATTTAAGTCAGTGGACTTAAAAAAAAAAAAGAGAGAGAGATTCTCCTCTAGAGAGGTATCTAAAGTGACCTCTTAAGGGAAAAAAGAAGAAAGAATAGAGCATTTGGTCCCCCCGGGTCTCTAGTCTGATGTCCAGGCCTGTAGTGCATGAACTTGCCAATCACTACAATCATATAGAGCCAATCTTTTAAATAGCATCACTTCTGGCTCACACACACACACACACACACACACACACACACACACACACACACCACAGAGAGAGAGAGAAAGAGAGAGAGAGAGAGAGAGAGAGAGAGAGAGAGAGAGGCACAGGCACACACATAAACACATACACAGTTGCTCTGTTTCCCCAGAGAACTATGATGAAAACACTGCCTCTCCAGTCTTTCACAACTCCCACATTATCCCTTTAGCCATTTTGGATGGTCTCAAGTTCATATGTCTCTCACCTTGAGATAATTGCCATTTTTTTTATGAGTGTGATAAGTCATCTCCAGTGTATTATTTGCCTCCCAATCTGATCACCTTATTTCCTACCCTAGAATTATTTCCTTCTAGTGTTCCCTCTTTCTTCTCTTTCACTGTCCTGGAGATCAAATCTATAACCTTGCACTTTTAAGCACGCCTTCTCTCACTGAGCTACGTGTCCAGTCTACCCAATCTTAAACATGACATTTGGCCCTTTTCTTGACTACTTCCTTCAGTGGACTCAAAGCTTCATCCAGGTAGGGACTATGTCACTTTTGTTATTACTTTTCTGCCCAGTCAGAAAATACTTGGCTCAGAAAGAAACTCTTAGGTGCTGGAGCAAATGATCATTTAAAAGCACAACCTCATCAAGTCAGAATAAGGAATCTACACACGTGACGCTAGTATGTTCTCAGCCTTCATATCTTATAGACTCTTTTTACTTTACCTTTTGTTTTGAGGAGATAATGTGTCAGTCTTAATAAGGTTGACATAGATTTCAACTCGGTAAATAAAAGAATAAGCTGGTTGAGATGTAGGGCACTTTTGTAATCCAGCACTCAGGAGGCTGAGGGAGGTGGATTGCTATGGATTTAACTCTAGCCCCAATTGCATGGTGCTTCCAGGACTGAAGTACAGTTCGAGACTCTGGGCCAAAACAAAACAACAACAACTAACAAAGTGAGTATACATTTAAAGAAAGAAAAGAGATAATTGGTTTGTCTCCTCTGAAGTTGGAAGACGGATATGATGCAAGATCATACATACATATGATACAGGATCCCACTGTGTTAGAGGCCAGTGAGAGATCTTACCCATGAGTACAGATAGGATTTCTGGCCTTATGTATGGAACAAAGAAAACTCAAAAACAAACAATGGCCAAAATTTCTGGGAGAAGAAAGGCACTAACATCAGACAAGGAGTATCTGAAGCCTGGAGACTTGGTTCTGTGGAATTCCCTCAACAAGTTCAGAACATCATCCACTATTTCTTCATAAAAGAGGCCTCCCTGCAGATGGGACCAGAGCAGCTAACATGCCCAGGCCCGCAGGGATTCGACGAGACCTTAGGAAAGGGGGCAAAAGAATGAAAGAACAGAGACACAAAGAATGATAGCAAGTCTGAGGTTCTGATCAAGCTCTGAAACTTTAATTTTGGGGGAAGGTTATAAAGACACAGCAAACCAGGAAGTTTGGGTGAGGGTCATTGCTTAGGGCTATTTCACTATTGAATCCTTATTGTCTAAGACCAGTCCACTGTCATATCCTTTTTGTTTTGTTTTGTTTTGTTTTGTTTTGTTTGTTTTTTGAGACAGGGTTTCTCTGTGTAGCCCTGGCTGTCCTGGAACTCACTCTGTAGACCAGGCTGGCCTCAAACTCAGAAATCCACCTGCCTCTGCCTCCCAAGTGCTGGGAATAAAGGCGGCGCCACCACCGCCCGGCTGTCATATCCTTACTCCAAGGAAATGCCAGACGTTCTTTAAGTTCCTGAGACCTGAGACCTGTGAATGTCCTTTCTTAACCTTGTACTGACTAGTCTTTCTAGAACAGCAGGTAATTTCCTGGGCTTGGCTCCCGGCACTAACCAGGGATGGTCACTCCAGCTAATTTCGCAAGATTCCCAGATGTGAAGCACAGCATGATACAGAAGTCTTCAACCCTGAAGAAGGGGCTGTTCCACAGGAGTTACTCTCTTGCCCTGGAGCCATTTCCAAGGCATCCTTTCATAGTTTATTATTGAACTTGAGACCCTTATAGAAAGACAGCACCCCTCAGAAATTTAGGTTTGAGCATGATAAAGTGGGTTCTGGAATTCTCTCAACACATCTCCGCTGGTGATCCTAGCTAGGGTTTAGACGGAATGGTGGGGTCCCTGGTGGAAGCCACCTGACCATGAGAGGCAAACCTTTTTCTTCTCCTCAGGCACTGTGGGCTTTGCGTCTGTCCAATTTGTGCTGTGTAATAAGTGGGTTTGCTAGTCCTCTAGATGGAGTTGCCGAGGCAATCACCCCCTCCCTGAGATGCAAGCCTCTCTCCCCACCCATTCGTCACCCCACAGGCTGCCTGGCAGAGGCAGGGGGCAGGATGCACATTGTAATAAATTCTATCCACTGCTGAGCTGAGGGATAGCAGATGGATAGGTTTCCTCGCACAATTTCCACTTCACTTGGTTTGGATATAAAATAGCAGAAGGGTAGTTTCTTCTCGTGCAATTTTCAAACAGATAAAACCAGAGGGAGGGTGTATTAGGCTGGGAGGTGAAGGACTTGACTGTCCTTTAGAGAGAGCCAAATGAACAGGAAGCCCTGAAAGCCCTGTGAGTGATTTAGGATTGGTTTTTTTTCCCCTCCCTTCTAGATAGACAGTTGCACTTCCATCCAAATCTGCTTGCTCATCCCCACTAGGCATGGCAAAGGAAATGGTCTCAGGGAGGCCAGGCAGTCTGCTGCTCATGTTGTTACAGTGTTATGGTGATTGCAGTACAAATTCTCAGGGCGAGCAAAGGTACGATGACAGATTGTGTGATTATACCCATACTTATAATTAAGCTGTTACAATACAGACAAGCGCCTGCTCCCTCATGTCACCAACAGAAACCTCTTTGCTTGGAGAGGAAAGTGACTCACTCTGGCAATTAGAAGGAGTTCCCTACAGGACTTGATTTTCAAGCCTTATGAGCAAGGGAGCGAGCGCGTCAGTTAGGAAGATGTATAGCTTGCTTGAATTACAGAGGAAAGTAGAGAGCCAGGAGCAGCCACCTGATCTCCAGGTACAAGATGCTGCTGGTTAGAGAAGGAATTATTACCATCACAAATTACCTCTTTGCCATACACAAAGGACTCAAGGATCCTGCTTCTGCAAGGCACTTTATCACGATGCTTATACTCTCCTCTGTGGTCTACATGGGATCGGTGGGTTTCATTCTAAGTCAGGGAGAAGAGCGGGGAGGGAAAGCACGGCAGAACAACAGTACAACTTGGTGTCCAACTGGGAGCTGGCCACTTGGCAGCACAGTCACTTATACTGGCTTCCACTGGCCTAGCAGCAAAATGGGTGGGTTTTGCCTGAGAAATCCTCAACTTCCCAGGAAGGACTGTGTTGAATCTTCCCATTAAAATTAACCTCTTAATCACTTTCACATCAGAGCCAACCAAATTTCTCCATTTCCCTTCCCACCTTTCCTTTTTACCTCCCTTCCTTCTCACCACTATGGACTCCTATGTCTCCTTTCTGTTTTCACGCTGGTAACCATCACTCTTAGGAATCTACTTTTCCTTTGTGCACAGGTATTGTGGACTTTTAATCAGGTTATGCTTATGGTCATCAAGTAAAACCTCTTTAGAAGCGGAAGAATCTCTGTGCAGCAACCATACTCTGCAATTTCTGCACAAAGTATCTTTCTCTGGTGTGGATGAACCTGGGATTTGTTTGTACAGTACTTTCACATAAAGGGAAAAAAAATATAAGGAACGTGTTGGGCTGCGTTGATGGGTTTCTTGGAGGTTTCACACTCTTTCAGGCATACTGCTTCCTAATCTGCAACTCCAGGTAATACTTATCCACCTCCAGAGAGCATCTTGAAGAGTAATTAGTTAATGCTTGTGAAGTGTCTTGAAGACTCCAGGCGCAATACAAGTGGTAGGAATTAATACCGTAGTCTCATGCAAATGATCCCTGGGTGCCAATGCTTGAGAACTCACCTCAAATTCTTTTCATAAGGAGGCAGCATATATGTTTAATACCATATATACGTATACATAATACACATACACACATATGACCATTTGATTGATGACTAAAACAAGTGATCTGTGTCAGGTCAGGTCTGGCTAAGGTCACGTACCTATTCCAGATTGTTGGGCTCAGAACTTACAGCTGTGCTACATACCTTCTCTTCACATTAGCCCAAATGACAAGAAATGTCTGCCGGGAGTGAAAGAATTACAGCACAGGGGACAGAGCTAATGGACACATATCAATGTGAGAGGGGACAGAGGTCTTCAAGCCACTGTTTTTCTAAACTCAAGAGAGAGCATCTGAAAATACTTCTGCCCAGCATCCTTCTTTTATGGCAATTCTCTTTGGAGGGACTACCTCTGCTACCCTCAGTTTAGTTGGGGAAGGCGTAGTTTTCGACCTTCGTCTAACTCAGCCAATGAGTTCTGCTTCTTCCTTGGCCAAACAAGTTTGTGCAGGCATGACTGTAGAACAGGTAGTGAATTTGGCAAAACTACACCATTAACTTAGAAGCTGTTAACAGGAAGGTTCAAGGCACAGGCCAAACTTGTGTCATCTGGAGGAACATCGCATGGGTGTCAAGTAACTCATAACGGTGGACTTAGGAAAGCACAGAATCTGAAAGAAACTTATTTACACTCTGACTGCTGTCAGACCCAGTCTCCTAATCTCAAAAGCCAGAAATTTCCTACCTGACACACAATATTCAAGGAAGGGCTAAGTTCAGGCTTTTGAGTGTTGGCAAGTTGGAGTTTGCTGTGGAAAGTGGGATCTGTGGAATCTTACTGGCAGGGGAAAAAGATGATTATAAAATAAAAGTACACATTGATTGAAGGGAGAAGACATTATAAAAAACTAATATGTAATGGCCTAGATACGATATAATAAAAGCCTCATTCCAGTCTTAGTATAATTCTCACCAACATTTTACCTGAACCTACACTTACAAAATGAGAGTGTTTAAAGCTTAGATGTTGGAGCCTTTGAGTTATTTTTCCCTAGTACATCACCTGTGAAACTCTGAGCCAATGAATCTTTCATTCATGGAACAAGCCCTTACTGCTTCCCCACTGTATGCAGGTTCCAGGAAAATGACACAGATACAACACAGTTCTAGTTCTACAGCTATTTCTATTACAACAGTGCAATCGGGGTTAGACTACATGTATTCCATGCATAGTGATGTTTGTTTTTAAAAAAGAGGCATGATAATTCACTTAGAATTTTCAGAGCTGAAAGCAATTATAGATATCTAGAAAACAGAATTATGGAAAGACCTGGAACCTGGACAAATGTATCCCATCACTTTGATAGAGCCTCAGATCATGGGAGGATATCCACCTAGGAGGAATGATGTGAGGAAGAGAGGGTGTAGGAGCTGGAAAGGGAATAGACAGGACATGAAATTCATAAAGATCATTGGAGAGAATATGGTTGGAAAACTAATTTGGCTATAACTATTGTAGAAGGCATTTGTTGTTAGCCATAAGACTTGGAATTTGTCTCTGAACAATGGGATCTGTAGCATCTTACTGGCACACATATGTAATGTTTACATTTCTAAACTTCAGCTGATTCAGTGGAGTTAGGGTGCAGGACTATTTTCTTCCATTTCAGAACTTGAGATGTTGGTAGAGACATGTCTCAGGTGGTTGAAAAATTCATGCAGATTATGAAAAGGTAGTCAGAACTAGAGAGAGAAACCAGTTCCCCCCATAGAAGTGATAATTCCAGCTAAAATCCCTGAAGTGGAGGCATACAGAAGAAATGAGAAGACCAAGCCCAAGACTTTAGTTAGACATTGCCTATGCGGTCCGGCAGGAGGAGAGTAATGAGACTAATTTACCATTGACACAAGGCCAAATGGGACGGTGGAGAGAGTATGTGGCTAAAATCCAGATGTAAAGAGTCTTGGGAGGAGGCAATTGTACAAAATTATACCATCAAGGATGAATGCTTCTCTTTTTCCTGCACTTAGCATTGTGGGGAGAACCTTGGACATCATTCAGTGCTACCCCCATTTTACAGGTGAAAGAACAGAGAACCATGAGGGCCTCCTTTAGCTCACAGAGCTCGTCTGATGAAGAAGTGGAAAGAAGGTCCAGGTCTCTTGCCTTGTTTTTAAATGATCTTGTCTCTTTGCTATCGTTCCTCCTGTTTACGAGGCTACTGGAATCAATGCGACAATATTGAAAAATACTGAGTCCCTGGAAGAAAAGGTTTAATGATAATACTGACATAAATTCCACGATCACCTCCTCTCTCAGTGTCAGCTCAAAGCACTTTACATATATCATTCTTTCTCAAAAGAGCTATTCACTACGGCAAGGTAACAAATACTTCTATTATTTTGCCATTACAGAGAAACTGAGTCACTCTGAAGTAACTTGATTCATGCAGTAACGGCCATGCTTTTTGAAGGCAGGTGCAGTTTCCATGCTTTTGACAATGAGGTTATCTGAGCATCATGTAAATTTCTACCCTTGACAGATAGTTTTTGCAATGAGTGCCTCCCTGCCCTATCTCTGCAATTACAGCATTAACTGAGTATCTCATAGAAGCTGTTTTCTTCGCTGTGTATGCATAATTGATGGGGAATCTTCATATTTTTATAGAATGTCAAATAGTGAGAACCAGGGTGTTGTGTGAGAAAGGGACTCGGGTTAAGTGTTATCGGGGTTCTTCCCCTTTTATGATGGTCAGGAACGGGGAAAGGAGTGAATGCAGCATCTTTCCCTATCTGCTTTCCATGGATGCTCCCATGCAATTCGACAGAATATCGTCAAAGCAGCCACTAATGGAATGAGTTTCACCTTCCCCCACAGTGATTTGGATTTTGGTTCTGTGTTCACTCATCCATGATGGTGTACTGAACAAAGAGGGAAAAAGCCAAGTAAAGCAAGTGGTGGGGGTGGGGTGGGGTGGGGTGGGAAAGAGGAGTTACTGGCTATTAGATTGTGAAGGTGAATAGACTATGATAGTTGCTGATCCCGAAGGGCCGCATCCGTTTCTCTTGAGTAAAACCTACGTGCATCAGTGTGTAGAAACAGGCCTCAATGAGCTCAGGTTGGTATAGCAATGTACCACAGGCTGTGTGGCATTTAAGTAGTAGAAATTTCTCACCATCCTGGAGCCTGCAAGTCTGGGGTTGGACTGAGAGACCTTTTTTTTTTTTTTTTTTTGGCATTGCAGACTGCCAAGCTTCTAATTGTTTCCTCACATAGTGAACAGATATCCCTGAGAGCTCTCTGGGACCCTTTTGTAAGGGCAGTAATCCCATCCACGAGGGTCCCACCCCCATGACCCAATTGTCTTTCACAGGCCATATTTTCTACTACGACCACCTAAGGAGTTAACATTTCAACATACAAGTTTGAAAGGGCGCTGGTGTTAATACTAACAAGGAGTTCAGAAGAAATGGCATCTGTTAACTTCCTACTGCATGTCAGGTACGGGAAATATTTACCAGGAATAGTCAGTCTAAAGAGAATTTTCCTTCCATAGCTTCCTTCTGTAGGTCTATATAATGTCCTGATTATCCGCTTATCCATGTAGCTAATTTACAGAAGGCAGAGGCAGCTTACAAAATGCAAACATCCAGTAAGAAATGCATATCGAGCATTTGTTGGGAGGTGGAGGCACGGACACAAAGGCATCCCTGTCTCTGCAAGAACTTCCTCCTACCCAGCACTGACTGGAAGCCCATAACAAAGGCAGGCCACCCCTTGGTGACTGTATCGATTTCCTTTCTGGCTCACAGGCTATTCCTGCTGTTACACGTACCCACAGCATAGCTAAGTTGCTTCTCTATTCCATGCTATTAGGGAGGAGGGAAGGATGTACCCACCCCAGACTGGTCCCACCATCCTCTGTCCCATCTTTTGTGTCTGGAGTTCATACTGCCTTTTGTCATTTCTGCCTGTGGAATTTTCAAAAGCAAGAATCCAACTTCCTTTGGCCACTCAGAGAGTGTACAGTATATTTGATGTCTGGGACATCAAACAAATGCTTGTGCTCACAGTGCAGAAATAATCCCAGACAAAAGACAACTGTGGCTATGCAGAGAATACCAAAGAGACAGGGTCAGGAAATTACCAGGCAAGCCAAAGAAGAGTCTGTTCCACAAAGTCAGTTCACCGGTGAGAACAGAGGGGAGCTTGCTGCCTACACCCACCGCTGATAGTGCTAGGAAGGAAAGGCGCCTCAGGCCTGAGCTGGACCAATGACCCTTCTTCCAGGCCCAGCTTGGAATAGTCTGGGAAACCTGTGCGTGCCTAATTAATAGTGAACTGAACACGTGCACCCCCAAGGAAGACCTGGCCCCCAAAAGCCTTTGACTAGACCAGGCAAGGCTGTGATGTGAGCCTAGGAGGAGAGTCACAGCTCTCTCCCCTCCCCTTCTTGTGCTGCGGCTTCCCCAGAGGCCAGGGAGTAAACAGGAAGCTGGGGTATTTCCTCTTCAGCACCCGGATCTCTCTTTCCCACTCGCTGTGATAGTCCGTCCCCCCTCCTCGAGGCCTAAGAGTTAAGGGGTGAATTAATTGGAAAAGGGGGGAGGGAAAGGCAGGACCTGGGAACTGCAAATCAAAGGAGCCTGTCTCCCCAGAGGGCTCAGAGGGAACCCTGTTCACAATGGCAGTTCAAGTTCACCTTGTGTGAAGGGAAAGAGGTGTTTTAATGGCACCGTAGGAAGAGGGGAGGAGAGGGAAAGAGGGATAGAAAATCAAAAGAGAGAGAGGGAGAGAGGAGAGAGGCGCAAATCCAAATGTCGATGTGTAGACACAGTGAGGAGAGCCTGCTGGCTGACAGGGTGATTTATTGGATTCTTCCACTTAATCACTGCCGGCCTGTGGCCAAACGGATCTCCAGCAAAGCTGAAAGGCAGCCGAGGGAAACAGGCTCATAAGCATAAAGCCGCATAATGGTGTTCAATGAAGTGTGAGACTTTTAGTTCAGTCTCGCTGAGCCGGCCGCACCGCCGGAATGTCAAAGAGGGATTGTGGGTGGAAAAATTATGGATTTAAACTGCTAGCTGTAAATGAGGTCAATATGTCTGGTTCATAAACAGTCCGAGCCTATTCCAAGAATGCAGTGAGGGGGAAAATTAGCGTGAAGCCAACACTGTAGACAAACCTCATTGAGATATAATTGCAGCTATAAATACAAGCGAAAAGCTTACCGAGTGCAATAAAATACAGACACGCTTTTTTATTTCCCGTCTTCTTCCTTCTTTGAATCCATGCATTTGTTAAGGCTGCGCATCTCTAATGCGCCTTTCATCTCCCCCTCCCTCTCCTAGTGACACCCAGTGTTGCAATTAATTGAGTGTTCTTGATTTCTCATTCCATTTTATTCAGGCGAGATTGGAAAAAATCAAAGAGCACATCTAAAGCATTTTCTCCCCCTTTGCCTCTCTATTTGAATCAGGTTGAAATGTGCGTGTGAGGGAGAGAAAAAAAAAAGTAGTGCTTATTTTTTTCATGAAGAGGAAAGATCCAAGGAAAAAGGCTTTTTAAAGTAATACACCTGTGAGGTCATTTGAATCTCAGTTTAATGAAGGGAATCAAAGACATCTATGGAGTCTTATGATGGGGATTTCTGGGGTGGGGGGGCACCTTATCTGGCCTCATGAGACAGTGACTCAAAATTAATATATATTTTTTCACGTTCTCTTTTTTTCTTTTCAAACTCCAGAGAATCTCATTACTTTGTTTTGCACTTGAGCTCAGGGGACAGAGGACAGACATTAGCAAACTTACTTTGCCCGGTTTAAAAGCCGATACAGTAATAAATTGAAGTCTAATAGCTCTGGTCAGGCTGTCTTTCCCCTAAACCAATTGATTTAAATGGCAGTAATTTGGCCAGCGAGGCTAGTCCTGTTTAAATTAAACCCATTAATATAATAGCTCAAGTCCTGAATGAAATCCATCTGCAGGGAAGGCTCCACCGGTCAGTAGTTTCATAACTGTGAAGGGATGTCCTGGAACGCCCACAGTCCAGCAAACAGGAATTACAGATTACAGGCGAGACCCTGGTGTGTGTGTGTGTGTGTGTGTGTGTGTGTGTGTGTGTGTGTGTGTTGCGGGGGAGGAGGGGAGAGATAGTAAGAACACACTCATTCAAGTGAGAAACTGCTCTGATGATTCCAAGGGAAATGACCTTGGTCATTAACATGAAAGGTTAATTGCGTTAATAGCAGCAAGCAGAGTTCCTGTGGGAAAAGCCTGAAGCATCCATCTCCCTCCCATCCCATCTCACAAAGGAGATGTTTTTCCTTTTTAATTGTTCTTATTAAGCATCATAGACCACCCCCAAAAAGCATATTTTTTTTTTCCGTTCAGCGTGGAACACAGTCCTTTGTCACGGAAGGTCTGCATGGGTACAAATTTCGTCATTAGATATCAAAATAATGTCCGTGCTAAGTGCACACCTAGTTCAGATGTGCGTTCTTTGCAGGTTTGTGTTAAGGTGCCCACACCAGAGGGTTTGGTTTGAAAGTCAGGAACGCAGCCGGAGTTCTCATCTCGGAGTCTGAGTTAGTGTTTAAATTAGAGCAAACTGTCTGCCATCTGTTCAAAAGGCAGAGTGCTTTTTAAACAGACCATGGAAAGCCTGACCGTGGAGCAGGGGAGCCTTGAGGATTTCACCATTCGTGCATATTTGACACATGTCAGTGAAGTAATGTGGAGAATCTCCATCCAAAAGGTGGTACTTTCTGTTAGTACAGTAGGAGGTGGCACAGGTGTGACCACAAGACTGGGGCTGGGGCTCTGGGGTACTGAAGGTAACTCACCTTTTTCAGACATACCTTTTCCCCATACCTTCTGTTTATATGGTTGTCTAACCTTTGAACAGACTTGGACATGTTTTTCTGAGTTTATTTAATGAATAAGAAGGAACTCAAAATGGAAATGCTGCCCTGTAGTCCTCATGGGTCCTTGAGAAGACATAAAAACGAACTTGGTCTCTACAGCAGAGAACATGGCTAGACAGCAGCAGTTCTAGTCATGACTAAGCTATTAGGTGCATAAAGGCAGAAGCTAGTGGATATGAGTAATTATATGACTTTACTATATGCATTATGTCATTGAAATTTGTTCAATCATAATTTTGAGAAAAGATTGCATAGTTGCATTCAACGGTTAGTGGATCTTTTCCATATTTTGGGCATTGTGGTAGGGTCTTTTATACATACTGTTTAATTTATTCCCTGTGCACTCCTGTGGGTGGAGTGTATATCTCTATTTTTTATATCATAAAGGAGGAAGCTTAAGTTTTATTTGTAAAAGTTCTAATGTTCTTTGAGGACATGTCTCCTCTTCCTCCAAACTGACTCCAGATTGATTGATTGGTTGATTGATTGATTTCTCTTCCTTCCTTCTTTCTATTATTATTGTTATTGTTGTTGTTATTATATTCTTCTTCTTCTTCTTCTTCTTCTTCTTATTATTATTATTATTATTATTATTATTATTATTATCATCACCATTTGTTGTTGTTGTTGTTGTTGTTGTTGTTTTACTTTTCCAGACAGGGTTTCTCTGTGTGTGTGTGTCTGGCTGTCCCAGAATTCGCTTTGTAGATCAGGCTAGCCTTCATCTCACAGAGATCCACCAGCCTTTGCCTCTGGAGTGCTGGGATTAAAGACTTCTACTACCACTGTCTGACCACTCGAGATTTTTTTTGCCTATTTGTGCTTAATTTAGACTAGGAAATCTAAATGCTGAAAATATACTACATTAGTTCATTTTTCATTACTATAATAAGATGTGTTGGGTAGGTTATTTTATAAAGAGAAGAGGTAAGCCAGTTGATGTGGCACATGCATTAATATCAGTACCAGGTAGGCGACGGCAGGTGGATTTCTGAGTGTGAGCGCAGCCTGGTTAACTGAACGTATTACAGGACAATCAAGGCCATGCAAAAAAACCCTATCTCAAAAGGCCCAAACCCCCCAAATAAATATATACATACATACATATGTACATACATACATACATACATACATACATACATAGATGGATATACAGAAAGAAGGAAAGAAAAAAGAACGAAAGATCACAGTCATGACAGGAAACAAGAAGTTAGACATTGATTCAGAAGTTGAGTATGCGCCTATAGTAAATCACCAGTTAGAGATCAGGGATCCAACCAGAATTACTTTATCTCTTTTGAGAGCATGCCCTGATAATCTTCAGATCCCCTGAGGTCCCAACCTCTTAATGATCCTTACCTACAAGTAATTAAACACATTAAATAGAGGTGAATCCTGTTATAACAGATATATGACATATGAAATTAAGCTGATACAAATGTATCATGAACCGAGCAATGAAGTTGACCCTCAAAGATTCTTCAATAGTTAGAATTTCCTTGATTTCATTATCAACTTTGATATAAAAGAAATACTTTTATTTTTTCAAAAGGAAAAATATATAGGAGTATAGGAGCCATTTACTTAATAGAGGTTTAGTTTCATTTGTGGCCAGTGCCACCTATTCCCTTACTGTCCTCAGAGATGAAGGCCTGAAATCTCATTTCTCTTGTCTGATAGTTCTGTTCACCCTTCTGAATATATTGGGACCAGAAGAAAGGAACTTCTTAGGGGACACTATGAGGTTGTCATCGAGCCTTCTCATTGGTGAACTGGTATCATCAGCACTCAGTCCTGGGAGCAGAGAGGAGAACCCTGAGCCTAGCTAGTCCTTGGTGAGCTGCACAGAGTCAAGGCATCCTAATCAAAAGTGAGTTAACATTGACAAGTCAAAAGGACCCAAACTCCAGCAAAACAGACTCAATTTTCACATCATGAACTCTGCTCCTAAGTGTACTGTCTGGGGCTCCACGCATTGCTTCTTCTAGTCATTCAAGGAGTCTTAGAACTCTTGAAGAAGAAACTGAGCCCGAGTCCTTGATTTCACATGGACAAAAAGTATGGCTGGCAGGGTAACCAATGAGACTCTGGAAATCCTGGGGCAGGGTGGGAGAAGATGGAGGCTTCATAATATTCAGGCCATACCTCTGCCCACCCCTAATTCTAGCACTCAGTGATCCTTACAGCTGATATACCACGAATGCACTACTGAAACCATCTATCTCAG
Organism: Rhabdomys pumilio; assembly: GCA_030674055.1. NCBI lineage: Eukaryota > Metazoa > Chordata > Mammalia > Rodentia > Muridae > Rhabdomys > Rhabdomys pumilio. Next base: position 142,323,868 of record JANHMN010000003.1, read on the forward strand.
ATTGACCCTGGAATGTGGGCAATACAGTTTCCATCTTAGCTGTTTACCACTCTGCGTCTCTCAAGGATTGATCTTTCTCTGAGAGAGACTAAAGAAAACCAGAAATCTAGACCACTGACATCTCAGATGAGTCCAGCAGGTAGACAAAATAAGCATTTTAACTTACATTCTACAGGTGATAAAATAGGAGGGGTGAAATGCTCACAGTTACAGAGCTAAGATACTCACTTTATAGGTTGGACATGTTCATTATTAAACAAATATTTGCTTGGTGGCGACTGTTTCCCAGGGATCATCCCCCGCACTGGGTGCTATTGGGTTCTTTTGGAACTCATATCTATGTTTGCTGTTGTTGCTGGAGAAGACTAGAGGATGAGGCAATAACACACACACACACACACACACACACACACACACACACACTATGTGAGGGACAGTCAATGCTGTGAAGAAACTGACTGAAATACATAAAACCATGCTGCGCACGCACAGGGACTGGGATGCCCTTTCAGATGAGGTGGCATTTACATGAATTTGAATAAAGTCATAAAGTAGTATTTTAGAAGATGAATAAGTGAGCCCTCATCCCCACTCTAAGCATGTGATGCTTGTCTGCTTAAGGTTTCAAGTTGAGCTCATTAGTCTAAGTCCTGCATTCTCTCAGTACTTCACTGTTGGAGACCAGAGACCCCTAGGCTGCCAGGGTCAGCCAAAGGTCAGAGGCTTTCCAGAAAAGGTGCAACCTTCACAGTTCCAGCAATGTCACAGCTGGATCTCAGAACTTCCTCAGAATGTGAACTTCCGACGATCAAGATAAGCAACAGCCTCGAGCCATAGATAACCGGACTAAGGACACTGGGTGGGGATGGGTGTTTTTACTTCCCTGTTTTGATTTTGCTTATATACTGCAAGCCTTGCCTCTAGTAAATGAGACCTTGACAACAGCTAGACTGACTCTGTCCGTTCTTCGCCGCTTGGTCTCCCTTCTCTCTCTCACCCGTGTCTCTTTCAGGTGGTGGCTACTCAGGGACCCTGTAATAACTTTGCCCGCTGGACGGGACAAGTGGCGCCTGAACAGGGACCTGAAGTACAGCTGACCATCGGACGACGGAACGAGGATCCTAGGAAAAAGATGTGGTGACCTGCGACTGTCTCGCTCGGACCGTCGAGAGGTCAGGATTTGACAGGTACCTAATCATTGTCATCCCATAGACATGGGTCAGAAGTTGACAAGGGAGGAAAAATTTTTACAGGATATAAAGAGTTCCCTCAGGGAGAGAGGAGTAGAGTTAAGAAAAAAGGATCTATATAATTTCTTTTGCCTTTTGAGTGAGCCTGTCCGTGGTTGAATGTGACCGGCACTCAGATTCACTTAAAAACTTGGGACAAGGTCGGAACAGACTTGAGTAAGAAATACCAGCAGGGAGAAAATATCCCAGAAAGTGCCTATAGTCTTTGGGCCCTCATCAGAGACATTTTGGTGGACAAAGATGATAAGGGGGAAGGACGACGCGTCCTCACACTGGTTACTGAATTTTTAGAATCAACAAAGAGTGATACGGCCTCGGAGGGGTGTCCCTTGAAACTCCCGTCGCCCAGACCATCAGTTGTTTTAGACATGCCTGAGGATGGGGGAGAGCCGCAAGAAAAGATAGCCAAATCTAAAGGGGAAAGTAGACCTCCACACATATACCCGTCTCTTGGGGACTTTAAAAATGAAACTAAAAGCTGCTCTTAAAGGAACCCGCATGGTTTTTTTTGGCTTCTATGGCAAGGAGCTAATGGATGTTTCTCCTAGAAAAATCTGTGACTATGATTATTGGGTTCAGCAGGTGACAAGGTGCTTCTCTTGAAATTACAGCTAGAAAAAGCAAAAAAATTTTGTTTAGTCTAAATATATGTGTAGCTACTTCATTTTTGCTTCGGACTGGTTTCAAAAGTATAAAATGTTCTGCATGTCGTAGCTATGGATTATTTGCTTGTAAGTTATTGGGTATGATTAAAATTTTTTTTTGCAACTTTAGTAACAAAAAGTTGGCTTAAAACTGGCGGACTCAGAATTGGAGTCATTCAGAAACCAGATGTATAAAGATAGGATTTAAAACAATGTCTCTTTAAGAGGTATTAAAAGCTGTACTATCATGCATTCATACATAAGAACTGACAGCCAAACTTAGTAACATGAAAGTACTTGGTGTTGATTTTAGAGAAAATAAATTGTTTACATTGTTAAAAATCGGTTTTGTTTCCCAAAATTATGGTTACACTCTAATATTGCAAAAGAAACTAAAATATATAGTTAAACTGAGATCTCAGTGGGAGTTTCATCTAGAACACACAAGGCTCTGATAAACCATTTTAGGAATTTGTAGGTAGGCTGCTAAAAGGACCGGTAGAAATTTTAGAGACCCCAGGCAGGAGTTGTTTTTTACACAATTGGCTTATGAGAATGCTAACTTCAGTCCAAGCCATGCTTTCACAGCACTGAGGTGATAAGAAATGTTCTAGGTATGGGGACATGGGTCATTTTCGGAAAAACTGTCCAAAAAATAGAGGCATAGACAGACAGCAGAATCACTCCCCTGGAATTTGTCCTCAGTATAGGAAGGATAATCGTTGGACCAGGCCTCAAGAACTAGGCCCAGATTAAGAACTCTCACACTTGAGTTAAGACAAGCTCAGAATGAACTCAGCAAAAGCTTGTGTGACATTCCTTTTGTCATGGTCACTCTGACTAGCTCCTAGAAAGGTGTTCTCTGGAATTAGTTTATTACATTGCTTCTTCCTTGGGGAAGAAAGGTCAGCCTTTCTTATAGCCTTACATTATGTACAAAATTTGTTGTTGCTTTAATACAAGAAGTTAAGCGTTTGAATCTTTCAGTGTATATTGTTCATTGTATGGTATTTTATTAGTGGATCTCTCTGAAGGAGTTTTAATGCAAGCCTTTGCGCTTATACAAGGAACTTCAAATTTTTGAGAGTGCTTGTTGCTCCAGAAAATATTCAAAGGCAGAAAATATTTACAGACAGCTCACCTAATGGAAAGATAATATATATAATTGGATCACATGTTCATTTTCTTAACTTTCCCCCTGCTTCAGCACAAATAATTGAATTATGTGCTGTAGCCATTGTTTGAAATGCTGAAAAATTAAGCACTCAACTTGTATATTCATAGTATATTATAGCTCCTGGTTTATAATTGCTTAAAATTGTTCCTTTTTTCGATATTGCTAATTCTCAAATTTTACAAATACAGCTTAATTTAAGAAACATGTACTTTTCCTTAACTTTATAAGACATTTAAGAGCACATGTTGGATTGCCTGAACTCCAGGGCAATGCCACAGCAGATTTGTATACCAGGCAGATTATAAGCCTTACAGTAACAATTGGCCAAACAATTTTATTCTTTATATCATCAAAATAGTAATACCTCAAGACAGTAATTTGGTATTTCTAGAGAGTGTGCAAGTCAAATTGCAAAAACTTGTTCTTGGTGTCCTCAATTTTTTGATAATGGTGTTAATCCTTGAGGACTTATACCTAATCAATTATGGTAAGTAGATGTTACTTTTTTCTGATTTTGGAAAACTAAAACATGTACATGTGAATTGACACTTTTTCAGGCTTTCTAGTTGCAACTGCTTTAAGAGGAGAAGCAACTAAAAATGTAATGAGTTACTGCCTACATTATCTTTCTATGCTTGGTGTTCCATATCAAATTAAGAGAGAATATGGAACTGGCTATTGCAGTCAGACCTTTGAGATGTTTTGTTGACAATTTAATATTACCCATATTAGCGGGATTCCTTATAAACTTCAAGGACAAGGTATTGTGAAACAGGTATTGTGGAACTTTAAAATAATATCTTCACAACTCTCTGAGTGTGGGAGGAGCAGCTACTGGTGCTTTTGCCCTGGTTTTTGCAAGAAACTCAAACAAAAATTGGCTTTTACAAAACCAAAGAGTGGGAGTTATACCCCCAGAAGGGGTCTCCTAGAAATATTCTCCATCATGCCTTGTTGTTCTCAATTTTCTAAATCTGGATGCTCATGGCAAATCTGCTGCCAATCGCCTCTGGCACCCTGAGACCAATAAAAATTATGCCACAGTTATGTGGAAGGACCTTCTTATCTTTAAATGAAATGGCCTAGATTCAGTTCTCATATGGGGGCCGAGGATCGGTATGTCTGTTTGATACCAAAGAAGGCATGGCTAGATGGCTGCCAGAAAGATTGTCGAAACAAACAGATATCTCCACAAAGCCAGACCCAATTGTGGATAAAATGGATAACAACTAAAATCCAGGGAAGAGAGATCTCCCTGAGAATCCCCTTCTTTTTTCCTTTCCAGATAAAAATGAGCCACCCATGGTGTTCGCTGTTGGAAGTTCTGATCCTGATGCAGGCCTCTGGACTTGTACTACCCAGAAATCTTGATGGGCCACTGACAAGGACATCAGCTAGAGATTGGCATCAGAGAAAAATCTCTCATCTGCTTTTCCTTCAGCAAGGGGGGGCTCTGTGCCACCCCCAAGAAGGAATGCTGTTTTTATACTGACCACACTGGGGTAGTTAGAGATAGTGTGGCCATGATTAGAAAGAAATTAGAATGTCGAAAGAAACAGCGAGAACAAGAAAAACTAGTTTTCTGTCTCTCCTTGACTTACTACCCTTCTCCCTTCCATCCTGGGCCCTGTGATCAGTCTCCTTCCCCTTTTGGCTTTCCACCGGTGGGCCTTTAACAGACTCATTGGCTTTGTAAAACAACAAATTGACTCCATGGCATCTAAACCCGTACAAGTGCATTATCATAGACTTGATTTGGCCGATAGAGGCTTGGCTGAGCCTTGGGTTGACATATCTCCTTTAGGAGCTGCATAGAACTCAGATCTATGCACGTTGGTTCGGCATGGCACGGACACAACGTGGGTACCTGAAAGGGGTGCGTGACGAGGTACCGCAGGGGGAGGACCCAAATTGTCCGCTTCTGAGTCCCCGGAAAAGCAAACCTGATTGCATAGAGGTTGGTGTTGATTTCTTGTGTCTCAAAGCAGCCAGCTAGGACCCTCGATATCCTACGTGGCCCATGAGACAAAATAACCCTCTCCTCCCCAAAAAGACACCATTACAAATGATATTGGGAGGATCAGGCCAATGCTTTCCCCCTCTGGTCAATGCCCATTTATCTGCCAATGAGATTTCTTAATGTCCGCATTTTCCTGCCAGCCTCCTTTAAAATTGTTAAAAGGGAGCAGATGCCAGGAGCCAAACTCAAGAAATTACCTGCTGTTCTAGAAAGCCTAGTCAGTACAAGGTTAAGAAAGGACGTTCACAGTTCTCAGGTCCCAGGAACTTAAAGAACGTCTGGCATTTCCTTGGAGCAGGTTATGACAGTGGGATGGTCTAGGGCAATAAGGATATGACAGTGAACTGGTCTTAGACAGTAAGGATTCGATAGTGGGCTAGACCTAAGCAATGACCCTCACCCAAACTTCCCGGTTTGCTGTGTCCTTATAACCTGCCCCCCACACTGAGATTTTCCTTAAAACAAGGAAGGGAGAGATGTTGGAGACCAGAGACCCCTAGGCTGCCAGGGTCAGCCAAAGGTCAGAGGCTTTCCAGAAAAGGTGCAACCTTCACAGTTCCAGCAATGTCACAGCTGGATCTCAGAACTTCCTCAGAATGTGAACTTCCGATGATCAAGATAAGCAACAGCCTCGAGCCATAGATAACCGGACTAAGGACACTGGGTGGGGATGGGTGTTTTTACTTCCCTGTTTTGATTTTGCTTATATACTGCAAGCCTTGCCTCTAGTAAATGAGACCTTGACAACAGCTAGACTGACTCTGTCAGTCCGCTTGGTCTCCCTTCTCTCTCTCACCCGTGTCTCTTTCAGGTGGTGGCTACTCAGGGACCCTGTAATAACTTTGCCCGCTGGACGGGACACTTCACAATAGTCAGCAGTCAAAGGGAACAACCTCTGGACATTTGTACAGGATCCCAGGTAAATCGGCAGATCTATGGGAGAAGCCAGGTAGAGAAAACTTTCCTCTTCCTACCCCAGAGTGTCTCCTGGGAAGGAGACATAATGGGGGAAATGAACTCCTGTGTTCAGGGAGTGATAGACTCTCAATAAGACAAGAAAGCCGTTTATCATTTTAAAAAATTGTATAAAAGCCAAAAGGAAAAGGGGGCACGGGATAGGGGTTTTCTAGGGAGGGGAAATGGGGAAAGGGGATGACATCTGAAATGTAAATAAAATATCCAATTAAAAAAAAATACATTCCTGAGTGAAAAAAGAAAAAAAGAAGGCCATTTATTCCTTCCTTCCTTTGTCTCTGAAGTCAGCTCACTATGAAACTCTCTGCTTTCTTTCCTAAGCTTTTCTCAATGGTTTGCTAAGGAAAGAGACAGTCCCAGGGTTCAAAGTCACACTGAACCTTAATTCACAGCTAGGCCTTGGCCACTGTCATGCTTTGAACCATGCCACCCATGTGTCAGAGAAGAATGTCACCCAAAGGGCTATGGAAATCTAGAATGTTTCACAAAGGTGTAAGCCAGTTCCTGCTATCCTTGCAAAGAGCCACCGACTTTAGGAACCTCTGCCCTGCTTTATTTTTTCACTTACCAGCCTCAAACACCGCCAAGGCCAAAAGGATGTGAAAGGCAGAATGCATTGGATGGCTGGAATAGCAGATACAGCTGGGTCTTGGATTGACTTCCTCTTTCAAATGAACAGAAATATAGAAATATCTGTGTGCCCACTAGTGAGACATTCCTTAAGTGTTTGCTAGGCCTTATTTTAAATGTCAGACACCAGGGCTATAGTCGATACTGTAAATATTTGCTTACCAACTGAGATGGACCCACATAGGCCTGCCAATAAATGATTGCTTAAGCCATGAGCTACCTATAACCCGGCAGGAGTCTTTTATTGTTACTTTTTATTGAGATGAGAGCACTTACTGTGAACCCTGCCAGCTGAGCAGGGTTGTTTATTTACTCCTTTATTTTATTGTTAAGGGTGGGTTTTTTTGTTTTGTTTTTTTGTTTTGTTTTTAAATTTTTTAAAATAAGATCTCACTGGGTAGATCTGTCTGGTCTGAAACTCTCCATATCTCCATGTAGACCAGGCTGGCCTGGAATTCTCAGAGATCTCCCTGCCTCTGACATCCTGAGCACTGGGATTAAATAAGGGTGCCATCACCCAGGGCCCTTTTGACCTTTGGACCCATTGCCGCAGCAGGCCAGAGCTCCTGAGGTGAATGGTTCTGGAGTGTGAATGTGCAGGATTATGTTGTCATGGCCAGTTCTGAGCAGATTTTTTTAGCAGTACAGTTAGCTAATGTTATCTATGGGTACATTATTGTCTGCCCAACCTCTAGAGCTTACCCATCTTGAATAACTGAGATTTACTCATGTCTATGAGCTCTCCTCATTCTCATCTGCCCCGACTACTCTACAACTCATCCTTTCTGCACTTTCCTGGTGCTCTAGTATGGATGTGTTTAGTCCCCAGCGCAGCAGTGTCAGGAGGTATGGCCTATGAGGAGCTCTTTAGACCACAAAGACAAACCTCCTGATGGATTAATGCAGCTGAGCAAAGAGCTTGGTGGAGGCTGTTGTTCTACTTCCCCTTCTGTCCTCTGTAGGTGAAGGAACCTCCCTCTAGAAGAAGAGTAATCAATATTCTGTCTTGGAAACAGGGTACAGCCCTTGGCAAATGATGTTCAGATATTGGAATACCTAGCCTTTAAAACTGTGAAAAATAGATCTTGATTTAAACATAAATTATCTACAGTATGGTGTTCTGATATGACAGCCCAGACTCATAGAGGGAGCCAAGCAGTGCTTTTTCCTTCTGTGACTGCTCATATTGTAGCCGCCCGGGACACAAGTCAACTGGGTTCACCTGAAAGGGGGACTGGGAATGAAAGAGGAAGGAGGGTGAGAAGAGATGAAGCCAAGACAAAGTTCTCTGATCAAGGCTCAAAGCTTTAATGTTCAGCTCTCAATTTAAAGGGGAAGACCCAACCCACAACTCCTCCTGGTTTCAGCCGGGGGAAATGGGTGGGATAGTCCATAATCCGTTCTAGGTCACAGGCCAGAGATGTCTCCAGGTAAGCCCAGGGGCAGTTCTGCTTCTGTGTTCTGTGCAGCCAAGGTGGGTAACTCCACCTAGATCCATATCACTTGGTCTGTTGTGGTAAACAAGGTCTCTCAGGCCTGCTCAAGGCTGGAGGGGGAGGGCACACCATCCCATGGTCATAACCAACTCCAAGGAAATGCCAGAAGTTCTTTAAGTTCCTGGGACCTGAGACCTGTGAATGTCCTTTCTTAACCTTGTACTGACTAGTCTTTCTAGAACAGCAGGTGACTCCCTGAGGTTCTCTCAGAACAGCAGGTAATTTCCTGGGCTTGGCTCCTGGCATCATACTTTGTGTCATGTCCCTTAGTGTCATTCATTCAGTTTGTAATACAGGATTCTTTCAAAGGTCGCATGCTATCTTACTGTAGGAAGCAACATAAATACCTCGTCCTTCTTCTCAGCCACTCTTGTTCTCTACTGGCGGAAACTTGTGAAGGTGCTGGCTACCCAGTATTCACTACTTATGAACTCATTTATTCAATGAACCACCCTAAGAAACATTTTACATTTATGAAAGCATCTCTACCCATTTTCTTTAAATTAGTGCCTGCCATGGAGTCTTTTGTGTTTTAAAATAACAAAGTTTTTTTTTTTTTTATTGGATATTTTATTTACATTTCAGATGTTATCTCTTTACCCCATCCCTCCCCTTCCCCGCCCCCTGCCCAGGAACTCCCTATCCCATCTTTCCTCCTCCTGCTTCTATGAGGATGTACCCCCATCTACCCCCTAACTCCCACCTCCCTACCCTCCCCCCCCCACACACATACACTGGGCATCCAGCTTTCATGGGAAGAAGGATCTCCTTTTCCATCTATGCCCAACAAGGCCATCCTCCCCTACATATACAGCTGGAATCATGGGTCCCTCCCTAAGTGCTCCCAGGCTGGTGGTTTAGACCCTGGGAGCTCTGGTTGGTTGGTATCGTTGCTTTCCTCATGGGGTCACAGACTCTGCTCCTTCAGTCTTCTCTCTAACTTCTCCATTAGGAACCCCTTGATCAGTTCAATGGTTAGCTGTGAGCATCCACTTCTGAATATGTCAGACTCTGGCAGACCTCTAAGGAGACAGCTATATCAGGCTCCTGTCAGCATGCATTTCCTGATATCCACATCAGCATCTACCTTTGGTGACTGCACATGGGATGGATACCCAGGTGGAATGGTCTCCATACGGCCCCTCCTTCAGTTTCTGTCCCGCACTTCGTCTCCATATTTGCTCCCTTGAGTATTTTGTTATTCCTAAGAAGGATTGAAGCACCCACACTTGGTCTTCCTTCTTCATGAGCTTCATGTGGTCTGTGAGTTGAATCTTGGGTATTGTGAGCTTCTGGGCTAATATCCAATTATCAGTGAGTGAATACCATGTGTGTTCTTTTGTGATTGGGTTACCTCACTCAGAATGATATTTTCTAGCTCCGTCCATTTACCTAAGAATTTCTTGAATTCATTGTTTTTAATAGCTGAGTGATACTCCATTTGTGTAAATGTACCACATTTTCTGCATCCATTCCTCTGTTGAAGGACATCTGAGTTCTTTCCAGCTTCTGTCTATTATAAATAAGGCTGCTATGAACATAGTGGAGCATATGTCCTTGTTATATGAACAACAAACTTTTTAGAACACGTTCAGATTCACAGTGGGTTAGTTCTTGATGTTCTGATTGCTATGATAAGAAAACCCTTTGAAGACAATTTAAAGAAAGAAAGAACATTTTGTCTCACAGCTCATGGGCAACTCCAGCTTGCTGTAGCTACTTGCATTGTATCAGCTAAAAGGAAGCAAGCAGTGATGGGTGCTAGGGTTAAGATTGCCTTCTACTTTTTATGTAATGCAGGACCTAATCCCAGAGAATGGTGCCACCCACTATTAGGGCAGATGCTTTCACCTTAATTAATCTAGCCAGCAATGTCCAAAGACTTACCTAATCTAAATAATGTCTCCATACTGTGCCTCGCTTCTGTTTTCTTGGTAATTCCAGATCCTGTTAAGTTGAGCAGCAACACTACCCATCACACCGAGAAACTGAGTGGGTTGTTCAAAGAATTTCCACATATCCCTTTCCAGTCCTTCCATCTGTGATCTTAGCTAAGTAGGTAGGTTGCTTTTTCTATTGACATAGAAAAATCCACACAGTCATCTCCCAAACTGCACACTCTAGATCTTTGGTAATCACTTGGCTTTTTATGTTCCTCATAGTTTTGCCTTTTCCAGAATTTCACATATCTGGAACCATACAGTACATAGCCTGTTTGATATCTATTTTGTTTGCAATAGGTGACAAATTCTACTACGCCTTTAGTGGCTCGACTCTTTATCCCTGGACAGTATTCCATTGAATGTGTGTACTAGTGTTTTTATTTCAGCATTTTTTGTGTGATGTTTTGTGCTTTTTGTGGATCATAAACAGTTACTTTATTATACAGGCTTGCATAAAGTCATTTTTCATGAAATTTATGATGTGCTTTGAGCACTGTTTCCATCATCATTCCTTTCTCACTCACCCTCTCTCTCAGTTGTTTGTTTTTCTAGGTATACTTTCATGTCTCCTGTAATGCCTGATTTAATAGACCATAAAGTCTCAGAGCCACAAATGAGAGGAAGCTCACACCATGGTTAAGACTAACATAATTTAATATGATTGTCTCTAATTGTATCTACTTTCCAAAATGACATAGCTTCATTCTTCTTCATGGGTTAAACAAAATTTCACTGCACATATAAGCCAGATTTTCTTTAACCATTTCTGTGCTAATGGACATTTAAATAATTCCCACAATTTAGCTATTGTGAGCAGGGATGCGATTAACATTGATAGTATCTCTATGAAATGTGCACTTGGAGTCTTTTGGATAAATGTAAGTGGTATAGCTGGGTCTCATGACGGTTCTTTTTTAAGTTTTGTGAGGATCCTCCATATGGATTTCTCTAATGGCGAGATTAGTCCACTTCCCTACAGCAATGAATAAGGATTTCCGTTTGTCCATCTCCTCACCAAAGTTTGTTGTAGTTTGTTCTCTTAAGGACTGACATTCTTTCTGACTGAGGCAAAATACTATCTCCATATGCTTCTCATTTGCATTTCTCTGGTAGTCTTTTGATTACTTGCATGTCAACTTGACACAAGCTAGTTATAAGAAAAGAAGAGACCTCCGTTGAGAAATTGCCTCCATAAGATCCAGCTATAAGGTACTTTCTTAATTAGTGATTGAAAGGAGAGGGCTCAGCCCATAGTAGGTGGTGCTATCTCTGGGATGGTTGTCCTGGGTTTTATAAGAGAGTAAGCTGAGCAAACTGCAGGGAACAAGCTGGTAAGCAGCACCCCTCCATGGTCTCTGCATCATTAGCTCCTGTCTGTAGGATCCTGCCTTATCTGAGATCCTGTCTAGACTTCCTTCAGTGATGAACATGCTGTGGAAGTATAAGCTGAACAAATCCTTTCCTCCCTAAGTTTCTTTGGTCATAATGTTTCATCACAACAATTGTAACCATAACTAAAACCATTAGTGATGGACAACATCTTCTCATATGCTGTTTAACTATCTTGGTCTAATTTTTTGAAATGTGTAGTCCATTAGTTGTTTGGATTGCTTCTTTAATGCATTTACTTTTTTGGGTTTGTTGTATATACTCTGTATGAATTCTCTGTCAGGTATAAATCTAGCAAAGATTTTTTTCAGACTGTAAGATGACACTTTCCTCAGTTAACTGTGCCCTATGTCGTGGGGAAGTTTTGTTAATTTCATGAAATCCCATTTTCAATGTTAGTTCTATTCAGAAAGTCCTGGCCCATCGATATATTGTAATATTTTCCCCAATTTCTCCTTTACCAGTTTTAGAGCCTTGGGTTTTATGTTAAGGTTCTTAACAAATCTGAAATTGATTTTTGAAGAGGAGGAATAATTGAGATCTAAATTCGTTATTTTATGGATGGATATCCAGTGTGCCCAGCACCATTTGTCAAAGAAGTTGTCTTTTATCCAAGTTATATTTTTGACAACTTTGTCAAAAACCAGGTGGCTTTAGCTGTGTGGGCTTATACCTGTGCCCTTTCTTCTGTTTCATTGTTCTACATGTTTGCTTTTGTGACACTACATGCAGATTTTATTACTGTGGTTTCCTGGTACAACTTTGAAGTCACATCAATACCTGCAGCATCATTATTTTTACTAAGGATTGCCTTCAATGTTCAGGATCTTTTGTGATTCCATGTGAATTTTTAGACTTTTTTCTCTTTATGTGAAGAATGACCATCTGTGCTGGTGTTGACCTGTGCCTTTTCTTTTACTGACTTTGGATTTGGTTCATCTTTTTTCTCCCTTAGCCCTAAAATGCATCATTAAGTTATTTATTTGCATCATTTTGATTTTAATGTAGGCACTTATTACTATATTTTCAGTGTCTTAATTAGGATTTTTGTTACTGTGACGAGACACCATAACCATGGCAACTCTTTTTTTTTTTTATTGGATATTTTATTTACATTTCAGATGCCATCCCCTTTCCCCATTTCCCCTCCCTAGAAAACCCCTATCCCGTGTCCCCTTTTCCTTTTTGCTTTTATACAATTTTTTCAATGTTAATCAAAGGCTTTATAAGTATGGTAATGCTCAATCAGAAGTGTAACCCAATACCCAACCTAGATATATAAACTATCTTTGCCTGGTGGAGATACGTGAACATCTGCATGGCAACTCTTATAAAGGAAAATATTTAATTGGGGCTGACTTACAATTCAGAAGTTCAATCCATAATAGGAAATATGGCTGCATGCAGGCAAACATGATGCTGAAGAGGTAGCTGAAAGTTCGACATCTGAATCAACAGGCAGTAGGAAGAGACAGTCACACTAGGTCTGGATTGAGCATTTTAAACTTCAAAGTCCACGCACAGTGACACATGTCCTCCAACAAGGCAACACCTACTATAACAAGGCTACCCTTGCTAACAGTGCTACTCCTCAGATCAAAACATTCAAGCACATGAGTCTGTGGGGTGGGGTATTCCTGTTCAAACCACCCACATAGAAACCCATAGGTTTTGGTATATTGTGTTTTTATTTTCAGCTAGTGCTAGGATTTTTTCAAGGAGCTAGCTACTCATTGTTCAGTAGTGTGCTGTTTATTCTCCATGAATTGGTTTATGCTTTAAGGTTTGTTTGTTTTTTTGTTTTTTTTTTTTTTTTTTTTTTTTTTTTTCTGATTCTTTCTAGTCTTATTCCACTGTGATCAGGAAAGAATTATTTCACAAAGAATTATTTCAATTTTCCTTTGTATTTTTTCTTTAGTCTTAACATATGATCTATTTTAGAGAAAGTTCCACAGAATGTATATTCTATAGTGTTTTGATGGAATCTTCTATACATGTTTGTTAGATTCATTAGATTGATTATGCCATTTAGCTTAGATTTCTCTGTTTAATTTCTGTCATGATGACTGTGTAGATTAGTTTTTATCAAATTGACCCAAACCAGAGTCACCTGGGATGAAGGAACCTCAGTTGAGAAATTGCCTCCATCAGAATGGCCTTTAGGCATGTCTGTGAAGGAATTCTCTTGATTAATGTTTTAAGTGAGGAGACTCTACCCATTGTGGGTGATGTCACCACTGGGCAGGTGGTCCTGATTTGTATAAGAAGGAAAGCTGAGTATGTCATGGTGAGAAAGTCAATAATAAGCTTTCCTCTGTGATTTCTGTTTCAGTAACTAGCCTCCAGGTCTCTGTTTAAGTTCCTTCCCTGGCCACCCTCAATGATAACTGATAAATGGAAAACAAAACAAACTCCTTCATTCTCAGGTTGCTTGTAGTCACTGTTTTACCATGGTGACAGGAACAAACTAGAACAATGACCTATCTCTTTATTGGTGGAGAGTTGCACATTGAAATTATCCACGATTTCTGTGGTATTGGGATTAATCTGTCCATTTAGAGCAATAGTATTTGTTTTATAAAAATCAAGTGTACTAGTGTTCTGTGCACGTATGTTTAGAATAGTAATTTTTCTTGATGAATTGTCCTCTTATTCACCATGATATCTCTTTCTCTCTCCCTCTCTCTCTCTCTCTCTGTCTCTCTCTCTCTCTCTGTGTCTCTCTCTGTCTCTCTTTGTCTCTCTCTGTCTCTGTCTCTCTCTCTGTGTCTCTGTCTGTCTCTGTCTGTCTGTCTGTCTCTGTCTGTCTCTCTCTCTCTCTCTCTCTCTCTCTCTCTCTCTCTCTCTCTCTGTGTGTGTGTGTGTGTGTGTGTGTGTGTGAAAGCAGTGCCTGGACCCATAAGTACTAGCCAACCATTCCTCTTCCCTTTGCCCATGTATGGTGCAGTCTGAGATGGTGTCTTTCCTGGAACAGGTAGAGGCTTTCTTAGAAGCTGACCTTACCCACAATTCAATCTGGTCCAATTAGACACAGTCCGTTTAGAAACACATCTAAAGCTGTAACTACCTATAAAACTAAAAGGCTTTAGGGGAAAGGGCAATAACAGTTTTTGTATATGTTCTTGGTGAGCAGGGGGACTTCATAGGTGATGTTCAGAGCTTGCTGAGACAGGTTTTGTTGTTTATCCCCAAACCCTGTCATTCCTCTTGACCTGTCAGTTTGACTATGTCATGCCTAGATGCCCTATTATTTACCCTTCTCCATGTTCTGAACCTTGCCATTTTACCTCAGACATACTTTATTAACCCTCACATTTGTTTTTACTTCAACTTCTCCCCTCAGGGACCTGGGACTTAATCCTTTTGGGCAGGACACATAAATTGCTCTGTCTACTTATGGGTGAATGGATGTATCAACTAGATGGGTTCCTTCTTGGAGCTGATGCTGTAAAAAGTGGGCTCAGGTATCCAGGACTTCTTTCTCTTTTTTAATACTATTATTTTTCAGCCATCACAACAGCAGCACATGCCTACTTTCTAGTTTTTCTTGCTTGAAATACCATTTTTATCCTTTCATCTTAAAGTTGTGTCTTCCCTACTTTAGTATGGCCTGCTGTCACCTGTAACATACTGCATGTGTTTATCTATGTCCTTAGTTCACAGCATTCCTTTAAGTATATTGCCTACTCTGGTTTAGTGGTCTTGAATTCCTTCAGCTTCTTTTCATCACGGGTTGACACATGGTTTTGCTGAGTATATGATCTAGGTTGGTCATTGTCTTGCAGTTCCTGGTAACCACTGTTTCATTGTCCCCTGGCTTTTATGGTTTCTACTGAACAATGTGCTATAATTCTGACAAGCTCCTTTTTATCTGTGATTTCTCTTCACTCTATTGATCTTTTGGTATCGTTTCTTTGTTCTTTATGTTTAGTGTTTTAACTATGATATGACCTGGACAGGTTAATTCTTTTCTTGTCTGTTTTGTTTCAATATGCCCCCTGAATCTGGGTGGTCATCTTTCTAGATTTAGGAAGTTTCTGCTGTGGTTCTATTGGATGCCATGTTTATGCTGTTAGCCTGAAAGTTTCTATTTCTTATTCTGGTTAATCCTAAACTTGGTCTTGCAGAAGTTTCCCATGAAACTTGCATGTTGCATTGATATTTTTATTATTTGATCTTTATAGATACTTGAATGTTTTAATTCATCTGTTCTGTGTCCCATTCCCTATATTCCTTCTTACTTCATTTTGTTGGCAAAGCTTTCCATGGAAAATCATCATCATCATCATCACCATTATCATCACCACCACCATCATCATCACCATCATCATCATCATTTACTTATTAAGTTTTTCATTTTTAAATTTTTATTTTTTTAATATTTCTTTTATTGAATTCCTAATTTATATCCAACACTTTCTTAATTTATTCAGCTGCTAATTTGTATTCTGTTTGAATTCATTTAAGAGTTTATTTGTATCCTTTTTGATTGCATTAAACATTCTTATAATTAATCTTTTAAACTCCTTGTATGGTGAGTTCATCTAATTCATCCTTATTGTAAACTTGGAAGTTTCAAGGGGGATGTCATACTGTCTGGAGTTGATACGCTGTTTATATTATCACATTGAGACATCTACCTGAGTAACCTTCACAGACTGAATTAAAAAAAAACAAAACGAACAAACAGCTGTATCCTTTCAATTAAAGTAATTAAAAACTTCAAAAGGGGCTAGCTTGTGGTAAAATTATGTGAAGTTTTAAACCTCAGTTTGTGCTCAGGGCATCTGGTAAACCCCTATATCTCTCCCAGAGTAGAATATTAACTCCAGAAGCAAGCACAGTTGCTAGACAGGCCACTTTACAAATCCTGTGCTAGCCAGTTAAAACAGTGGTCTCTTGAACCTCAGAGATCAGTGGAGATTATTGGAGAATAAGCAGGGATAGTACGGTGCTCTCTTAGGTACTTTTTGTTGCTGTGTTGAAGCATCATGACAACGGCCAATTATAGAAGACAGAGTTTAATTTGAGAATATGGCAGCAGGCAGGCAGGCAGGCAGGCAGGCAGGCAGGCAGGCAGGCAGGCAGGCACGCAGTAGGCAGGCAGGCAGGCTGTTCTTCCCCCTGGCTGCTTTTGGATGACAGTGTGTGTAGGGACATGTGAACTACTATCCTACTGACCTCAGCCAGACCCCGTGCTGTATGTGTCTTCAGTTCTTGAGTGCCACTGTCAGTTACTGATCTAGTCTACGGTAGCCAAACTGACTGTTTATGCAACACCACTTCCTTCTGGTTTTCTATTGACCTCTCTGAAGTCGTTTGCTGCCTTGGGCACCAGCTTCTGGTTCATGACCATTCCGCCCAGCATTCTTATGAAGATATCACCTGGCTTAATATGTTCAGTAACAATTATTCCATATATTTTTAGGGCCCATCCATGTCATTATCTATGTAGTCAATGTGCTCATGTAAGTGTTGCTGTGATATCTTTCATATGCCCTCTTTGCATCCGCTGATATTGTATGTCTTCTTCATGAACCTGCATGACTCCAAGCATCTGTCACTTTGTGTCAGTTGCCATTATCATCTTTCCATTTCTTTATGGGTTTGTTTGGAGACTGAAAATTTTGTAAAACATTCTCTGGAAAAATGTATATGTATGTGTTGTTTTGATTAGATTGTAGCAAATTGTTCTCCAGAGAATAGTTCACTCACCCTCTGCTTAGTTACGTATGCAAAATGTCAAGATCCATTTCATAGATTTTTGTATTAGATAGTTCTTAGGGTTGTACAATTATGAAAACTATAAAAGGATCTCTTTTCTCTTAATTCACATTTTTCTGATGCCTCCTGTATTGGAGCTGACTTCCTTGTCTGTATGTTGCATGTGTTTATCTCCCTTTACTATCCCTGTCTTCTCCCTAGAAAGTGCCTTTGTGACAATTATGTGAGTCCACAATCCCTGGAATATCTCCCTTCCAGCAAAAAGGTTCAAGCTTCCTGGAATTCCTTCTATTACACCACAGGAAGCAAATCCTTTCATATTTTCCAATCCCTAGTTGGTCCATGGCATAAATTCTAACTGTGCTCTGCTACAGGGTTTCAAACTTTGCAGCACCAGTTTTATTATAAGAGTGTAAGATTGTAGTGGTGGGGAATGTGTATCTAATTCTGAATAATTAGAAACAACACGTTTAGCATGACCTTCAGAAGAAAACTAGGTACTACTGAAATATGTATAGGTGTCTTTGTCTAGTGGGAAAACAGAAGACTGTTACATTGCACTGTCAAGTGTAATATTTATACCTTGTTCAAGGAGCTTGTTTGCAGAGTAAATATACTTCTAGTTTTAGCTAGCTGCTCCGTCATTAATACAGCTGAGGAAATAAGAATTATTGCCAGCTAGGTTTTACTTCTTGCTATTCCGCTCAAAACCATATTAATTTTGTGAGATTACACACATTTATTTATACTGTGGTATTTCTCTCTGTGTACTTTTTATATCAAGGGACCCCCTGCTTCTTGTGAAGCGCTTCTTTTCATTTGGTAGAATTGAAGTATTGTAAACTTTACACCTTTGTCTTGCATTTAAGAGTTTCTATGCATTTCTTTTTTAAAATCTAATTGCTAATTTTTGAGGTGTTTTTGTATAACCTAACAGAAGAGCCTCTTTTTAGTTTAAAAGTAGAGAAAGAAAGAATTCTTACTTTTATCGTATTGTTCACTGACTTTTTATTTATCTATTTATTTTTATTATTTTTTTTTAGCTTTTTTGAGATAGAATTGGCACACAGAACACTGCATACTTAAAGTATATGACATTGTGTTTTGACATGTCTATAGTGTACAGCCACCACCAGCATTTCTGTCCCTGGCTTTATAATGATCACTATCCTGAGTGATCAAAAATACTTGGTGGCCAGTGCTATTCCGTTTTTGTATGCAGGTCTACCACTCAGATATCTGGCTTGGCTCTGATGTCTGTCCATGACCTCTCTCTGTCTTTTAAACAAAGTTATGTGTTTGCTTGATTTTTTGAGTAGTTTAGTTCCTTCTGTACTTTAGGCATTTGCCCCTTCCAGCTGCACACTGCCTCGTTATTTTGGTGATTGTTCACTTTGCTCTGCTTTTAGTTCTATGCAATTCTACATATTTATTTATTTTTATTTGTTCCTTATGATTGGGGAGGTCACATCCATGAAACCATTGCCAAGACCAGTGTCTTTAGTTCTCCTTATGATTACTCCTAGGAAGCATGCAACTTCAGGTCTGAACATTTAAGTCTAAATTCTATTTTTAGTTGAGTTTTCTACAAGTTGTAAGGTAACATGTTTTTTTAAACATTTGTTGAAAACATTTTCTTTATTTTTGGTAATTTGTCAAACATAAGCTGATTGGGACTTTGTGTTTCAAGATTGGAAATTTTAATTGATTACCTAGGGACAAAGACATTTGTAAAAGAAATGTTGAGTCGTTTTTGTTAGTTTCATTTTTGTTTTTTGTTTTTAGAAGTTTTGCTTTACGTTTGTTTGCTTGTTTATTTGTTTGTTTTCTGAGAAAGGTTCTCACTATATAGTTCAGACTGGGCTCCAATTTGCAAACTTTAGGCTTTGGACTTGCTAGAGCTGGAATTAGAAGTCTGCAGTATCACACTTGCTATGAGCTTTCTTCCCAATGCCCTAGAATAAAGGCTTGCTCAGTTAGTGGAAAGCTTTACCATTTTTGGGGGTTGGGGGTGGCGGGGACCAAGACTGCTTTCTTAAGGAGAGATGCACATTTTCCAATTTTGTTTCTTGTTAAAAGTTGAACAAGTGTTAGAGTCCATCAACAAGGTATCTAAAAATTCATGCCCAGTGGATAAAGGAATGAAGGGATAAAGACTTAATGTTGGATTTCCATGTCCCATTCAGATCTGAATTTTAATAAAAATATCCCAAGAATACAAAGAGGAAGAAACATGCAAAGAAAGCCAAATCTTAATCTTTAGAAGACTTTAAGGGTGCTAAGTACCTGGTAACATGCTGGCTGTGCAAACATGAGGACAGGGGTTTGGGTTCCCAACACCCACATAAATGGTCAGTATAAAAGCCTGTGTTTGTAGTTCAAGAGGAGGGAAAGTGAAGGAGACAGGCAGCTCTTGTAGGCTCACAGGTTAGTCACTTTAGCCAAAATCCTGAATGCTAGTGTCAGTAATGTGACCTTGTCTCAAAAACTAAAGGGGGGGAGAGAGATAAAGACATTCCAAATTGATCCTCTGACTTCTACACACTATTCATGCAGACAAGCACGTGCCATACATGTATATACAGCACACAGAATACGACAGTAACAACAGAGTCTGGACATTATTAAAAGCAAAGGAATTTGGATGAGCAGAATTAGCCAGACATCATTTAAATAACATCCCATAGGCAACTGTCAGAGTCACTTACTTCCAATTTGATTTCATTCTCATTCTATTCACAAATGTCATCATGGGGTTACTATAACCTTTCAGCTTAATAAGGAAAACAGAGCAACTTGACATAATATGATACCATCATGAGGAATAATCAGTGTTAATGAAAGTTAGAGAGAAAAATGCCTCTTTTGGGAAAAATCTGGGATGCTGTCTGTAGGAGGTGACATTTAGGTTTAGTCATAGATGCGAGGATTGTAGCAAATATTCTAGCAGTAAGCAAATAGGAAAATGAACATCCTACAGAAAACTCTCAGTATCATGGGTGACAACATGTGTGCAGGCATGACCTGCAAATGTCCCCAGGACATGTTATTAGCTAAAAACAAGTCAGGAGCCTACCATTAAACCATGCCTATTCTCTGCTCTTAACCTTCTTCAAGAGCAGCGCTTTTTATATCTGTGTTGTGGAAATCAGTACTGATTGTCTTGGATTGGTTATACTGTTGAACTTAATTTCCCTTTTGATCTGTTAACCATTCCAAATGTGCTGGAGTCTGTGATTAGTTTTGCTGAGGAGCTTTTCTGTTGGGGAACGTGGGTGGCTTTCCAACCCTGCTTTTCTGGGAGTATTATGCAGATTTAATAAGAACTCTGGTTACAGGAAATTTGTGGAGACAAAGAGATGCAAAACTAATATTATGTTAGTATTTATTACCTTCTGAGCATATTCGAAACATGAAAGGGCTTCTACCTAACAGATCAGAGAGAACAAAGGAATGGCCAAGTGTGTCCAGTTCCGGAGCCTGCCCTTCTCTCATCCACAGCTCTTGTTGTAAATGGAAAGGAAAAGGCACAGGAAAGGCTGTTCTCTGCCGCTGTGTCTCACCCGTGATGCCTACGCCATCATCTTCTCATGGGTGAATGAATCCTGCATGCCAAATACTTGTTGACATTTCCACAGCAAGGATAGCACTTCCAATTACTGGGTTCTAAAAAAAGGATTTGAGCAGGGGCACAGTGGAGTTCTATAGATTTATTGAAAACAGCAATGTGCATCTGAACAGAATCCGAAGAAAGTGGAGAGGTAGGAAAGGAGATGCTGAGCATGTCAGCACGACAGTGAAATTTTTGTCATGGGTGTAACCTGGCTTTGAGAGTAAATGTCCTAAGCCCTCTGCTTTCTTGTTTACAAAATAAAGTGGTGGATTTGATTCCTCTCAAAGCCCTTTCCATAATTTGAAGCCTCACATGACAGTCTTATGTGAGCAGTGTGTGATATAACATGAGGGTTTGGGGCACTCTCATCTGTGATGCTATTGATGCCCACGGGTTCCTCCTTTTTCTCTAGAGAACATCAACAAGACAGCACTTAGAGAGGAGCAGTGATGCACAGCATTAAGAGAGAAACTCAGCTTGCCAAGTTCCTTCTTGGAAGCATATTGGGGCATATGACATCCTCCTGATAAAAAGGTCCAAGCTCAGAAATCAGCTGGAAGATCTGCATCTGCTTTCCCCAGTGAAAATGGAAGACCAGTGGATGTTATCGTTTCTCTTCTCACCTTTAAAACAAGGGTGTGAACTGTGCTAGCATTCTGTGGACAATAAGGAAAATCATACTTTGTCAGGTCTAGCGGAGCAGCCAGAGGTTTCCAGAATTACCATCTGTCAGAAATAAATATCTATTTGTTTAAACCACTGGTAAAATGAAACAAAACAAAACAAAACAAAAACATCCTATCCCTTAATGCCTTGATGGACAATAAATAAACACTCTCTGTAAATTGCAATTAAGTGTTCATCTAGAATGTTAGATGCTTAGCTTTTAACATTGCATGCACTATAATATATCAGGTTACCTAACCTATCAGACTATAGTTTCAGATATGTGAAAACTCAGAAGATATTAAGGTACGCTATGATACAGAAGGTACACTAAGGTACAGAAGATATTAAGGTAATATCTACACTATGTTCCTGTTGATATATGGCCAAGAATAATTCAGAATACAGGATGCTACAGAGATGTCTGGGGCAAAATGTGAACCTAAGAGATATCTAGTGAGTATCAGCTGGCTTTTCCTGCAGTTAAGTTTTGGAGTTCTCACTTTTTTGTAAGAAAATAATATGACTATGACATTATCTTCCTATAAAAGGACAATAAGATTCTGTGTGTAATAATCATTCTCCAGAAGAGGATTGAGTTAAGAAGCTTGTAGATGACCATAGATCCCCTAGGTTTTCATATACCATATACAAAAGTCTTTTTTACATTTTTGCTGGGGAAGAATTTTCTCTAAGACCTCTTTATGTTTAAAGTATCGAATAAATGTATTTATGAGATACAATATGTTATTCTGGGGTGTGTATACGTTATAGAATTTCTGAATGGAGCTAATTAGCATCACCTTCACAAGTGTATCATGTCTGATAAGTGAGAACACTTACAGTTGCTTCTCTTACCGGTTTTGAAGAATTCTATACATTGTTCACCATAATTATCACATTGAGATACTTTCGTTTTGATTGGGATTGAATCCAAGGCCTCACATCTGCTGAGGAAGCATTCATTCTCTCACTAAACCATATCCCTAGCTCTTCTGACCAATAGCTTTTTAGAGTTTATTTTTTACTATCCAACTGAAATTGCCTATCCCTTTATCAACAACTTCCAAATGTCTACTCTCTGCCAGCTGTTGATAACCACTGTTCTCC
This sequence comes from Rhabdomys pumilio, assembly GCA_030674055.1. Classification (NCBI taxonomy): domain Eukaryota; kingdom Metazoa; phylum Chordata; class Mammalia; order Rodentia; family Muridae; genus Rhabdomys; species Rhabdomys pumilio. The sequence goes on from JANHMN010000003.1 coordinate 142,346,505, forward strand.
TCTAAGACTGTAATGCCTTTAAACAGTGAATATCATTCTTTAAGTGAAAAGATGGCCTACTTTTACAACTCAAGCTTACCATCTATATTACAAGTTGCTAAGGACCTTCTTACAAGCTTCCTTCCTTGCATAGAAAGAATGTTGAAAGTACGATATGTTACAGATATCTCTAAATCATTTATACCTACTTTTCTCCTGTATCCAGGAATAAGCACATACATGCTGATATGCTGTAGATCACACATATTACACATCCACTGTCTCCATCACCAGCTTAGTTTGGTCACAGTAATATACATATACGTCAAAAAGAAACTTCCATATAAAACACACCAGGCAAGGCTGGTTTCTTGTCAGTGAGGTGAGTCTACAATAACTTTGCCTGTGGAGGGAGCCCTCTAGAAAGCCTTACCCTTCATCTAGGCTAGTGTAATAGAAAGCTACACCTTGGTGCGCAGTAGCACAGTGTGGGAAAAACAGTACATTCACACTTAGAACAGACCCACGTCTTACACGTATATCCTGACTTTTCTAGCACACAGCCGCTCACAGGGAAACCTTGATGTATGGGCTACCAGTGTGTTCAGAGAGATCCCCAAGTGCGACCTCCTGCTGGAAGAAATACTAGATAAGATCCAGCACACGATACATTTCAATTAAAGCAGAAGGGAGCTGCTGCCTCACAGAGTGTAGCACAAAACTACAAGATGTGTCAAGAAAATAAAATTTGAAGGCGAACGTATATTAGACGGTAGTTTTCTGAGTGTGCACTAGAACAGGCAATGGTTGTTTAAGGAGTCTTCTTTCTGTCCTTCTTTATCTCCTCTCTAGTGATAGAAGGTGAAACCAAGGGATAGGAGAGGGAATGAAGGGTGGAAAAAAGAAGAACCCACATAGCAGTAAAGACCGGCTACAAAATAGTAACATCATTGATTGACTGATTTGAGAAAGAAAAGAATAAAATTAATCTTGGCCATTCTGTCCCACTCAACCCCAGTAGAGAGCTTCATCTTGGACTCCCTTTTGATCCCTTCCTTTCTGTTTTACTGTGTTACAAAGGCCTGAGGGGCTACCCTGGCCTTGCCATCATGAAGTAGCTACTATTATCATCTTGATCAATGTATCTAGTCTTTTGGGTGGTAGTGATGGTTTCAGACATGGTTTCTCTATGTGACAGCCCTGGCTGGCCTTGTACTCACAGAGATCTTCCTGCCTCTGCCTTCTAATTACTAGGATCAAAGTTACACACTTAGTGTCTAGTCTTTAAAGGATAACTAGGCCATGTTTCTCCTTTTGCATAACCTAACCCTCCCTCAGTCCTCCCACTACCTATATCTGCCATTTTGAGTCCAAAGCCCAGGCCTATGTCTGATACTGGGATAATCTCTTTTTAATTCATAGAATTGTTGGAATAATGAAGCTACGACCCTCATATTGGGAGTCTTATCAATCAAATGCCCAGGCCTATCAATACTAAGTGTAAATGCTTTCAAATTCATCAAGCTTCCTTTTCTTTCTTACAAAAGAAAATATTCTTGTTGCCATTATTTTGGAAATGGCTTCTGAGTTTTTCAGATGCGTTTCCTCCACGGTATATCTAACACTGGCCTCAGATATGTAAATTTTTACTTTAAAATGGCTTTAAGACAGAAATATAAAGCTCCAAAAAGCAAACACAATAGTTGCAGGAATTGAAATGATAAGATGTTGGGAATGTTGGGAGTAAATTCTTTTTGGAAAATTTTCAATATACTTTCCAAATCATCAGCCCCCTCACTCCCCCTATAGACAGGAAAGCCCGCCGTTTGCAGGAACACACTGGTTTAATAAAATTGCCCTTCTTCCTTCTACTAAAAGTTTACCTGCGAGAGCCCCGAACATAATAAAATCAGATTATGAAGGCAATCATATTTACTTGTAATAAATCAAATCTTGCAGACATCAGTTAAGTCTCCCTACTGCACTGGGACAATATCACGCGTGCATACATCAATACCTGAGGTGTCAGAAATATATTTCATAAGTTCAGAAAAATTGCACAGACACGTGCTGCACCACTATGAGCTGCACATTTGCAATGTGAATGCTATGATGTATAAAGTGGCTTTGTTCGTACATTTAATAAGCACCACGTGTCAAGACCGCAAACATAATGGAATTTGCTGGTGATTTCTTGCCATTAAATGTAGGTTATTGTTTTCAGGAGCAAGAAAAAAAAATCTTTCCCATGCTTTGCTACCATTATCCATTTTTAAACACCCAACCTCCTTTCACGTAGCAGCAGCCTCTTTGAATTAGTGAGTAAATAAATAAATAAAACCAGGCCTACCACTGTGATATTAAATTAGGTTGGACAAAAATAACTATTGGTTTCACTCTTTGTCTGAAATTGGTGGCTATGAAAAGCTATGCTTTATCTTCTCAAGACATCTTTTTATAATTACAGAAGTCTGAACATTCACTGTCTTCCACAGAAAGGTCTCTAAACAATATGGCATTTTCAGGCTAGCTTTGTCAAACTTGCATGTCTCTTTTCTGCAATCTAATAGCCCAGATAAGTAGCTTAGATATTAGAGGTACACAGTAGAATTTGAGTTTCAGAAGATCATTAATTTTGCAGTAGTGATTTAGGTGAATTGGCATTGGTGTGTATCTGTTTCAAGTATCTTTTCATAATTTGGTATGTTTATTATAAGGATGAATATATACCCTCTGTTGAGAATATTCTTTACTTCATTAGCTTTTAAAAGTTTTTTTTTTCTTTTTAAATTTTGGGCATAAGAGTGTATGTTTGCAATCTGGGCACTATGAATGCTGGGATTCAGACCAACCTGGGATGAAGAACGAGACCCTGCCTTATAAAATAGAAAGTGTCTTCTTTACAACCTGGGGTTATGGGTTCTCACTGCATAATTATAAAGCTTGTGCTCTTTCAGTAGAGGGGAAATCATTGGGAAAACTGTAGAGACATGGAGGGCAGTAGGCGAGGGAATGGACATGATGTTTGGACAGTGTTTGATCTCCGACACATTTGCATTCGTATACACCCAATGATGCGGGCGTTGTGGGAATGCCTGGGACAGTGTCCCGCCCATGAGGCAAGTTATTGGCTTTGTTTTTACTTCAAATGTTATAAGATGTCCCATGAGTTTTTTTTTTTTTCACTGTATTTGCACACTTTCCTACCTGAACTATTCTTTCTCTTCTTACACATTTTTATTGGTACTCTAGGTGCCTTATTCGATTTTCGAATTTAACAAAAGTCTCTACTTAGGTGAGGTTTCCAAGATAAAAGGGATAAGACGACTACAGCACACAAAGGGTTCTGATAATGAGTGGTGTGGTTCATTGCTCATGGGAACTCATGAAGACAGGTGTGGCCATGAAAGGCCACAGCATGGGGCCGACAGAGGGAGGGACGAGCATGAAAATATATAGACACATAGGGAAGGAAAGAGGAGATCTTTATAGTTTCTAGAAGAAGGAAACTCATGACTGTTGAATTCTGCTGTTGAAATTCTGCCCAAAGTGATTTTTTTTTTTTTTAAAAAAGCATTGCTCTAAAGAAGCCTAGAATTTGTATTTATCACAGAATATTTTTAAATGGAACAATTTCTTTCCTACTTGATATTTTTGGAAATCCACATTTCCATTCAGAACTTCTTTTAACTGTCCCATTTCTAAACTTCCCACTCTGGATCTCCATTGCTGGTTGGTGTCAGTAAGAATGTAGCCTTAGAATCGGACTTCTGGTCAGACCACAGAATCTGCAGCAGCCTTCTCTGCCCTTTGTCAGGCATATAGGTACTCTAGAGACACTGTCTTGGTGTCTAGGAGTCTCTCACAGACAATCCTGATAGTCTTGGTGCCAGAGTATCTCATCTGGGAAATATCTTAACATCCAAGGAGGCACTGGTGATTTTGGCATGAGATATCCCTTCTCTAACCCTTTCTCATCTATCTGGGAAATACCTTAATATCTAAGGGGGCATTGGTGATGTCAGGTGCAACATATCTTCTCCCTTCCCTTGTCTCTAAATAGAGAACCTGACTGCAGGCTCCTGATGCTATCTCAAACATTCTTCCATTTCTGCCACAGAGTTTCTTCAGAGACCTGACATACTGTCTTTCTGTGGCACTGGGACTAAACCCTCACCATCTTATTGCCTGTACTCTTTTAAATGACACGCCCTCACTGTTCTTGAATACAGATTTGTTTATCTGTCTATTTATTAGGAAGTGCCAGACCCAGAATTACCTATGAGAGAGGAGGTGTTGGTATGGTCATAAAGAAACACAGATACATTTTCCAAGGTAGAGTAGGGCACTGGGCATTGTCTACGCTTACCTACCTCAATTTCCTCCTGAGAAACCTTTCCCCTTTAGTCATTAGGAGGATATATATTCTTCATTAGTAACGGCATCTTCCTGGATTAGGGCTATGGGAAAATCAGGGAGACAGTCTTTTCTATGACCATTGACCATCGTTAAGAGAAAGCTTCCTTGGGTAGAGTGGAGGCTTGTGAAAGTTGTTTGCCTGGTAGTTAACTGGGGACAGAGAGACATTTTCTTCAATGAGTCTCTCAGATATTATTTTTATCAGCCCAGTGGAGGCTACGAGATCTCAGTGTCTTTTTCTGGATTGGTCTGAAACCCTGATGAAATATTGGTTGGAGTTCAACATTTCCTAGGTAAGAGAAAACAAACTTTGTTAAGAGGATTAGCAGACAGTGTAACAGCAGGGCCAGGAGGAACACCAGCAAGGGCCCTTCTAAGGGAAGCAATGAAGATGTCCAGTTATTAACTGAAGATCTATTCCAAGATTCAGACAGCTGTCCACTTGTCTGGGAAGTGAAGGTATCTGCTACTTGTTTTTAGTTTCTCTGATAAGCATTGATACTAAAAGGCATAACTTCCCATTTCCTGTATCTAAGCTTCTGTTTTACCATTCTTGGCAATTTAAGATATATAAATAAAAACATTTTAAAGGTGAGTTTTGACTGCTAGCATATCTTTTTAAAAACACATTTTTAAGATCCTTATCTTAGCCAAACCAAAAATAACAAATCTAAAATTTGAAACTGAAGTTCATTTGTAAAGCTGCTTAACGTATTTAAAGCCATAAAAGGCAGTTTATAAATGATCTTAATGTTTTTCTTTGTATGTTAAATACAATTTCTCTTTTATAATGTATTTGAGACAATAACATAACATGTTGTGTTTTTAGGTTTAAAGAAGAACAATAACTTAAGTAAAATACATATTTTGTGATTGACATCTAGTGCTGCAAACATAAACAGGTAACCACACAGCTAGAAGGAGAAGAAGGCTCAGATTTCATAGTTACTTTGTGGACTCAAATTAGATTTGTTTGTTTGTTTGTTTGTTTGAGACAGGGTTTCTCTGTGTAATGGCCCTGGCTGTCCTGGAACTTACTTTGTAGACCAAGCTGGCCTTGAGCCCACAGAGACCATCCAGCCTCTGCTTTCCAAGTGCTGGGATAAAAGGCATGTGCCGTCAGGCCCAGCTTAAATTAAATTTTTTAATAGAGGAAATTTCTAAAAACTTATTATAATAAGACTTTAGTGTTTGGTAAGGTTGGGCAGCAACACGTTCCTTAGAAGGCTTGGAGGCCCTTGACAGTGGATCAACTTTGGACCTCACCTCCCAGTTATCATGTGAATAAGTATCCTCGCTTTGTTGAGGCACTTAAGGGCTACTTTCTTCTGATTTTGAGCTCTGCATCTGGCCTTTGATAAAGATGTGGCATTCTGATCTGCATCAGAGATCAGAACATTTTTTTTTTTTTTTTTTTTTTGGTTTTTTGAGACAGGGTTTCTCTGTGTAGTCCTGGCTGTCCTGGAACTCACTCTGTAGACCAGGCTGGCCTCGAACTCAGAAATCCGCCAAGTGCTGGGATTAAAGGCGTGCGCCACCACCGCCCAGAAGATCAGAACATTTTATGCTATTATCCTCTCTATTGTTAATCCACCTGGGTCTGTCAGTCACCTGACCTGAATACTATCCCTTAAGAAAGATGATTCACTAGAAACCATGCTAAAGAGATGAGAGGAATGATTACCCTTTATTGATACAGTTTTTCTATACATTCAGAAGCCCCTCCCTCAGGGCAACTGTTTACAGATCTTCACTGTTGAACTTGCTCACTCTTCTGAATTCTAAGTCAAAAGTGTAACCTTTCCTTTTTCTCTTTCTGTCTCTCCTTGGGATACAAAAAAATTATAAGCATGCTTGCCCTAACACTCCAGACATCTTTACTGTTTCTCTGAAGAAAAAGAACAAAACAAAACCCCCTACTCCTGCAGCTGTTTGCCAACTTCCATCACTGAACCTGCCTACTTTCTTGGACCCTAACTCAAATGGCCTATCTGTCTTCCTCTTATGTATCTCCATTCTCCCAGTAGCTGTCTAGATTTTACAGCAGATTTTATCTGCTCTCTTATTTTTTTCTCAAACTCTAATAAAAATGGTCCTTAAGCTTTCTTCTGATTCCAGTTATAAATTCTTTTATTAATGAGATCAAGATTTCCAGGTCAAAGCTAGGAAAGACAACAAATAGCTTCTATTTTTATCACATACCAAGCTTCATGTTATTTTCCTCTGATGTCTTTCAACCACTCAGACCCTTCGAGCTACTACAAAGACTACCTATATTGTTTCACACTGGAAATTCAATAGAGGGAAGTTTCATGTCGTTAAGGTTCTGTCTTTTGCTTTTATTCTAATGCTAAATACTGGTATCCAAGGCCTGGTTGCCTCTAGGGATGAGAGTCTGCATATACTCAATTGATATTATATAAACTTGCCTTGCAAATTATCCCTGATTGGTGAATAAAGATGCCTTCAGCCAATAGTTGGGTAGGAGAAAGATAGGCAGGGTCTTGGTTTCCTGGGCGTGGGGTCTGATGAGACTACAAGGAGAGAGAAGAAAGAGAAAAAAGGAGAGGATGCCTTGGGATAAGAATCTTAAAATAATGGCCATGTGGGTTGGCTAATTGAAGTTAAGAGCAGCCCAGATGAAACATGACAAATTATCTACTGAGATTATTGACTGGGAAATAAACACGATAGCATAGAGGATAGATATCTGCTCAGCTCTTATACTGATTAAGGCTTATTGTAAATATAAAGGTTATGTGTGTGTTTTATCTGGGGAATAAATGGTAAAAGATGGAGTAGAAACTCTGGGTTGGGATTTAAAATATGAAACAATAACATGTAGTAAGGGGCAAGGTTATGATTTTAACTTAGCTCCATGTGCTCTGATCATGATCATTTAATCCATTGACAAATAAGATAATAAAACTCTTTTCTGATAGAATAACTAATAAAGGAAATGTAGAATTTCTTGCTGTTTCCAAATTCACAAAATCCAATGGAATTCAGCCTCAAGATCTTACATTTTTGATGTTCCTCAAATCCTTTCCTTGTTGCTGTGCCGAAATATGAATCATAAGAGAAATTTTAATGGCAGATCACTTAGTTAGCTAGTTGAATGGACAATGATTTAAATGCTTATGTACTTTATGATTTATATACTCAAATCATCAGCCTGGAGGTGATGGTATTAGGAGGTGGAGTCTTTAAAAACTGTTTAAGTCATAGATCTGAGTGCTTGTGAGTTGTATTAGTGTTATAAATGTGTTAGTATTAGAAAATAAGCCTATATACATTAATTTTCTATAACTGTGACAAAAATACCATGACCAAGGCAACTTTTTTTTTTTTTTTCCGGTTTTTCGAGACAGGGTTTCTCTGTGTAGCCCTGGCTGTCCTGGAACTCACTCTATAGACCAGGCTGGCCTCGAACTCAGAAATCCACCTGCCTCTGCCTCCCAAGTGCTGGGATTAAAGGCATGCGCCACCACCGCCTGGCCCCAAGGCAACTTATAAAAGAAAGCATTTAATTTGGCCTATGGTTTCAGACGATTAGAGTCCATGATGGCAGAACAAAAGTTTGGCACCAGGAACAGCTTCAAAGCTCATGTTTGATTCTCAAAAAGGAGACTGAGAGGGAACACTAGGAATAATAACTCAATGTCATGTGTCAGGGTCAGGATCAGGCAGTATCTCTCTCTTGTCCTTCTGGGTCCTTTCACCTTCTTTGATTCTTGTTTTAGGTAAGGGGTTGACTTGATAATGAAGTGAATTTTCTCTTCCAGGATCCTCACAAGCAAGCAAGAAGCAACATGAGTTCAGTCCAGATCAGTAGTACCTTTCAGTTGATGTTTCTTGTCTAGCTTCTCCGTGCTCACCACACTGGTTAGCATGGCAAAGCCATATCCTGATTCTTCAGAATGTGACTTCATATAAACATAAAAGCTTTACACAGATAATTGGTTAAAATAAAGTCAAAAGACTCGTGCCTTTATAAATGGGGTCATCTGAATATAAAGTCATGTACGGAGAGATGGCATGAGGAAACTGCAACACGAAGGTAGAGAACCAAAGAGATCACTACAAGTTAAGAGATGTCAACAGCTGTTCATAAAAACACCAGACGCAAGGTGGGGTGCCCCTTGTCCCCTAAAGTCCTTAGAAGAAAACAGCTTTTCTGGAGCCCTTGACTTTGGACTCAGCTCCGGAGCTGTGAGCCAATGCATCTCTCTTATCCTAAGCCTCCTAGTCTGAGTGATGTGTGTTATGGCAGGCTGTGGACTTGAAGCTTCAGCACCAGAGTCAAGGACAAGAGCTTTTCAAGGACTCCTCCATCAGCTTCTACATTCAGCTTCTACATAGACGATGCAATCAACTCTCTGGCACAGTTCCCCCAATGGTTCTGTTTCTCTGAGCCTTAGCAGATGGAAAGAAAAAAAACACAAGTCCCAAGTCAAGTTGCAGCATAGGGAGTTTCTGGGAAATACTGCTGAGAAATAATAATACTGAAGAGGAATGCTGCTACGATGTTCACAGCGAGTGAACCTGAATCTCAATGCAAAGACCTGGTGGCTCAGAGCAAAGGGCTTTCCCCTCTTTTCATTCTGGCCACTGTGTGCCTCTATTAAATACGTTAGTGGCAACTGCCTGTGTTCAGTGTTTAAAGTCCTCCCCACCCCCATAGTCAACAAAGAAATCCTAAGCAAGTGCCCTTTCAAAGAAGTTGAATACAAATGAGTATTGTTTCACAAATTGTTTAATACCGTGAATTTAATTGTAAAAAAAAAGTCAAGACACACAGATACACTTCACGAAAGGAAACACTGCCAGCATCCTTCTGATTAGGAGTGAGCACAGTTAACTCTTCCTGCTTGGAATGCACTTGGCACTTGGGTCCGGCAGCTGCTGAGCAGGAAGAAAGAGAGGCAAGAAAGAGAACACCTGGACTTGTTCAAATCTCCGCAGTAAGATTTTCTTCCCTCAAGGAAAATAGCAAATTTCCCTTTAGGTTTAATTTCCAGGGATCTTTATTAATGTAATTATATTAGTTTTTTTTTTCCTGAAAATTTAAAATGATTTTGGCTCTACCATGAGGAACACTTAATTGTTACTAAGTCATACAGTTTAATAATAAGGATATACTTTAAGATACCTTTCCCCGCCACAAACAGGTACATTTATGTCTCAAAATCTGCCTTTTCACTGTCAGCATGTTTGAGTACGTTTGGTAGATTATCATGGTCCTTTGTCTAATCTTTTCTTTTAAGATGGACATATGTCAAAGGTCAAATGTTCACAGGGCTGTCTGTGATACGAGGACACCATCTGTAGTAGGTTTTGCTTGGGAAAGCAAATGTTTCAGGTCATCTCTAGGGCACTGCTGTGTTGTCTTTGATTTGGTCATCAGTTAAGCTCTAAATGCATACACCTACAATCCCATGCAGATTTGTGAGGTTAATATCTTTTCCAAGGTGGAACGAGAGAGAAAAATCTCGTTGGCAGAAGCTCGCAGCACCTGGTGATGTTAAGCTGCTTCTGGCTTTACCTCCTAACCTGATACCATATAACTTATTTATATTAACATGGATAGCTTTGATGTAGAATATTCATCATTTTGTCAAATTCCATTTCCCCTCTTTATCCTATTCTGCATGCTGCAACCAACATAATTATCTGGTACATCCATTTAAACCCATGACAAGCCTCCTGTAAAGAGATCCCTACAGAAGGGATTTTTTTTTCTCTTTTTAATAGCGTTCTCTCTTTCAGTGTCTTTTAAAAATATTAAGATACAGGGTAAAAGATTACTAAGCTGCTTTCTCCAAAAGATCTTTGATAGAGTAACAGTAATTGGATTATTTTAACTTCCTGATGCAAATTAACTTATTTGCTTGGATAGTCAAAATAGTGAGCTTAAAGTTAGCTGCAGGGGGTTACATAATTATGGTTGTTAAGAATAAAATATTTCTGGTTAAGGAAATCACAGACTTTTTTTTTTTTTTTTTTCCAGAGATAGGAAGTAGGGAAGGAAAAATTGTGGTCACATCAATTAGAGCTCTGGTAAGCAGAGTCAGCCAGTTAACCTCAAGAACTGGAGAAAGGCAGGAGTGGGAATGAGGGTCGGGGTAGCTGAGTAACAGACCTCATGTGGGAGTAAGCCAGCAGGTACCAAAGAGACGAGGTTTACCTCTGGGAATGTTTAAGCTCAGTGTTTGACCAGGTGATGAATTTCTCCATTCTATAGTGCAGCTTACCTTCTAGATGGGGCAGACCAGACACTGAGTGTACACAGAATAGCATCTACTAATAGGTAAAATCAGGACAAGGTATAGCTACGTTTATGCACACATGTTGCTGCATAATTTGTTGAATTTCATACTTTCTTAAGAAATGAGAATAACAATACAGTCACTAACATAGCATTTAATAAAGTACATTTACTTTGACAGAGAGGCTATTGTCAGGGTTGTCTGTGTAGGCGAAAACAAATTAGTTAGCATCCCAGAAGCCTGGCTGCTTCCTAATTCTGCCATTGATGTGGTGGTTTTTGTTGGTGGAAGCTGTTGTTGTTTACCACAAGCAAGCAGTTGAAGGATCCTGTTTCTACAGCTGTAAAACAGAACGCGAGGGGCTCAGTAAGTCACTATTCTCCCAGTTTAGTTCTCAGACACAGACCCACAGGTTTTGGTCAAAATCTTTCCTGGAAACTGAGCCTGAAGCCTCGTGTTTATAATCCCAGTACTTGGGAAACAGAGGTAGGATGATCAGAAGTTCAAGGCCAAGTGAATCTACATAGTGAGAGACCCTGTTACAGACTCACAAGCGGTTACTTTTTGTCCTGCTCATCTCTTCTCTCCCATGGGGCTGAGTTTCCTGGTAGAAGGCATATGCACTGGAGCTTGCCCTGTGAACAGCTTGCCCATGGCTTCCATTTCACATTTTGGCTATGCCCAGAATTTCTTTTCTCTTTTTTTTTTTTTTTTTTTTTTTTTGCCTCTTTCCAATCACTACCAAAACTGTCCCTGGGGCTGCACAGATGGCTCCCAGAGGTCCTGAGTTCAATTCCCAGCAACCACATGGTGGCTCACTGTGTCGCTTCTCTATCCCACCAGTAGACAGGAACGACGCAACTCGGAGTTCTTCTCAACGCAGTCTATTCAGGAACCCTTTCCAATCTTTTTCCTGGAAGCCCCCAGCCCCTTAACTTTTATCCTCCTGCCTGTCCCATTCAGAACCTGCCACGTAGGCATGCTTCATTGGTGCACGTCAAATGGCCCAATTCTGTGTGTCAGCGAGTCTGTGCAGTAGTTCTGCGGTCATGGCTCTGTCAGGGAAAGGAGGGCGGCATGCAAACCGCCAAGAAGCAGCACTCAAAACTCTGCAGGCGCCATTTTAGCTGGCTGCGCCCTTGCACCCCGCTCCTCACAGCTCACAACCATCTGTAATGGGATTTGATTCCCTCTTCTGGCGTGTCTGAAGACAACGACAGTATACTCATACATAAAATACATCTTATTATGAGAATTTGCTTTTTGGATAAAGAACTGAAAATATGTTTATTACTTTGAAAGCTCATGTTAATGCTTCTAAAAATTACAATGTTTTTATAATACAATTTATTCTTCTATAATAGTGTCCTGACTTCTGTTCTTTTTTTTTTCCTTCCTTTATAACTCATGTAAGTTTCTTGATTTCCCAGAGCCCATTCTTTCTTCTGTTTGCTTTCCTCATTAGTTTCTGGCTTCCTATAATCTCTGCTAACTGTTATGTCTCTCAGTTAGAGTCGAAACTGTAGAGTAAAAAATTATAAAAATCATTTTATAAAATATATACAGGCTTTTCTTTAGGCTTCTCTTTAAAGGACATGGAAATTTTTCTCTGAAACAAGCTAAAAATGTAGACTGGCCAGTTTCAGGAACTGGAAGAGAGGAATGCAAGTCATCTAGGTGGGGCTGAGAAACTAGTAACCACGATGACAGGGCAACAACTGAGAAATAGTTGAGCAAGTGACAGGGCAGCAACTGAGAAATAGTTGAGCACAGTAACATGGCAAGACCACATTTTTGAGAAGAACGAGTATACAGAGTGTTTTCCACATGACCCTGACTCACCTAGGTTGGGTTCCTCTGGAATTCTCCGCTATTTTTATGTTATATTTCCTTAGCAACCCCTCACCCCCTCCTCACTCTCCTGGTTTGTGGTTTTCCCGTTTAAAAAGCCCCTCAGCCAGCTGGTCTTGGTCAATTCAGCTTCTTCGTGGGCAAACGAATTGACAGTTGGCTGGCCAACTCTCCCTAATAAAGCCTCTGCTGATTGCAAGTTTTTTGGTGGCCATGACTTCCCAAGACTGAAGTGAGGGTCTCCCGAGTTTGGGGGTCTTCAAAACAACAAAAGTTGGTTAGAAAGTCTGTGTTGTGATAAGAACTTGTCAGATATTCTACAGGAATTACTTCTTTTAAGAAAATGTTTTTATTATTTTATGCATATGAGTTATTTTGCCTGCATGGACCTCTATGGACCTCATGTATACAGTGCCATGGAAGCTAGGAGTGGGAGTGAGACCTGCTGAACTGGGGTCAGAGACTGTGTACAGCCATGTGGGTGTTGGGAATCCAGGGTTCTCTGGAAGAGCAGCCAGTGTTCCTAGTCACTGAGCTACATCTTCAGCTTTAGCATTCCTCAGCTGCTTTTTTTCCAGTTTGGTAAAGTTACTCTAAGAAGAATCTGGAAGTCTGCTTAAGAGACTAAGGTTGGCTGCATCCTTCTTATGTTGGTGGAGGCACAGGTATCGTCAGTCACTCTCCTCTTCTGACAGTCACCTAAGCTCTTCTTTCATCTGTGCCTGCCTGGTGTCTCAAGTTTGTCTCCACTTCCGCATTCCCAAGTGCAGACCTCTTTCTTTTAAACCTTCACCTAGTTTAATGGGAAGGAGGGATTTAAGCAGGATTATTTTTGTAGTTAGCCTAGGGAAAAATAAAAATATCCCCTACTTGTTCAAAACTTACTAAGATCTTCAAGATGATGGCCACAAAGGACTGAGCTACATGAGGAGACTTTCCAGTATGTGGAGCTTTTGTAGGAACCAAATATCAGAATTTCAGGTCTTGGTTTGAACTTAGAATTCACTGTCTGGGACACATTCTGGGAGGAGTACATTCCTTAGAGGGCATTTGTGGATTAATGTTCAGAGGAGGAAGGGAGAGGCTGATTAACATTCCTCAGACCACAGGGAAGGGAACCCACCTGCGGGTGGGGAAGGCCCAGAGCATGGAGACACATTTCAGGAACATAGTAAACCCAAGCAAATGGAAGACACTCATTGTCATAAAAGTAATGTGTGAATCTTAGTCACCTAACCTAAGAAGGTCAGCCTTTGTGGTCCTTTGTGGTTGCCCTCGTGAACTCTGTATAAGAACTGCTCCCAGCTTTTGTTCAGGGTTTTCTTGTCTGCATGCAAGAGAGCCCCAGTGCACTGGTATCTTTAAACCTCATGTTGTTGCAGCGAATCCTCTGTCCGTGTGTGACTCTGGGGGAGCACATCCCCGTTTTGTATCTTAAAGTCCACTATTTGTTAAGTTCTTTTACAATTAAATCTTCATTTTGCTTCCCATTGGCACCAACCTCTGGTTTACCAGAAGCACCTATACTTTTGCTGACTGTTTGCCTCTTTTTCCTGAGGCTTGTCTTTGTAGTATTTGACTTTTGGTGGCCTCTGCCATGCTTCTTTTGGGGAATCTGAGAAATGAGGGTGATATCATTCATATGTTGCCTTCCCTTCTTTCCTGGAGTTTTATCTTATTTTGATTTGTTTATTTTCTCTCATCTTCTGTCTTTGTGGAAGAAAGTTAAGATAAACACTTGCCTTTTATCTTCCGTATTTAATAAAAAACATAAAATTTAGTTTTACTTCTCACTAAACTTCCTCTGCTGATTTTTGTTACAGGTTTACACTTACTATAGAGTAGAATGTTTTTCAGATTAATAAATTATTATATCTAAAAAAGGTATTTAATAGAAAAGGCTAAAAACAGTAATAAAAGTGTTTGCTTTTAACTTAATATTCTTTATTAAACATTTTAATAGAGAAAGACATTTCAAAAACACTTTATAAGAAATCAAGTTTTTTGAGATGTACTTTTTCTACTTAATATATATATATGTGTATATATATACATATATATATGCATATATATATGTATATATATATTATACACACACACACACACACACACACACACACATTATTTAATAATTTAACAGTCAGTGGATGTTTCCTATGGTCCTGGTCCTGCTCTGAATAGTTGATTATATAGCATATTTGTTATAAATATAACTCAATTAGGTAGGGGGTTTTGTTGTTGTTGTTGTTTTGGGGGTGTTTTGTTTTGTTTTGTTTTGCTACACTGAGGGATCACAAAGGAAATTAGATCTGACTGACTCACTCTAAAGCTGAAGAAAAGGAAGCCCTGAAGGAACCTCCTATGTTCTAAACTTGTGTTGTCCTCAGTCTCTGTGGTTAAGTGCCTTATATCTATGCATTGATCCCTGCATAGAATTGACTATTCTAGGTGCTTTAAAAATAAATACTGATCAAATCTATAGGCTATAATGACACAGTTACATTGGGTATAAATGTAAATAGGTCATACAGTAAGAAGTGAGACAATGAACATACTCCACAGTCTATGGTGGCTGGGCAAATGCTCTAATTCCAACCTATACTCCTGACCTAACATTTGTCCTCTAAACATTAAAAATAAAACTAAAAACTAAAATTATGGATAAAGGTATAATTTATTTTCTATAAAAGTCAAATGGAAGTTGTCCACGACTTTGTTGCCTTGGGAAACAGAAAACCTTTCTCCCAGTCAATCTTTGGAGATATCACTCTGCCAGTGTCACTCTGCTAAGGTGGCTGGTGGCTAAGCTGTGGAGGGAGGCTTTAAGTAAAAGTCAGACCAGGAAGAAAACAACTGAAAAAGTACCAGGCAAGTTTTTCCTGGGTCCTCAGATGCTCTTTTGATAATAGTTGAAAATTTCTAACAAGAAAAAAACTTAGGATTCCTAAAAAAAAAAAAAAAAAAAAAAATCAATGAATAATTTTCAGAGTCATTTCCCGCCTTTTTGCACTTTTTGCCACGCTAACTAAGGACAGAAGTAGAGTAGTGTGAACTATCTTCCTGGGACCAGGAACTGTACTAAGTGCTTTGCTCTCCTACATTGCTTTTCTGGAATCTAACAGAGATATTTCTGCAGATAGACGCATATAGATATAGAAATAAAGGCTCAAGCTGACAGTTAGAAATCAACACATATACATTTTACACACACCATTTTCCCATTCCAAAGACTAGTTCCAGTCAAACATACAAAGCTCATGTGTACTGTGAAGAGATTTCTCTGTTGTACATTTAAATATTGATTTTCTTTCTAGTTTTGTTGACAGCTCACAATGACTACTTTGAAAGAGTGGCTGCTTCCTTCCTGGTCTGATTTTTGCTTAAAGCTTCCCTCCACAGCTTAGCCAAACAAAATTCTAGAGTCTTACAAGAGAACACAGCATTAGCCTCAGACAAGTCTCATACTCATAAAGCTCCACAACTAGGAAAAAAAAGTAAAGATGAACTTGAAGACTCTTTATTTCCTCGAATATATGGCACATTTTCAGAAGTTCAAAAATATCTTGTTTGAGGAAGAAGACTAGTAGGAATGTGTGCCTCCTACAGATGACAGGGAAACTACATCCATAATACAATATGGCTGCCTAAACAAGACCTGGACAAGGATGATAACAGTAGACATTCTAACATGAGAGGGGGGTGCTCATAGGGTTCTACCCCTAAACAAAAAACTATAGGCAGTTAAGAAATGCTGAGAGCCAATAGTCTTCCCCCAGAGAAGACAGTCCTACTTGGTTATCCAATACCAAGTGGTCAGCCCTGAAGTCTTGTACATACAAGTAACAGTAAATGGAACAGAGAGGTTCTATGTATGCATTATTTATTTATATAACACTAGTGAAGCAAAAAGAAGTCAGAGGCCATAAATTTGAGAGAGAGGTAGCACAGGGTGCTAGGGGTAGGGAGTATATAATAGGGGCTTAAGGGAAGAAAGGAAAGGGGAAAATGATGTAATTATATTTTAATTTCAAAAACATTTAAAAATATATCTTGCTTGAGGAACAGTAGTAGCAGGAATAGAGGCAGAAAAGGAGAATGGGGATAAATATGATCAAACTACATTATGTACTTGTATAAAAATGCCATAATGAAACCCATTGTTAGTGACAATGAATATATGATAATAAAACATTATTAAAGATGCCACTCGCAACAGCTTGTGGCTCCTCCAGCAATCCCAGCACTGGTGAGACAGGAATGAAATGATCACTGTGTACTCTAGTCCATCCTGGGCTACATAGTGAGCTCCAAATCAGCCTGGGCTGCATAAGAAGACGCTGTGTCAAAAATAAAATAGAATAAAATAAATTTTAAAATAATCTTTTTTTTTAGTAGTAATCTCTGATAAGAAACTCAAGAGGCCCCAAAAAGCAGAACCTATAAAATTCACCAAAGTCTCTACAAGAATCAGAAAAAAAATCAGCAAGTGGGGTCCGCATCAGCTAGCTCCCTTTCCTTTAGCTGACCAGCAGGATATGCTCTTGTATAGAAAAAGCTGATCATGAGGCAACCTTGTATGTTTACATTTTTTACTTAGTGATTCAATTTTCTTCACTAACCACAGGAATAATATGTGGATTTAGACCAAAGAAAGAAGTGTGTGGAGCCATCCAGATGGCTCAGAGGGCACTTACTGCCCAGTTTGGGGACCTCGGTAAGACCCTGAGAACCCATATGACAGAAGTAGAGAAACAACTTCTCCAGATTTTTCCTCTGACTTCCGTATACCTGAATAGCTCCCAGAAAACACACAGACAGGAAAGTAAACATAATTCATTGTTCTTTTAAAAGCATATGGGTGATAGATAGCATTTACCCAAGAGAAGGAAGGAAGAAAGGAAGGAAGGAAGGGGGTAGGACTGCTACTTTCTGGCATCACGATAAGCATATAACAAAGATGGTGGCCAAGCCAACTTCAGAAAGGCCAGTGCACAGTACTGGCAGGGAAACAATAGTGGCTTTAAAGCCAACTAGTGCTGCCAGAGCTAATCATTGCATAGGTTGGGCATATATGCCCCTTAAACCAAGTAAAGTGTAGCTCAAGACTTAAAAATAAACTTATGAGAAGTTAACAAACCTCTAGAAGGCTCACTGGTACTCCTATCAGGAAAGTATAATCTCAGACTCTTTCCTGTTCATTCCTAACATCCCAGCAGAAGACTATTGAGTTCTAGATGCTGGACCACACTTTGTGTTTCGAAATTCCCTTACACTAGGATAAAGTGGATTGTTCAGAAGGATGTTGCATACATCAGGCTGTATACCTGTTCAGGAATGTCGAATTTAATCCCTTATGATATGCAGTAGGCAACTCTATCTTTTGCTCCAGAGGAGACACCACCTCTATCTTCCAAGTTCATTAAATATGCCATCATTCTTGAAAAAACAGCTTGGGAACAAAAGACATGAAGAACATTAGAGAATATAGTCCTCTGAAAACATCAGAGGTATACTATACTAAATACTTTGATCCTGGATTAGCTAATCTCCAAAAAGAACCTATACCAGAATTTGCCTAGGCAGTTGCTGGTCAGAATAGCAAAGGCTCCTATTGTGCCTTGAAAGGTATGCTCCATATAACTTACAAATTGGTAACAGTCCCAGCTACATAAATCATTTTGATCTTTCTAGTTGCATATGACTCTATTTATGTATCCAATAAATATGGCTATCTGAGAATTACAACTCCAAATGTTTGCAAGGGCTGGCAGATTACCTGAATTTGAAATGGCTCATGTGTGAGCTGTGGCTGGGTCTGTCAACTTAAGTGCTCTTGATATTAGGGACCAGGTACCTTTTGTTGTTGGAAGTGATGCTATCTATCCACCACAGAGTGTTTTGACACTATCTCCAGCTTCTTCATGGACCAGCACACCTACCTCACTTTAGACAATAAAAATGTCTTCAGACATCAGCAAATGTTTCCAGGGGATGAGGCACTGGGCACAGAAAGCTAAAGAAAATGTTTCAACCGCCAGGCTCTCATCCCCTGACACTGACTGCTACCCACTGTGGATGCTGACTCATCTGTTCTACACATGGGGAATTTCCAATAGCAACTAACGATTCTGATATTTTAATTCAGAAGAGCAATTGCTTTGACAATGATCGGCATGTGTATGGTTTTCCCAGACATTTCCTAGGGTAGAGCTACAAATGAAAGACACTTGAGGGTTTTCATAACTCCTGGGCTGGAAATCTGCAACCAGGAACACATTTTCACTTGCATGCATGACTAGAAGGTGGCACTTTGAACCCTTTCTCTGTGTTAAAGAGGAGAGGAGCCTGAAAATGCCCAGAAGAGCCTAAAGTAATGGGAAGAAGGATAAGAATAAAGCTCTGAGCAGACATTGGCAGGCCCTTGCCCTCCAGGGCTCTCTCAGTGTCTCCTCTCCATTTCCTTTGCTCGAGGGAGCAACTGTAGCAGGTTATTGGAATATGTATCATAACATTGCCAGAGACTTCCCACCTATGTCCTGCTTCTCCTAGGGAAAAAAAATCAAATTCACAGGAGGAAGATGTGTTATTTTTGCTCTTTTATCAGCCATATGCACTGTTGGCTGTTTGTTTTATCTTTATTAGATGTGCAATTTGTAGGAAATAAACATTTTTTATAATTTTAGCAGCTTTTAAAAATATCATATTCATTTACACTAAGATTTCTGTTTACTTTTATATACTAGGAAATCAATATCTCTGAGTCAATTCTCTAAAAATAATACTTTTTCTAAAGACATCTTTAATAACAATATTATATTTATGGAAATAGAATGATAAAAATATATTCTTATGATGAAATTCTCTTTTTTTGTTGAAAAATATCTGGTGTCACTTGTACTAAGAGAGTAGTAATTGAGAATTACAGTTATTTCATCATATTAATAGTAATATTTATATAGTGATTAAAACTGCCTTTTTTCCATTATAAAAAGAATTCAGAGTTACTCCAAGGAAACAACAGCATGCTGCAATTGAGAACAAAAAAAATATGAATTTCTGCAACTGAACAAAAAGTAAACGCTGTTGGAAACCAAACTTCCACTTGTCACTCAAAGCCGACCATTTATTCCAGAACTCATTCCTCAGCCTTGGAATCCCTGAAGTCCAGTTTTGACAAAACCAACTCTCCAAGGTGTGACAAGCTAGTGAGAGCAAAGTCTAGCAGTTTAAAAGTTATGCGCTTGGGAACTATTTCAGAGTGTTAGACTGAATAAGGAAGTCTACCATCTTCATCATGCCAAAGAATCTAAACTTCACAACATGTCTTCACTTGCCAGCATGAGTACTCTGTAACTCATTGGCCAAAAATGATTTCTGAGAGCTGCACACAACTAATCCACCCTCTACCCCCCCACCCCCAACTCCCCAGAAAAAGAGTTGGAAGCACAGGGAGTTTGCTCATCCTCTGTCTCTATGTGCCCTGCCACTCATGGAGTTTGCCCACCCTCTCTTTATATAAATGTCCTGCACTTTCTTCTTTTTTGAGTCCACTCTTAGGAAATGATCTGTAGGTTTTGTTGTTGTTGTTGTTGTTGTTTTTCCCTCAGTAACTCTGGCTGTCCTGGAACCCATTCTGCAGACTAGGCTGGCCTTGAACTCACAGAGATCCACCTGCCTCTGCCTCCCAAGTGCTGAAATTAAAAGTGTGCACAACCACCGCCTGGCTTGATCTGTATTCTTAGTTTAAGATGTAGTTGAATCCAGATGTGGGAACATCAGGGAAGTCTCATTTGACCGAAGTAAATGACAAGCCCTTGTCATGGGAATGTCAAGAACCAGCAGCAGACAGGGAACCCGTCTTATGAGAAATCCTGTTTCTGACTTTTACAATCACAGTGTTTAGATGGCCTAAAATTTTTTTTCTTTTTACACACAATGAAGATTAACACTGATTACAATGATGCCTGTGTCAAACCCTCTTGTCCTTTGCTGTAGCCCAGGAAGTATTTTGGATTTATTGACATTATAGCTTAAAGTTGATTGAATAAAAAATGCACTCATGAGAAGAAGGGTGTTGGAGCACCCAAAGCAGGTTTAGGAACGTAATCAGGTGCTCGTGGAGACTTTTGAGCCATGCTGGCCGGTGACTGCATTTCACTTAGTGCTCTCTCTCTCAGCCCAATCTGAAGTTCTCAGTGACATCATGGGAACTTTTCTCAGTGTTAACTGTGTCTCTGGAACTGGGCTGGAAAAGGGATGGGGTGTGCTCTCTGTTAGATCTGGAAAACTGAACATATTTCCTCCTTTCATGTACAAACTCATGTACAGATCATCACTGTGCAGAATGAATGGAGCAAAGTATTACCTGCCAGCTACAACTTAAGGGAGTTTGGTCCACGCAGGGCAGTCCTCAGGCTACTTTGTTTTCTCATGTCTTCCTAGCTTTGCTAGTCCAGGTTTGTTCTTGGTCTCAGAAGAAGATCTGTCCTGAGTGAAACAGTGTACTCTAGTAACTTCCTGTCATTAGACAGTTTCCGTGGAGCAAGCATAAAATCCATCTTGATTTGAAGGGCAAAAAAACTTCCTCTCTCTGCAAATCATGCCTGTTCCATACTGGAAGAGTTAACACATTGAGAGAGAAAGGATTGCTTTTTTTTTTCTCCTTCTAACTAGTGTATCAACAGTTGTAATTCACAGGAAGAAAACGTGAAAAGTCAAGAGTGAGACGTAATCCATACCGTCATTTCACTGTATTTTCTGGGCTTTGGGGACATTAAAATGTGACTCTTCCTCTGATGGAAGCTTTTATAAACTCTTCAGAGGACATCCTGCTAAGAAAACTCACAATGAAGATTGGTGCATAGTGTAAGTGTAGAGAGATGCTAAGAGCTCAACATGGTAGTTAAGTCAATAGAAAGGATTCAATTGTCTCCGTGACAATGAGTTCAAGCTCTCAGCATTGGAATGCCTGCCAGAAGAGAATGCTGTTATAAGGAAAGTCTGACTTTTCCCCTAGCTCCTCAGGCCTCCTTCACATATCCCTTCCACCCTTCTGTTTCTCTGCCATAAATAGAATACCATCAGGCCTCACCCTAAGCCAAGAGGATGCTGTCTTGATCTTAGGCTTGCAAAACCATGAGAAAACTCACCTCTTGTGTTTTTCATAGAAACAGAACATGGTTGTCCCTCTCTGTCCCACCATCATCCCCCTTATTGTTAAGAATATCTTGCTTAATATTCACTTAATGAGAAAGAATCCATCTATGTTCTAGTTTAACCCTTTGACTGCTGGAAACAGAAGATTGACCAGCACCATCTATTGATATCCAGTGACTCTTATTCAGATTTAAAATGCTTCATAGCAAAGGAACCAGTCACTGATTCCTTGCCCTGGGAAGCTGCAAACGTGTAGCCCAAGCAAGTCTACAGTGGACCTGTTTTTTGGCTCAACACCAGCTATTAAGACCATGCTTAATTCCCTGTTTTGCTCACTGGAGAGGGCATTTTCCTCTCTAACTTAATCCAATTAGTTGCCCACTGTTGGGTTATGCAGCTATGGATGAAACTGTGCTTGAGGAGCTCCTGGATGGCAAGTCTCAAACCTTCTTTCTCAAACCCTCTCAACAGAGTGATGTAGAGTGATGAGAACAAGGTACGCACCACCTGAGATCTACTGTGGGCCAACTCCATCTATGTTAGCTATTTTATTCTATAGTCTTTTATTCCCAGTTCTGAGTAGAACTGCTCTGTGGTTAATTAACTCCAAGCATCAAACTCTGGGAAGACCTCTTCCGTTCTAAAAACAGCATACTCAGTGACATAACTCATTTCTAAGTATTGAGCTAGATTGTAGGCTAGAGAGGCCATCTTCAAGACTGAAGGCAATTTTTCTTATTTATTTATTTATTTATTTATTTATTTTTAGCACAGTTGTGAAATTTTATACATACATAGCTTAGGAAATTCACAAAATTACATTTTACCTTATTTTTTCATTAGTTATTTTCTGAGATTGTAATTAAAATTATGCTCAGAGACTATAATTAAAGTCAGATAGTCACTAGAAAATGTCATCTTCCTTTTATGTACATTCATGATCACCACATTAAAGAACTCTAAAGTGCTATTCCCATCAAAATCCACTTAACTTGATCTCGTGTAGTGGACTTGTATGCAGTGTGGGCTAGTCCTGTACACACACACACACACACACACACACACACACACACTGAGAATAGGCTTTGAGGAAAAATAAAGAGTAAACACCTGTTTTATCAGAATAAGCTGTTTCTGCATTATGTCTACTGAGTCCTGAGTACTTAGACCAATGCCTGATAGAGAACAGCCACAGTTTTGATGAGTACTTCTTGAATTGAATGAATTAACCATTAATGTTTCATTCTGCTACAATAAAAAAACAAAAGTAATAACTCAGTTTTCATGTGAGACTAAATTTTATCTTTTTCTAACAATAAAAAATATACCTTAACTATGATTTTTGGGACCCCTCAGTGTACCAGCTGCATTCCTAGAGGCTTTTTATCAAAATTACTTAGTTTTATTTTCTCAGTACCTCTGCAAAGTCATGGCTATTTATGTTTTTATAGACAAAGAAACAATGTAAATAAGACTTAACTACAATAACATGAAAAATAGTAAAGAGAGAATCTGAATATTAGCCTTTTGGCTTTATGTCTAAGGTTTTATCTATTGAAACATGTGCTTTAAGTTTCATGCAGAAATTATTTCATGATTTATCTACTTTGTTATATATTTCCTGCATTACATTAATTGGTTGTTGTTGCTTTGTGTGCGTGTGTGTTGGAGAGATAAATTGTATTTTGCCCTTAAATTCTTTTTCTAATCCTTTTCCCGTTCATCCAGAATTCATCTTTA
This sequence comes from Rhabdomys pumilio, assembly GCA_030674055.1. NCBI lineage: Eukaryota > Metazoa > Chordata > Mammalia > Rodentia > Muridae > Rhabdomys > Rhabdomys pumilio. The sequence goes on from JANHMN010000003.1 coordinate 142,369,919, forward strand.
GTTTAGACTGATTCTATTCCAGATCCTCAGTTTCTATAGCTGTATGGAAGATGTGGGTTTTGAGTGGCACAGTAGAGGGGACTTGGGGGCATTAAATGGCGCATCATATTAACTCGTAACTGTACTTGGTTGACAGAGTACACTAAGATCTAATATTAGTTGAGGAAAACCTATTTAATTCTAGGAATAACAGGCAGATTGCGGAAGGCTTTCCTAAGATCAAGGTAACTTGAATCCTTATTTATGTAATACTTACAAGTATTACTTGATTGATTATATTGAAAATATAAGCTCCAGTGAGGAATGCATAGATGCTGAAACAGAAGTTGAAGATGCAAGCCTGATTTTAAATACAAATATCATGTGCTTCAAATGTAAGTTTTCAAAGGTTTTGCAGTTGTTTGACATATTATGTGAAGATAGTTAAAATAAGAAATGCCATGTGTTCTTTCTAAAGCTCTAGCATCAAGTTGCTTAAGATAAAATAGACAAAGAGTGTCCACGTATTTTCTATTTTCTGATCATGAAGATTTGCACATTGATTCTCAATTTGAATGTTCAGTACTGTTTAAGATTTCTTACCACATAAGGGGAATTTAGATGTGTTACTCACAACTGCTCTGAACTTTTAATCCCACACTGCCCTGGAGTTTATGCTTTACTCCCTGCCTCCTATTGTCCAATGTATATTCATTGACAAAATAAACAAGTGGAAGGCAAGGAGCATAGTTGGAATAAATTGTTTTCTTAAGAACTTTCACTTCATATCTACTATAGCCATGCTTGACCACAGTTTGTTCCCTACTTCTGATCTATGATGGCCCTCCAAAATGTGTTCTATCTCTAAGTGTTTGCAGCTGGTTTTGATAATCTTTCTCCAAACTACATCAAAGAGTATTTAAGTTGTGTTCCACAATAGAAAGAATAAGCTGTGATCCCAGGACTTGGGAAACAGATGCCTAGTCTACCTAATGTGTCCCAGGGCAAACAGAATATGCAATAAAATTCTGTATCAGGAAAAGAAAAGAAAAAAGAAAGAAAAAGACAATGGCTTACATTTATATTTTATTATCACAAAAGCCATGTTTCTCCTCTTTCTGTAGGAAGGTGACTGGGAGGAGGACATTGTTCTTAGGGTGCTTGTTTTAATGGGTGAAGAAACCTAGGATCTCTGAGGTCTTCCTTAAAGGCCAAGCAGATGAATATGAAACTATGCCTTCATCTCAGGGTGGACCTGAGAGTCCACGACCACCTTCACCTCTTACAGGCTGAGCCTGATGCTGCTGGAGGTGAGCTAGGTGTGGCTGGAGATGTGTTCTCTGCTCTACTGCAGGGAGCCCTTTCTAAGAGTGAAGAAATACCTCCCTGTAAAGCAGCATACCTGTTTTCTAGCAAGCCCAAGAAAGCACAGCTTGCTCTTTGGAATTCTGCTAAAGCACATAAATTGTAAAAGTATTTTATGTCACTCTTAACTTTTTTTTTTTTTTGGAAAAAGAAAGAACCCTCTAGTTTGTTATTTTCAATGTTCCTTAGTAGGACAAATGAACAAGAAAGTGTATAAAAACTTTTAACTCTCATGACTCTCCTTAGGGAAAGCTACATTCACAGACGTCATAACTAGCTTTATTTCACATCAATTGGCTTTTACATGCTCTCTCTCTCTCTCTCTCTCTCTCTCTCCCTTTGAAGGGAAAAAGGGCGTTTTCTTCCAAAAGGGACAAAAAAACTTACCTTGGACCTCCTGTTTGAAGCATTCCCATGTTTTAACCAAACTCTCATAAGTGAACAGACACTAGTCACCTAATTATTCCAGTCCAGATTGCATTAAAATAGAGATAAAATATAGAATATTAGTTACACAAAGGGGAATTTGCCAGATTGCTTCATCAAAGCCCCCCCCCCCCATGTCATAAAAATGTCCTTTCATTAATCAAAATATCACCTGAATGAAGTCATCATGTTTAGCCTGATTGCATTTCCCGCATATATGTGCAGCTGCATTGGCCTCTCATAAATGTCATTTGATTATGAGAAAATAAACAGGGAGGGACTCAAAGGGAGTCAGTCCGGGGCCTGCTTGTTTACCTGCGGCAGCTTTCTTAGCTGAAGAACAAATGTCATGCAAATGGTGCACCAGCAATGAGCTGCCAATCACTCTGGCCTGGCATTCATGATGATTTGCTAAATCATTTAAAGAGACATGCTTTACTAAATGAAAAAATATCAGCAGCGAGGGCCTGTGTTTAAACATGGGGCTGAGTTATTATCCCAGTAGGCTGGAATGAAATGAAGACATCTTCCAATTAAAGCTCACAGATGAACCCAGACAAACCCCCCTTTTTTTCATAAAGACAAGCAGATTATGATTGGGAAGGAACAGCGACAGAGGCTTTCATTACACGCTGATTATGGTGATAAAATTCCCAGTGCTGTGTGTCTGCGGGCCCAACTTCACATTTGAAGGTTTTTAATATAATTTCCTTAGGGTGAAATGCTGAAGATTTATTAAACTTTATGAAGGGCTTACAGATCCAATTTAAGAGGACATATCACAGGGCAAAACTGACAGACGATAAAATACATTCCAACTATAAGAAGAAGAAGAGGGGGGAAAAAGAAGAAGAAGAAAGTTGAGCTGTGAAACTGTTTTTAAACATTTTTTTTGTTGTTGTTGGAAGTGTTCAAGTGAAATCAGTCATTCTCCCCAGAGGCTTATAGCCTTGTTGAGCCACTGAAGTTTCTTCATGCTTGTTTTCCTCCCACAGCAGGGATGCCTAGAGAGCTCACCTAATTTAACCCTAAATAATTAAATAAATAAAAGTACCCAAATAATCTTAAAGTTGTTGGTTCCGTAGGAGCCCTCATCACTCCGAGTTTGCCTGAACTGAGCCATGCACAGCTCTTGTCTCAGCAGGGCCACTGTTTATTGAGATTCTCCTTGATCAGCTCTCCTCCCTCCCTTCCATTTTTCATCTTGTAAGACAAGGTGAGCAGCTTTAATTATCTCAGTTTCGATTCAAAAGATCCAAAGGATTTGGTTTATATCATGGCTCCATGAACCTGTACTCCAGGACTGAATTTAGGTAAGATGTTTATAGGAAAACAGAGAGCATAGAAAACAAAAAGCATAGACTTGCTTTTTCTCTGCCAGTGAAGAAAGCTTTTCTGCATCTGGCTTCAATATAGTTTAGGTAACTCCTAAGCTTTGCTCATTGCTAAACCAAGGCTATAGGTAAGAAAGCAGCTGCAGAGCCAACCAGGCTAAACTGGTCAGTCATTGCGGTGCATGGCTTTAATCCCAGCATGCAGAGGCAGAGGCAAGTGGATCTCTGTGAATCCAAGCTCAGACTGGTCTACAGAGTGAACTCCAGGACAATTGAGACACAGCAAGACCATGGCTTAAAGAAACAAAACAAGAAAAATCTGAGGCTGGAGAAATAGCTCAGCCAATAAAAGCTAGGTTCACAACCAAAAGACAGGCAAGCAGCCACAGGACACTGACTTCTATCACCTTCTAGGAGTCCCTACTCTGGGAAATTTGCCTACTTCACACTGTGGACGGGATTTCTCTGTGTAGATTTTCTGGTTCTGCATTCTGCATTCTCTCCCTTTCTTTATCCATTCCTTCTTTTCATAACTTTTGGAAATATACTTTATATAGCATAAAAATGTACTTGTGCTTAGCCAGATATGGTGATAAAATCTATAACTGTAACCACTTAAATACTTAGACTGGGCTAGGGTGGAAATCATACCTTTAAAGAATGACCAGTCTTAGGGCTAGTGACTACAATAGAAGCATCAAAGCCAGGTTGTTTAACCTCACAACTGTCTTTCTACCTCCAATAGGCAGTGGCTCCATTATTTTATCTATGTAGCTAACACACACACACACACACACACACACACACACACACACACCCTACTGGCTTTGTAAGAATGGTAAGAGAATTTGTGAAATAAATGTAGTACGATATGCTTCACTGAAGAAAAACAAGATCTTCCTTATGCTGAACATTGAAACATCAGTGACGTGGCTATAATATCAAAGAAAACCTGATTTCCAGTCTCCTGGCTCTGTCATTCTTCCGAATTAATTATATAACCACAGATTAAGAATAGGACAGAGGTGTGAAAAGGCAGATATTTCTTATTAACTACATTATTATTAAAAGTTTTATTTACAACACAACTACTCATGACTCATAATAGGTTCTGAAAGCAAATTAATTCAGCTAATAATAATGACATAATATAGATTAGTATTTTACTTAATATTCACATGCTTCCTATGACTTTGAATAAAGAGAGTAGTGATGGAGATACATTACATTACACCTTCATCTCTTTCTTTTCATAATTGGGTACTTCCCACAGAAGGGGTTTTGCTTTTTTGTTTTGTGTGGGTTTTGCTTGTGTTTGTGCCCTTGATGCTACTACACTCTCTGCTCAGGATTTAAATGACCCTGGCTCTTCTTATTTCCTTCCTTACTTTTAATGCACTAGAATGTGTTTGCAAAGATCTACTTGAAGATCCAAACGGTTCCAGGTCAGTTAGGCTGCCATAACAAAACACCTTTACTGAATGAGTCATAGACAGCAGAAACACCACAATATCAGAGTTGGAGGCTGAGCTGAAGGCGCTGGATGATGTGGAATCTGGAAAGGACTCTTTTTCTCATTCATAGATGACATCTTGCTATGCCCTCTCTTGGAGGCTGAAGAAAAAGAACTTTGGATTTCTCTTAAAACAGTAATCCCATGAATGAGGGCCTTCATGTGCTAATCAGCTCTCCAAAGATGTTTTGGAGATTAGAGGCTCAACACGTTAAATATCTTTTCCTGTGGCATGATGTCTACTTTGACCTTTGTAATTAATTATTCAAGCTGGCTTACTTAGGTCAGGGTCCTACACGGGGTTTCACTCAACATGTCTACCTTTTTTGACTGAACCTGCATGGTTAGAGATTTGATAAAAATAAAGCAAACAAATAAACCAAAAATCAAAAAACAAACAAACAACAACAAAGTCACTGAACAAACAAATAGACAAAAACCACAACCGCCACCACTGCCACCAACCCTACACCATCAATGACAAAAAACAAACAAACACCTTTCAACTGTGACCATGATGACCTAAAGAAGAGCTGGTATACTTCATGGAATAGCAGAACAAGCCCCTGGCCTAGAATTAGAGAATCATAAAGAGTCATAGTGCAAGCTGAGGGCCTGAGCCTGGCAGCTTCTCTATGCTCATCAGGTGATCCAGATTGTTCCATATTACAGATCATATGGAAAGTCTATCTTTGGTCTGCATTAAGCACGATGGCAAGGTAATTTGGCACATTAAAAAAAATCTGCTGTACACTAGACTGTGCACTTCAAGGTAATCACATCCCTCCTTTAATTGTCTATAACTTTAAGGGTTATATTTAAAGTTATTTGCTGTCAGAGTTTTCAGTAATCAACTTGACACACCTGAGATGAGGGAACTGCAACTGAGGGATTTCCTCCACTGGAGTAGCCTATGTGCTGTGGGACATTTTCTTGATTTGCAGTTGATATAGGAGAGCCAAACCCACTGTGGGTGGTATAATTCCTAGGCAGGGAGACCTGGGCTTTATAAGATAGCATAGCAAACCAGGGAGGTAAACCAGTAATCAAGGTTCCCGTGTAGTTTCTGCCTCAAGCCCTGCCTTGACTTCCCTTGATGATAGATCATGAACCTCCTAGCTAAATGGACTGTTTACTCCTCCAACCAAAAGGACATACATAATAAGCAAGAACTGATTATTTGTACATTTGTTTTCTAGTCCTGCCATCTGTTTGAACTGAAGACTAAGCAACAGTTAAGTCTCACTTTATTCATACTTCTTGGGTACTGAACTGGTATAGAATCATTTCAGGTAACTAGTAAACTGGTTGGGAAGTTCCCTGAGGGACATAGAAACAAGGGAGAAATCAGGACATCATTCCTTCCCTCCTACAAGCAGAAGGTGGAAACTATTCACATGCTGTTTTGTTTTAATTGTAAGACTATCTGGATCTGCCTTTGGAGGTTTTCACTGGTGAATAAATTATTGCATTCTCCCTTCCCCGTGGCCCAAAGGCATTAAAATAACAGTGTTAGAAGTAAGGAAGATGGGTAGAGAGGCAATGTTTAGTTTATAATAACACATTCTAGAGCTGTGAACCTTCTTAAAGCATTGGCTGGTGGAACTCAAAGAAATTTCTGTGAGCATTTGATCTGATGTCCCTCATCACAGGAAAATACACTGTTTTTTTTTTTTTTTAGGTTTTCTCAGGCAAGGAAAGGGCAGGAAAAAAGGTGAAAGAGAAATTAAAAATGGATAATAAAGGAAGTATGCTATAAAGCAAAGGTACTATCTTTGGGGAATTGTAAAGTGACATTTAAATTCCAAGACTGAGAAATGAAATAGAATAGAAAGATGATATTGAGAACTAGGAACGTTCCAGGTATGGTCTTTTGCCCTTTATATCTAAGTCCAGATGGATTTTAAGAGACTTAATTCAAACACATATTTAGTGAAACCTGTTTTGTGCAAGGTACTCTTCCATGCTCTGTGTCAAGATGAATTTAGAATGATTCCTGACTAGAGAGGAATTAAAATCATGAAGAAACAGAAAATCTCCCATTCAGAAAGGTTCATATAATTTTGGAAGTGAGAGAAATATAATGGAAAGATTTAATGGAAGATTATATTTGGAGTTTGGCCAGAAGAACAAATGAGATCGCAGCAGTAGCAAGGAGTGTTTTGCAGAGTGTGGCCACTGCAGGAACATTGACAGTGGGGTGGACATGTCCTCTGGGACTAATGAACAGTCCTGGTAGGCCAATGGCTGAGGTTAATGTCAGTCAATAATGGAGGAGTTTATAAATTGGTAGGTAACATTGGATGTTGGTTCAGTATGTATTTGCTTAGTTTTGAAATTTAAAATTTTTTTTTTATTTATTTGAAATTAATGTACAAAAAAGGGTTGGGCTAATGAATATGAAGAAGGGGGCAAAGGAGTGTGTGTGTGGCAAAAACATCCCAGAGGTTGAAGCTAATACTAAGAGAAGCACATTGGGGGCTTAAATTATGACAGAAACAGAGAAGGAACAATGAGGGACATGAGGAAACATGAAAAAACATTGAAGATTGAGAATGGGTGGGCAGGGGCACCTAGGAAATACATGTTTACATATCTTGCAGGATGACATAAATTTAGAGTTCAGAATGGCCTGTGGTTCATTTAGCAGGGACCAGTGTCTACCAGAAGTGAGGTCTAAGTCCTGTGAAGTGAGTACAGCAGATGGATTATCTACGATACTTCCCCAAGGAAGACCAGCCTGCAGTCAAAGTGAAGCCGCAGTGTACCAAATGGACATGGAAGACTTCGTTAGAGGTTAAAAAAATCAAGTTCTCTGAACTCTAATACAGAGGAGAGTTCACTTTTTTGGAGCCAGTAGACATGGGTATAGAGAAAAATCAAGTAGACTGAAATATTAATATGAGCATTAGGAAAAGAAGAGAGTTTACCTTACCTGGAAAATTTGTAGAATGAAGTCCCTCCTTTTTCCCTTTCCCTTTCTTTCTTTCTTTCTTTCTTTCTTTCTTTCTTTCTTTCTTTCTT
>JANHMN010000003.1:142377569-142431655 GCA_030674055.1 Rhabdomys pumilio
CTTTCTTTCTTTCTTTCTTTCTTTCTTTCTTTCTTTCTTTCTTTCTTTCTTTCTTTCTTCCTCTTTCCCTCTTTTTCACTACTCTCCTGTTTACATTCAGAAGTCCCTTCCATCTTAATCTTTAACCTACATATCATATCCTATGAATAATATTAGAATTACCTAAAATATGTAAATGTCTTCCATAAACTCAGATGAAAACACCAGATACATAGTATGAGAATCAAACATGAGCAGGGTTGGCTTACAAATTTTTGCAGCCACAACTGGTCTATCAAGACAAATACCTCAGAAGGCTTCTCCATGTTCCAAAAAAGAAAGGAGACTTCTGTTCCAATCTTCTAAAAGGCAAATTTCTTCCATATTCATTCAACTGTAGATAATGGTTTACTACTTAGGCTCTCTAGAAACTTTTGAAAACCTACATATTGATACCTGATACTTAGCCCTGGAAACACAAAAACCAAAAATCTTACCATCAGAGCTTATATTTAATGTATTCCTATGATCCTGAAGTTGAAATCAGGACTAGCTTAGTTTTCATGTCAAGACTGTGTTAAAATGAATCTGTTTCTGGGAAGACTAACATATCAAAAATGACATTTTGCTCTGGGCATAGATTTCAGAATGAAATAAAACATACATCTTATAGTAAAGAGCACTCTGAGGTAGGTATGCTATTTCGAACAAAGTCAAAGGAAGCAGAAAAATACATGATAAGGCGCTATGTCCCTTGGTCCTAGAAACCTAATTGTGCAATGAGGGGAATGAAGAAAGGACAGATATATGTACATAAAAGTTGGGATTGAGTGTCTTGTGTTCACTCTAATGGAGCCACATCTACCATGAAACAACCCAGAACCCCAGCACATCTATTATGTACAGCCCAAGAAGGAGGAGTTAGCTAGTTTTGGTGGGAGGCTTCTCTACGGGTGGAGTCACAGGCTGTAATCATCCATGAGGAGGAAGCTGCAGTTGCTAATTTTTGCACACACTGGACAATCATTCGTAGCCACCTGTCCTTGGGCCAGAGAAAGGTTTGAGACTCACTTCGAGGAATACTTTGCCAGTTGCCATGAGTCTGAGGAATTGCCCCTTGGCAATAACACATATCCATTCAGGATTTCATCCACTCCTTACATAATTACTCAAGGACACTTTTGCTCCCCATACTAAGGAAAAGGGTAGAATTAAGCAATGTTTTCTTGTTCATTTCTAATTTGATAAGTCCTTCAAGATGCACAACAGTCTCAGAAGAAAACTGGACATGAATGCTAAGTGCCAGGGCTAATAATTCAAGATGGTATTCTTTGGGGATGGCAAAAACTCAGGGTTGTAACCTGTATTCTCCAGTAGTGATTTCTGACATCCAAGGAGTGACTTCTTGCTGTTTTCCCCCTACAATGAAAGCATAATAACAAAGCTTTCCTCCTCATTTTAGAGTTACTGTTTTAATGCCTTCATTCATAATGTGGGTGAAATACATGCCATATAAACATCTTGTTCCTAGTACTGAGGTAACAGTGTTATTCATGTCTGCTGGTAATCACTCTATCTATGTTGTCCCATAACCATTCCTTACCATGAAGGCTAGAAAATACAGTTGCTTGCCTGGTCCCAAAGCAGAATCTATTATGTGAAACTCACAAGGAGATGGGAGCAAATATCTACTGACCCCAGAAAGGAAACTGATGACAGAGTAGATAGCGCCAAGTTTAACTTGGGGAGTTATGAGATGAGTTTTATCGAAGTTATTTACATTGGAATATGGGCAAGGGGTTACTTACAGTCGTGGAAATGACACAAGGACAGCAGTATCACCAAACTCATCCTAGCATGGGTGACAGCTCACAAAAGCTGGGAACCCAAAGCATACTGCACAACCTACAGGCAGCTCAATAGGTCAGAGAGAGTGTCCTTTCCCAGTAGCTCAATTACCCAGAGCCTCCTCCAGGCAACTCAGCTGGTCTCTGCTTCCTCTAGGCTTTTTGACTTTTATTAGTTCCTCATATACAGTGCCCAGCCTATAATATATATGTAACAAGAGTAAATGTGATATTATAACATTTTAGAGACAAGAATAAGAAAGGGGAAGGGAAGAACAAGATGCAGGTGGTGGATACAGCTTATGAAAGAGAATTTAAAGCTAATTATTTTTCTATTTCTAACTCGGTTTTTAATTTTGGCGTTTTGGTAGTAGATAAAAATAAAAATATGTACCATAGTAAAAATATCAAACTCAATGTGAGGCTTCACAGTGTCCCTTGGAAATGGCTGCTCTAACTGTCTAGAAGTTAATTGAGTTGTATAGTATTTCTGTTGGATGATTTCAATGTGCCAGTTTTTAAAAAAATGTAACATTTTTGTAATAAAGATTAATTTTAAAAAGTCACTCAAAACCATCGCCCTAAAACACAATCATGCTTATATTACATTAGATGCAGAATGTCTGAACTCCGTTTCCAAGGCCTAGGAGGAATATACTTCCTTCTAGCTAACAGCTCACAATGGCAGACAAAACTGCACAAGAAAAACTAAAAGTTGCCAGGACTCTTAAGTTCTTGCTTCCTTCCCTGCATCCTTATTTCTGTAGGAAGCTTCCTGCTGGTCTCAGCCCAAGCTCTGCCAAATTTTTCTTTCACTCTTTGTCTTGGCCAACTTGTTTGTCTTGCATTAGCCCATGGTTGACTTCCCTCTCTGCTCGTCTCTCTTGTTCTGTACTGATTATTGGGGCTCTCTTGCCATGGACTGTGTATCAGGCACTACAGCATCAGTACTATATTGTACTGGCACTTTTAATCACTGGAGTATAAATGGAAGCACAGAGTCACAGAACCACAGAACTAAAATGAGCTTTGGAATCTGTTCAATTCAATTACAACCTTTAACACACAATGATTCTGAATCCTAGAGAAGCAAGAACCATATACAAAAGCCCCTCTAGAAGGGAAAGTGAAAGATTCAAGGCCTCGTCTTCTTGGGTTTTAGGCATATCCAGTTTTGTGCTTACTGTATATGGTGATCTTCTAGTGCTCTAATACACGCTAAGGATGTCAATAATATTAGTTTAGCTGCAAGATATGATACACTAAGAAGGAATCCATAATAAAATAACCCTTGTACAAATGGAAACTCAAGTATAGAAAACTTAAGTTATTATTTGACTGTTTCATAAGATTCTTTTTATGATATTTTGAGACAAGGTAGATTCTAGCAACTTTTAGAAATTCTCAGGCAATTAAATTTCTTACACTAGTCAGGTATTACCCTGAAACTGACTAATGGCCTAACAATCTGCTAATGAAGACATTCTTGCTTCACTTAGAGAGCAAAGAAATACACAGATGAATTAGGGGTATCCAGTTGATTAGATGCAGGACACAAGAAAGATGTGGAGGACTGTTTCATACATTGACTTGCATGCTAGTCTTTTCCTGCTGGCCCACTCCTCCCACCCTTTCTCTGCCCTCTCTTCATTGCCTTTTGCCTGAGGCAAGGAAAGGGGGAAGACTTCTAAGGAAAATCAACTGTGTTTTTGAGGCTCCTTTGACCTGTGGTTTCTTAGCTAGACTCAGTTAATTTGGAAGCCTTGCTTGGCAGGTGATCGCAGGGCAAGAGAAGACAGTGGTGGGTATCCTAATCTGTTGCTTTATTCTCGGTCAGTGATGCAGTTCTGGCTATGCTGCCATGCCTCCATCAAAACTTCTGTGAAACAGAGCAATCATTTGAACTCCGTAAAAGTATTTCCCTCCTCTTATCTGCTATGTCTTGAGATGATAATACCATCACCTGATGTTGGGTGTGCCTCAGTCCCCTAAATGTCCCACTAATAATGATCAGTGAATCGTTTCTTTACATTCCCTAAATTGTTTCCTTACACTTTTATTAGAATGAAGTTTCCTTGCCTGCCCTGGGCCTTCACTGGGATAGGATATCTGGGGTTCATCACAGTCCTCCGAACTCACCATTTGTCTCCTTTCCTGCACCAGCAGAGATATCATAACAGATAGGATTGGTTCTTGCTCATTTTGTAGCTCATGAATCCTCTAAGCCCTGAGAAGTACATCAAGTCTGAGCAGGAGATTGACTCTCAGCTTCCAGTGAACACTGAATATGCAAGAGATCATTAGTGACAGAAGGCTGAAGGAACTAGTGCTATACTTAGTTTATGTCAATCAATTCTACCATCTCCTCCAGAATTACAGAAAGTGTCTTGCGAACTACTGTTTATATAGAATCCTCCAACAAAACATGGCTAATTTGGTTGCGTAGTTGCTGGACAAGCAACTATTTTAAGAAGTAGCTTATCTTGTGTATAAAATGGCACGTGAGCTGATTACTTGTCAGTGCAACACAACCTAGTGAGACCTTGGAAGATGAAACCTGAACTGAGAAGTCCCCTCCATCAGACTGACCTGTGGCGTGTCTGTGGGAGTATTTCCTTGGTTGATGATTGATTTGTGAGAGTACAGCCCACTATCGGCAGGGCCACTCAGGGCATAAGGTCCTGGGTGATATAAGAAAGATAGCTGAACATCAGCAGAGGAAGAAGCTGGTAAGCATCATTCCTCTATGGCCTCTGCTTTAATTCCCACCCAGACATTACTGGATGATGATGGACTGGAAAGAGTAAGATGAAATAAACCCTTTCTTCCTGGAACTGCTTTGGGCCAGTGTTTTATTTTGGCAGCATAGCTGAACTAGAACAACATGATTAGTGGGTAGGCTTTCAGCTGCCCTAATTTCCCTCCTGAAAAGAGTTGTTCCTGGGATGTTTCTTATTGTTGGAATCTAAAATTTCACCTGTAATGACATTTCAGAGTCATTGGTCCTTAGCTAGTGTCATTAATTTTAGGAGTTTCTAAATGCTTCCGTAAGTGGGTCACTGGCAGTGGGTTACTGAGAATGTTATACCTGCCTACTTCCTGTTTCACCCTGTTTTCTGATCCTGTATGTTATTAGCCTGCTCCATCATGCTTTTCTGACAGCAAGAAATAGGCTTCTCCACTGTCTTCCCTATCGTGAAAGACTGAAGCCATGAGCTCCAATGAATCTTTAAGCTCATTTGTAAGACACTGTGGCCACAGACATACTGGAGTAAGTAAAACCTTACCGTTGCTTTTTAATCAGTCATTTACAGCTACCAGCGTTAACTAAGGACAGTTCACCTTCTAGGGCTTCTAAGTGCTTTGGAAGCTGCTTTGCTTTAGGCATCATAGAAATTATTTACTTGTGCACAAAAGAAACCATATATCTACTCTTCTCGCTTAATCTTAGGAATGCTACAGAAGGAAAAAGGCGTCTTTATAATAGATAGGTATCTTAGTTACTGTTCTATTGCTCCAAAGAAATACCACGACCAAGGCAACTTTTAGAAGAAAGTATTTAATTGAGGACTTTTCTTATAGTTTCAGAGAGTCAATCCATGAACATCATAGGGGGATTATAGCAGCAGGCAGACAGGGATGGCACTGGAGCAGCAACTGAATGCTTACATCCTTTTCTGTAGGTGGCAGACTAAGAGAGAGTAAGACTTGGCCAGGTGTGGGCTTTGGGAACCTCAAAGCCCACCCCCTGGGACACAGGTCCTCCAACAAGGGACTCTTTAAACAAAGCTACATCTCCTAATCCTTCTCAGACAGTTCAGCAACTAGGGACCAAGCATGCAAATACATACACCTATGAAAGCTATTCTTCAAACCACCACAATGGGAAATGGGACACTAGAAGAGATATGAAACATTCATGTCTTATCTGAGACGTTGACTGGATTTAAGTGCTTCATTTTTTTCTACCACTAATATTTAAAACATTAATATTTACCAAGTTTTTCCAAGTGCCATATGTTGGGAGGGGAATGATTATGATAAGATGTGTTTCTGATATGAGAGAACTAGTCCAGCAGGGAAGGAAATACCTGAGGAGGTCACTGCACATAAGCAAGTGGGAAGAAAATGGAGGCTGTGTGTTCGCTAGTGTCTATAAGCATCTTTCCAAAATTCTAGATAATAAATATTTCAATACTTCCAGCTGTAGAGTTTCTGTCTCCTGCTCTGATCTCCTGCCTCAAAAGTAAGCATATTAAATAAACAAATGGGGCATGACTGTCCTAATAAAATTTTATTTATAGGATGCCGAAATGTTCATTCCATATGTTTTACATATGAGTAAATAAGATTCTTTCCTTTTCTTTGTGATTTGGACACATAAAACTCATTCCTAACTCATATAGCCTGGTGTGCAGTTTAGGTTTTGCTTATGGTCCATTCACGATTCCTCAAACTTCCAGCTAGAATTAGGAACCTAAAGATGGAAGAGCATTATATACCACTGCTCTTCTTGAAAATCAGTCTCCAACCTCATTCACAGCTGGACAGGGCATGTCAAGGACATCTTGTCCTTAACTAGACCCAGTGAGTCCCTGTGTCCAGGGATAGGTAATGGGGCTTTGTGAACCTCACTTGCTTGCCTGCAAATCAGATACACTTACCTGGCCTTTCAATGGTGAAATAAAAGCTACAGAAACACTCTTATGTAAACTTGGTATACTATTAAAGAAAATGCAAATCCATCAGGAAGAATCTGCAATCCCTCCACTGTCACCCCCATGCACAGTGCCACAGACTGAAAGTACTGCCTGGGCAGGAGATCTTCCCTAGACATATAGATAGACATATTGATAGAGCTTTCCCCATCAATTGCTCTGCATCCTGGCCTCTGAAGACTGGCTGACTCACCTTGTTAGTACATGGAGGAGACCGATTCGTGGCTCTTTGCCGGCTGTCTCCATATGACACAGCTCACAGAGCTATGCCTACCCAGGCAAGGCCTATGCTTGCTCCTAGCTTAATAGCTGTCTGACAGAGCACCCTTTCTGCAGCACAGCATCAAAAGTATTCTTCTAAAGGTCAGGCGCAATATGCCTGTGGTTAACTCATTTGGATATGTAATCAATTGTCTTCCCAGGGGTGGCAGGTAGGAAGTTTGGTGAGATGACTTCCTCATGCTTGCTGTAGTAAAAACATTTCTTAGTATTTTAAAAATGCTTTTACAAAGATAAATTTTAATGCATCCCATCAAGCTGTTGTAAGCCAGTTGTTTCTCTGATGACCGTCATCCATCTTCATCCTCTGTACCTAGAGTGACGAGGCACCATCACACTACATTTTGCCCACCTTCCTGGGTTCACATTTTCTTCTGAAAGTGTTGAGGTTTCTATTGGCAATGTTATGTCTCCCCACATTTGCTGTGCTGAATATAGCTGTGATTTTTTTTTTCAGGAAGAATAAAACAATTCCTCACAATAGAGGCTGCTCTGCCCTACTTTCTTGTCTCTGACATTATTTATTTTAATTTCCTGTGCTTCTTTTAGTATACACATTTTAAATTTTCTTTCTTTTCTTCTTGTTTTCAGAGCCTGCTTTCTAGAGCAGAGTTAGATACAGACATTCTCAACTAAGACACTTTGGAGAGGACCCTGCACAAGCACTTTTAAGTATTTGGTTACAATGTAGTCAGCCTTTCAGTGTTAAGGTTTAGATCAAACCACGTGGTTTCTGCCATTGTGCCAGTCATGTGATATTCCTGCCACAGTTTTCTGAACTTTAGGGTATTAGTCTCTGTCTGGCTTTATCTCGCTAGGTTCCTGTCGTTACCATACCACCAGACCAACAGCATTTCTGTGCGCAGAAGTGAAGTGAGCCAGCCTCACCCCTCTGTGGTTCTGTTCTTTCATTTCTTTTTTTTTCTTTTTTTCTAAACCTCCTATCGTGCAACAAAAGGCTCATGTTACATTCCATCCTCACTGTAGTTTGACACTTGCAACGCCAACAGAGGAAAAGATAACTTTCTAGAGTCTCCTCATGAAACTTGGACCACCATTTTTATAAAATGGGGAGAAAGTCACTCTTAGCAAAGAGGTAGGAAAAAGGAGCTCTTTCCTTTGAAAGGCCTTCTCAGTAGTTTTAATAACAAACCATTCTGGGCCATTGCTATTGTATCTGAGAGGTACCAGCATTCCTCACTTCTGCCTTCTGAGCTTGAACAGTGTCGCTTGAACTCAATCAAGTACAGCCCTCCAGTCACTTTTATCTCAGGGTCAGCGTCTCATTGCAGGTATTGTAGGCAAGCTTCTTCCCAACCCCTGAGGCTCTGTGGTCATCAGCTTAGCTGCAAAGGTGACAGCTAAGGCCACACCCTGGCACAGCAGAAAGCTGGTGGTTGTGGATGTGAGGAATGAAGGACAGAGGCGGGCATCCTGGTTGTCAACATGTTTCTATAAGTAAACAGCTCTTCAAAAAATCTGTTTTAGTTATTGTAATCCTAGAAAATAGAAGCCAGTGTGAAGATGTTCTACTTATTTATGACAAGGTATAATATCACCTCTCCTATGAATAAAACCCAGCCAGCGGTCTTGCTGTACTGATGACCAATAGAACATAGACCACAGTCTCTTGAATATTAAAAACTTTGTAGGTAAGCCACAGTTGGGTGAATGTTGATGCACAGATTCGGATGCTCTCAAGTTTAATCCTGAAATGCACATACCTCATAGCTGCCAAGTGTGCTCCAGTGATTAGAACTGCTGTTCACCCAGGTGAAGGCAACTGACAGGAATGAGGTCCCAGGGAGGAACACCGGAGGCACTGATTAAGTAAAGTACAAATGTTGAAAGGATTGAAGACTGGTGCAAGTGCAAGAGAACAAGGAGCCTGACTTCCCCCGAACTACCTCCCCTCTCCCCGCCCAGCTCCCACCCGGCCATGGAGACCTCATTTCTGCTCCCTGCAGCAGGGCTGCACTATGCCTGCAGCCCAGGAGACTTTTCAATTGTGTTCTTAATCATGCTCCTTGAAACTGAATAGAGGACCTTGTAATTCTCTGTATGAGTCAGGATCACAGACAGGCGTTTTTTTTCTGAGCATTTAACGAAATGATTGCATACAAAGAAGTGAGCAGAGTTAAGGGGAACAAGCCTGCCAGTGACGCCACACCCTTGTGCTCCTGCTGGTGGGAGGCCATTCCTCATTTCAGAATCAGCGTCAGAGCAAGGAGTATGTCCCAAGGGAGTATTAAGGACCATCTCATCACTGAAGGTCAAGAACTGTGCCATCCTGCGGATAAAAGCCAGGGAAGAAACAAACCTCTCCCAGGCTCACTCTGGGGCTTTGTGCAGTGGTTCTTACTGGCTGAAACCAGCTGGCTTCAGAGGTATGCCAGGCCTGGTGATTCAAACTTCTGACCAAGGACTAGTACTAGAGGGTGGACAGGGCTGAAGAGACAAGACAGTGGCATGTTCTCCTCACATAACCCTGCCTCTGCATTTCCCTCAAACTCTTGGCTTTCCTTCTTGATTTTCAACTCCGGGCCTTATGCTCTCAGTTTCCCTGCTGAGCAGGATTTCCTCACTCTGCTCTCTGTATGTGCCATAGCACAGTGCGATTGGCACGGAAGGTCGGCTCCATATGGGGCCGGGCGGCGCCTTCCATCTACCCTGCACAGCTTTGCTCAACATCCAGGGTGTGCAGAGCCCTTGCTCCTGCCAGCGCCCTCACCTGCGTGGGCTTTGTAGTCTCAACTGCCTTCCGGAACAGGAAACCTTTTCGGCACCAATATTTTGAAGTCACGCTTCGAGGCTGCAAATCTGTCACTGTTATATCCTTTCACATAGTGCCGTTTATATTTTGAGTGTTGCGTAGTAAATTGTAATTGCCACCAACTAAAATAGATATAGGAAATAGGAAGTGTGGGCATTTCTCATCATTTCCCATTCTCGTTGAATCTTCCCTTCGGTGTGACTGCAGTAACAGCTCTTGCATAAAACACCAAGGAACATGTTGGCCTGAACCGAACAAAACTGCTGCGTATTCTCAGCAAATTCCATTAAGCTTATAGTTTCAGGCCTAGCCGATTTTCACTCCACTGGAATTTTAAAGATGCCCATTGAGAATACATCTATTTGTCAAAGCCCAGTTGACTAATTTAAATTGCTGGGAGTAATGGTCACTGGAAATGTATGACCGGATGAAGAAAAGAATTTATATTGTTTCTACCCTTTTTATGGGGAAGCCAGGAGGAAAGCTCAGATTTCAGAGTTAAGACCCATGGTGCTGCTACTGACAGCTCTGAGTACTTTTGTATCTTCTGGACACCAGGGAAACTCCAGCGTGTGGATAGGATTTCCCCTGGCTTCAGCTAAGCATTAGAGAGACATGTGAGATTCAGACCCAACATTGCTGCCATTATCAGAACAATTATGTGTGCCCCCTTACTCTGCCCCCAGATGTCTACCTTAAAATGTCATCCCCAGGTCACTAGGATGGGGCATTAGGAGATGTGGCCCTTTGAAAAGGCCACAAATGAATGGGATTGTTTTTTCTCATGAAAGAGACTCAAAAGGGAGACTCTTCAACACTTCTCTGTGTGAGGAAAAGCCATCTCTCTCGTCCGACACAGACTGCCACGACTTGTAGTCTCCAGAACTGTACCAGTCACTCGATTGACGCTATTGTGTCCCAGCTGCCCAACAGGCAGAGTGGCACCTCGGGTGCACTTCGCTGCCTCTTAGTTATTGCCATTCATTTTCTTATGGTCAGACTTTAAGACGCGATTCCAAAACACACTGGAATCAACTTCCATTTTTACTCTTAGTGTCCACCAGCCTATTGGTACTGGGCTCTTGCCTGCCTCCTGATTGGCCCCTGCAATGCTCTATCCTATCACTCCTTCCCAGTTTCTTCTCCATACATCACCTTGAGTAACTTTTTAGAAACATGAATCTGTTTACCATGACTTTTTTTTTTTGAAAGAAGTCAAACTTAAGGAAACTTTGCAGGAATAACACGATGATCAATCATGTAGCCAATCACTTGTCTTGCTACTCAATCCAATCAGGTGTCTCAGTAACCATCAGCTCTCAGGGTCTTGGCATCTTATTGCTCTCTCGTCAGTCTCCTAATAAGTGTGGATTTCTCTGAAGACCGATTCACTAGCTATATTTATAAATAAACACAAGCTTTAAAGGAAGAGAGTACTTTTTCATTAGTGTAATATCAATGGTAGAATGTATATAGCCACACACATTGTATAGCATACAATTTGTTGAATGAGAGAACTGACGTATATCATTGTTATACCTTGATAGTGTTTAGGTAGAGTTTATGTATGTGGGTATTTAAAATAAATGTATACAAGCAGGCCGAGTAAGTGGGACAGAGATAGGTTCTGGTCCACACTTGAGCTTCCCTCTGTCCCATAGAAACTGTTGCACACCTCCCCCACATATGGGTGTGGCCCTGAGATTAGTTCTAGCAAATGCCCTGTGGAAACCCTCTGTGCCTCACTTCCTGGATCCACGTTTAAACATTGGATGAGACTTCACCATCTTCTCATTGAGAGTGTGAAGCTCACTGCGGCTTGTCATAGCCACAGTGTACAAAGTTGTAGAGTCTTGAGTCATGACAAAGAAAAAGCTACCTGACAGCCTGTCATAAACATATAAAGTTTTCGGATATAAATTTGTCATCCATTCATATTGGCGGAACACCTCTAATCTAAAAATTCAAACCGTTGTAAAATCCAGAGGTCTGAGTAGCAATATAATGCCGCATGGAGAATTCTCCCCGACCTCATGTGAGAGGTGGTGTGGTCAAAAGGTCTCAAGACTCAGTAACTGTAATGTTGCTTCTGGCATAGTTTGTGACTGCATTCTCATATCTCCTCTGGATAGGAGAAAACTCTAGCATCTCAGTGTGACTTTTTCGGGCTTGCAATTCAGCAGTGTGATGATGACATGTGAGATCCGTGCTCTGCATTGCTGCTGTGGGCAGAATGATTATTTTCTCCTCAAAGACACTGTAGAAAACCACCTCAGGGTATGTGCACATGGTGCACATGAGACACATGAATCTTGTATATAGAATTGGATTTCATCCCTAAGACATCTTATTATGTATATATGGAAATATGCCGAAATATTTTTTTTTAAAAATGACATCTCAAACACTTCTTTCTCATGCTCTTCATGGCTCCAGAGATTGACCTGACTGGGTCAATAAGGGAATGCAGAAAGGTCAAATACACAAGCCTATGTACTGAAAGGCTGGAGTGGAGCAATCTGGGCTCTATGATGGAGAAGCCGCAGTCATTGCCTTCCTCCAAACTCAGTGTGTTTATTATATACAGTTGAACAGGGA
Organism: Rhabdomys pumilio; assembly: GCA_030674055.1. Lineage (NCBI taxonomy): Eukaryota > Metazoa > Chordata > Mammalia > Rodentia > Muridae > Rhabdomys > Rhabdomys pumilio. The sequence continues at coordinate 142,389,764 of JANHMN010000003.1, forward strand.
GGCAGAATTACAGCATATTGCTGGAAAAAGAGACAGGTTTAGCTAATCTTGGTAAGAACAGTCTCCATAAAAGGAGTCTTCAGTCCATAAATATATAGGAGACATAGCACATATTTTCTGCACACACTGTCAACATTCACACTTAACCAGGGAACACTTTGCTGTCCCTCTGAGCCTCCCTTAGGGAAGCCTTGCCATTTCCATGGGACTGAGGCATTGGGTTTTGATGTGGCTGTACCTGTATCATTGTTACACAACACTTAAGACTTCATTCGCTCCCCACATGCCTTGTTCGCAGCCCTTCTCATAATTCATATTTATAATTTAATCTAGGTTCGGTCTTAATATTACAGAGATAAAATTCAGAGGATCAGCATGCAGAAGATTAAGAGAATAAAAGAGAAAATAAAATTGAGATTTGTTTTTGGCAGTTCTTCATTGCCATACAGATGCCTGGTGAAACCAATTTATGAAGAGAAAAGATTGACTTGAGCTACAATTTTGGGATTTCAGTTCATGGCTGGTTATTATCTGCTTTGTGTTACTTTCAAGGGTACTTTCCTAATGCCTGAACACCCAAGAGAGACTGAGCTTTTTAGACCTGTGCCTTTAGTGAACAGTTCAAATCCCAACTATAGCTGGAGTTCCCAAAATTCACTACTCATTTGGGAAGGAGACATGATTATGTTTATACAAAACATGGTAATGTTTATACAAAATGGAAGAAGTTGGGGTGGGGGAGGATAGGGAGTAGTAGAGATGTATATGATTGAAATATGTTGTATATACTGTCTTTGTCAGGTTTCTATTCCTGCACAAGCATCATGACCAAGAAGCAAGTTGGAGAGGAAAGGGTTTATTCAGCTTACACTTTCCACATTGCTGTTGATCACCAAAGAAAGTCAGGACTGGAACTCAAGCAGGTCAGGAAGCAGGAGCTGATGAAGAGGCCTTGGAGGGTTGTTACTTACTGGCTTGCTTCCCCTGGCTTGCCCATCTTGCTTTCTTATAGAACTCAAGACTACCAGCCCAGGGATGGAACCACCCACAATGGGCCCTCCCTCCTTGATCAGTAATTGAGAAAATGCCTTACAGCTGGATCTCATGGAGGCATTTCCTCAACTGAAGCTCCTTTCTTTGTGATAACTCCAGCTTGTGTCATATACATATATGAATGTCTGAAATTATCAAAGAATAAATAGAAAGATATGTAGGTTTTTTTTTTGTTTTTGTTTTTTTTTTGAAAATCACTGTTTGCATTGCTGTGTGTATCTTCTCTGTTCCTCTAGCTTTACTGAATACAGTTATGCCAAGAACAAGTGAAGAGGGATACTGAGTTCATTAAAAAACAAGGTCATTCTTTATCCTGGAAAAGGTGGAAATGTTGTCACCTCAGCTTCCTGAGATGACGTGATTGACCTCAGCTTTTCTGAGCTTCTACACCCAACACCCTGGGGAACCCTAGTATTTACGCAGTGATCCATATAACCCTTACTTTTTACTGCTAGTTTATTTTACATGTGATGGGTGGCATCATTAATGGAACACAAGTGATCTAGCATTTATTTATCATCAAGCCACTGATTGAAAGGACTCTCGAAGTTTTAGAGGTGGAGGATCTATTAATTTCATTTTTGCAGTGAGCCTACAGAAGGCAAGTGTTGTTCTAAGTATGTGTTGCAAAGCACATTACTCATTACTGACCCAAGAAACCAGGGCCACTAGCCAAGGCAGTAAGTAATCACACCTAGACCTCCCAAGCAGGCAAACACAAGGAATGACTTAGTAACCTGGAACACAGCTTGACTTCAGCAATAAACATACCCTTCTGCTAGTAATGCACATGACCAACCTTCTCCTGCATGTCTTAACAAATCTAACAATCTAGGAAGCCCTAACTGCACTAAGCTACACATACACACCACTCTGAACAATACAGCATGTTTCTATACCCATAAAAACCATCACACTCCTCCCTTTCTTGCAAAGCATCTGTTCAAATATATTTCTGAATATTTCCTTGCAATGGGAGTGAGGAGACAGATCCAGCTTACACTGGTTTTGGGTGCATATGCAATAAGATAAATTGTTCTTCTCTGACTGAACTTTTAGGAAGAATCCTGAATTTACCATTTATGTTTCTCCATCACTGGGAGTACAAATGATTTAAATCAGATGAATCATGAAAAAGAACATGCACAGTTTAAATATAAAAAGTTTATATAACAAAACGCTGCCAATCAAAACAGAATTATCAGAGCTATATATGCCCCTAGCAACAAGCCCCTTTTCTCTAGGACTTCATGCATGGAAGACCCCCAGATTAACTGGGACCATTGAGTATTCTTATTGAGGTGGCCCACTGCTGTCTTACAACCTTTCTGTTCTGCACGATCACTTTGATTAAAAAAAAACCCACTGTTATTGTTATAATAATACAGAGATAGAGGAGAGAGTAGGAGGGGAAAAGGGAGGGAGTGGGAGAGAAGGCGAGACAGAGATAGAGAGACAGAGAGACAGAGAGAGACAGAGAGTGGGCTCACACAGTGTGTGGAGATCAGAGGACAAGTTTCTTCTGGAGCCCATCCATGGGTTCACTTCTCCCCCTCTTTGAGGCAAGGACTCTCCTAATTCTACCACGCTGCTTGGACTCTACACTAGATGTCCTATGAACTTCAGTGATATTTTTCTGTCTCTCCACTTCCTACACAGCAAGAAACATGGATTAAAAATGAGCACCATAGCATTTGACTATTCATTTGTGATCTCATCATTGAAGTGAGGTCTTCTGGCTTGAGCAGCAAATGGTTTTAGCTACTGAGCCATCTTTTCAGCCCTTAGTATTTGGAAAAATTCCCTTGCTACTTTGTGATCAGTGTGCATCTTATTATAGTGCTTTGAATAAGATACCATAAGATCTGGAAATATCACGTCCAAACACTGACCCCTGACAACAATCTCATGTGCTATTATTATGTCCTGACTCTGACTCAATGCAAGTGATTTAACTTAATGCACTTGGTATTACCAATGCTTCTTGTTCATTTTAACTGCAATAGGAAGAAGTTGGGAGTACTCTAGAAATATGAATCTTTTACTTACACATTTCTACTTTAAAAGAATACAACAGTATCTACAAGTGTAACCAAAACTCATTCACACAGTTTGGAGGATTTCCAGGCTCTTATTATTTTTACAGTGAGAATATCATTACTGACAACATTTTATAATTTGTATTTAGATAAGTATCTTTAAGAGCTGGTAATACATTGTATTTTTACATTTTGATTGCAAAGGTAATTGCATATATTCTAGAAATTGAAAAAGGAAGAATACATTAAAACTATTTATAATTTGACCACTCCAAAGTAATCATTTTAGTGAGCATAGGGGAACGCTATTATATTGAGTCATTTGGTAGATATGACCTTTTGTTCATCATTCCAGTTTTGGCAAATACCTAGTAGGAAGTAGAGGTATCCTGTGTGAACATATTCTCTTGGTTGTTCTTGAACTGATAAACATTCATCCTTTGAGTTGTCATTTTAAACTAAACAAAAGTGATTGGATCCAAATTTGGTGAATAAGGTAAATTCAAAATCTGCTATTTTTATTCAAACAGAGGGTGATTAATACAAAATGACAGACCTGAGGCTGACATACAAGCCAGGGTCTAAAGAAGTATTTAAAAATATTTCGGATAATGGAGGCACTTAACAAATAAACACAGATTCATGTATATGATATCTTTAAGAAAAAAAAATCATTTCAACACTTAAGCTGCGGTGAGAAATTTACAGATGGTGAAGTTAGCCTTTTTGTCAAGGAGAGAATGAAGGAGGCACTAGTACTTTAATCATGTAAGGGATTCAATTATCTCTTATGACAATTCATTTCTTGTAATACATAAAAATGCTCATAATACATTTAAAAATAATGGAAAAGATTTTTTTAAAAATATCAGGCCTGGTATTTGGGAGACAGAAACAGGCAGATGTCTGTGAGTTCAAGGACAGGTCTACAGAGTGAGTTTCAGGACAGCCAGGGTAACACAGAGAAACTCTGTCTCAAAAAACAAAACAACCAGCCAACCAACCAACCAAACAAACAAAAAAATCATCCCATTTTTTTGTTATTTCATTTGAGTTTATGTACTTCATCATAGGAAGATGAACAGCAAAGAAGCTCTATTTACTCTCATGACATGTGGAGGAAGAGACTAGATTTTGTATTTGTCTTTGCACAGCTGCTAGGAATGAAAGGGATAAAAAAGAAAAAGAAAGGAGGGGGAAAAGGTAAATTAAAAAGGAGATATGAAGGAGAAGGGAGCAGGTTAGGAAGGAGGGTAGGCTGAAGGGGCAGGGGAGTCAGATGGATAGTTCTTCTAAATTCCTGCCGTGAGAAAGCCAACACTTAAGATGGAGTTGTGAACTCAGCTTTAACCTAGTGCATTCTAATTTTTCTCAAGGAATTTAAGGACAGCGGGGCCTTTTGTAACACTTCCCATACTCCAAAACACTAAAAATGGTACACACTGAGGAAGACTGCAAGTAATGGAGCAGATACAGTGGACATCACCTCCTGGTCATTTCTAGAGAACGGCTTTTGGAAACCTTTTGGGATGATAAAGTCCATAAGTATTGTCATTTCATTCACAGGGCCTCAAAGGGTAGAATATCAGTGACAACAAAGAGAGCTGAATAAGGTTCCAGAAGCCAAATCCCCAGGGATGAAGCACCTTGATCAAACATGGAATGTTAAAGACTTTACCGGCTTATTATCTGATTTGGCCCTGTTACCCTAAATTTACTACCTTTTAGGATAGAGCACTGTGAGGCACTATTATATTATTCTTAATATTAAGCCATGGTTTATAAATTTCAACAGTAATTAAGTCTTCTTTAGCATCAAGGTCATAGTGTTAGAATACTAGAAGACTATACTTTAAAATCTCAGTACTACTCTATAGATTTCCATACTATAAAAAATGGCCAAATAGCAGGCTACGCATCTTCCAAAATTTCACTTATGTCCAGTTTGCAGGCTGGACATACTGTTTATACTCACCATTTAAAAAATAAAGGAAAAAGGCAGTTAACACAATTTTTAAAGAATATTTGTTTTAGGAATACGAATGGAGAGGAAGAAATTTTTATAAAATAACACAATATGTCAGGGAAGGCTTTCTTTTGGGAAACTTATATTTTGAGCGAAATGAAGACAGAGAATCCAGGTATGGGGCATACTGTGGAATTCTAGAAATCAGAAAACTGAGGCGGGAGAACTGACAATTTATATGTAGCCAGTGTGTGAGATATAGTGAGACCCTGTCTCAAAAAAAAAAAAAAAAAAAAAACCCAAAAAACAAAAAACCAAAAATCACCACCATTACCACCACCACCAAAAACAAAACAAAACAAAACAAAACAACAACAAAAAACCCTAAAATAAAACTACAAAGAAAATAAATGAAAATGGAGAAATGAGACAGAAGCAGACCTAGAAAAATAAATCACAGAGATTATATAATTAAATAAAATATCTGTTAAGAAACAAGAGTTTCAAGGGCTATAATTTGTATGTGTGTATGTCAGTGCTTGGCATTGAACCCAGGGAGCTCAGCTCCTGAGCCCTACCGTCCTGCAAAGTCATTGTTTAGTGTATTTAATCTCAAAAAGACTATTTCATTTCATTTTAGAAAGACTACCATTTCACTGGTACAGTTATTAAAATTAAGATAGTTCAGGGCCAAGTAAGCAGAAGATGAGCAGTGTACTTCCTTATAGATGCTTTTATTAGCTGTGAAAGGTACCTACCATAAGACCCTTTAATGGTGTCTCAGTTCTTGTGACTATGTTATTTCACATAGTCTGAGATGGGGCAATTGTGGGACATTATCTCGGTAGGCCCTTCATAGATATTCATGTTAGGAGAACAGAGCCCATGAGTAAGTGAGAGAAGGAAAGTGCTTCCCAAAGCATGGTGTCTAGCAGGGCTGTGAGCAGAGAAAAGTGGAAAGAGAAACCGGAAAAGGCAGAGAAGCAGTTGTCTCTGGATTACCTGGAGAAGGCCACCATGGTAATTCTTTTTGGAATTCTGACAGACTGGAATTTAATTTTGTTTGTTTTAGTCACTAAATGGGTCGTGTTCTGCTAAGCAGCAGCAGAGTAGAATATATTAGCTAATAAGAATTACTTTTCAAAGAATTTATGCTGATTCAAACTCAATTACTCTCCAACTAGAAGACATTCAATTCAAAAAGGGTTACTGAAGATGAATCATCAATTATTCTCCCCACAACTCCACCCCCAGCAATTTGTTTTTATCTAATACTGGTTACCTTCATGATAAGAAGAGAAAAGGAATTGTCCTTCTTCATGCCATTACTGGGTTCACATCAGTTGGTTTTTGTCTAAGTTAGTTACTATTACTATTAAGTTAGTGACAAAATATCATGACCAAAAGCAAATTTGGGGAGAAAGGGTTTATTTCACTCAGAGTTTCATATATCATCAAAAGCAGTGAAGGCAAGACCTCAAGCAGGGCAGAAACATGGAGGCAGGAGCTGATACAAAGGCCAAAGCAAGAATGCTGTCTTGCTCTCCCATGACTTGCTCAGCCTTCTTTCTTATAGAACCCAGAACTACCAGCTCAAGGGTGATCTCACTAGCATGGGATGTATACTGTTACATCAATTGCTAATTAAGAAAATGCCCCACAGGTCTGCCTACAGTCTGATTTTTTGGAAATATTTTGTCAGTTGAGGCCCATTTCTCTCTGATGACTCTAGTTTGTGTCATGTTGACATCAAACTAGCCAACACAGAGATGGTGGGGCTTTTTCAACATTGTTTTATGTAAACCTCATGGCAACCCTAAAATAAAACCATCATTATCTACTTATAACTGAAATTATTGGTTTCTCAAAGAAAAACAAATAATCTGATGTATCTATGTTAGTGGTAGAATGACAAAAACACAATACTTACTTAGGCGTAAATTAGAATGTAGGTAAATCTGAATTATCTATGTAGAGAATACATAAAAGAGATAGATGATGATAGACAATTGATAGATATAATGGCTGATAGTAGAGTTGACAGTTCATAGATGAAAGCTGATAGAGATGACAGACAGATTGACAGATGAATAGATGATGGATAGTTGATAGATAGATAGACAGATATGATATGATATCTGATAGAATAGCTGGTAGAAGAGAACTGGAGAAATACACAAAGACTCTTACAAGTAGAATTTTCTGTGACCCAAAGTTTGCAGAGCAAAGTTTTGGCCGAGATAGTTATTAAAGAGAAAATTCTTCTAGGTACTCCATCTAGCCTCCTGATTTCCTCTCGTATAAAGGAAGACAACAATAGATGTCTCTCATGACAAATCCCAAGAACTAGGAATGAATACTGTGACACTGAAGAGCTCTTAACGTGTTGATTCAACACTCTGTGGTCTACTTAGGATACCCAAACCAATTTGTGACTCATTCAACCCTAAGAGGTAATCTGCTCTGAAGGAGAGAAAGAGGCATTGTAAATCAGGTGGCAATCAATGATTCCAAAGAGAATTGAGCATATTTTTTTTTTTTGTTCAAATGAACAGAAGATGTTGGTATGAATAGCGTGCTCACTGGGAATGAGTAGACACAGCTAGAGCTGCTTACCAGCTGGTGAGCATAATGCAAGTGAATCTTTAAAAAAAAAAAAAAAAAAAAAAAGTAGGTCCAGAGACATTTGGAGAAGTGTCTTGAGTTAGGTCATCAAGATGTATGAGATCATTTAGATAGAGTTTAGACAACTGTAAAGTAGAACAATATGACCAAAGACTGGCTGAAGACCCCAACTCAAGTACAGAGCCAAGGGCAGCTGGAAGCTCTTAAGCACTAAATGGGAAGGAGAGAGTAATTTTGACATCAAAGGGATCAGCCTGACAAATGAAAATCAAATTGGATAGACTTTAATGCAAACAGCTGGGTGTGATTCGACCTAAAAAGGCAGATTTCCTGGAGTCAGCCAAACATTCATTAGAACACCACATGCCTCCCAAAGAGAATGTAAATACATATTTTTTAATTTTCAAGTATTTTGCATCCCACACAATGGAGAATCGATGCAGGCAAGATAAAAGAGGCTTCATGACAGCCCTCGGTGGTGTGATTTGATGGCCACACTTATTTTATCTTAAACGTTTTTTTTTTTCTATTCTCTTTCTTCATTTCCCTGTCGTACTCTCTCCAATCTCTCCTTTTTAACGTGTGCATAACATTATAAAGAAATAATATATCTAAACATGGTGAATAAATTCAGAGTCCCTATCCTCTATGCTGACAGCTTTTTTATATTGGAAACATTTCTGTATGAACCAATACTTCTCTATAGCTGACACAAGAGCAATAGACTATTTTGTTCCCTAACTCATGCCTTGCAATTAGCCTGTCTATGGAATGCAGATAGAATGTGTACATACATTGCTGTGGTTTAGACCAGCAAAAGGATGTTGCTCATCTGCTCATGGACACATCAGACACAGGGAAGGAGACAAAGAGAACAATCGTTTACTAGCAACCCTTACATTGTTCTTACCACGGTTGCAGAAACTTCTGTGGTGTTTTCTTAATGGTGATGCATCTTTGCTTTGTCATGGTAACTCAGTTGATCAGCGTACAAACAGATATCAAGTTCAAAGGATAAATGTTGCTGCCAAAGGCAAGCCTGTTGCCTTCCTTACCTACTTCATGTACTGAAATAGTTTGGGATTCCTCAAAGAGAGAAACATTTACCCCAGAAGCACAGAGATGCTGCTAACATGGCTCATTAAGTATCCTCAGAAAGTAGCAAATGACAGCACATCGAGTAGGCACCAGATACATATTTGATATGTTAATAAGTGACATGAGCCAGAAATTTGTAAATGGGTTTAGACATGATTAAGTACAGAGGGAGAGATAAGACACTGTCCGATTCATTAAGTCATCGTTATCTGCTTAAATTACCTCGTGTTGCAGGATCTGTAGAGCAAATTCAAAGCCCAAAAATCAAAATTAGGATTAATTTGGGGTTCAAACAAGGCAAAGCAGAATGAAAATCCTCAAGCTTTCCTTCCGTGTGTTTGCCTGGTTTTAGAGCCCATGCAATGATGCCTAAGCAGCATGTAGGAGATTTTAAGCTAATACACCACTTACCGTGCTTTGCGGGTGGATCAGTGAATGATTTCATTGACCCAAGGCTTTGTTCTTCTTCTTGTACCCTTCTAGATTATTCTATTGATATGCCGAAGAAAGACGTGCAGGTGAGAGCTAATGGGCTCAGCAGACACTAAGACTGGTTCTTTTCTGTTTACTTCCTGCAGCTCCTGCTGGTTTCAAGTGTTTTTTATTTGAAGGTATGTTTTGTTGACATAATAAGCTATTTAGGGCCAGCCCTGATTTCCTTGAAAACTCAAGCTTATAAATCAGCAAGAAGAAAATGGAGTAATGTTACATTCTGTTTATACCCAGAAAGCATGTATGTCTTGAGCTGACAGAATTGCAACAAAGCCTTCCAAACTGAGAGATGTTTTGCTCATTGTATTTAATTTCCCAGCTTCATTGATATTAGTATTTTTCTAAAGTGGTTACAACCTAAAAAGCCACAGTACAGTATGACTTGTCAAGTATAATTTCCCCCATAGATGATGTATGTATTCTGTAGATTGTTCAGAAAATACAAAAGCAATATCTGTGCTTGTGAGCATGCAAGCACACATATGTACACGTAAGTGTGACGTGTAAATACTTGCAACAGGACTACGTTGGTTTGCTTATAAAAATCAATGGTAGTTACCAAAGAACTTGTAAATAAAAAATAAAAACTCTGAAATATATCGGGGCTCGATAGATGGCCCAATGGTTAAGAGCGCTCATGGCTCTTGCAAAGGAGCAGAGTTTAGTTCCTAATACTTACATGGGTGGCTCACAACTGCCTGTAATGTCAGCTCTTGGAGAGGCAATGCCCTCGGCTGACCTCTGCAGGGAGCTTCCTTAACCTGAGTATACCCACACACATTCATAGAGTTCAAAATAAAAGAAATGTAAGACACAGATTGGATATCAGCTAATGTTAGCATTAGCAAAGAGTGCGGGATCAACCTTCTCTTGATCAGTACTTGCAGGCTTTTCCAGCCCACGGAGTTGGGATTATCAGTATTAGTTCATTTACAATGCATCGGGTGGAATTACGGTCCTTCAAATAAGCTCATGCAGTAACAAACAAAATTTGGCTGGTCTAAGTTTGATTTATAAATGGTTTGCAAAAATGCTTAGATCAAGTGATTCTATTTTTATTTCACAAAATTTGCCTTTTCCCTCATTTATTTCAACCTCTTCCTTGGTTGAGCATGATGGGACACACCTGCAGTTCCAGTATTGAAGAGGCTGAAGCAGGAAGATTTCCAGTTCAAAGCCAGTCTGGAAATAAACAGCGAGACACTGTCTCCTAAACAGAATCCTAGTTTCTTTTCTCTTTTTATTGTTAGGGGAACAAAACAGGAGTTCATTATTTTGAACACAGCACATGTTTAAGATTAGTTGAATTCAGGGAAATGTATTTAAGATGAATAAGATCTGTGTCCTTCCAAGTTCCTAAGGGGATTTTGTTTTTTTTTTTTTTATCTCTCTACCGTTAGGAAATTTACCTACCTGATGAGGCTTTAAAGAAACCCGCTCATCATGAAGCAAAATAATTTTAAATCTAAATAATTTTGATGGCAACACTAGGCTTTAGAGTATGTGGACAAAAAGAAAGGGGGGGGGGAGATTAAACTCAAAAGTAACTACACAATAGCACGAAGAAATGCACAGCAGAAGCAGCTGGGAAGCAGCGGCAGTCATTTGTGGGGCGTCCTGACTTTGCAGAAAGGGTTATCTCAGCAGCGAGCCGGCTTCTAGTAGTTAGTGATGGGAGCCAGAGAGGTTAAAACAGCTCATCACTTTATCAGGATTACTGAGGGTATGAGGGATGCCTTAATGGTCTGGCAGTCCTTTTTGTCACAATTTAATGGCATATCGATCTTGCAGAGTGAACAATCATGACCTTCAACTGTTTACAGATGCTTCGGAGGGAACAGGCTTAAGGAGCTTATTCGAAGGAAGCTGAGAAGGTTCAGCCTTGACCAGTCAAGTTGGAGAAGCCAAACAGCAATCAAAACATCCCAGTTTGGGAGCAGCCTTCCACTGGGGGTGGCACCTACCACTGGAAAGATCACAAGTGCCTCAGGAAAAGCCAGTGGTGTTACAGGCAATCAATAAATCAACCAGAAGTGTCATTAACCCAGAGAGAGAGGAAGGGAGCGATGTGCGAGAGCCCATGCGTACACACGAACACACACATGCGCACACACAGCAGTAGAAGATAGCTCTTTGCATTTAGCCTGCCTTTCTGCTGGTTCAGATGTTCAAGAGTTTTCCTTTAAGATTTGGAACCCTCAGAGCAGCTGGCTAGATCCTGGGTTGAGCTCATTATATGTCTTTTAAAAAATTCTGAGCGAAGAATAAAGCAAAATGATGCTTTTCTCTGAAACATTATTATTAACTGGAAAGTTGTAGGAGGCATTTTCTTGCATTCTGTGAACTTGCCTGCTCAAATGAAGAGAGTTGCTTTCTGAGGAAAAGAATGAATTTGTTATAAATTCTAAGAAAGGGCAGGGTTGTGACCATCTATCTATCTTGATGCTCGGGTTCAGCGAAATCTAGTCTGTGTGAGTGTTGAATCCCAAATCCAGTTCCAGCTCTGGTTTTGTTGAGCCTCTCTGTTTTAGCATCCAGGTTCTGGCTGTTGTATAGACATACAGCACTGTTCTCAGAGAGGGATAGTAGTCTAACCAGTTTAACTAACTTGTGGCAGCTCCCCCACAAGCTATGTCTACACCATATTCTTAGAATCTGTTAATGTCCCTTTGCTAGCAGCTAAACATTTTAAGATGAAATCATCCCGGTCTCTCTGAGTGGTCTTTGAAAGCACCAAGAAATGCCCCATAAGAAAAGCTCAGAGGAGAAAATGGCATAATGACAGAGAAAAATCATGACGTGATGCAGACACAAGCCAGAGAACATCAAGCATTACCAGCTGCCACCAGAAGCTAGGAGACTCACAGGGGAAGGGTCCCTTGTTTGAACCTGCAGAAAGACTGTGGTTCTGACAGCAATTTCATTTTGGACTCTGGTTACCAGAAAGATGATGAAACAAATTTCTTTTGTTATGAGTCATCAAATTGGTGGTGATTTGTCTATAAAGCCCTGGAGTTTTACCCTGATTAATGTTATCCTTGCTTTCCACATATTTGATTGAATAATAATATACAATGAAATGAAGACATGTGCTTTCTGACAATAGTGACCAAATTGTGATGACAAAATGCACCTTTGTCTTTCTTGCTCACTTCACATTTAATTGTATTCCAATATGAATATATGAGATTGAGGAGGGCTGTGCAGAAAGAAAGGAATTTGTGGGAGAAAAGGGAGATGGAAATGTCATGACTGTGTAAAGGAAGAAACTGGTCATGATGCTGGATGCTAGTGCTAAGGTAATTGGCTTTTTGAACCATTGTTTGATGACCAATGTTCCTCTTTTCTTTTTTCTTTTCTTTTCTTCCCCCTCTTTATCCTCTCTGTCTCTCCTCTGTCTCTCTGAGTTTGTCTCTCTCTTTCTTTCTTTCTTTCCCTTCTCCTATTTTTTTTTTTTTTTTTTTTTTTTTTTTTTTTTTTTTTTTTTTTTTTGGTAAAAAAGGTTTAAGCACATTATATGGGCAAGAAGCTAAAATCAGCTTCACACCTTCCCTGATTGTCCTTTTGTGAGAAGATTTTCTAAAAAGGGAAGATTTTCTAAGTCAGTAGATGTCTCCTATCGAAGTGGCAATAGAGAACAGAATAAATGCCAGCCATCAGCCATATGTGCTGTGCTTACTGAATTCATAGTCACCGAAGATGCAGGGTTTGTGATAAAACATCAATGGCTCTGCTGCCTGGCTGCCTCAGAGATGCCCAGATAGATGACCCTTCTTGTCCTGCTCCCCATGAGATGAGACTAACTCTGAGCTTCTGTGTCAGCCCAGCCTCCAATCGCCTTTCTCCAATATTCCCTTACTCTGATAGGCTTCTTCCCACACACCAGGCTGCTCGTTTAAACCTTTCTGTCTGATTCTATGTCCTGCCTCATGGTCCCCTAGGACCTTTCTTCACGGAGGTATGGTTTAGCTGTTCCGGAGCTGTTTGCATGATGTTTGCAAAGGAACTCTGCCTTTTTCCCCCCACATAGTAATTAATTCTCTGAAACTAAGGCCATGATTTTCTCTTGTGAGAGATTATTAAAATAGAGTTGATTGCTCTCATGTGTGGGCTATCACTAGCCTGCACTAAGCTGCAGCCCCAAACCACTCATCATATCCAATAATGATGCATTTGTCCAACCACCTTTGCTTGAGAGTGAAGGATGTCTTCCGTGTCTGGCCGGGCCTGGGCAAATGATTCACATTCAGGGTTTGATCAATGGAGAATACAATGATGAGTCCTCACTACACTCAGTGAGCTCTTCAAGCCCTTAAAACTCTTGAGTCCGCAATGACCTATAAGCCTTTCTCTGTACTTAACAATATTTAATAGATTTGTCTTTTCCAATGGCTAACAATTGGATAAGACAATATTTTTATTTAAAATGAAATATAAGTTCTTTCCAGAAAAATCTGAAAAATAAGAACAAAAGGGAGAGCACAATCCATCCTTGGTAACCCAAAATAAACACAATTAATTTTTATTTGTATCTACTTAATAATATATCTCTCTGATCAGGAAAGCAAATAATTGTGATAAAGTATGATATGTGCAGAAACAGACTACCACATAATAGTATTCTCTGCCTCTGTCATTGTCCTTCCTCTGTCACACACACACACACACACACACACAAACATCACTGTCTGTATTAATTAAGGTAAAGTAAATTGCTATAAAGTCCAATCTTCAAAAGCATAATGTGTTAAACACTATAGAAACATGGGTGTGCTTTCTTCCCGTCCACGCCTTTACCTGCAATCTGGGGTCAACACCCTACTCCTCAGCCCACAGCTCTGCCTGTGTTTCGGAAGACCTGCTCCCACCCAGGACACCCAAACAGGAGCCTAGAATAATGGTCCTCTGAAAGGCTTCACCCAACTGCTGACAGAAGCAAAGACCCACAGCCAAATATTGGACGGAGCTCAGGGACTCTTATGGAGAAATTTCTATAGAAGAGTTGGGGGAAGGATTGAAGACCCTGAAGGGGATAAGGACTCCACAGGAAGACCAACAGAGTTAACTAACCTGGGCCCTTGAGGGATCCTCAGAGTCTGAGCCACCATCCAAAGAGCATAGATGGGCTAGACCAAAGATCCCGGCATAAGTAGCAGGTGTACAGTTTAGTCTCTATGTGGGTCCCCCAACAACTGGAGCAGGGGCTGTCCCTAAATCTGTTGCCTGTCTGTGAACTGTCTTGTCTGGCATTAGTGGGAGAGGATGTGCCTAACACTGATGCATAAGGGTGTGGGAATACTCGGGGGAACCTTCACCCTTTCAGAGGAGAAGAGGGGAGGGACTGTGTAAGGGAGGAACAGCAGGAAGGGCAGCGATCCTAATGTAAAAATGAATAAATTAGTTAATAGAGAAAAAATGTGGGTGTTGCTTTCATAATGTCTACAATGCCATTCATGATGAGGACATGAGAAACCCAGGCTACTTCACCTGTTAGAGTTTCTGTGTTCCCACGAAACAGGAAGTGTGTGTGTGTGTGTGTGTGTGTGTGTGTGTGTGTGTGTGTATGTGTGAAGGGCACAGTATGTGGAGAGATTAAGAGGTGGGCTCAGAGGTGGCTTCCATTACTTCCATTTTCCTCAGCTGCAACTCAGTCTACACAGCCTCATTCATGTGTAAGGCAAGCTAGGAAACATTCAGATGTGTACCCACAGGCAGAAAAAAAAGCTGTTCACTAAACCAATTAGAAAGTCTCCACCACTGTGTTGAATATAATTCTTTATAACCTGATATTTTTATTTGAAAATCAGTTAATAGAAATGATATGATAATATTGATAATTATTGTAGAGCTAATTAGGCAAATAGTAATGTTTCAGGAACTGTCAACCTTAAAATACATCAAAATACATGTTTCCATGACAGTTGATTTGTCTCTATTACTTTTCGGCACATAGTATCCTTCTGCTTATTCAGAACTCTGTTTAGCTTTGAATGCTCACTTTTTCTCTCCCATTCCCTATACTTTGCATTTGACTAGATATTTTCCTAATACTCCTAAAACCTGGATTACTTACTTTTTTAAATGAATAACTCTTGTAGTTGGTGTGCATTTAGATATTTGACCAAATCCTAAGCGTCATTGTTCATAAAGATCTTTGACCATTACCTTATTTTTAATAATTACTTTTAATTAAATAATTAGTTATACCTCTATTAGCATGCCTCTTGATTTCTGAATCATTTTCCTTACTTGGAGATTTTGATAACATTCTTTATTTTGTCAACCAACATGCTACATTGCACACATAATGTTTTATAATTTGCTTCTCTGGGAATAATTTTCCTCTAGCAAATTGGAAAATAGTCATTTTACTTTTTGTATGCTACAACTGCTTATTTTTCAAGCATTAATATAGAACTTGTTTTTTCCAAAGTCTCTCAGTGAACAGGAACAAAAGAAACAAAGAAAGAAACACATTGATTTATTTATCTCTAAACAAGACCAGGAAAAATTTTTGCTTGATTTTCTATTACTCACCTCCGCCTGCTGCTGGATTTTAAGCACTTGTAGTCTGAGCTGCTAGACTCGAGTCAGCAATAGGAACAAGGTCATTCTATGTCTCTTTCATATGTGAAAAGCAGCTTTGCAAGCTAAAGGCTTGCTGGGTCCTTTCTTAACACCAAATGTCTTATATCTAGATAGTGATCCTCTCGTGTCCAGCTCAACTCAAACACTCCACTTCTGTCTTCAGCTCTCTTAAGTTATCTTAATTCTGTAATAAAAGGTAATTTCCACTGGTAAGTTCACCACAGAGCTAGGCTAACATAGTAATAAATGCCAATCAAATGTAATCTGTGTGGAGCTCCCTCCCATCTCTTCCACCTTATTTTCATCTTACAAGATAAGTCCTAGTAGTTGAAGTAATTCAAGTCCTACCTCACCATGAGATCCATATACGCCTGAAAATTCACTATTTCTATCTTTTTATAGTACTCACAGTGTAAGTGTCATGAGGAACACATTAATTTCAAGCAACTTTCTACTTTTCGCTCACTGCAACATACATGCTTTCTTCTTATACCACCTAGACAGACAATTTTGTGACTGAAGAGAATGTGCTCTTTTGTTCCCTCATAGTCATTTAGCAGGAAAATACCTGTGATACAGTCCATGTTTGGGCTGACCAGATTAAAGATTAATTTCAGTTTTTCACTTCTACTTCTTTTCTCACTAAGTTTGCAAAATCTCCCAAAACTGTATGGTATCTGTATCAGTTTGCACTGCTGCATGAAATTGTTGATATAAACCCTATAATTTCATAGTAAAGTCTGTTCATTCTTTTGTAGAATGAATGTTGGGTTCTAACAATTAAGACTCTAGCATCAGGCAAGCAACTTCCAGCTAAATCATCATTTAAAGGAGGTAGAGTTTGTGCTTAACGCACAGCATTGATATCACTCAATAGGCTGGAGCACTAATTGCCTAGTCACATCTTAAAAGCCCCATCCCAGAGCACTGTTATACTGGGATAAGATTTCAACTAAGTTTTGAAGAGAACAACCATTTAAATCAAAACAGCAATCTAACCCAGCCCATTTATATTTAATCCTTGCTCTGCAACACAGACCTTAAATCTAGTTAGAAAGCTGTTGGTTACCTCCCTCTCATTCATGCCACTATTGCATCATAGGTATATTTTATCAGGCCAGACAGATGATTCAGAGCACTGTAGTTCAGAGGGTTGTACTTCAGACAATTGAATGGAATAAGACAATTGAAGGCATTTGCCCACTTGGGCAAGGCAGCCTACACAGTACCTTCTAGCACTGCATAAGTAAGCCAGCAGGGAGGATGCTTCCAGGTCAGTACCAGCTTGATTTTTCCATGTTCTTTCTTCAGCATTAAAGTCTTATCATTAAGTTCTGGTGATCAACCAAAAACAATGGTAACAGTCTGTATCGTATGGGTATAGTCTCAAATGACAGCTCAAAAGAGGAGATCTATCCCATACTTGGTACTGAGTTTTCAGCCTGGGAATCTATGGTTTCTGGGAAGGGCATTAGCCATTCTCCAGAACAATTATAAACATGTTCAAAGAGCTCAAGAAGTTCAAAGAGGACATGGATAGACAACTGAATAAACTGAAAAGAGACAGGAATAAACCCCTGATTGAAGTCCAAGAAAACAAATGGCTATTGAAGCCATGAGGGCAATTCATGCTACGAAAACTGAATTTGATAAAGAGGTAGAATGACTGAAGAAATCCAAACTGGTATGAAGCTAGAAATGAAATAGGCAGTGAACTTAATAAAAATCCGGACTCTAAGACAAGGTAGAGGAACTGAATCATTCAATCAAGGAAATGATAAATTAAAAGTCCTCAAGAATGGTATATGAAGAAACTCTGGGGCAGCATGAGAAGGCCTAATCTGTAAAATATGGGCATAGAAAAAAAATGAGAACGTCAGGTCAAAGGTATTCTTTCAATAAAATTATGAAAGAAAACTCCCCAAATCTAGGGAATAAGAAGCCCATCCAGGCTCAAGAGGCATGCAGAACACCAAACCAACAGGACCAAAAAAGAAACACCCCACACTTTATTATGGTTAAAGCATAAACTAACAGAACAATGAGAGGAAACTGAAGTCAGCAAGAGAAAGGCTCACGTTACATGTGAAGGCAGCCAGTTAGAGTAATAGTTGATTTTTCAATAAAAACTTTAAAGACCAGAAAAGCCTAGACCAAACTGATGATATAGTTCTTACTCCAATCTATATGGGTTGGCAGTGCAGTCCCACGTAGAAGTTTGCCTAGTTTGTGCGAAGCTCTGGCTCAGATCTACAAAACAGTATATGGTAATGAGACTCTGTAGATTATATATTGTGGAATGTAGAAGCTGAGTTTTGAACCACACATCAATTCTCTTCTGATTTTTTTCTCAAAGTCACAACACTATTCTTAACATTACCCTCTGTGAAAATACCTGATACAAATTTTGTTTTTTACACTTTTTATTTAATAATTTGATTTTTGAAAACTTACTGCATAATCATTGCATCACTTCTGCCCCTCCCCTTTTCCCCTTAATACCTCCTTTGTTCCTCTTTTCAATTCTTGATCTCTATAATTATTATTGTTACATATATATGTATATATAAAGTAATAACTGAATATAAAAGTATATTTATTATGTATGTATGTATGTATGTATGTATGTATATAAAACCTATTGCGTTTTAGCTTTGCTCACATGTGTTCAGGGCTGACATTTTGAAATTAGGCAACCTATGTGGAAGCCAGTCCCTGAAAGAAATTCCTTCTTCATTTTTCAGCATGCACTGACCACATGTAGGACATCATGAAGGGGAGGGCCACATGGAATTCCCCCTGTTAAGTGTTGGCATGCCAACTGTTACAGTTGCTACGTTGGTCTTGCTCAGAAAACCATACTGTTGAGAGTTCATGGGTCCATCATTCCCATCATTTATAGGAGACATCCTGATCTTGAGACTCTTACAATATTTTCTTCCTTACGTGATTTTCCCTGAGACTTAGGTATAAGGACTGTGTTGTAGATGTAACAATTGAGGCTGGACTTCACAGTCACTTACTCTCTGCATTTTGACTAGTGATACATCTCTCTAACAGTCTACATATGCTGCAAAAGGAAGCTCCCTTGATAAGGGGTGAAGGCTTCACTTAAATGTAAATAAGTATTTAGAGTACAGTTAGGAAAGTATTATTGGTGTAGGAATATTTCAGTAGTGGGCTCTTCTTGTTCTATGACAGTCTCAGTCATAGATTATTATCTAGGTTTATAGCATCAGGATTGAATTTCCTGTTCAGCTGGCCAAAAACAGATTCAATCCAATCTTAATTAAAAATCCCTATGATGTTTTTCAAATAAATAGGGGAAAATCTCTAAATTCATATGAAACTACAAAATACCCCAGAGAGTCAAAGCAATTCTAAGAAAAATAAAAGAATTTAAAAACAAACAAACAACAAAAAACCCTATACTCTAGAAAAGTGTTAGAGGAATTATCATTCCAGATTTTAATGTTTATTACAGTTATCATAATAACAATAGTGTGGCATTGGTATAATGTCAGACACATAGATCAGTGGTTGTGTAAGTGTAAGTACAGCCATCTGGTATTTGACAAAGATGACAAAAATATACTATAGAGAAAAGATATTCTCAACAAATGATGCTGAGAAAATGAGATGTCCACATGTACAAGAATGAAATTTAACCTAGATTTATTATTCTGCACAAAACAACTATAAATGGCTAAAGACCTCAATATAAAACAAAAAATGCTGAAATAGAAAAAAAGAATTCATAGGCAGTACGTATATGATATAGGTTTAGGAAAGGGCTTTCTGAATGGGACTCAATTCCTCAGAAATTAAGGCCAAAATCTAACAGGTGAGAGAGAACCAAGAGAACAAAAAAACTTCTGCATGGCAAGTGATCAATAAAGTGAAGACGAAGCCTACACAGAGTAGGAGAGATTCTTTGCCAACTATACATCTGATAGAGGACTAATATCTAGAATATATAAAGAACCCCAAAACCAAGAGTCAAGAGAGCAAATGACCCAATTAAGATGGGTAAGGAACAGAAAGGGTTTGTGGCCCCATGAGGAGAGCAACAATACCAACCAACCAGAGCTCCCCAAGGTCTAAACCACCAGCCTGGGAGCACATAGGGAGGGACCCATGACTCCATCTATATATGTAGGGGAGGATGGCATTGTCAGGGATAGGTGGGAGAGGAGATTCTTGGTTCCATGAAGGCTGAACATCGAGTGGGGGGGGGATTCGAGGGTGGGGAGGTGGGAGTTGAGGGTAGATGGGGGCACATTCTCATAGAAGCATGAGGAGGAGGGATGGGATAGGAGGTCCCTGGGTGGTGGGGGGTAGGGGAGTTAGAGGGTAAAATCTGAAATGTAAATATAATATCCAATTAAAAAAATAAAAACCTAAAAAACAAGAAAGTTCTTACAAGAAATAATTAAAAAAGTCTAAGAAGTATCTAAAAAAAATGTTGAATACCATTAACATCAGGGAGATTTAAATTAAAACTTCTTTGAGATTTCATCTTACCTCAGTTAGAAGAGCTAAGATGGTAAAGTAACTGACCTCCACACATGTGCCATGTTAGCTTGGCACACATAGTATGTGTACATATTCACAGTAAGAAAGGCAGGCATGCATGCGAGCAGACTTCTTTTGTTTACGTGTCACTCATGTGCTGAATGCCTCCTTTGTAGGCCTGCAGCAGCATTTCTCAAGTTTGATTACTGAAGTGGGGATCTGTGAACTTCCACACTTGCTGAATGACTTACAGAAGGACAACTATTTCTTCCAACCACCAGCCTTGGTGCTTTGGTAACTCATCCTGTATCTGCAATCACATAGAGTTGAATGGCTTTAAAAGGAAGTATGCATTTATTTTTTAATACTCTGATAGTCAAACAGCAGTTCTCAGTCTTGGTTGACTGGGTTGACACTTGACATGGTTCTTAATAATCAATATTGCTCTGAGTGAAAATGCACTCCAGTTAGATAAGAAGAGCTTTAAAGACTTTAAAAAATAGCACGTTAAATAACATACAGGGGAACTGGCAAAGCAAGCTGACACTTTGGAAGTATTTTATAAGAGAAGGGAAAACACGGTGCGGGTGAGGGGTGTTCTGAGATCCTGTAAACATGCGATAAAAATTCACCTTGTCTGTGTATTGTCCTAAGAGACACAATCTCATTTACATTTATTAGAAGTAATGATATAGTGTCCTGCACATAATTAACACAATAAAATGCTGCTAATTTCACAGTGTCATTATAAAATTTGCCGGTTCAAATTAGAAAGTGATTAACCCTCTGAGTGAGGCAATGACATTTCCATTCCCAGTCTGTGAGTTAAGTTTGAGGGACTGTTTCCCACCTATGAAAGCTAGGCTGACTCATCTTCATTCCGCTCCACCTTCACCAGGGCTTTTCAAGAACCAAAGCTCTGAAGGCAAGCTTACTGGGGATACTTTGGTATCTCAGAGCAAACCAAATTCTCAGTAAAAGCACGGGCTTATCTCAGAGTAGTGGGGAAACCAACTTTGTTTAAAAGACAGGGTAGAACTAAGGATAGAAAGGATGGGCAGGTCAAGAAAGTGGGGAAAGAGAAAGGAAAGGGAAGCAGAGGAAGAAACAATAAACTCAGATGAACATAATTGTACCGTCTACCGAACGTCCTGTTGGTCACGTAAGTATGAAAATTCCCCATTAACAAGTTACCTTGCGAGCGTGCTTCTTTTCCCTTCTCACCAATTACATTTTAACCTTTGCCCAGACACTACGTTATTCATTGACTGTACATTATTCCTCCACAACTGATTTTAATTAATTTCTGAAAAAGTAATAAATTCATTAAAGAGAAGAGATTTATAGCTCCTCATTTTAAATATCCCAACTCAACCAAAATCCTCTTAAAGAATATTTAATGAGGAAAGTGATACTGTAAATGAATGAAACCTTGAGTTAATGATTAAATTGTCCAACCTGTTAAGACAATTACTAACAGAATAAATCTAATGCATACAGTTATAAAGCTGCTAAAAATAGGGTGGATTGCCCTTCCCTACCTTCTCTTCCTTTTTCTTCCTCAAAGATTCATGGCTGGAGGGTTAAAACTGGTTTAAGCAGGGATGCTCTCTTAGGATGGAAGAATCTGTTTCCAAAGGCTGGGGCTTGCTAGGGCTATTAAGGAATCAAAACAATGAGCAGTGCTGAGATAGCTCTTAAGGATGTCATTCTAAGAAAATTTCATTTAGTAATTTTCTCTGTATTGATGAATTCGTTGACTGCTGATACCTTCTCCCCAGTGCTGTGCAATTTTAAGTTCAGCTCCTCCAACTGCTTGGAGAACCAGTAAGCCAGATTAATCTTTCACACCTCACCAGTTCTCAAGTGTGAGAGACAATAAAACATCTGCTCCAAGCTAACGTCCACCAGGCATTCCAGCTGAGAAATGAGTTTTCTCACATTTGAATTCATGTTTATTTAAAAGTATGTGTGTGTAACACACACACACACACACACACACACACACACACACAGAGTCTTCCATCATCTTACTTAAATTGCCTTACCTACAGCCTAGAGGTACTATTCTGTTTGTTATTTCCTTGGTAACATTATAAGAAATTAGCTTTCTTACTGTACATTATGCAGAAAAGGTAGACTAGGGGAAAATACATATTAAAATAGATCTGATTACAGAACCACAAGCCCCATGTAGAGATCACATTTTGTTGGCATAGTTCTAGTGCAACCCAAAGCAGGAAAGCACACATTGAAAAGTAGTCCCTAATTTATAGGTGACATCTTCAGGACAGCAGTGCCTTGGAGCAAAGGGAGTAATTGTTGAGTGCACTGACTGGAAAGATTGGTGATGACAGAAGACAAACCTCTAGTTACACAATTTTTTTTTTTCAGTGCAATTAACCTGAAAATATTTCATCCACTGTCAAGGAGACAAATTGCTTAACCTTAATCTATGCAACAATTCTCCCACACATAAGTGCCCTCTCACTATCAACCCTGGTCCCACCTCCTCTGCAAATCCAACACATACATTCTCTTCCCTTGTCTGTGAGCCTTTGTCCTCTTAGCTTCTCCAAGTGTCTTTCCTTCTGACTCAGGAGCACTGTTCTGTCTCTCTTGATGCGAATTTAATTTTAGGTCACTTGGCTGGTGATATTATTTATAGCATAATTATAGCTGGAAAGACACACATCTTATTACCTCAAAAATCTTGTTACTCATCTTTTAAGAGGTGTTTGTGCTGATGAGTCATCCTGTTGGCAGATTAATTTGTGACGTAGGTAGGCTTGCTCCATTTTATACCTAGTCCAAGTCCATGGATGGAAAGAGTACCTGATGTACTTACACGTTTCAAGGGAGGCCTCTAGTTACCCAGGTGGGCATGGTAATCCTTTTGTCTTTAGAGTTTATATAAAGCTGATGACTCTTTTACATCACATCCAGAGTTGCTGCTCACATTTTTAATTAAAAATATCTCTGCACGTATAATGTTAAGTATTGTACATATATACTATATTTCCTTCTTGTAACAACTCTAATAAGTATCTCTTTTATATCTATTTATATAGAAAGAATTAGAGCCTCAGTTTAAGCTGACTGGCCTGACCAAGAATTGGGAAATAGCATTTGGATCAGGCTGGTCTGGTTCTAATGCTCACACAAACCCACTACATTGCTGTGTGTTGTGAATATCAATGCATTTTTAGTATGTCAACTTTATATGTGAGCATTTAGAAAGAGCAGTGATGTAGGTGGAGTGAAGCTGGCTGAAGAATCATACAAATGCTTATGTATCCCCTAGTCATGTGGCCCACAGGACTGCCCATCCTTCATCTGGAGCCTCACTGAGTCTAAGAAAACTCTTTACAAGGCAGCATCATGGATGTTTTCACTGTGCAAGTACCCAAAGATACCTCACTTTCTAACAACCTGTACATATTTTTGTATTGCTATTTATTTGGCTGTACTTACTTCTGGCCATTGTCATTCTCCTGAATTGTTCTAGAGTTTAGATAATACATCTTCCTACAAAGTCAAAAACAAAAGCTTTTTTAAATATGTTGAAATCATTTCAAGTGGGAACATGGCTGAGTCAGAGGAGCAGGCTGCCAAGAGCAGGTCGAGGAAGCAGCTACTGCTTCGGGGCTCTTGACTCACAGGCTCTCATTGCCAGAGCTTCTTGCCTTCCTGAAGTTTGGGAGAGTTTGTTAATATAAAACTGGGCAGGCATTAAGTTTTATATTAACATGTTTTTCAGGACAGGAGAGTAGTTGAGCACAAGAAATGAAGGTTTCCAGGTCAAAGAAGAGCAGACATCCTGAATAATAGGAGTCTTAGAGAGGCACAAAGAGATATATGTGTTATTATAGCAATTATTCTACAGAAAGATGAAAAGGGGCATGGAAATAAAAAATAGGGACAAAGGGGGCATCAAAGTGTTTATAGTAAATCTCTGGAGTTGGTGAGATGAATTCTAAAGATAGCAAGAGAGGAAAAAGGAAGGAAAAACAGAGCCCTTTCTGCACAAGGCACCTAAGATGGACATCCATCCAGTATGACTGGGTGAGCAGGAGAAGACCTACAGATTAAAGGGTATATGATGATATAATTTGCAGTTCATGTGAGCTTCTGAAACAGACATAGAAGATGTAAGTAAGAAAAGCCTGATGTGGCATGATAATATTTGTATGTTATCAGCACAGGTGGGAACAGAAGTTGCAAGCATGAGGAAACTCCTCCGGGAAGAGAACAAAGTGAGGGCAGAAGAGGTTTTAGGACAGAGCTAAGAAGATCACCAGCACACAAGATACAGACAAAGAAACAGATGGTTGCAAGTGAGAATTTCTAGGTGGTAGAGGAGATGTCACACAGAAGCCAAGGACCAGAGGTCTTCAGAAAGCTTAGATTAAAAGTAAAACCCAAGGACAGAAAGCTCAGTCAAACAGGACAGTCTTCAAAAATGTGTAATGGATAAAAATGTTTTAATGAAGCCCATGCATTTTATATACTATAAATTTTAATAAAAAAGCTAAACTGTGAAGACAATATTTACCAGTTCTGCTCCTTGTAGGCAACTTTAGTCAAGTGCATAAAACAGTACGTGGCTCAGTAGAAAAAGGACGGACTTGAGCACAAACCCTATTTTGAACTCCATAGTAATATAAATAAACCAAAATCAAAATAATTAATTTCTGTATAGCAGAAGCTCAACTGTCAGGTTGTCTTAAAGAAAAGTTATCTTTGGCTTTTCATAGTTTGAACATGTACTTGTATACAATTGTATAGTAAATATTTCCATTCAAAAAGAGAATGGGATGCTGGAGACTTCTGGGCAAATTGTATTCTTCTATCTCAAAGGTAAAAATGTGTGCTTCTGTGCTAGACATATTTCTTCCCAGGCAAAGCCTCTTCTCTCTCAGTTCCTGATAGATAGATGTGCCCAGCAGTGATGCCTAACCATTCACCATAGTTGGCCTTAAAAGTAATTTCTAGAATTCTGTTCCTACTTATATATTACCTGTCTGTCACATATGAGCAAGACACTAAAGTTACCATGAAGATGTTGGTAATATTAGTGTAAATAGTGAAACCAGAGTTGGAATCTGTTAGCTGTGACACACTGAGTTTTCCATCTTTGTATCCTGAGTGTGAAATGGCTGCATACTTCTCACATACTGGAGTTTGGAGCAAAAGAAAAT
Organism: Rhabdomys pumilio; assembly: GCA_030674055.1. Lineage (NCBI taxonomy): Eukaryota > Metazoa > Chordata > Mammalia > Rodentia > Muridae > Rhabdomys > Rhabdomys pumilio. The sequence goes on from JANHMN010000003.1 coordinate 142,415,341, forward strand.
ATGGTAATTTTCTTAGATTTTGGGTCTTTACTAACACAATCATTAAGTCTAAAGTTGAAAGTTTCATGTTATTATTTTTTGTATCACCAGGGAGCCATTTAAAATTCAAACTCCATGGTAAAAATTAATAACCTTGACATTTTATGGACCAAAGCTGGCAGTAGCATACATGCTATAGTATCATGACATGCTGTTTGATTTAAGGCCTTATTTCTGGTCTCTTGTTGTAGTGACTTTCTGACTTGAGATAATTCAAGAGATAGAAATGACTCAAAAAATAAGAATATAAGTATCTAGTTTCTGGGAGCTGACTGCATATTGTGCAACTAGTTGTGAAAGAAGAAAAAAGAAGAGAGAAAGAAAGTAAGAAAAAGAATCTGAATTCATACACAAATTCACAAAAATCAGTATTGCACGTGAATAAAGGGAGTTGGTGCTCCAGTTATTTTGGAGTTTGAAGTGTTCCAGGAACTGAGTCTCTAAGTCCTAAGGTCATTTCTTAAAAAACCTCGACTTACTGAGAGCAAGCCCAGTGTCAAGTACTAGGTTGTGTGGCTGCCGTCCAGAAAACAACCAGATGCTTATCTTTCATTCTTACTTCTCAATAGACTCAGGGATTGTGTTAGACTAAGGGATTGTGTTAGACTAAGAGATTGTGTTAGACTAAGGGGTTGTGTTAGACTAAGGGGTTGTGTCTGTTAGATTAATGGATTGTGTGCTCTGGCAAGTTCAGTGAGTCATGGTATTATCTTCCTCTATTGTAAAGGAAAGAAAGAATCCTGGTAATCAACAGGATGACAGCTCTCTCTCTCTCTCTCTCTCTCTCTCTCTCTCTCTCTCTCTCTCTCTCTCTCTCTCTCTGTGTGTGTGTGTGTGTGTGTGTGTGTGTGTGTGTGTGTGTGTTGTCTTTTGCTGGTAATGGAATGCCAGCCTTGTGCATGGGACCCAAGCACCCAACAAACAAAACTCTAAGGTAATAAAATGGGATTTAAGGGAGTAAAAAGAGCTAGTTTGCATATAGCATTCAAAGAAGTTGTTTTTCCTTCCTTCTTTCCTCCCTCCCTCCCTTCTTTCTTTCTTTCCTTTTTTCCTTCCTTCCTTTTTTCCATTCTTCCTTTTCTTCATTCTTTTTTAAATATTTCTTTTTCCACTTGTAAATTAGCATACCAATTCAGCAACTTGTTCAAGTCTCAACAGTTACCTATGGTTGTAGCAGCATGAAGTTTTTGCTTGTATGTGAAAGATGGAAAGTTTATAACACAGGAGGCAAGAAAGACCTTACTAAACTAAACCTAGGTGCAGCTGGGGCTCAAGGATAACTGAAATCCAAATGTTTCTAGTAGCTCTCCTGCCCTGCTTCCTTGTTTCTGGGGTTGTTTTTCTATATAGCTCTCTTCATAGTGTTAAAACATAGCTATTTGGACATCTAAATTTCAACTCCTGGATTTCAAATGAGAAAATTTTCAAGGAAATGCAACTACTATTTCAAACTAGATTTGGTAACCAGCTTGTAGCAAGCAGTGATCTGGAGTTCCTTGGGTCATGAATAGCAGGCCATTTAAGCTAGGAACCGGGAAGCCATAGTCATAGTCATAGTTCACAGGTATCTAATATAGAATAGGTTTCTTACAACCTCTGCTCTGGGCAGACAATGACTAAAATCACATTGATAATTTTTAATCACTTACAGTCTCTTCTAAAGACAAAGAATAGGTATGTGTCAAAGGAAGTAGACCCAAGGTACAATGGTATGCGATTTTTTCTACCTGTGGAAATTCAGACAGGAGGATCTTGAATTTGAGAGACCACCCTGGGCCTCTGTCTCAACAAGACAAGACAAGACAAGACAAGACAAGACAAGACAAGACAAGACAAGACAAGACAAGACAAGACAAAAGCTTCCTATGTTCATATTTTAGCCTCATCTGCATGTCATTGGCCAAATGACTCAAAGCCTTCTACCTAAATTCCTAAATTCTGGAAAGTTGCAGTGATAATGGCTCCTACTCCATAAGGAGCCTGAGCTCTTAGAACTGACTGTTCCCCCCCACTCCCTCCCCACAAACTGATACTCAATCCCAGCTTTTCTCTGTATCAATGGGACCTTCTGTTACTTAGGGCTCCAAGCAAAGTGTCCCCCACACTTTCCTGTCTTTTGTGCTTTGTGTGCATCTGATCTTCTGAGCTTGCTTCCTTCCCTTTGTTTAAGTTTTCTCCATTTCCCTCTGTGGCCACATTACAAGAGGCCCAGTGAGTGTTCATGTGATGCACCCACCTCCAACCTTATTTTTATGTAAAGCTTCTAAACTTTGTTTCCATTTTCCTGCCCCTCACATCTACATAACATGTTCGCTCTCTTTGAGGCAGCTTCCAATTTATTACTCTAAATAAGAAAAATATAAACTTTAACTTCTGTTATTCTGAACTACTTAATTTTGAGTTTCTTAAAATCTTACTTTAGAAAGAGAATCATGTTACATTAAAGGGAAAAATATGATATTATTATAAATTACCACTTGTGGTACAGTACATATGTGTAAATATGCCACGCTTAAGCAAATTTGTTTACAAAATAATGTATATAGCAATACATTGTTTTAAAAACACAAATGCTTTTATTTTATATATAATTAAAACTTTTTATATATAATTAAAACTTTTTATATATAATTAAACTCAGACTATCTTGAGAGTATTATTTTGTAAGTTAATTATACAGTTGTTCACATAAGTATATATTGTATTAATATAGTTCTTTATAAATTATTTATTCAAAAGCAAAATTATAAATGAAGTTCTATTATTTATTTGCAAATAAGTTTGTACTAGTTAAATTTTGCTTACATTTAGTCAAGTGGTTGTTTAAACATGCCTTGGCTCACTTGTTCTTGCTCTTAGGGAGCTTAGAAGAAGGAGATACAGAATGATTTTTAAGCAGGGCAGTTGTATGCAGTCATGAGGGGGCTTATTAAGACAAAGCTGAGAGTCAGGAAGATAACTCAGTGGGTAAAGTACTTATGCAGCTATGAGCACCTGAACTCAATCCGCAGAGTCTCTGGTAGAAAAAAGCCAGGCCTAGGAGCACACACCTGTAATCACAATGCTGGGGAGGCAGAAACAAGCAAATTCCTGGGGGTCACTGACCAGCCAGAGTAGCCTACTTGACAAGTTCCAGACCAATGAAAGTCACTGTCTCAAAAAAAAATTTAACAAATGAAAAAATAAATATAAAGTTAGTGGTGCTGAAAGAACCACACTTAAGGTTATCCTGTGACTTCCACATGCTTGTGAACAAGCCTGCATACACATCTGCACACACACACACACTTAAACACACATACCTAATCACATACCTGTCCACCCCCACACACTCACACACTCCCTCACTCACTCACATACACACTCACACATGCTCCCAAATCAGCTTGTCTTTGGCCAATGTCATATTCCTGTCAAGTAGCCCCTTTCCTTGTCCTTGGCCCATGTCAGTTTCTTGCCAAGCAGCCCCAAAGGCTCTCCATCTCTCCCCTTTTTTATTTCATTAACAAGACTGAGCCTGTCTTAGGTCGTTCTGACAAGAATGCCTTCCTTACCTGTCATGGAATATGCATTATCAAAGGCAATGCATTTCTGTCTTAGGTTGGTAGGGCTCTGTGCAGATCTTACAGGCTTGCCAGCCTGTTAATTTAATAACTCTGTCTGGGGGTTCATTTTCAGCTTTAAGCCATGTACTTTAGCTGCCAACATGTTGATGTTGTTATAGATAAGCTTTATTATGATGGATAGGAATAAAAGTATTCCCAAGACAAGAAGGGCTAGCCTGATCAAGCTATATATGCCATTCCAGAGGTTTGTCCAAAATGGAAATACTGAGCTCAGGCCAGGGATAATTTTATCAGTATTATCTGCAGCATTAAAGGTCAACAGAGCAGTATTCTTTAAATTCATAATTCCACTATGCAAAGTTAACACACCCAGAGAGGTGTTAAAATTATGCCAAATATCCTATAGGTGTCTTTAAACTTTTTTCTAATTATAATGACAATCATTGTGAATTTCAAAAGTAACACTATTCCAATGATATTTGTCATGACACTTGGGATGGATACTAACTCTTGAACCTCCTTCAGATAATCTGAATGGGTTATAGAGCATTATTCGTTGTTCCAGATACCTATATAAATCCTTTTGTACATTCAATTCAATACATTAGTAACATTTTACTGCTAGATGGTTAACAAAAATAGTTGTCTTAACTCCTTGTGTCAATGCTATTGTAGAAGCAGTGGTGCTAGCAATTAATGGAATTAAAGCTGTTATGCCAACAATAATCAAGCCTGCTTTCTTGCTTCTGCTTAAAGCTTAACTCACTTCCTCCAGCACTTTCAAGCTTTTTTCAGAGAATTAAGGTTTTCTAATACTCAGGGCAGTGAGACGAAAGCTAGTTGATTGACCCCCATAACAGACATGCCAGGTTTCAACACACTAACATAACTGAGAATTATACAGTCAATGCAACTTACAATAAATACTGTAGAAGAGACAAAACCAATTTTAGCTTGACAATTAAAAGAGCCTTAAAACATGCACTAACCCTTGTTTGAAATCCAGATCCTGTCCCAGCAGTATCTCTTGCTATCTTAACATCATAGTGAGCTACAGCTTGCTTCCAGATATGTCTCTGACAAAGTCCAGATCCAATCTTTCAAATGTAGACTGTTATTTCCCATATTGGATTGATTTCTAGACCAGTACATAATTGAGTTCTAATAGTTGGTCACCTTTAAGAAGAATACAAGAGACATGATTTCTCTTTTTGATTCTCTACCCCACAAAGTCTAAAAGCTTGAGGCAAGGCAGCTTGTCCCATCTGGGATATAGTCAAGCAAAGGTGGATGAGGAACATATGTCTAATACAGCTCCCCAGTCACCATTGTCAGGACACTCAGCAAGCTCACAGGCCAGCATCATTCTTTGTCTCAGCAACAGTATGCCTCACCAATCTTTTTAAAGTTCCTTGGGTCTCTTCCACAATACCTCGTCCTTGAGAATTATACAAAATCCTTGTAGTAAATTGTTGACAAAAAGTTTTGACTGCTCAACAACAATTGCCAGACCCATTATCTGTTGTTTTCTTTTTTATTGGATATTTTATTTAGTTACCTTTCTATATTATCTCCTCTCCCATCCCCCCAAACCCCTTATCACATCCCCTTTCCTCCTATTTCTATGAGGGTGTGCTCCTACCATTACGAGATATTAAGGAGAGGAGATTGTTGCTTTCTGTTATTTTTGTTATTAGTGGTGGCACTGTTTGTGTGGCTATCTTCTTTTGGATTTGTTGGAAGAGAATTAATTTTTTGTTCTTTCTAGGTCATAATTTTTCTCCTTGTGTTGGTGGTTTTCCACTATTATTCTTTGTAGTGCTGGGTTTGTGGAAAGATATTGTGTAAATTTGGTTTTGGTGTGGATTATCTTGTTTTCTCCATCTATGATAATTGAGAGTTTTGCTTGGTATAGTAGCCTGGGCTGACATTTGTGTTCTCTTAGGGTCTGTATGGCATCTGTCCAGGATTTCCTCACTTTTATAGTATCTGGTGAGAAGTCTGGTATAATTCTGATAGGTCTGCCTTTATATGTTACTTGGCCTTTTTCCCTACTGCATTTAATATTATTTCTTTGTTTTGTGCATTTGGTGTTTTGATTATTATGTGATGGGGGTTATTTCTTTTCTGGTCTAGTCTATTTGACATTTTGTAGGCTTCTTGTATGTTTATGGGCATCTCGTTCTTTAGGTTAGGAAAGTTTTCTTCTATAATTTAGTTGAAAATAATTATTGGTCCTTTAAGTTGGGAATCTTCTATACCTATTATCCTTAGGTTTGGTCTTCTCATTGTGTCCTGAATATCCTGGATGTTTTGTGTTAAGAAATTTTTGCATTTTTTTTGACAGTTGTGTCAATATTTTCTATGTTATCTTTTGCACCTGAGATTTTCTCTTCTATCTCTTGTATTCTGTTGGTGATGCTTGCATCTATGACTCCTGATTTCTTTCCTAGGTTTTCTATCTCCAGGGTAGTCTCCCTCTTTTTTGTTTCTACTTCCATTTTTATGTCCTAGGTGGTTTTGTTCAATTCCTTGACCTGTTTGGTTGTGTTTTCCTGTAATTCTTTAAGGGATTTTTGTGTTTCCTCTTTAAGGGCTTCTACCTGTTTACCTGTGTTCTCCTCAAATTCTTTGAGAGTGTTATTTATGTCCTTCTTAAAGTTCTCTATCATCATTATTAGAACTGATTTTAAATCTGACTCTTGTTTTCCTGGTGATATGGGGAATTTAAGACTTTCTAATGTGCGAGAACTAGGTTCTGATGATGCAAAGTACCCTGGGTTGCTGATGCTTATGTTCTTGTGCTTGCCTTTCACCATTTGGCTCTCCTTAGTGCTACCTGCACTGTCTCTGACTGGAGCCTGTCTTTCCTCTTCTCTTGGTTGTGTCAGAACTGTTTGGGGTGAGTGTTGCTGCTGGGGTTAGAGCTGAGGTCCAAGATCTGCTCAGTGTTCAGGCCCAAACTGAAGGAACCAGTGCTCAGGGCCAGGAGTGACTTCCTGGGTTCTAGTGTGTCCCAGATACTCCCTGTTTGGGGCGTGTGTTGCTGTCTCCTTACATATGATTCTGCCCGGGTTAGAGCTCCTGCAAGCCTTGCTTCCTCTGGGTTTTGTCAGATTGGGTGCAGAGCTGCTAGGATCTGCTCAGTGCTTGGGCCCAGACCAGAAGACCCCTAAGAAGGGTCTTCTTTGTTTATTTGTTTGTTTGTTTTTTATTGGTTCTTTTTTGTCATTTTGAGGTTTTGTTTGTTTGCTTTTTAGGAAATGTGAAGAGATCCTTGTTTGTTTCTTAAGTGATAAGAAATTTTAACAAAAGGGGAAAGAAATCAGAATTTTGGTTTTTGAAAGGTTATAGAATAAGTTCTTTGAGTATTTAGAAAGAAACTAATTGTCTTTTCAGGCAGTAAGGCTTCAAAATGTGGTCAGAGATAGAGTATATACATGCTTTAAAGCCCTAGCTCTAATTTAGGAATTGTAGCATGCATATGCATTCTCCGTGGTTTTGGAGAGGTTTGTGTATTTTAAAGACAGATCATTAAAAATTTGAAACTTTGGATAAAAACAAAACAGACAAAATAACAAATAATAAAACAAAATGAACTCAAAAGCTTACTGTTCCCAACTATATTTCTTTAAATTTTGCTTAGGTTATAATAACAGCCTCTTAAATATAGAACATGTTCAGTATATATTTATGCTTTCCAGTGCATATTAATATTCTTCTTAGAGTGAATATTGAATTGAGCAGTATGAAATAAATGCTAAGTGCTGCTTAGGGTTTGTTTGTTTGACACACTAATACAACGAGAGGGAAGAAGAACCTCAATGAAGATGACTCCATCAAACTAGCTTGTAGAGAAAGTCTGTGAGGCATTTTGTTGATTAAGGGTTCATGTGGGAGTGCCCAACCTGCTGTGAGAATTGTCCCAACTGAGTAAGTGGTCCTGGGTTGTATAAAAAAGCAGGCTAGCAAACCATGAGGAGCAAGCCTGTAAGCATTTCTCTGGGCTCTGCTTTAAGTCCCTGCCTCCAAGTTCTTGCCTTGCATTCTTGCCCAAATGACTATGAAGGAGTATGACCCAGAATGGGCAAGCCAAATAAGCTTTTTGCTCTCTATACTTAGTGCACATGTCTCCCCACGTCTACTAACCTAGTATAGATTAACCCTCAGAGACATGGCCAGAGGTTAGAGTCTTCAATGATTCTGGACCCTGTCAAATTGAGAGTCAGTATTAATCATTACAATTGTTTTGTGGAACAACAGAGCTTATCATTGTTCTGTTCATGTTAGTATTTATAGATGTATGAGATTTGTAAAGTGTTTATTATGTCTCATGTTACACACACACACACTCAATTTCAAGGTACTTTGAGAAGAAAGAAGTGTTTAGCCTGGTCGAAACTTGCATATGTGGCGAGAATCATAAATTAGGAAGTACAAACCCCAGGTTGGCTTCAGTCTGTGACTGCCAATGCTGCACTGACCTTTTCTTCACACTACTTGACATTCCCTGGTGTTTCCTTGATTCTTGGATAGTTTTATCTCTTCTCTTTTAAAGATTAATTTGTATTTTTAGCTCTGTGTATGTCTGTGTGGGTATGTGCATGTGAATGCAGTTGCACACAGGGGTCAGAAAAGGATCTTGGATCTGAAAGCAGTTGTGAGCTGCTCTATATGTGTGCTGGGAACTGAACTCTGATCTACTGGAAGAACAGTATACACTCCGAACTGTTGAGCTATATCCAGTCCTGGATAGTTCTTCTGATAGGAAACACACTGTCATATAAAACCTAGTTTTCACATTTATAAGGTATGAGAATTTTCACCAAGACCAGGTTTTATCATTGAATCACACTGTTGATCAGCATCTGTGAATTCAGATCCCTTGTTTAAGTCAGAGGTGGGTGTGACAAAATTAGGTTGAACTATGTTTGTGATGGTAGTTTTGATGATGGAGGTGGGAAAACTGGACCCAAGGAATAAAGTTACGTAAGGAGCTTAAATCACTTTGTGAACTCAAGTTGAAGGTTGGAGAAGGTTGGGTTTCTGTTATTAGACTGGTATTTCTACTAATGTGGAATAATATATAAAATGAGAGGCAAAAAGCCTCTGAAAAAAATTTTTTCTTTGTCTGATAACAGATGTTCAAAACCAGAGTGCAAGAGCTCTCTGATCCTCCATCTCACATCTGACTTTTGTTAAAGCATTAACGTATTGTGACATTTGGGATAAAGGATAGAGTTCCAAACGGTGAATGAAGATCCCTTACTACAAGGGAGAGTAATGCTGCCCCAGAGCTGTTGGACAGGTAAGTGGGAGGGCGTGAGTGTAAGCAGATACTACGTACGAGGCAGCAGACTGTGTGTAGTCAGAACAGCTTTTGTTGCAGCAATGTCTACGGTTGAAGGAGGAACATTTAATCTATGAAGTCTTCAAAACAGAGCCTAATTCATTTCTAGCCAAAGAGAAGTGTCATTGAAGATGATGACAAGTAGTTCTAGGAGTCGGGCAAGTGAGAGAGGATGGATACTCAGGGCTCTCTGGATGAAGTCAGAAGGAAAAAAAAAGAAGTTAAAGAATCCAAGGAATTTCAACTTAGTTACAACTTACACACACAGAAATGGTTTTAAATGCACTTTAATTGTATTCTCTCACACACTAACACACACATACACAGAGGAGAATTTGGGCTCCTAAGTTATTATAATGATCTAAGAGTGTTATTAATAACAAATTAAGTGGTAAGAGACATGCTCTTCTTCAGGGAGAACAAAAGATGCTGACCCCACAGTTAACAAAAAATGGATTCCTTTGCTAGTACAAATTAGGTGTGGTTCTGCTGGAGGCAGTGAGGCCGACTCAAGTACCTACTTGTAAGAACGGTTACAATCCTTCTTCCACAGTGTAGGTGTGTTTGAAGTGCTGAGAGGGTATCTCTAAGAAATCATAGCTCTGAAGAAATACCAAAACCCAGCTTCATAGTACACTACTGATGCCTTGTGAGTCACCAGAGAGAAGTGCAGCCAATCCTGCCAAAGTGAAGTTTGGCATTGTCCACCATTACAACAATGGAAACTTTGAATTTGAATTGTGTTGAATGGAGTTAGTTTATCCTTAGAGCTGTCAGTCATTCTTTTTTTCCTGAATGTCTTTCAAGGGTGATTGTTCTTCAAAGGTAGGACAGAGTCTCTACTTGCCTCTCTCCACTACTTGCCTCAAGAGCAGAGCAGAGTTGGGCACAGACAAAACATTTTCTCCAATAAGGACCAATTGTGTGAATGTGACTAATCACAACACAGCAGCTCCATGTCTGGAGTCTCCGAGAAGATGACAGGGTGCATGCAGAGGTCAAAAGCCAGCTGGTGAACCTGAGTGCAGACACCCCTACTAATCAAGAGCAGAATACAGCTTTCAGTTTCCACTAAGTATTTGCTGGGACCCTCACCTATGGCTTCCTACTAGATGGGACAAGGAAAAATGGCATCGTACTTCCTGGAAATCTTACCCTTCTGTTTCCCTGTGAAAAATAGAGAATTCTCATAAAAATTAAAAACATCAGTCTGAATTTATATTATGCACAGTGGCTTCCCCACCACCCACAGTTTTGCTAGGTATGTTCGTTTATCTGTGCTTACACACAGTTCTTAAATATTAAATGGAAAGCTCTAGAAATAAATGAGTCACACATTTTAAATTGTGTACCTTCTGAGGGGCAGGCTCACTGCACTGCCATGCTTCATCATGGCATGATGGACATCACCCTGGCATCCAGCACTACATGCTGTCATTGCCACCTGCCTGTGAGTCACACAGCAGTCATCTTGGTTCCCAGACTACCTGTGTGGTATCAAAGTGCTGTGTTTTGATAACTCTTCTAGAAAGAGTGAGGCAGGGAGGGAAAGAAAAAGGAGAAAGTGAGGACAGGAATGAGTGAGAGGAATATTTCTGTAACTTCCTTTGTGGTATATGTCATCTGTTCTGTTTCATAATACTGTTGTTAATCTCTTACTAAGCTTAATTTGTACATTTAACTTTATAATCAATGTGTTTTATGAGGAAAATAGTGTATATATAAAGCTTGTAACTCCTGTAGCTTTGGAAAGTACCCCCTGGATAAAGAGGGGTATTATTGTGAGAAGGTGAGAATTTAGCATTCATTCATGATTTTATTCAGTGAATTTATTAGGTAGCTCTTTTATGTCAGACTTTAAATTAGATGCTAGGGATAGAGAATCTCTGGACTGTCTCTGACCTGCCAGCTCCCAAATAATGTCACAGAGACATATTTATTTATAAAAGCTTAAGCCTTAGCTTAGGCTATTTCCCAACTATCTCCTGTAACTTAATTAACCCACTTATTCTAATGTACATTCTGACACTCACTCAGTCCCTCTATGTCTGACTTCCCCCATGTCTGGCTGGCAAACCTTCTGCCTCTCAGTTCTTCACCAGAGTTTCTATCTCTTCCTGGAAATCTTACCTTCCTTTTCCTTCCTAGATATAGGCTGTCAGCTCTTTTTTAAAGCCAAACAGAGAATGCCTTAAGCAGGTGAGAAAGTACAGAGCCACAAATTCACAAAATGTACAAAAAGATTACCCCAACAATTGGTGAATGAGCGTCTATTTGCACAGTGTTTAGTCTTACAGCGGAAACAAGCAAACCCAAAGTGTGACATGGAATAGTCATTGAACCAGAGAAGTATGTTTAGGATACCATGGAAAGACCAACAAGAGGTCTTCACATGGGCATTCAGGTAGTTGTGTGTTATATACGTGTATGTGAATATGTGATTGTGAGTATGTGTGTATGGGGGAGGGGTGCACGTGCACGTGTTATATGTGTACATCTAAAAATCCTTCAGCTGTGCTGTGGAGAAAGCTGAGAAAGATTATGCAAAGCTGACTCTGTACATAAAGACCAATACGAAGCAATAACCAATCAAGAGGTTATGATTTTAATCCATGGAAATAAGATTCCAAAATTGGAGCAGCTGTGGTAAAAGTTAAAGAGAGAATGAAAATTCAAGAAATAAATAAAAAAATCATGCACATAATTTTATATTTTGTATAAGAGTCAATGTAGTTTTAAAGGGAGAATGGAAAGAGGGCAGGAATCTAAAACGCCAATTTCATTTCTACTTTGACCAACACAGTAAGACTGTTGTATTTGCCTGAGCTTCAACAGATGGCAAAGAAGGAAGCCTGTGGAATAAAGTCCTAAAGTAGAAATGAAGTGTTAGTAAATGCACAGGATATAATGGATTTGGGATTTCAATACTGTATACGCCCTTACTTGAGTAAGGATGTGGGAATAACTGTGTGGAAAGAGTAGATGAGATCAAGGAGAAAGCCTTGAATAACATCAAAATTCAGCCATAGAGCAGCTAGTGACTAGGGAAAAGAGTGTATGATGAACACTGAGATTGGGAGAGGGAATAGGGGCCAATTAATTGTGCTATAGTTGAGGTACAGTTTGATAGTGTCCTCCCAGAAAGTACTTAGGCTGTAAATGATGAAACCTTGTAGGGTGGGGGATCATTGAGTGCACTTCCTGTTGGATGGGACTGTGGTGGTTTTAATGGGATCTTTGAGTTTTATGAAACCCTGAGCAAGATAGGCATGGCAGCACATGCCTTTAATCCCTGCCCTCAGGAGTTAGAGGCAGGCAGACCTCTGTGAGTCAAGGCTATCCTGGTCTACACAGAAAGTTCCCTAGCCAACCAGGGCTACCTGGTGAGACTCTTTCTCAAAACAATAGAAGCAAACAAACAAAGCAATAACAAAACTCTGAGCAATGATTTGGTCATTTATAGCTTCTTTTCTAAATGTGACTTCCCCCTTCCACACTCCTCCTGCCTTGTGTCTTCATCCAGCATGAGCTCCTCATTAAGGCTGTGCAAATGCCTTCACCTTCACCACATGGAACTGGGAGTTAAGCAAACCTATTTTTAAATAGAGTTGCCAGGCTTCAACTCTTTTATTACAGTAACGCAAACTGGATGGATATAGAGTATTATTTTCATGAAGGTGGTCTCAGGGAAGAAGGACTATGTACATGCTCAAGGGGTCAAATAAAATATTGGAAGAAAATGTCTCTTGTGCAGTGTAGAGGACCTTGGAGACCTTTACTGGAGATATGTCATTTATATGTGCATATATATTTATGCACATATATATGACATATATATCTGAAATGTGGTTTAGATATCAGAACAAGATCCTAATCTTGTCTCTATATCTAATCTGTGTATACTTGACTTTACCAAATTGTTAATTTACTTGAGAGGGAAACTGTTATTATTGTATTGATCCTGGAATTTTGATAAGATATAAGAGCCTGACTCTCAGGTTGCCCCAATGATGCTTACGTCATAGTCTCCATGATCTTGGGTAATCCTTTGCCTTTGAGTGTGGCTGGAATCAATGAATTGCTTATACCAAACAAAGTAAGCATGATGGGAATATTCCTTCTAAGATTAGGAAACAAAACAAAAACACCTGGACTTTCTTGTTATCTTGGAATCTAGTTTCATTCCTCTCCCCACTCTTCCTCTTTCCTCTCTCCCTGTACCCTCCCCATAGACAATCTTTCTTGTTATGAAGAGCCAAGTAGTTATATCCTTATGCCAAGGAACTGATATTTCCAGCCAACATCTGGTGAGAGCCTGAATCCTGCAAACAAGTGGAGTATTGAGCCTGATGTGAACAGACTGACTTCTAATAGGATGTGAACCAGACCAATGCTTTACCAGTTGAACCTTGAGATAAATGTAGCAACAGCCAGTATCTTGACTGTGGGTTTCTGAGAGACCTCTCAGTTAAGCTGCATTCAGATACCTGACCAAAAAATACCTGTGAGATTAAAAAGTAAGAATGACTCTAAACCAGGTGTGAGAATAGTTTGTTACACAGCAATATGTAGCTAATGTATAGTTTCTTACACAGCAATAATTAACTAGTGTACAGTGTAAGCACCAGGTTCTTATGTTCACTGAAATAACCTTTCTTAAAAATGTATTCTTTCGTGAATAGTTACATTGTAGTATCAGGATATTTTAGAAAACACAGTTGACTTTATTACTTAAACAAGAAAAAAATTTACCTGCTTAACAGAAAAAAAATTAGTAGCAGTTACAAAGCTTTTAATCTTTGTTAATATTATAGTCACAGGTGTGTTGGTAATTGAAAGTTAAGAATGCAGGGGAGGTCATCCTGGCTCCTCCATCCATGCCAGTCTAGGGAATGAAGCTCAGCCATTTGCCCCTCACTTTCCCTGTGATTAACTCATCACATCTGTCTTTCCTGCCCTCTACCTGCCTCAGCTGGCATCTGAATGCATTCTGTTTACTAGACTCAGAAATGCCATGTCTCCTAATCCTCCAATCCTTGTGTATAATCCTGTGTTCAACTCAAATGTTTCTTGATTGTATTGGATGTTATCACATCCTATTGACTGCCTGGAGTTTGCTGTTATCTCCTGAGAGTGTTCATCCTTTTGTAATTAACAGCTTATTTGATTCGATGGTAACAGAGGTCAGGCTGTGTGTGTTTTATCATTCTGAGTTTGCAGGGGTATTTGCCCTCCCCTTGAAATCTTTATTTTAATTACTTCTGAGGTTTGTGACTCTATCTGTAGGATAAGGAGAGCATTGTTAAGAAAATATTTCTCTCCATTTTAATATAGATTTTTTACTATTTCATTTTCTTCTGTCAGGTTTATCAAGCATTGGATTCCTTGACTTATTATTTATTTATTTATTTATTTATTGGTTCAGCACCATTCTCCTCCCACACTAAGAACCAGTTTTTCATATGTATACTTTGCTACTGATACCACCAAGCATTAGACAATGTTTTCCGATTACTAGTTAAGATACATATCTAGACATTTAGACCAAATACAGTTTTATATATGGTCTATTACTTGTACTTGCATCTGAGAAACCCAACATGTACTGTGAATAAATTTGATTGTTTTGCAACATTGCAAACTATTTCTGTAATTTCTTGAATCTTGCAGGTCAGTGAACACGAACAGCTAGCTAGCTTCCCTTTAAGTATAAATGAGGGCTGCTTGAAAAAAAAATGTCTGAAGGAACTAATGGTTATATGTCAAGTGTTTGCACAAGTTATTTGATTTGAAGTAATATTCTTCATCAAAATTTAAAAAAACAGCAGGATGACTACTTATATATAATCTATACAATGGAAACATATAAATCCTTCCAAATGAAATAACCTCCCCCTCTACCTCAAATATAGCAAGATTAATCATGCTTCTCATTTATTGCACTGAGCATCCCCAGCCTCTGTCTCAATAAATCTGGCTTCTCCTTCTGGTTAGGGACAACATGGTCATTCAATAAGGAGCACATAGGTCTGCAAATAAGCATACTCAATTTTGATCATTTTGTAGATGATTAAGCAGGACTTACTGACTGACTGGGACAAAGGTACTTAAAATAGAGTGATTGAGAAACACAACTACTGAACAAAAAGTGAAAAGCAAGGCTTACTTGCAAGTACAGAAAGCCATTGGCTTGTCAAGTAGGCAGAAAAGTAACGAAAAGTCAGTTATATAGTCTGTAGTGGTATGGTTGACCTTAATTCTCTACTTGATTGGTGTGTTACTTAGCTTTTTGTCAGGTTGACATGAAGTAGAGTCATCTGGGAGAAGGGAGCCACAATTGGGGAAATGGCTCTATCAGTCTGGCCTGTAGACAAGTCTGTGGGGGGAATTTTCTCGGTTTATGAGCAATGAAGGTGTGTCCAGGCCACATTTCAATGGCTTTCTGCATTCAAGTTGTGGCACTATTGTTGCTCACTACTATTAGCTAGGCTTCCAGTTAGAATTGGGAGTAAAAAAAAATGTAGACAAGACTCTAAAACCTTGGAACTTGGTCAGAAAAGTCAGTGTGGAGGTGTGGCCAAGGAAAGAATGGTTATGAAGAGTGTAAAGATGTTGAAACAAAGCCAGAGTACTTGAGACAATAGGAAAGAGGACTCGAGAACATCTCAGAAGTTGACTGGTTTCCACGTTGCTGGTTCAAAAATTTTAAATAGTAAACACTTTACTTTGAGGCATGGGGCTTGTAGCTCAGTTGGTAGATTATTTGCCTAGAATTTACAAATCCCTGGGATTTATACTCATCACTGCCTAACCTGGGCATAGTGACACATGCCTATAGTCTCAGCAGTTGGGAAATGGAGGTAGGATAATCATAGGTTAAAAGTCAGGAAGAAGCATCACAAGTTCCAGGTCACTCTCCATTATACACTGTGTTTGAGGCCAACCTGAAACACAGGAGGCCTCGTTGAATTTCTGAATAGTCACATTGTAAAACTGCCTTCTACATACTTGTATTTATATCCACAGATTGTGCTGTTTATAGCTTTGGCCAGAGAAGCTTCTTTTTATGGTGAGTAGTAGTTAATACAGAGACTCACACTTATTCAAAGTCCTGAGATCCTGTGACTGAGTTCACAGCAATAAATGGGCTAATTGTATCAACTTGTCTTCAGGGGGTGTAACTGAAGAAGTTATAGAGTTAGGATGGAGAAGAGTGTTGTGGAATACTGTCTTCTGCGCATGACATGGCGTTTGCATAAATGACTCACAGTAGCCATGGTCATCTACACAAGATCAAGCCAGGTGATATATATATATATATATATATATATATATATATATATATATATATATATATATA
>JANHMN010000003.1:142431665-142450718 GCA_030674055.1 Rhabdomys pumilio
ATATATATATATATATATATATATATATATATATATATATATATATAATTATATATATGAGATCAAGCAAGTTAAAAATTCCAGCATGGATGCAGAAAGGGCTGCTCAGGCCCCACCCCATCTGAGAAGTTATTGGGCAGTTGGTAGCTGCTGAGGGAGGTAGAATCACTTTTCTTTGGGAAATAGGGCACTGGCAGGTTGCCTATACCCTAGTGGATGACTCCACACTCGTGTGCAAATGGGTGGCACTAATTGGACTCAATGGGTTAAAAATGATAGATAAAACTGTCTAAGACGTAGTTGTGACATTGATAGTAAGAGGTGTTTATGAAGTCCTGGAGGAAAGTGGATGGGAAGAGTTGGATGGATATGATCAAGATGCTTTATGCACACATATGAAGTTTTCAAAGAATAAACTAAAAGTATTATTTAGGAAAAAGATTTTTACTTCTGAAGCTTCCTTGTCCATACAACAGACACCCAGAAAGTAATTTCCCCTGAATTCTTTTTATCATTCTCAACTGCCCAGCTGCTCAGTGACTAAATAAACCAAGGTCCAAGTATCCTGGCCACTGCTCGAACTGCTGACAGACCCGGCGTCACCCATATGATGCTGGTTTTGTAGGAATTCAAAATAGAAGAATTACAGAGTGAAAATTTCAATTCAGAGTTTAGAGATGAGCTAGAGAAGCCATGTAATGCATGATTATCCCTGATGACAGCCCTTGAGAGAATAATGCATGAAAGTGTTAGAGTGAAGCCAGGCAACGGCTATCCCAGCAAATTAGAGACACTAGAATTAAGGGGTATCTTCTCAGGAGGGCCACAGGTAACAAATGGACCCAGATTTGAGAGGAACTACGCAGGCAGCAAATGTCTAAGCCTTTGGAAGATTGTGTTATGCAACCATATGTCAGACTCTGAGCAAAAAACTATAGAACTGAACATTCAGCATCCTTCTTTCTTTCCTGGCCTTTGTAGTATGAGCTGCTTTGTTGTACCATCTTTGTCAGGAGGGCCTATATGTCTGAAGCCATGAGCCATGGTATCTTTCCTCTTTTAAGCTCTTTATGTGAGATACTTTGCCACAGGCCTATCTGCATGACAAACAGCCATGAGACTGAAGAAGACACAATATACTGAGTCTTGTTTTCCCTTGTTAGGGACATGAGAACAGCCCAGGAATATTTGCAGTGACATATCATTAAGTGGTAGTTTCCTTACTGTTTGTGGCATTCTACAAACGATCCCTTGAGTGACATACCTTTCCAGAATATGAGTCACAAAGTATCAGGCACATATTGTATATTCAAATTATGCCATCAATAATAAAAAAAATGAACTATACCTTGTACCATTAGCCCACTTAATGTTGCTACCATTTTGAAGTGACCAAATTAAATGCAAGACCAATTAAAATTTATTCATAATTAAATAGTATGTATGATGGTTAATCTTGATTATCAATTAATTTGTTTTGATAAGTTCCCAGAGAATTAGTAACCCCACCTATGGGTGTGTTTTTGAGGGAATTTCCTGACTGGATTAACTAATAGGAAAAGAACCATCTGGAATTTAGATGATATAAACCAATAAATTAGAAACTCTGAGGAAATAAAAGAAGGGTGGAGGGTGGAAGAAAGCCCATGAAGGCAGACATATTATCTCTGCTCCCACTTTTCTAATAATGAAATGAATAAAGTTTTTGAAAATGGATTTTGAAAAAGACCATAATGTAAAGAAATTCTGTATAATATTTTCAGATGTTGTACTAAACATAACTCTCATATTACACTCTAAACTATGTGGAATTTCAGGTTCATTAAAAGTAAAAACATGAGAGTGACTTGTCAGGGCTTTTGTTTAGAGACTGGAAAGTATACAGCAGGCCTAGCCTGTGCTAATGCTGTGCTACTCACAGGCCTAGAATCTAACTCTACGCTGTTTTGCTAGATAGGTAGATTCCAAGACAGTTGGGCTCTCCTTTTCTCTACATTATTTTCAATAATTATAGTCATGACTTGTAGAACATCAGTTTCATCAGTTCAGGACACATTTTCAACAGAGGTTCTCCAGACTATAATGGAGCCAGAAACTTTTAGTCACCTACTAATGTTCTAGCCATATGAATGTTAGAGTAAAAAGCTTTACTCAGCCATTCATTGATGTTGGTGTAATCCAAAGCTTTTCATTTTAACAGAGCCCATACAAGATGTACAGAGAATAATTCTTGACATTGAGCACCCGTGAAACTGCTCATGTGTGTATTATACTTTTATAGTTTTCAACTTGATTTTAAATTTTACTTAAATGAATTTTAATTCATTTAATTTATTAATTAATTTAATTAATCATGTAATTAGTGTGTGACTTTGTATTCATAAAGAAAACTTTAATTGTAAGGCAGTATACTAGCTATGCCAGCTACACTTTTATGTATCTTGGGGTTAGTTCATCTCTTAAGAATGTGAAAAAGACCACATTTGAGTTTTCATAGATGTACTTTATGATGCTGTATAAAGACACAAACAACAAGGTCACTCTGCAACTCTTTCTCTCTTTTTTAAAGATCGTATCATTTCTTTTAAATGACTATGAATATGTATAGCAGCAACTGCTAATTCCTCTGAGTTAGCTACATGAAAATCAAGAGGAGAAAAATATAAATTACCATTTCCCAAAATCAGTTCCATGAAGCATCAGTCAAGAAAGATACATTGTTCAAAACAAACAAGAAAACCTAGTAATGTTCTCATGGTTAAATACATTTGGGCCAATGATATATTCAGTTCTCAAAGAATTGAGGTGAATATAAACTCAAGAGGCCTGTAGTAAAGAAGTCTGAATAGCTGTATTGGCTAAAGCATTTTTCAGGGAAACTTTTCTTTCATATAACATTTGCTAACGTGCAGAATGGAGCATACATTAGGCAATTGATCTATGTTAAGACTAAAGAAAAATAATTGCCTCAAATCATCAGACAAGGAAGGAAAGTGGGGTACTAAGAGCCTGTTCTTCTTGAACACTGAGTAATTGCCTTCATCTGACTTGTAATTAGGTGTGCTGTCATGACTCTCCCAGGGCATGGGGCTGATTCAATGACTCATGACACTTGAAGTCTCTGACTCATTCACCCACTCAGTTTCTGAAATGAGCCTACACTGGACTGGGTGTGTTTGTGTTGTCAATTCCTATTCTCCAGTCATAGGATGTAGAGTTATTCATATGGACATCACTGAGAGTCAGAGCTTGCTGTATACTTGATAATTTGACTAAAGTCTTCAAGGCATTTTTACCCTCCATTTGGTGCCTGGTACAAATTGTATACAGAATGCCTCTCCCTACTTTTTCAGGAATATTTCTTTATAGGATTATACTGTCCCTTATCTTCATGTGCTTGAACTTCTTTCCAATAGCTGTTGAAGTCATCATAAGAATAGGTAGCCTGTATAATGGTGGGAATAATAATAATAATAATAATAATAATAATAATAATAATAATAATAAATGATAGATGGTTAGATAGATAGTTAGATAGATAGATAGATAGATAGATAGATAGCACATCAAAATGCTTCCTTCTCTTATAGAACTTAAAACAAGATTTAAAAACTATAATTTAGGGTTGAAGATATAGAGTACTTGCCTAGTAGGTAAGAAGCTCTTGACTCATTCTACAGCACTGCACAAAATAAGTGTTAATGTTTGCCTATAATCCTAGCACTCGCAGGGGATAGATACAGGAATATCAGAAATTCAAGGTTATTTCAGCTACATATCCAGTTTGAATCTAACCTTGTCTAGAGACCTTGTCTCAAGGTCAAATAAAAACAAGAAAGATTCTATTCAAAGAATTATGCAAGTATAAGCTATAACATGCATGAAAAAAACATCACAGAAGAGTTGAACAGAGGAGGGGTATAGGGTGTTGTGCTCATGAACCTTGTTATAGATTATGAGATTTGCTAGCCAGAAGGACAGAGATAGGCATTTAAAAGAATATTACAAGCTTGAGCTGAGAGATAGGAGTTTAGCAACAGCCAAATCCATACTGTGTAAGTACTAGTGATGTCTAGAGAGGTGGCATATTCAGAGAGGAAAGAGGACATCACTGAAATAGAGCTAATACAAAAAGAAGAAAGATACTAAATTAGGTCAGAGAGATAACTAGTTAGATGCTCATCATTAGGGTTATATACATGCTTGAGCGACTAGATCCGTTACCAAGACATGTGAACACAGATTTTGAAAATTATCTCTCATCTAATGATATAAGAGATGACTTGAAAGGACAAAAAGAGCTAAGGAAATATTGGGAAACTATAATCAGTGATACTAATACTAATGTAAGCTAATGGAGATTAGGGAATTGTACTTACTGAAGAAATATTCTGAGGCAAGATCATAGAATTTGGGGTGAATGAGTGTGTGGCCTGAAGAAAGAGGAGTTTTAAAGGATGACAGTTGTGTGATGGATGGTCACGTACCTTCTAAATAGAAAACCCAGGATTCAATTTAATGTTGAAAAAGAATAAGGTGGAGAACTGAGTCTATTTAATCTCAAGACTTACTAGTGAGCTGTAGTAATGAAAGTATGGTACCAGGGGAAAAATAGTAAGAAATGCTCAGCAAAAACCTCTACAAGTTTAGAAATATACTTCTGTAAGCCCTTTAAGAGGATAACCCAACAAAGGCAAAATAGTCTTCTTGAGAAATTATGACGGATCATCTGACAAATATCACACAAAAGAGTGAATAAAGACACGCAACTTATACTCTTTAACATCTAGCTCAAGAGGGATCACAAACCTAAAGGTAAAAGGTGAAAGTATAAAACTCCCAGAAGTCTATCAAGGGTAAAAAAAATACCCTAGATATACCAGGTTTAGTGGTGATATTTTAGATATAACAACCAGTCATAAATGATGAAACACAATTGATAAGTTGAGTTATTTTAAGATTAAAAACTGTTCTATGAAAGGCAATGTCAAGAGATGAAGATAAGCTAAAGTACTGTTATCCGAAGTATGTGGAAATCTGTTATAAATATAGTATATAGCAAATGAAAACTACAACTAAAATACAATGGACCAAATATTTGAATATTGACTTTACCAAAAAGTTAGACAATTGTATAAACCTAAGGAAGGATGTAGGAGAGCTCTCATTCATTGCTGGTGAGAATACAAAATGGTTGTCATTTATAAAATGGTTTAGAAGTTTCTTACAGAGCTACACATATTTTTACCGCAAGAACCACAACCATGCTCCTTGTGGTTAATCAAAAGATTTTAAAACTATGGCAACACAAAAATCTGCGAACGAATTACTTAGAGTTAAATTTCCAGTTTCTAAAATTTAGAATCAACCAAGATGTCCTTCATTAGTTGAACAGATAGACTGTGGTACATCTACACAAAGGAATAGTATTTAGCACTAAAAATTAGTGAATTACTCAGCACGAAGAGACTTGGGAGAACCTTCAGTGAGTTAAACCATTCAAGCCCCAAAGGCTTTGTGAACATCAGCTATGTGACATCCAGGGGTGACACTTCAAAGTCATAAAAGGACTATTGACTATTGTTGTGTGTTTGACTGTATTAAAAAATTCTGCTAACATTGATTCTGACTGTTTTTTTGCCAGCTTATTAGCTTCTTCGTTGGGGCATGGAGCCCTGGAGTTCCTTCCTCTCATTTTTGGTGATCTTTAGTTGTCTTTTACTTTGAGTGAAATGGGAAGTCACTGGATAATTTGGAGTAGAAGATTAATTTGATCTGACACTTTAAAAGGTTCATGTAATCTTCAACATCAAGGCTAGATAGCATGAGCCCAGGGGCACACATGGGGAAACCAGTTAAGAGAGTACCATATGATCCAGAAAAGCATATTGGTGGGTTTTAGCAGTGTATGAGCAAGTGAGAGGAAATGTGACTGGATTCTATATACAAATATGTAGATCTAAGAAAAAATGAATGTAAGGCATAAAAGGAAGAGAGGCACCAAGGAAAGTTGCTTGATATATTTTAATTTTGTCATATGCTATTTTTTTTTTACCATAGTATAATCGCTTTGAAAAGTGTAGAAAGTGTAGCTGCTTCAGAGTAAGAGCCATTTGCAAGCTACTAGTTCCCATCACTCACCAGTTATGGTAACTGTGGGGTTTTTAATGACTTCATCATCCATGACAATGATACTAATCTTGTTGAGTGTCAATCAAGACACCGATGCACTGCATTCATCCTGGAACCTTCATTACAGTAAAATCCAGGAGAGTGTTTAGTTCTCTTTATAGTCTTTCTCATCCTGGTAACAGTAGCCCTATTTTACACATTTTATTTTTTTTGTCATGAAATCAAACCTCCAGTCAGTTTTGAAATTCTAGTTTAACACTGCCTTGTTCAGTATAATACAGACAAAATCTAGAACCTAGTCTCCTTTGGATATGAAATACAAGCCAAGGTCTGCTTCCTGGAGCCAGACTGCAGAAAATGTTATCATATTTAACTCTAACACTAGAAAGATGAATGTGGGATTGTACTGTATAGATGTTCTCTCCTTGCTCTCTTACATAAATAGTTTTTTTTTTCTTTTTTCTTTTTTCCATTGACTAGCACCAGATTTAATTTTTTTTTTTTTTTTTTTTTTTTGCTAAGCTGGGGTTCTTGGCCATTGTCAGAATAATTACAAAGACCTGATTGAGGAAAAGGACATAAAAAGCCAGAGGGAAAATGTTGTGAGCCGACTTTAAGCAGAAAGCGTCTAGAAAGCAGCTATCAGCTTTGCAGCCATCTTGAGCCATATACCCTGACATGAGACTTGGTTTTTCAGCAGCCTACAACAGCTGAGCACAGTCTAACAAATATCTTGTTTATCCCACATAGCTTGTTTTGCTGTTAGTGACCCCAGCTGCATAGTGCAAGTGGTAAAATGTCTTCACCTGTGTTCTGCGTGTGCTTATAAATACCCAGGATTTCCTTGTAAGAGAATATGAGTCAAATAGAGTTAAGAGGAGTGAACAAGAGTGAATATGCGTTAGTAGAGAGTCAAGAGGAGTCAAAGAGGGGAATAAAGGAGTAACCAGATTTGACTATGGACCCTCTGGCTTGTCTCTATTCTTCTCATCTCTTGCCCCTCCATCTCTACTCTCTCTCTTGACCAGAGCACTTAGCCTCAAACGTGGGTCAGAATGGTCCCCAACAGGAAAACATACATACTTCACTACCATAGGTCAGAGACGTGGAAACATACTCAGGTACTGAGTGAGGATGGAGGCATGAACTGCGTTTCCTAGGAAAGACGTTTCTTCAGGTGTGAACTTCCCACAAGATATCCAATTACACCAGACTAATATAAAAATCCCAACAGTTTTATGCAGCTCCTGTTGAAGAAGATTCAGTCTCCTGGCTGGTCTTTATTTCTTCTATTCATCACATACTGTTTTGGGAGATGCTAGGCATGTGTCTTTCTCCCAACCTGTAGCAAAGAGAGATAAAAATCCACTAGAAATTCTTGCATTTTCCAGGAGATCGACTGGATTGAAGTCTATTTTATTAAGTATTTTCTTGCTCTAGACACTTCAAGACAAATATATGATCTATTTCTGTAGACCCACAAATACAGAGTAACTAATTAAAATCACGATAGTGAGATGAATTTTGTAGAAGAATGCATTTCTAACAGCTCTTTGGCAACATTCAGAGAACAAGAAATCTGGCTTTAGGGCCATGCCTAAAATTTGCTTTGTTTTTTTTTACAACTTTTCCCTGCTGCTAGCTGGTGCTGGTTTATATTCAGTGTGCAGCCACTGCACTATCTCTGCGCAGTGGTGGTCTTGAGGGAGGGGACTCCAGGAAGCCACTGGCCTTATTCTATAGGTGAAAGGATGTCCCTGGCTCAGAAAAAAACTGCAGGAATTTTGTCTCTAGGTGCAGTAAAGATCTACTAGAAAACAGAAGGGTAAAGAAAAACCCTGAAAAGGCAAAAGAAGAAACATTTTCTGACTCTGGGGAGAATGAGAGCTATTTAACATGTGCGGTGGCATCCCTGGATGGATTTTTAATCAACAGTTCTCATTTAGAGCAAGACTCAGCCAAGGAGTAGACTAATACTACTGACTGACATTATGGCCCATTCGTCTGCTTAGGTTGACTGAAATGTTCAGCTGCCAGCAAAGGATTAATATTGATTTTTAGGCTGTCTTCGTTAAATACCTGCTATAGAGTACCACTCTTTTATTCTCCTTGCCAACTCTTTCCCCAATTGTCACTAGTATTAAAATGAAACCTACCTATTATTAAATCAATCATGCCTGGCAAATTAGTCAAAAAGAAGGGGAGCATCTATCATTTTGACTGTCAACATGAAACCTGGTGATTCTTTTTTTTGCCTTTTAGTTGGTCAACATCAAATTACTGATTCAATTAAGTCAAGTTTCTTTATAGAATAAATGTAAGAAACTGAAAGTGAAATGTTTATGGAAGGATAGTGAGTCCGGGCAAGACACTTTCTGACAGATGCCTGAGCTTGTGTTTACTGTGGGTTGCTCAAAACACAAGGCTAGACTGACATCATGCTGAATAGTGACATGGTTTTTCTATCATGTGTCAGCCTCCATGTGATATTTTTGATATACTGCTAACCATTTTCTTCTCATTTGTTCTATTTTGGCTTTATTACTTTTAGTTTCCCCAAGCAATGAGACTTGGACTCTCTCCTCTCTATGTCACCTCCAGTTCTATATATTTTGTGAATTCCTACCTATGTTCCAAGACTATTGTGCAATTCCTCTAAGCATAGATAGGTTCTATCTGAGTAAATTGATTGCCTTTAACTGTTCCTTCAGTGTCCTTTGGCTAAACCTAAGGCAAAGTCCTCAGCACATTGAATCTTTTACTTGAAAGGCTATAGACATTTTGAGAACAGGAGCTCTTCCCATGAGAGATATCTTCATCCTGTGGCAACTTAACAGAGGAAGGAGTCACCTGGACACTTGGTTTAAGTGTATACAGTCTACCACAGCAGGGTAGACACTGCTGCTGTTATGATCCCCTGGGGAATGTGGCAGCAGGAACTTGCTCATATTTGTGATTGGGAAGTAAAAAGAACAGGAAGAAGGCTAGGCTCCTAATGACCCAATTCCTCAAGCTATGCTTCACCTTTCAAAGGTTTCAAAAACTCCCCAAATAGTGACACGAGATGGGGACCAAATATTTTTTCACATGAGCTGGTGGGGAACATTTTCTGTCCAAATCAATACCTTCCTTTCCAGCTTTGACACTTCCAAGAAAGAATGGCTGAAAAACTGAACAGAACATACAGAATTATAGAAAAAGTATAGAAAATACTTAATGATTTAGTCACTTGTGAAATATGTAATTTCCATTTGTTTTTTTTTTGTTGTTGTTCAGAACATATAAGTTCTTATAAGTTTGAATCAGTTGATCTTTATAATCTTCTAGAGTCTTCTATTTCTATTATGTCTTAAAGTTTTCATTGCAATAGTCTCTCAGCTCCTTTATTAACTTTATTTCTATTTTTTAAAATTATTTTATGTTTTGGACACTGTTTTAATTCAGACATTTTTTCCTGACTCTTTTATCATTAAGTTCATCATCTGTATATACAAAATATACTGTTATTTAAATGTTAATTATGTATCCTGCTATTTCACTAAAAGTATCTTTCTAACAGCTCTAATAATTTTCCAGTATAGCCTTTCAGGTTTCTTAAGCTCAAGGTCATGCTGTCTGCAGATAGCATTGGTTCGGCTTCTTCCATTCTTTTCTATGCCACTTCTATTTTCTTCTTTTTATTGTTATAGCTAATACTTCAAGAAATAGCTTTGAGTGGAGGGAGTGGCACCCTCCTTCCATTCTTGATTTTAGATAAAATGCTTTCAGTTTCTCCATTTAGTATAATATTGGCTATAAGTTTGTTGCTGTGACTATCACCATATGAGGCTATAGGTTTGTTGCTGTGACCATCATCATATGAGGCTATAGATTTGCTGCTGTGGCTGTCACCACTTGAGGCTATAGGCCTGTTTTGTGTGGCTGTGACCATGTGACACATGCTTCTTCTAGTCCTAGTTTCCTCAGGACTTTATTCATGAAAGGATCCTGAACTTTACCGAAGACCTTTTGCTTTTTTGTATATTGAAATGCTCATGTGACTTCTGTTCTTAAGTCTGTTTTACATTTATTGATTTGCATATTTTGAACATCTTTGATTCCTGGGATGATGGCAACTTGATCATGGTATATGATCTTAATATGCTCTTGA
Organism: Rhabdomys pumilio; assembly: GCA_030674055.1. NCBI lineage: Eukaryota > Metazoa > Chordata > Mammalia > Rodentia > Muridae > Rhabdomys > Rhabdomys pumilio. Next base: position 142,441,948 of record JANHMN010000003.1, read on the forward strand.
ACTCATTATTGAGAATTCTTTCCTCTAAGATTCTACAAATTAAATGCTTAAAACCCAAATCATTCAGTTAATACATGGGGCAATGAATTCTACAGTTCAGAAAGGAAGACTTGCAAATGTCCAATAAGTATTTGAGAGTGTCCAGTATTTGCAGCCATTGGGGAAATGCAAAATAAACTTGCTTTGAGATCGTCTCACCTCAATCAGAATCGCTTTCAAAAACCAAAACAAATTAAAAAGCATTATGAAACAAAATGCAGCAACAAATGCTGCTGAGCATTGTGAGGAAATGAAGATCCATTCTTCACTGCTGCTGTGAGGACAAACTGGGGTGGCCATTAAGGAAGTCAATATGATGGTTCTCCAAAACTCTTAAACTATGGGTTGGGAATGTTGCGTGGTTGGTAGAGTCCTGGCTTAGCATTCTAGAGTTCTAGGGTTTAATTTCTAAACTTACCTAAACCAGGATGGTGGTAGATAGTCCCATTTCTATAATTTTAGTATCCCAGTGGTAGAAGGCTCACGAGATCTAGGTTATCCTCAGCTTAAAAATACCTGGTTAACTCAGGCTACATAAAAATAATCAATCAGTCAATCAAGCAATTGATCAGTCCTTAACAATGTAAATAAAAAAGTGAACTACAAGTATTAAATAATCCAGTCATACCTCTCTAGGGTGTGTGTGTGTGTGTGTGTGTGTGTGTGTGTGTGTGTGTGTGTGTGTGATTCTACTTTTGTTACTTTTCTATTAATGTAATAAAACATCATGACCAACGCAAATTATAGAAGGAAGTGTTTATTTGGGGTTTATGGGTCCAGAGGGTTCATCATGATCAAGCAGAGAAATGGTGGCAAAAACAATTGAGAGCTCACAGAAAGCAGAAAGAGCTAACTTAATCATTACAAGTTTTTTTGAGATCTCAAAGCTTATACTACCAACATGCTTCCTCTAACAAAGACCACATTACACACTCCTCTCCCAGCTACCAACTGGGAACCAAATATTCAAATGCCCAAGACTTATGAGGACATCACATCCAAACTTCAATGATTCTAAATCTAGCACTTGCCTTGGCATCTATCAATACGTTAATAGATAAAATGTACATATACAAAATTTAATGGAATTTTAGTCACTTGTAAAGAATAATAAAATTATGACATATGCCAGAAAGTGGATAGAATACATATCAGTATATTATGGAAATAAGTCAGAGTTAGAAAGTCTCATATCACATTTTTTTTCATATGTAGAACTTAGATTTACTATGTACATATGAAATATACATGTGTGTATATTTTTATGCACATGTATGCTTACACACATGTATGTATGTAGTATTATATAGTATGCTTATATAATGTGTGTATTCATGTATATATTCATGCATCATTATATACATGTGCATATGCATACATGTGTACACTTATATACATGGGTGCACATGTATGTTTATATACATTTACACATATGCATTCTTATAAGTATGTTTTATATGTGTGTATTTATATCTACATGTGTATGTAGATATGTGTATATGGATGCTTATCTATGTGTGTACATTATATGTATATGTATATCTACATGTTTGTGTGTTTATCTACATATATGTGTGTGTGTATTTTCTAGGATGTAAAAGCTAAAAGGAAACTATGAAAGAGAAGGAAAATGTCTAAGTGAATAGAAGGAATAAAAGAGGGTGATAGAATATATTTATCATGAATGAAGAGGGAACTAGTTCATAAGAAAAAGGATGATCAAGGAAAGAGGCACACAGAAGAGATCAGGGTGAGTACGAAGAGAATACAATGATACACATGTATGAAAATGTCACCAGGAAACCAACCTATGAGTATACAAACAAAACAATGATTTATAAGAAACAATAGATAACAAAGAAGAGGACTTCAAACACAATGCTAGACTTTCTATTTGACCTAACTTCTTTTGATGTTGGGCAAGTAGCAAATGATAGCAAAAATATTATGGTGCCTCAATATCTTTATTTGTAAGTTAGTTTAATAATAACCCAAGAGGGTAGGTGTGTGAATGAAACAAAATAACCAGTCACAACCACTTAGCATAGTATCTAACGTGCAATGAACACTCAGCAGCTGGGCACACAGGACATAACTCTGCCATATCGGTCATGTGGCACTGGTGGTCATGTGGCATCCTCAGTTAGTATTTCTAAAGTAGGCATGCATGTTGTACACACAATTAATTCTATAAAACCAAACATGCTCACCAAGTTTCTGACAACAAATAGGTTTTAATCACTTGTTATTTTCTGGCCATGATTGGCCCTCAACCTTCAAAGGTGAAGATTATAGTCCCAGTTCTGGGAAATGGTCTCCAAAGAGTTTCAAAATATATCAAGTGGTTTATAAAGGTAGGATGTTGAGTGTCACCCAGCACCTTTCCTTTTTTATATATGACCACTAGGAGGATTTATAGTCAAGGTTTCACAGCATGTGACCTTCATACTAACACACTAGTTACTGTTTGCAAGCGCAATGTGACCAACAGGCTCCAGTATCTGAACACTTGTTCTCCAGCTGGTGCTGCTGTTTTAGAAGGATTCTTGGACACTGAGGAGTCGGAGACTTGATAAAAGAGTGGGTTGCTGAAGGTGGGCTATATGGGCTATGGTCTTCCCCAGTTCCAGCTTTGATTTCCCTCTGACTCCATCGCTTACTATATCCTCCTCTACTATACACAGAATCATGTCCCACCACAAACAGTCTGGTGCCCCCTCTGCCAGGAAACCATAAACTATAATATTTTCTCATGTAATTGTTGTAGATATTTGATCAAAGTGATGATAAAATAACGGACACATCATGAAACAGACGTTACAGCACTAATTCATGCCATTTTAAGGACAGCTGAAATGACCTTGTTATAGTTTGGATCTTAAGTGTCTCTGAGGTCCTTGTGCTAAAGCTTTGTCACCCAACATGATGCTACTGGGAGATAGTAGAAACTACATCAGTGGTGCAGTAGGAGACTTCTCACTTATTAAGGGCATGATATTGTATGGGATCACAGAACCCCAGTCTCTTCCTCACTGCCCTCTGTGTCCTGACCATGTGGTAAGTTGTTTTGCTTTGTCACAATGTTCAGCTTTGCTCAAAACAGTGGGGCACACTGGTACTGAATTGAAAGTTTCAAAGTCATTAGCAATAATAATAATAATAATAATAATAATAATAACCTTTTATTTTTTTAAATTCTTCTCTCATTCATTACATCTTGACCACAGTTTTCCCCCTCCAACTCCTAACAGTTTTCTCTTACCTCCTCTCTCCCTCAGATACATTCTTCCTCCAATAAGACTAGACACAAGTCCTTATATCAAGGCTGGATGAGACAACCCAGGAGGAGGAAAAGGGTCCCAACACCAAGTAAGAGTCAGTCTCCACTTCCCTTATAGGAGACCACAAGAACAATTTTAATGTACACTCAAAAAATGTAGTTTAGTCCTATGCCAGGTTCGTGTTTGTCACTTCAGTCACTGTGAGCCCCTATGAGCCATGCTTAATTAATTTTGTGGACCATGTTCTGTTGCTATCCTTGACTACTCTCTCCCTACAAACATTTCTCCCCCTCTTTTGTGGGGTTCCTCTGATTCTACCTAGTGTTTGGCTATGGGTCTCTGCATCTGCTCTTATCAGTTGCCAGATGACACCTCTTCGATGACAACTAGGCTACGCACTGATCTATGAGTGTAGAAGAACAGAGCCCCAATAGTTTAGTCAGTAGAACATCAGACTTTTAACCTTTTTCCTTTATAAAGAAGTTATTTCAAATACTTGTTACAGTGACAGGAAACTGACTTAACATCATCATAAAGGAGAAAAAATAAATATCTGTACTTTTAAACTAATACATTAAAAATTCATTCATTGAAAGAAATGGTAGGAAAGGAAACATTGCTTTTTCTACTACCTTAGTACTAAATCTGGAGTGACTTGAAATCTAGAATTTCATAAGTTTTACAGTAATTATTCTTTCCTGATTTCCATGGGAAAAGCTGGACTGTAGGCATTGAGAGAACAAGAACTCCACACATACAGTAGTACTTTCCTGTCTCAGAGTCATTCTACAGATGCAAAATGTATCTCATCAAAGAAACCACGCCCAATGGACCATTAATCTTCACTAAACTAGAGATGAGTTCCTGAACAAACTCAGGTATATATTAAAACAAATTATATGCAATATCAAAGTCCTTTAATCTTTAATCACATATAGAAAGATAATTATATCAGTGAGTTTTAGCTAACAATGAGACATTACTAAAATTAGTTTTCAGGTGTAAATTTAAAGGGACAATGTGTATTTGAGTCTGAAGTTTACATGGAAATGGTCGAGTCATCCTGATCAGGCTTAGCCTTAGTTGGAGCTGCCATTTATTCTACACACATCCAAATCAAAGGGCACGCTGGAAATCTTGGCTAGTGACTCTCTTAGCTTCCATTTTCTCTAACCTTACAGAAGTAGGTGCCCAGGGACAGAAAAGCTGGGAGCCCACCAGAGTCTTCTTCAAAAGCTATGACAACGTATGTTCTACCTCTTGCCCTCGAAAGAAACTTTCTCATTTATCTGCATATTATAAGTGTTGTGTACATGTTTGCCCTGACTCCAGTAGAACTATTATAAGAATAAATAGTGAAGTCATTTACTCTGTCTCTTACATTTCCCTTAACTCTGCTCAATGTTGCTAAGTATTGGCATTCACATATAGCATCAAAGAGAGAGACGAAAAATAATTCCCAGACTCAAGGAATTTTTAAACTACCAGGTGAGATAAATCATATAAGTAAATAAATAATTGTAGACCCATATCCAAGGCATATGCATGACTGTAACTTATTTTGTTTTCAAAATAGATACCTGTTGAAACTGTTATATGTTCCCCCATTTAATGGATGGGGCAAATGAAGTTCAGAAAGGTCAGGTGACCTGTGGAAGATCACAAGGCAGTGAGTGAGAAATCAATTAAGAGCCCAGTTTCAGAATCTGCATTTGTAAAGTGTGCTGACCTCTGATTTGTTTACTTACTTGTTTGATTAACAGTACAGGACCTATGCTTATTCTGTTTAGATTGGTTAGTTAAGGAACACACACACACACACACACACACACCCCAAAATACCACCGGCTGCATCTAAAAGAGATGGCACCTTCTTTAATGGATCAGGTGGTCAAAGAATGATGTGCAATAAAACACTCATTTCCTTGGGAAGAACAAACTGTTTGTAATTGGCCACTAAAAATAGAACTTAATATAAAAAATATAGAGTGAGTTCAGGTTTTAATGGTCCTTAAATAACTAACAACTTGGGACTCTGTCTTTTAGCAACAGCAAGCTATTATATCTGTCATCTTACTCATCGCTATGCCTGAGGCGTTTGAGTTAATTCACATGCAAAGAAGAGGAAAAGTTGGGTGAATTATGTTCTGTAGGCTGAATATATAATCTCATCAGTGATAAAGTCCACCATTAGCTCACATGGGTGATTTGCAACTTCAGTTCTTAAAATGGACTGATATGTGAGCACCCGCCATTCATTTGTTAACTTTTCCATGGGCTGTTTATGTTGCCATCCTTAAATGGGTATTCCCTCAACCAGCATTCCTGAAGAAGGTCATTCATTCCTTGCCTTTCATGAAATTAATTCTTGGCTAATGCAAAAAAGGACCTCTTTCACATCATTCTTTATTTGCTTAGCAATTGCTGCCATTGCTAATCATTTGAAGTGAGTTGTAAAGTTTCCAAATTTAATAAATGAGAGTGAGTAAATAAATTAACTGAAGCTATGTGGAGAGACAATTAAGCCCAACTTGAAAATTTGACACATCAGGTTCTTTTTTTTTTTTTAAATGATCATCTCAATATTCATCTAATCACACTAATTTTTCTGAACTATTTTGAATATTCTGATAAAAATGGGAAAGAACTACTTTCTCTGTCACAGATGACAGGCACCGTGTGCCTTACCCTTCAGGGCCCTTCTGAAATTCTTTCTAGGCTGAAAAATCAGACAGCCAAGTTTTTAGGTTAGCTTAGACACAGAAGCTAACTGTCTAACGGCCACTGTGTCACTTTGTGCTTGCTCCTGGAATTTTCTCTGCCTTTCCATTCCTCCTCTACTGTATGTGCTTGAAGAACCCCAGAAGATCACACACTACTTACACTAACTTGCATCACCAAGTAGACAAATGTCTTCTAAATCATAGCTCCACAGAGCTCAAGCCAATCACTCACTTGAAGTGATTTCTTCATTCAGGTGGCTTTCTTTATAAAGCCCTCTTGGGAAGGAAGATGTTCCCAGTGTCAGATATCATGCTGAAGGTTCAACTGGAAAGCCAAGGATAGGATGAGGTGATAGATTCTGACTGGACTTTACATTTGCATGACTACTAAAAGCAATTCAGGAAGTTAGAAGTTTTTTACTCCTCAAAATTATAATATTGGATATAATTACTTACTGTAATTTAGTTTCTATGTTACCCTATACAAATAATTTAAATACTTTAAAAATAAATTAAATATATCATGTCATTATCCACTTCTCTTCCTTCTCCTGTCCTCCTCCTCCTCCTCCTCCTCCTCCTCCTCCTCATCCTCATCCTCTTCCTCTTCACCTTCCTTCTCCTGTTTGCTTTCAAGAGAATTGGAAAACTTAAGGACAACTGTTTCAACATGGTTTGCTTCTACATATCAATGGGAGAGAAAAAAATGTCACGTCATTAAGAATGACTGCTCTGGAGTTTCAATCATTCTGGCAAAGGTAGCTTTTGAGTGTTAAATTGTTTCTTCAAAGCTGGGTTGTGTAGGAGTAATTGGAAGCCTGTCCATTACCAAAAAGCTAAGTGTATGAATTGCCAAGTATATAAATTATCAAGTGTTTCTTTGAACCTAGTCTCTTGTCTGTTCTGCCATTATTAAGAAACTATCTAGATAGACACATCTTTTTGAGGGCCCCTGCCCCAGGAAATCAGTTTTCAAGTTAGAGCATGTATAGAAAGTGGGTAGGAGGCATGTTAAACAATATACATGCTTCAGTACATCTGTGAGAAATAGTATATTTTTAACAAGTGTTCTAGATGATTTTGTATATTCATGTTAGCCACAGGGATATTTGCTCAAAAACATTACACACAAGCCTTGATAAATCATCTCTCATCTAAAAGAACTCAGTCATCATCTCAACCAGAGGCTTCTAATAGCATCAGAGGATGGAGCAAGTACAGATCAGGGTACCACAAGGTGAGAAAATACCAAAATAGTGAGACTGAACTAGGTGAGAAAACACAAAGGATGAAGAGTGTCCATCATCTGTGTACTCCATTTGTTGATCTCTTTTTGTATATTATTACCTACCTTATCTGGAAAATCAATTCTAGTTTGAAAGACTAGAAAGGAACATTCCAAAATAACTATTATTATTTTGGTTGTATGTCTTAATATTGTATTTCTCTTTAGAATGAACCAATGAAATACATACATGTATGTGAATATATCATCCTGTGTACTATTACATATCACTAACAATGGCTACCTTCTGAAAAACATGTGAGGAATGTTTTCCATTGTGATAATGTCATGTGCAGGCATAAACTGTTCTCAACATTCTTTCGTAAACATTCAACCTCTCCTCTAGCCCACAACCCACCAGAGGTAATCAAAATGAAAAGTTATTAGAACACAGGGGAATTAAACCTGTTTAGAAATAGTTCTCTGAGGTGTGAGTCCAATCTTTGTTGTTAGGATATCAGCAGTTCAGTCCAGTAGTAAACACCAAATATAAATCAGCAGCTGCAGTCCAGTTTCAGCAGATACCATACACAAACCAGCAGGTACAGTGCAGTCTATTTGGTAGTCACCACATATGAACCTGCAAGGGCAGTTCAATCCATAAGAAACTATCAGACTTACCAACCAGCCCAAGACCATGGAAGTGGCAAGAAGCCACAGGAACCTCATGAGAGGTTCTTTGGCGAGTTTCTCTCTAAATTGTCACTATAAGCAGAGCTCAGCAATGCAGCGTAAGGCAAACTAATACATGCATGCATGTTGCTAATGAAGAATAGTGAGGGGGAGCTAAAACAAGCCAGTGTTTGAGTTCTCACTGTGTCGGGGGTCATATTTATGTCTCTTCTGAACATTATGTGTCTGCTTTAGCAAAACATTCTTTCACCTGTGTGCTCCAGGAAAACATTATTTGGTATAACTAACTTTCTAAAGAAATCACAAGTTTCCACTTCAATCCTGAAGTGTACTTACAACTAACCCAGAGGAGAGAGTTTACTGTACACCCTACAAATGTACACCAGGCACAAGGATAGGCCTACTATCAATATCTGGTATGAGACTTGGCTGCTGCTGAAATTTGTGTGATGGTCTACACTTGGTGGGATCTAGAATCATTGAAAATAAATCCCTGGGCATATCCATAAAGGAGTTTCTAGACTGAGTTCATTGAAGTGGGAAGATCCAGGCCTAACTGTGGGTGGCATGATTCCAGGACCTGGGTTCTTAGAGTGAATAAAACTAGAAAGAAGCTGAGAACTAGAATTTCTGACTTTGCTTCCTGACTACAGATGCAAGAGGGCCAGTTATCTCACATTTCCGCTGCTAGGACTTCCCACCATAAACAATGTAAGCCAAAAACAAAACAGTAAAACAAAACGAAAACATTGTGTGTGAGTGAGTGTGTGTGTGTGTGTGTGTGTGTGTGTGTGTGTGTGTGTGTGTGTG
>JANHMN010000003.1:142450728-142461694 GCA_030674055.1 Rhabdomys pumilio
TGTGTGTGTGTGTGTGTGTGTGTGTGTGTGTGTGTGTGTGTGTGTGTTGGGGGTGGGGGAGCATGCTCGATGTAGATGGTATGTCTGTACTTGAATGACTTTTATGTACACCACCTGCATACAGGTGACTGAGAAAGCCAGAAGAGAGTGTCAGAGCCCAAGTTACAGGCAATCATGAGGTACCTGATGCAGGTTCTAAGAGCTGAACCCAGATCCTATAGAAGAGCAGTGCTTGTTCTTACTTCCTGAACAATCTCTGCAGACCCTTCATATAGTTCTTGTCATGTCACAGCAGAAGAGTGACTAATACATAAAGCTGGTGGCAGGACTTGACTGGTTGCTCTGATTACTCTGACGCTGTGGTTCTGAGGCCTTTAGAGCTGGTTTGAAGGAAAATGTGGAAGGTTTTGGAACTTTGGGCTAGAAAAGTCCTAGGATGCTGTATGCAGACCTTAATTAGCCACTTTAGGTGGAATTTGGAAGATAAGAATGCCAAGAGAATCATGGTAGTGAACTGAATAAAAAGTAAGAAAAGTTAATAATTATTGTGTGAGAGAATGCATGATAAGATGGTGCACATTCACAGGTCAGAGGACAACATTGAAAGGTTATTTCTCTCTTTCTACCTTTATGTGGGTTCTGGGAATCAAACTCATGTCTTCCACTTGTGTGGCAAATTTCTTTATCAGTGATCCACCTTGGTGTCCCAAATAACCTTTTTTTTTTTTTTTTAAATAAGATTACACTAAAATAGTAATAAAGTATAGCATAAGTAAATAAGACCAGTAGCATAGTCGTTTATTTTCATTATCATGTATTACCCACAGTCCATAATTGTATGTGACATTCTTCTATACAATAGTCAGAGTGAGAATGCTTGTAGCACCATTGCTACAAATATGCACTGTGCTGTGTGACATCACATTATATGACTTTGGCATCACTGTGCAATAGTGTTGTTTCAACTCCACTATTATTTTTATTTGACTACCATCACATACATAATCTGTCCTTAACCAAATTGTCATCATGTAGTATATGGATTGTATATCTGAACACACACATGTACACATGGTACTGATTTGCATATAGCATATTATTATTCAGACTATATATTACAGATATAATGAATATCTGAATTCATTACAGAAATGTCAAGAACTATAATTTTTTGAGCAATACTCTATATTCAATTATATTATTAGCAAAAGTATATCTTTAATCTTGTAAAGCTGAGTTAAACTCCCAGCATGAGTTCACACTGAACAGCCTACAACCTCCTCTAACTCTAGCTACAGGAAATCTGATGCCCTCTTCTGACCTCCTTGGGTTCCTGCACACACGTGGCATACATTCACAGAAGCACATAACACATCAATAAAAGAGAAAGTGAAAATAAATCTTTTTGAGAAGCACTGTTTTATCCTTCAAAGTTTCAAAGTATAAGTCAAATATAAGACCATGCTGGAAAGCTGAGGCCAGGAAATAGATGACAAACTATTCTGCTGCAGGGGCAAGTTCTTTTTACTTTTTAGTTTGTGTGGTTCTCAAAAGTACCTTTTTAACAATGCTAATTCAGAATATAATGCATCTCCATGCTGTGTGCTCAAGATGTCCATTTGTTACTGTACCTCTTGGCTTACACACTGCTGTCATCACCCAGCCAATATGATTGTGACATTTTGACACTGCATTGTGACATAGTGACCAGGTACTTACAAAAACATGGAAGGACAAGTTAAGGAAGGCATGTGGCACATTGGGAAGCAGGGGTGAGGGTTTCACTACTGTGCAAAGAGACAGTCTGCTCAGGAATTTCTATTCTGATGCATTCTGTACCTGATTGATTATGAGATCAGTAACCAATACTTCTAATTGATGAGTCAGCTTTTCTGGCTATAAAATGAAAATGATTCTACCATATAACATTTTCATCATGCAGTGACCATTACATTTGCTGTTGCAGTAAAAAGTAATTGAGGGTTTTTATCCCACCTTTGACCATTCAATTACAAAGTAAAAGACACAAAACCTTTATATTTATAATAAGCCTTAACAGCACTAGAGCTGGGCAGATATCAACCCTCTATGCTAGTTTGTCTACTTCTCTATTAATAATCCTGTGATAAAACTTGCCAAGTTCTGCCTGGGCCACTCTTACTCCAATTAGTCAGCTCTCATGGCCATGTTCTCATGATTCACCTACTCTATGGCATCTTCTCCTCTCTTCATCTCTTTTCTCTCCTCCTTGTGGTCTCTGCTGCAGACCCCAAGCCCCGGCAACTGAAGCCCCACATACCTCTCTTCTGACTAGCTGCAGGTTATAGGCATCTTAATTCAACCAATAGTTTTAAATTAAGGAGCAAGGTCACATAGCATCACTTAGTATACATTGAGGATCTCCTCATGCCTGAGGCAACCAGAGCCAGTATTTAGCATTACAATACATAGTAACAGATCAGACTTTAACAATTTCCAACTCACTGTTGGCCAACAGAAATCACAGAAACACACTTTGAAGAACTAAACTTCATGCTGATCACATGTGACTGTCAGTACTGCCATAGTCTGAGACTTATGTATTGCCATGGCTTTCTCTCTCTTATGCCCTGTCTGAAAGGTCTTCATGAGAGTTAAGTCGAGATATATCTAACTCTGTATGGTCTTACACATGCTATTTAGCTCAAAATCCCATCTAATATATCTCAATTTGGAGACTAATAATTTATTGGTCCTGATGAGTCAGGAGGTTTAGAAGAACATGTCCCAGAGTCCAGTGGAAAAAATATCTTCCAAACACATACCTTCCTCAGGTACATCCTGGTCAAACCCGTTATGTATTTTGCATATTCAGGTGTGCAACATGTAAAACAAAGTCACAGACCTTCTTGACTAGAAGTCCATGTCATCTCAGGTCATCTTGACTAGAACCATTTAGAAGCTACATTTCCTCTTATTACATTTCCTCTACATTAGAAGCAAGTAATCTCTCTAAAACAAAGCCTGTTTGCCAAGGCAATGCCATCTATCCTGCATGGGGTAGCAGAGCAGAATCTTGCATTGCTTATTTCTGTGTGACAGAGTGCAGATAATGTAATAAGCCTAGGGGGTGACTACACCAGGGATTCTGCAATCAAGCCACAAGGGGGAGGTGAAACTTGCTTGCTTGCCACCTCAGCCAGGGGAACTCATTGTGATTTGTGTTTTCACAGCCTCCTTAATTTTCTCAGCTACCTCAAGAGCATACTGATATATATTGTCACCAAACAGGGAATGATGGGATTGAGTACCAGAGAAAGCTATTAAAATGAAATGGGCTAAGATTCATAACCATTCTCAAAGCTTGGTTATTTCTTGTCCAAAATAAATGAAGGCCAAATCCAGTCAAGACCATGCTTCCTCTTGAGTCACCAAGAGAGGCTTTGATGAGATGGATGGTCAGGCATCTTAGAAATCTTATCATTGGAACATGAAAACACCACCTAGTTATTGTTAATCTTATTCTCCGTGTAGTTCTTCTTTTCTTCCCCCCAACAAAATCTTACATCGTTCTGTTGGCCTAGAATGCTGTGTAGGTAGGTTAGCCTTGAGCTTACAGGCCTCACTTGCTTCTGCCTCCATGCACTAAGAAGAAGAGTAGGTTGATACCACCACACCAGCCTCAACACACAGCATTCATTTTTAACCTTCACAAAAAAAAAAAAAAAAAAAAAAAAAAAAAAAAAAAGTTTAGGAGGAAAAACTCACTTAGGCTTTCATAGAAAAACCTGACAGAAGCTAGTTCTTGAGGAAAGAATGGTAGTTACCACAGAGTTTCACTCTTAACTTTCTATCTTTCTATTCTCTAATTAATTAGTATATATCGTGAACATCTTACCCTTACCTGGTAGAATTAATTACTAATGAAATATTCAAAAGAGTCAAATCAGTACTGCCGATAGATACTATACATTCCAGGATAGAAATATGCTCAGTAATATTCTTGTATGTATTTATTTTTACATTTGACTTTTAAAATAATAAGGTAATTTAAAATAGAATATTAAAATAATGAGAAGGCATTAATTTCTCACCAAGAATAAACAGGTGCTAACATTTGCTAGCTGCACTGCTCCTGAGCCCTGTTTCTGAAAATAAAAACAAACTAAAAAACAACAACAACAACAACAACACCCCTGTCTAATTCTATTTCCTCTTGTCTTTCATCCCCAATACAGATCACTTCCTACCTAGTGAACTTCATTCCTGTTCAAGGAATTTACATACACATTTTTGCAGCAAAACCCCAGAAACACCATATTTTAGAAAATCAGACCACTAGTTTATGAAACGAAATAAGAATTACTGGTTAAATAATGGTAAATGTGAAAAATCGTAATAGTAATTTAAAGCAAAAAAGCAAACTGTGAAATGATACAATTCATATAAATCTTTAAAACATACATTTAAATATTATGACAGCTACAAGTACCTAAGATAACATGGTGCTGTTGGTAATTGCCTTATCATGTGTGATAAGCATAACAGAAGACCAAATGCATGTGACTTAAGATCTCACCCTCAAATACGGGCAGTAGATTCCATTAGAAAGTAATCAGAAGGAGGGATATTAGACTTTGCCTCCTAGGATGGCTTAGGCTCGTCCAGCAAGCCAGTCCTGCCTGTGCTAGTAAACGCTGCAGACCATTGCCTTTTCAGTTAGGAGACTGAGAAGCAGGGTTAACAGTGAGGGTATGTTTAAAGACAAAGTCTGGAGGCAGAGCTGGACCTCCTGGATCTGATCCTCTGGAACTGTGCTTGCCTGGCTTGAGCTGCCTGCCCTCTGTCAGACTATGCTAACTGACCTCTGATCCTGTTACTGTAAAAAGAAGAAAGGTTGTAAAATTAAATAAACCAAAATACTCAAAATAACACTGTAGGGACAGAAAAGAGACTGGGTGGAGGTTCAGGGTTCAAGGTTGGGGGTTGGGGTGAGAGTTGGCTCTAAAGGTGAGCTGTTGATTTTAGGGGTGACAGTGTTATATATTTTCAAGGTTATGGTGCTTGCTTATCAAAGCGCTACAATGTGGGGAGTGGACAGTAGGTGGCTATCATCCTTGAAGCCATCTTGATCCATATACCCTGACAAGAGACTTGATTACAACAGCCTACAACAGCTGAGCACACTCTGATAACATCTTGTTTTAGATACCCAGGATCTTCCCTTGGGTTTGTGAGACTTAAAGGTGTGATTTAGAGATAAGACCTAATGGCGTGACTTAAGGGCGTGGCTTAGAAGTGAGACATATAAAAGGTGAGAGGTAGACAGAAGAAATTATTAGGTATTAGGCACTTGGTACTTGGAGGAAGAACTTGGAATTAGACATCAGACACTTGAACAGAGAATTAGGCACTTGGCACTTGGAGAAAGAACTTGGAACTTGGAGGCACTAGGGACTAGGAACTCAAGACTTGGGACTTAGACTAAGAAGAGAGACTGAAGAATAAACGGGATTGAATCACACTCTGTCTGGTCTCCATTCTTCGTGTCTGTCCTCACTCTTTCTCTTGCTGAACCCCGACCTGCAAACTGGAGCAGCTTGGGGCAATGCAGGCTCTAACAATTTAGCCCCCAAGGCTTTTGGCAGTGCGGCTTCCAACATTGACAGAGCGGGTCTATGACACTTTGGCCCCCAAACGTGGGCAGAGTGGTTCTGGACAATTTTGGCTTCCAACGTGGGGCAGTGTGGGCTGCAACACTGCAAGAAGCCTGATAAAACAAAATAAAACAAGACAAAACAAAACAAAACAAAACAATTAAAAGTCTCACCCCACAAACAAACACCACAGTCTGGGTATGTGCCTTCTCCAACTCACTGATACCTCAGGTATCCCTATTTCCCTATTACCAAGACAGGGAGAAGGAAGAGACCTTTCACGGGGAAGGTCTGGATCAGTGCTCACAAAGCAAAAAGAAATCTCATGTCGCTGCTGCAGTTTCTTTTGCTAAATTGAGAAGGCTGGACCTATGGTCCTCAGTCCTATCCTTTTGCTTTAGGTGGAATGGACAGGTCACTGAGGTAGCATGCTATGTCACCCAGGGAGTCCTTCCTGCTCCTGGCCTGTGAGTCTCAGGCGTCAGCCCTAAGCACTTCTCAGGGTTGGAGGTTCCCTGCTTTTTCCCAGTCCTAAAAGCACACTCTTGCGGGAGACTGAGAACCCGCCTCTTCCACGATCCACACTCTACACACAGGCTGACATAAGCTACTTTCCTTTGTTGCCCGAGTATTTAAGCTCACGGCTTGCAAAGCACAAAGCCTGGCAACTAAGACCGCCTGATTATTCCTGGTACAGAGGAAGGAAGACAACGTGGGGTGCAGTTTAATCAAGGCACTTAGGGCTGTCTGCACATAACCAAGCCATCAGCTGTGTAACCTGGGACAGTTGGTCTTCATCTCTGAAAGCTTCATTTCTTTATAATGCGGGGTTGAGATTTCTGAGTCCATCACAGAGCTCAGCAGGACAGGACATTAACAAGCTTAGAGGGTTTTACCTGCCTGGCCTTACCAAAGGTTTGAGCAGATTGAGCTCCGCATAGCTCTTGTACTCCCCCAAGGGAATTAGCTACAATTGGCAAGCTGGGAAGTATTTGATTTAGATTAATCTCACTCGCCTAGGTGGAGAGCCTCATCTTTCTGACAGGCTGACTTAGCCACACTGCCCTGCTTGCTCCAGGAACGTGGGAGAGGCTTCTGGTTTATAGCTTTTGATGGGTAAGAAAACGGGTCATTATCATTTTTTCATGACACCCATAAAAGGCATGCAGTAAAGAGGACAGAAGAGCCGTGACAGGGTGGTGAACCCTGGAGCTGGCTCTCAGCAGGGCCAACCGCAGAAAGTAAATCTACAAGAGGCTGTTGTGGGTGGCATTCATCCTTCCAGGAATCTCTTGAAGTCGGGAATGGCCAGTGTGTTAGGTCCAGCTGGAAAAAGGAATCCGTTACAGATTTTCAAATGTTTTGTTTGTCACAAAAAAAGGAAACAGCAGCATTTGGCATACACACAAAAACTTCCTTTAATTAACTGCAAATGAGTAATTTAGGGCTTTATGAACCATTTCTATGCTAAAGTGCTGGGAAATGAACCTTGGTGAGAAATTAAATTATTAGCTATAAGACACAATATATAGTGCTTCTCAAATTTGAGAGTGCAAGGCAACTGTGCAGATTCCAATTTAGAAGGAGGAAAGGTACTATGGCTGGCCTTGGGAAAACACTGAAAATTTAGATCCTGAGTAATATAAAAATGAAACCCTGCTGGAAACGCAAGGGCCTGAGCCACACAGATCATTCGGCTGACTGATACTCATGGTCAATTCCTACTTATATTTTCATTACTACCTCAAATAAAATCTCTCTCCACTTGGCTTGTGAAATGATGCATGGGTAGCTACCAACCTGTCAGGCACAGTACCCTCCCAGTCTTGAGTGCGTGTTGTCTTTTCATCTTCTCTGAGTGTTTTACTCATAGTCATGAGACTAATTTGACAATGGCATCATGCACAGTTGAATCATTATTCCTCTTTCCAGATAAGCAGGCTTTCTGGAAAACAATACAAAACAAACAAACAAACAAACAAACACCCAGGTCTCTTTTCCAGGTTTGCAAATTTTTGTCTCCACAGAAATCCTGCTTTTTTTCTCTTGTTTGTTTTGGTTGTTCTCTCTCTCTCTGTCTCTGTCTCTCTGTCTCTGTCTCTGTCTGTCTCTGTCTCTGTCTCTGTCTCTCTCTCTCTCTCTCTCTCTCTCTCTCTCTCTGTATATGTGTGTGAGAGAGAAGGAGAGAAGGAGATACCATAAAACAATATGGTTACTTTGTCAATCCTTTAAAACTCTGACCTATATATAATTTGAACATGAATTGCTCAGTTAAAGTCACTGGCATGTTCTATTAAAGAAATCACCATGCTATTGCCACCAATCCATTGTCTACTTGCTTTAAAAGAGGCATGCTATGAAAACAGATAAATCTACAAATTAAAAAAAATTGGATATAATTGTTAAAAGGTACTATTTCTAGGCATAATTACATATTTAAAACCCAGAGATGAGGTAGGTGTTTCTTGAAATTCAGAGCAACAACCGGACTCTTTTTAGTGGCTTAAACACACATAATTAGCAGTTTAATTTCCTCTGTGGCTAAGTTAGCCGTAAGATTTCATTTAATAACAAGCCCAATTTTATAGCCCCAAGTAAGCGCCTGAGTCAGCGTCAGCTCAGCACTGCCCTCTGCTGGTCCGCAGCTGACTCATGCCACCCTGCTCAGGGCAAAAGCATCTAACTTGCAAATTGCAACTGGGATGCCTGAAAATTAATTGTGAGAAAAATGGAAAGATATACTTCTTTTAAAACTCTCCTAATGATGCTTTTATTTTTAACAGAACAAGCCCCAAAAGTCAGAAAGTATAACCCTAGATGTCTTTCCTCCGGTCTCTCAGATAATCATTATCATATTAGCCTTGGAGCAGGTGTGTCTTCCTCATTGCTCAATACAATTATAGATGATGCCCAGTATTTCTGTACATGAAATGTCCCCAAACAACTGGTTTTTAAGACAGCAGTTTGTTACCCCTTATAAGTAACCCGAGTAAGCACCTTACGTTTGGCCTTAAGTCTTACATCTTATGTCCAACTTGGCCTTACTTCTCGGCCTCTTTATTCAATTATTTTTAACACAGTAATGAAATTTCCTCTATACCCAGACTGCAGTCACTCTTTGTTAGCGCCAACTAGGGCTGACTACAGAAATAAAGACGTGTCCTGAAGACTCCTGCTAACAAGCTGACAAACGTCAAAGCTGCCGTGTTCTCCCAGCCTTCTCTTTTCATCAGAAGGGGGAGGACTGACCATTATCTCAGCCCTTCCATTCAGCATTCCAAAAGGGAAATATGCTGTCATCATATTGTAGCAAATAGCTGTCTGCAATGGGAGCTGGAAGAATTCACTAGGGCTTAAATAGAGCAAATCCTCCCATTGGAAACGCAAGTACAATGAAAGTCCAAGCAGCTGCAGTATGTGTGCACTGAGCTCTCTCGGCAGTGTCCTCTCTGTGTCCTGCCTGCCACCTCCAGTAGGCCCTGAGGCTATGAATAGGGAGAGATTACCATCAAAGCTTTTTAAATAGTAAGTTATCAAATTTTGACTCGAGTTAAAACTGGGATTCAAACGTCTGCTCTGTGTAGCTGAAGCTCAAATACATTTCTTCTACTTCGTAACTCTTGTACACTTGAGGTGATAATAGGACTCATGGAGCACTTCATGAGGTTTAAATTAGATACCTTATGAAAGTGCGTGGAGTCATGCAACTGCGCCTTCTGAACTGGAGGCAGAGCCAGACTCAGGAGAGACATGATACAGCAGGAGAAAAGGGAAAGGAATTATTGCTAAGAGCTTTACTCTTCAGTCCCATCATTGCCAATGGCCCTGGGAAAGACACTTTAATTTCTTTAAAGTCCAGTTCTTTCACCTATGAAAGAATATTGGTAATTCCTGCTCACAGCATCATGGGAACTGTAGAGGAGAGGCATCAACATAGAGCTTTGCATATCAAATGTGTCAATAAACTTTGCATGGTAGTGGGGGGAACAGAGCTGATATGGCAACCCATTTGAAGTTCTAGATTCATCATTTTGGCTGCCCTGTGTCCTTGCACAATACATAGGGGACCATGATTGTTCTTTTTTTAGTTTACACAGAGGTTAAATATGTTATTCTTAAAAGGTTGATGGTGGTACCGCTATTGGTAAAATATTTAGTCTGAGGTTGTAGAAAATATCTACCATCTTGTCAGCAGTGCTTCAGTAGGCCCTGTGCCTGTGGATAAGAAAAAACCTTTACAACTGACTTATGGAATTCATGGGCCACACAATGATGACTTGACCATTATCACTTCATAAAGGGCAGCAATGCAAATAAGCTGAAGCCCTAGTCTAGTGCATCACATCGGCTTTTGTTTGTGGTACCAGTGCTTCCAGAGGAACAATTAAGGAACCTCCTGCACACAAGTACCATTGCTCTACATGACTCTAACATACTTAGAAGGAAAGCAGGATGCAAAGACAGCCGGACATTCACTCTAGGAAAGCTTCAAAGGAGCTCAAGCATAGTGCTGCTCTGTGCTGTCTCGGTTTAAAAATAATTAGGAAACAGACATGAGTCAGATGCAGTGGGACATGTCTATAATCCCAGCTATAATCAAGGCTGAGGAGGACTAAGTCCAGAAGTTCAAGGCTAACTTGAATGAAAAGTATATACTATATAATTTTCTTTAAGATTACTACATCTTAAAGAAAAGCCAGAAGAAACATATGGATCCAACAGAGAAGTCAAAGATGATGTAATTAGTTTTGTGATCTTCAAAGATGAATTGGACAAGGTGTGACCCTGAGTGCCCTCTGGTTCTCTGGTTCAGAAAGAGACAGATGATCAGAAGACACAGGTGGATCACTCTGGAGCCTATTATGCCAGGAGTGAAGACCATGATGCCCTCTTGGGCTCCAGGCACATACAAGGGGAGTGTTGGCAAGACTTTGTTTGCAGCTTCTAGATCCCTTTCCTTCTGACTGGGAACAACAAAGTGAGGAATGGAGCTGGAGATAGTACTACATCCAAGGCAGGGACTTGCATGATCCATGTCCTTTTCTAGAGGTCCAGTGGAGCCTGGAGCCTTCATCCTAAGACTAATATTATAATACATATACCAAAATGTATAAATTTGCAAAGGAAATAAGTTACATTTAAATATAGGTATCAAAACAGTTTAGAAAATGAATATAATAATACATGTTTCTTTCATTGGCTTTTTAAAATTATCTTTTGGCTGGCATACAAAGAAATGGGTTTCATGTGCCATTTTCATGCATCTGTATCATCTTGTCTTGTTCCTCCCTTCCCTTGCTCCTCCCTTCCCTTGCTCCTCCCTTCCCTTG
>JANHMN010000003.1:142461704-142472042 GCA_030674055.1 Rhabdomys pumilio
CCTTGTTCCTCCCTTCCCTTGTTCCTCCCTTCCCTTGCTCCTCCCTTCCCTTGGTCCTCCCTTCCCTTGGTCCTCCCTTCCCTTGGTCGTCCCTTCCCTTGGTCCTCCCTTCCCTTGGTCCTCCCTTCCCTTGCTCCTCTCTTCCCTTGCTCCTCCTTTCCCTGCCTCCTATGTAATAACAAGGAGACAAGGATGCCCACTTCCTTCTTTCTTACTCAAGATAGTACTTGAATCTTAACTAGAGCAGTAAAACATGAGAAAAAAAATAAAAAGGATAAAAATAGCAAAGGAGAGTCAAATTATTCCTACTTGCAGATGGCATGATTTTATACTTAAAAGACCTTAATAACTTCAGTGGAAAATTTTTAGATCTGATGAACATTTTCAGCGAAGTAGCAGAACACAAAATCAACAAGCAAAAATCAGTATTTCTTCTATACTATAATCACAAAGTTGCCAAGAAGGATGTCAAGGAAAAACATTACATTTACAGTAGTTTCAAAAGAAAATTCCTAGAAATAAATCTAACTGAAGAAGGAAAGACTTGTTCAATGAAAATGTTAAAACACTGAAGACACAAATTAAGGAACACACTAGAAAATGAAATGACCCTTGCACTCATGGACTGACAGAATTAATGTTAAAGTGGTTACTTCCAAAAACGATCAACACAATACCCATCAAAATTCCAGTAATGATCTTCAAAAATTACTTGAAAATTCACACAAAAGCAGAAAAAGACCCTGAATAGTCAAGTGACCCTAAGTTAGAGTTATGCCTGGAAGCATCGTGATGCCTCTTCTCAGGTTACATTATACAACCATAGTTAACAAAAAAAGATACTGCCACAAAACCAGACATGCAGATGAGGAGAATACACTATAAGACCCAGAGGGAAGCAGCACTAAGACTACCCAATTTTGTTTGACAGTAGTATCAGAAATATGCATTAGAAAAACAACCATCTCTTCAACCAGTGGTACTGAGAAAACAGCATAGCTCTGTATAAAATAGTTAAGCTAGACCTGTATCTCACCCCAGTGGGGGGAATTCAGAATAAGTTGAAGACTTTAAAGTAATACCCAAAAATGCTAGAAGAAAATAGAGGCCATGTGTAACAATAATAATTAAAGAAGAAGAGAGCATAGATTTGAAATGAAATGTAGAAGACAAGAGAACTTGAAGAGAGCAGAAGGAAGGGTGGAAAGAAATACAGTATTAATGTATAAAATTCTCAAGCAAAGATAGCAAATTTAAATGAAAATCAGTTAATAGATAGTTGCAGAAAAATGGATGGAACTAAAGATCATTATGTTAACTGAGATAAGATAGATTTAACACATATCACACAGCCTGTGACATATGCAGAAGAATCTAGATTTAAGTGGGGCGTGTGAAAAATGTAGAATTTTAAAAGGTGAGAAAGGGAATCATCAAGAGGAGTTGATTATGTGGTTTTTTTTTTTTATTTATCTGTTTATCTGCAGTGTCACAAGTTATTGATTTGGCTATATTAAACCATCTTTGCATCTCTGGGATAAAACTAACATAAGCAAAGTATATAATCTTAATATGCTCTTGAATTTTAAATATTTTGCTGAGAACTTTATGTCTATGTCAATTATGAAAATTCACCCATCATTTGTTTTCTTCGGTTGTCCTGTTGTATTGTGATCCTGTTTGTGTTTCAGTCTCCCTGCGTTCTTTGTCACTATGATTTAGCATTTGTTTTATATGATGGAGGAATCTAAACACTCAATACATATGTATTTATAATCATTATATTTTTTGACGTGTAGTGACTCTTTATTAGCGTGTAGTGACTCTCTTCATGTATAATGACTAATTTTTCCTGATGTCTGCTTTATCAGATATCCACATAGTCACATTCGTTTGTTTTGCGTTTCCATTTTCTTCATAAACTGGTTTCCATCCTTTGACTCTTGATCTGTTGGTGTCTTTGTCTGTGAGTTGTGTTCCTCAGAAGCAACAGTGTTGGATCCAGTTTATTCATTCTGTCTATATCTTTTAACTGGTGGGATGAGATTATATTTTGGTTGTTATTGAAAGAGGTCTACTGACTCTTGTCATTTTGCTGGGTGATTTTCTGGTTAGTTGGACTGCAGTATGCTCTTTTCTCTCTGCCTTATTAGTATCAGAGGTTTGATGCTTTGCTATTTTAGACATGATAGATTCCTCCTTAACTTTCTTTTGTGTGTCTATATGTTCCTCTCAGGAAATTCATTCTTTCCTGTATTCTTGCAATTAAGACTGTCTTTCTTCTTCCTCTGTGTAAAGTATTTCTCTAAGAATTTGCTGCAGTGCTTTTTAGGTGACCATTAATTACCACCTTGTCTTCATATCTTGAACATTATTATTTCTCTATCAATTCTAAAAGAATGCTTTGTTAAGTATTACTCAAACCACTGTTGGAAGTTGTTTACTTTCAGTGCTTGAAATATCCCATTTCATGCTTCCCTCGATTTTAGGGTTCTGATCAATGATGTTAATTTGATGGGTTTGCCTCTGTAGGTGAGTTTGGATTTTTGATTTCAGATTTTAATATTGTTTAATTACATTGTATTTGTAACAAATTGAGTACAGTGAGTCACAGGTAGGTTTGTTTCTGGACATGTATATTTGAGGTTTTTTTTTTTTTTAAATGGTTTTTCTGTTTGGATTTTTAGTTTTTGCTCTGAATTTTGAATTTTTTGGTGTCATTTCATTGAGTAGACTCTCTATGTCTTAGTTTTTATTTTAGCTCCTTATTCTACTTTGTAGATTCCTTAATTTGGTGCCACAATTTTATCCTAGGGTTCTTGAATATTTCTGTTATGCTCAATTACTGTCCCTCCCTCCCAGTGCTTGACTAGAGTATCTGACTTAACTTTCTTGACTGATGCTTTTTCTTATGTTTGAATTTGTTGTGATATTTTTTATTATGAGTGTTATTCAAGTTACTCACTTTTTCATTTATACCAACTGTGTTATTTATTTAATTTTTATTACCCCTATTTATTCACTGTCTATGTGTATGTGTACATACATATATACATGACCATATGAGGTCAAAAAATAAGTCACAGAATTTAGTTCTGTCTTTCTTCATCTTGTTCCTGAAGATTGATCTCAGACCACCACCCTTCACAATAAGCACTTTACCTGCTAAGTCACTGCACTAGCCTTTTTTTTAATCTAAATTTTCTTATCGGCTTGTCCTTTCATCCTATTTACTTACTTCTCTATTGTTGGCTTTCTTCCCTATGACCTGGGTCAATTTCTTTATTCAATTGACCTATTTGTTTTTATCTTCTTTTAGTTTGTTGTTATTGCTCATAAACCTTTGAGATCTTGTCTGGTCTTGCCCATATCCATATTCATATCCGTATCCATATCTTTGACTTTCTGTAAGGGTCATGCTACCTTGCTGTTTCATGTTTCTCTCTCTCTCTCTCTCTCTCTCTCTCTTTCTTTTTCTTTCTTTGTTTGTTTCTTTCTTTTTTCTTTGTTTCTTCTTTCTTTCTTTCTTTCTTTCTCTTCTGTTTGTTATTTGTACATCTGTTCATTTGGATACCTCTTCAACTTTTATTTGTGGATCTCATCATTGTGAATACTCTACTTTTTTAGGGTTCAATCTTAGTACCCCTTGGAAAGGAGAAAATAAACCAGCTTATGACAATGACACCAAATCAGGCAAAATATAGAAATTCAATTACAATAAATTAAAGACCATGATACATCACCAATTGCCATAAAACAGGACATGGAAAATTTAATGTATAATGTGAAATACTTATTAACCTGATGGAATAGAAATAAAAGAAAGGGAAAGGGAAGAGAAAAATAGAAGAAAAACAAGGTTTAATTAGCAAAAAGAAAAATGTAATGG
The DNA here is from genome assembly GCA_030674055.1 of Rhabdomys pumilio. NCBI lineage: Eukaryota > Metazoa > Chordata > Mammalia > Rodentia > Muridae > Rhabdomys > Rhabdomys pumilio. Next base: position 142,465,594 of record JANHMN010000003.1, read on the forward strand.
AGGTCAGAAAAAATAGATTAGAAAAAACAAAATTAAATTAAATTAATTAAATTAAATTTCAGTTAAAGACAAAATTGAAAAAAAAAATAAATGAAAAGAGATTTACTAATTATGAGAAAATTTACAACCAAAATTAGATTAGGAGACTTAAAAAGTTTCAATATGAAAAACTTAAAAAAGCCAATCTCAGAGTCAGTCTTAAGATTCAGATTCTCCATCAAATCACTGGAGTCATTCCAAGATTCTTTTGCTTCCTAAGGAAGCGAACCAAACCTTTTTCCTCATCTGGAGCTTGCAAATGGGGAATCAGCAAGCATTGCCCAATAACCCATTTTGCTGTCTTTGGGCCTCAGGCACTCACGAGCTGCATAGACACGCATGCATGCAAAAACAACCAACCATTTATTTTGCTAAAATAAAATGTAGAAAAATAAAAATATTATGAAACAAAAATAGTGCTTAAGGTATAGTACAGGGTAAAGGGGGATGCATGGGATCAAAAAGTATAAGGGTGGGAACAAAAAAATAGATATATAAAGGAAGAAAGAGCAAAGAAAAGACAAAGCACTAAGATGATCAGAGGTGCTAATTGGAGCATCCCACCCTCCCATGTACAGACTGGGGGAAAGGTCTTGTGAACCCTGTCTTCCCTGTGACTTATGCCAGCAGTGGACATGTATTTGACAAGTGACTTTTGTCTACCAGAATCATCGTCATTTCAGTAGCTCCTTTTCTTTGCAGCCAGGTGGTTCTGCTAGTCACAGTTGGCTTTGCAGTGTGTTGTCTTACAGGTCCTCCTACCCGCCAAGACTCCTCAAACCATATTCCCTGGAGTGACTTGCGGTGTGAGTCTGTCTCCCAAATACGATGAGAGTAAAGAAAGTCACAGCACTGAGGGCTGTACAGGCAAAGGACTGCCTTCCTACTTTAACAAACCACTAGGCATTAATCAACCTGCTGGAGGGATACATCTGCAGATACTAAGAAGTTAGTTGAAACTTCAAAGTTCTCCACTCTACCGCAGTGAATCTGACAGCAGGTAGTTGGCTGCAGACACTGGTCAGCCTACTGACCTTCAGCTCAGGGCTGTCATATTTCAAAATTGCCTCAGGTAACATGGCCTGATGCCAGGCTCCTTAACTGCACTGTTCCAGCCAAGCCTTCTGCCTTCCACGTTTTAGGACTTGTTTATATATCCCTTCCCCTGGCTACAGCTGTCTCCTATAGGGCTTACTCTGTTTTTGATGGCTGAAGTAGGTTGAATTTGGGCTCCCTGACTTTTGGCTATTTCCTGTTCTCTGGCCACCAGGGTAGTTCCGTTTTAAACAATAATCTCCTATTAAGATGGCACTTGACCATAGCCCACTAAGCTGAGAAAACCTTCCACCTGCTGACCCAGGTAAGCCACTGTCCAACTATCTGGATTTGAGGCATGTGGACTTGTCCTGGGGGAATTACTGCAGGTTTCTTTTCACTAGGGCTGCCTGACTTCATTTTGATGGGGCTTCTGTTTACTATCTTCCCCTAGGGAGCCACCTTTAATCTTGTCCCTGCTCTGCCTTGTGATTCTCTGCACTTGTCAACTGCCCCATCTCTCCTGTGGATTCCCAAAGAGCTTCCTTCTTTTATAATAGAATGCTTTTCTCTTTTCCAGACATGGAATTATCTTATCCAAAAATGCTTCAAACACATTGATAATCTAGCAACAGGCCATATAATTATTATAATTTCAAGATAGCTACACGTATTGATGATGTTTTAATATTTCTCCCACCCCTAATGTGGCCCAAGAATACCTCTCTATTCAGTTGGGGAATGTGACGCTGCATGTTCTGGTTCACTGCCCAGGCTCAGAACAGAAATATTAAGCTTTGACTAGAGGTTAGTGAAAATATAAATGTAAGTTGGTCCCAATTTAAGCTTGTGAATACCCAGTGTATTAATCTATTAAGGCTGCCACAAGAAAACACCACAGATTAGATGGCTTTTAAACAATAGGAATTGCCTCCTCACACTCCGAGAATAACTTGAACACGGCAGTGGTGAGCTGGGTGTACAGTGTAGGCCGTTTCCTGGTTGTTCACGGGTAGCAGTAACCTTCTGTCTTCACAAGATGAAAGTAGTGAGTAATTTCTCTGAAGTTTATAAGGACGCAAATCTTATTCCAGAGGCCTCCACTCTCATGATGTTTCTTCCCAGGGGCCCAACCTACACATACTCTCAAGTCAGGGGTTAGGATTGCAACATATGAATTTAGGGACACAGACCCTCAGTTCATCTCATCTAAGTTTTAAAACACCACCTAAACCCTCCAGACAAGAAATCCTCACATTAGAGAATGCAAGAGAAGTACCCACAAATCTTGTTAAATACAAATTTTACGCTCCATCCCTTGTATCTGAATTAGGATGTGTAGCTTGGAGCCAGAACAACAAATGTACATTTGTACAAGTTCCTAGTGATGCTGCTGCTGTTGGTCCAACGTTGAAAAAAATTATATTGGAAGAAAGTTTTTTCCTGAAACTAGGAAATCCTGGCATCTCAGAGATTTTTGCACCTAGTTTTCCAATACGGCAGACAGTACTGTTATTGTCACAATTGAAATCTCTCTCCACATCAAAGAGCTGTTTCTCATCAGTTAACTTCTCTAGGACTCTTATGTCAAGTGCTTGGAAGTATATGGAACTGCCATGCTCTCCTTCCTTTCCCATGGTTCCCACCCCTAACTGTAGCGAGTACATACGTGTGATATGAATCTGCCCCTGTAGCAGCACTGTCACTCTCTCCATGCCTTCTGCATGGAAAGCTTTGGGATGCCATTTGTGAACACTTATTTAAGTTCAACCAGTCAACCATATAGTGCATCCATCTTTACTCAATCCAAGTACAGGTGGCTCTTATTGAGATGTTCATGTTATGAAAGACAGAAACTCAAGTCTGCTTTCCTTGTAAACTGGGGTGTAATGGCTCAAATTTATGTATGTCTTTCAGTGCCACCAAGCCTCCAATCTCCATAGCCTGACCTGCTGTATTTTGTTCTTTCTGATGTGCTTAATTGTTGTTACGGTGGAATCTCCTTTAGTAAGAGAAATGACCATGCTGTTCTAGAATATTTTTAGATTTCCATTGTTCAAAGAAAGATTGGAGTTGCTTTTTGGAGCTTTCTTTGAAGTATGTGGAAACTTCTAGAAATATTGAGAAAATGCTTCTCACATCTCACTTGTGCAGAGTGGATTATATCCTCAGGGTGTCATGTTCCCACGACCCAGAAGGAGACAAAACCCAAAGGAAATCAGCACATTTTTACCAATAGGAAAAAGAAAGAATGACTACATTTTGGAAAAACTGAGTTGTGCAAATGTACTCTACAACAACACTCTAGTTTCTGGTTTTATCTTATATTTTAAGCTAGCAAACAGTTATGGATAAAAGAACCTACAGGGCTCCCAAAGGAGAGTCCTGACCAAACCCCATGTATCAGAAAAGGACAAACATAAACTCTATGCAACACTGTCCTCATTCTCAGGGGTGAAAGCATACCCACGGAAGTCAGGAGACCTGGGATTAGTGTGGCTTTCTAAGGTACAGGGCTATTATCAATCTAATCCATTTTTGTGTGATATGTGCATCATGATTGATGTCAATGTTTAGATGATATGTTTCAGGAGAGAGGAGATTATCTAAATTTAAGACAGTTTATAGTTTTGTTTCTTTGTGATGGGCTAGAAATATTTAGCCAGGAAATATTTCTTATGGCATTTGCATCTCTAGTCCTGAGTTTCCTGAATTTTAGTATCTCACTTTTCGAGACAGTATTTCCACTCTTCTTAGTTGTTGAACTATTATTATTGTTGTTATTGGTTTTGTTATTATTATTATATTATTATTATTATTTAGATACAAAGTCTCATGTAAACTGGACTTGTCTCAAACTTGTGTTGTAGCCAAGGATGACCTTTAATTTCTGATTCTTCTGTCTCTACCTCCTATGTGTAGGGATTATAACTACGCACTACTGTACTATATGCAATTTATATGATTCTGGGGATTGAACCTAGAGCTTTGAGTTTTCTAGCCAACTACTTTACTAACTGAGATATATACTCAGTCTTTAATCTTTTCGTATCATCAACTTTCTTCCAGGAAGGACATCTGAGGAGATTTTAAAAAAATATTTGTATTAAAGTATAAATGGTTAGCCAATATTAGAAGTACCACATCTCTCAAGCCTATGACAAAGATTAACTCAAAAGATTGCCTTTTTCATGCTCTATACAGAATCAAGACATATTCTGAAGCTGATCAACCTTGCTTTAAAAGGATTTACATTTGTTTACTATGTGTGCACACACACACCTGTGTGTGTGTGTGTGTGTGTGTGTGTGTGTGTGTGTATGCGTGTATGAGTGTTTTCTCAGAGATCAGAAAGCAACTCATGGGATGTGGTTCTGTCTTTCTAATATGTGGGTCCCTGAGATCAAGATTGATAACAAACACCTTTATGTGTTGAGCCATCTCACTAGCTCCCAATCTAGCTGGTCTATTATTAGATTCTGAGTATGTGACTTTGCTTCTCTGAACCATGGGGCATCCTCTGCATGAAGAGGAGAGCAGAACCTTGGTGCAGACATCTTAAGAAGACATTAATAAGAGACTGGAACATTCACAGTGTTTGGCTCACAGAAGTCATTCAGTCTATTTTAATTTTCACATCTAGTCGTAAAAAATTAGGCATCATTCAGCAGCTAGGTGTGCTACTTTCTGGAAGGCCAGGCTTGATCAGCCTGTCTCAAATCGTCCCCACATAATTAGTTAACATAACCACACACCAAGCTAAGTTTCATCCAGCATTCTATACTGTTCTCTTCCAGATTCTTGTCTATGTCTTTCTTATATGCTTGGAAATCTAGAAAAATTTGTCTTTTGAACAGTTTCTTTTCCATTCTAATGTACTCTCAAGTAACTCAAACTGAGTAATTTTGCTATATCAACCTATTGTAAAGTTTGACATGAAGCTTGAAGTAGAATGAGGGAGGATAAATTGAGGGTTCTACTGCAGAATCCAGTTGTTTTCCTTAGGTGAGGGAGGTGCCCTCTCATGTTTAGTTGCATGTTCCTCTCATATAACTTACCCTGACATATCAGCACCATCCACTGAGCTCTCCCATCCCGTTCTATCTCAGTCATGCTTAAGGAACAAAGACATTCCCTCACTGTTACTGATAATGTGACAGCCAGTTGACCCATTCTAAATGAACAAGCAACAGTTAGCTTCGCTCCCCAGTGCCTGCTAAGGAAGACCCAAAGCAGATTCATGACAGCGATGTCCTTCTTTCTCCCTTGTTTGCTGCCTTTTGGGTTCAGGTATCTCCCTCTTGAGCATAATCCTGGAATAAGCTCATTTGTTTTGACTCGGCTATAAGAATGACACAGAACAGGAGATCGGAATCAAAGTTGTAGCTGAAGCCCTGGCTGATCACAGTCTCACCCTCCTCTGTCACCTTGGACTTTTGATCCTGCACAGAGAAGAGTGAGATTAGCTTGTGCCATCTGATCTTCGGAAGCTGCTGAAGTTGCAACTCAGGATCCTTTTATTTTATTTTATTTATTTTTTTTTTTTGTGGCAGAAGGATGAAAATTTATAGATTGTTTCCTCAAGTCTCAGGTCTTGCAGTAAAACATGGAGCTTAGAATCACCAAGGGTAATTCCTGTCTTCTTTATTAAATTTTTGCAGTTCGTTTATTTGTGCCAGTCTTCAGAGGTTTTCTTTGTGCTCTACAAACTTTTATAACATGGTGGGAAACCCAGTTAGCTTTAGCCACTTTTCGTCTCCAATGCACAAACATCAGAATGTTACAAGACATGTGAAGCCTACTTTTTACCTGCCTTTTCTCATTTTTTTTTACTTTAACATCTTAGTTTATATTTTGCTGTCTCTTTGTGTGTATTTTCCTAATAGCCAATAGCTGATCTTTCCATATTTTTTAACTCACTGTGTCGCCTAAACAATCCAAAAGATGGGGAGAAAAAAACAAACAGCAAACAAACAAACAAACAAACAAAAGCCCAGAAGATAAAATTTATAAACCAAACATTTGAACTGAACCAGAATAAAAAAAACCCAATGTGTGTAAAGTAAGGGCCTTACTGCTCCAAGGTATAGTTATGGGGAAGGTTTTTATTGTAGGTGTGAGGGAGAGAACAGCCAAAGGCATCTGGAAGAGCCCAGAGCAGGGAGAGAAAGTAGTAAAGTAAACATGGCTGGTAGGTTGTACTGGGCCAAGAGAGGAGAGGGAGTTAGGGGCAGAGTAGGGGAAGAAGAGAAGGGAGTTCAAAGAGGAAAGATGGCTAAGAGAGGAGGAAAAGAGAGAGAAAGCACAAAGGAGAGGATCAAGGAAAGATGTGTGTGTGTGTGTGTGTGTGTGTGTGTGTGTGTGTGTGTGTGTGT
>JANHMN010000003.1:142503835-142562346 GCA_030674055.1 Rhabdomys pumilio
AGAGAGAGAGAGAGAGAGAGAGAGAGAGAGAGAGAGAGAGAGAGAGAGAGAGGCATACACAGACACATGCATACTGGATGAAGAAGAAAAAGAAAAAGGTTAAACTGTCACTTTATTCTTATTCTTAGTTTTTATGCTTTCTCAGGACAATTGATCACCTGGTTTTCTAAGCATCTTTACATTCCATAAGTTTAATGCTAGTAGTTTATGTCATAGATTGGTAAGACTTAAGGAAATACAGTAGAATTGTTTACATGTCTGTTCATTAAGACTAGTACCTGACTAAACATTCATAATTTGTTTTCTAGCCCCCAGTAAGTTCATTATAAGTTTAAAGCAACAATTTTTATGTCATAAGTTAACAAGGTTTTGTCAAAAGACAAATCATCTGCCTTGTGTTTTATTATTTTGAAGTCTTATATAGATGAACTAGTCCATCATTTATTTTCTGTTCTTGCACCTATAATATTCCCAGTTTATGACCTTTAGTTACCAGATAGTGGCTTCATTCCTAATCTAGAAGGAATGTTTTCCTTGATTGTAAATTTGTTCCAAGCCTGTTTTTCCCCCTAGTGCAATTATCTCATGACACATGAGGGCTTATAGCGCTCCATTTGCACCCTTATTTTATAGGATACTTGAGATTACATTTATCAATTTAGAAGTTCTATAAAATCATTATCAGGAATTATGAATTCATCAGTTCACTACGCAGAATTACTACATGAAAGTACATCTTCACATTAAGTCTGTAGAAAATATGCCCAATCAGGTGGGCTGATGCCCAGGAATCATTAGGCTATGTAATAGTGACAGGAAAGGCATATTAGCAGCAAGAAGCAATTCTGAGATGAAATCTCTGAGGACCCCACATCTCAGAGCACATCCATCACAGTCATGCAAAACAGTGGTCCATTTCCAGAAAATTCTGTTGCCACCGCCTTTCCTAGATGGCCTCTGACACATTTTAAAGGCAAAAAATGACATTTTTTCCTGGAGAAAGATCTAAACAGGAAATTGTAAGGGGTATAGGCTGCTTAAGGAAGATCATAAGAGTTAGAATTTGGCTTGTGTTTGTAGGTGTGGGCCAGGAACTGCAGGCCTGTACATTGCTGCATGTAACCCATTCAGTATAAAGTATCCTTAATACATTATAGATGTTGGTGTCCCTTGCTGGACAGGTGAAGAGAGCTCCCTCTACTGGGTGCTTGTGTGACTTGCCCTGTTAAGTGCCCTTGTAGTGCCAGCCTCATGTTCTGTCCTCTTTGTTGAGTGCTGAGAAAAGAAGGAACAAATGTGAAGAAAAAACAAAACAAAACCAGCACAAACAAAACCAAATAACAACAAACCATTCACTGAAGAAACCAAAGCGAAAGTACAGTCTTCACTCTATAGACAGTGCTTTCTCAAGTGGGATTCTCTTGGCCTTATCTGCTATAAGATTACTTCTCAATTTTTCAAAACTCTGCCTCATGTACACAACTCATCCTATTCTGTTCTGAACATGGAGAGATATTTCAATACGAATCCTGGTCAGAAACCTGTGGGTTTTGTATCTACCTGCTTCCATGGCTTAAGTTATCACTTTCCGTGAGTGGTTATTTATGAAACACCACTGGGTGTACATTTTATTGGTCATAATGAAAGTTCTCCACAATAACGCTTGCAACGTCTCCATGAATATGGCAGCTTTTTCCAAAAAGTCGTAAAGCTGTGTATGTAACTTAGTGGTGAGCATTTATTTGCCTAGGGTATTTTTCAGGGTTCCCTAGAGGAACAGAACTTAAGGGATAGATACTTATGACAGAGGAATATTTTAGATTGGGTTGCATGATAGGGTAGGTTACATGATAGAACTAGGTAGTTCAGCAATACCTGGCTGCATGCCAGAGAGGCTAACTCAGTACCTGTTTAGTCCATACTTTTGGTTTCTTCAGTAGACCCAACGTGACCCTAAAAGCCTGGAGGATTTCTAATGGGAGTAGTCTACATTTGGGCATTCTATTAACAATCCTGGACTTTTCTATGCAATGCATTGGATAAATGTCCTTCCATGAGTTAAGGCTTCAGCCCTAGGATGGCTTTGGCCCCAGAGTAGCCTCTGTTCACAGATGTTGGGACCTTTGTGAGGTGGTGCCTAATGGGATGTCCATTGCTCACTGGAAATGTGCCCTGGAAGAGCATGGTGAGAACCACCCACCCTCCCTGTTCCTACTCTTCCTGGAGTATAATAGAAGTAGCTTACTCAGCCACATGCCCCTTCCACAATCTACCAACCTCGCTGGAATCCCAAAGAAACTGGCGGAATGATTCTGAACTGAAACCTTCTTCCAGAATTCTTAACAAAAGTCAACTTTTTCTCTGCATAAGTTAATTAACTCATGTATTTTATTGAAGTACCAAATATTAGAAGTTTATATTTTCTTTCTGAGTTATGATTCTGTAGTTATAAGCATTTAATTATTATCTCCACTAACATATTATGTACCAAGCTTTGAAAACTGTTAGGAATACAACAGGTATTGATAAATATTACCACAAGCAATCAAGTCACTATACTTTCTGTCTATTTATCTAACTTTACAATTATATGTTCTGAAAGGCAGTTACTAATTGTACTTATCTTTGAGTGGCTATTTATAGTGGTCTATAATAATTATTTATTAAATAACATAGTCATATTTGCTTTTCATTGTAAAACACTTAAGGATTTTATTACTTGAAGTAAATGGAAAAAAAGAACTGTTTAAAAGCGATCTGTTGTTTTTCAAGATCTGAGGTAGACATCGCATGCTGTGAGTAACCAAGGTTATCCTTTTTCATCAGCTCTTGTCTTAGCTGGGATATACCCCTATCCTCATTGGGTTTTCCTCTTTCTCCTATCTTATCTCATTCATCATTGGACTGGTTTGATACCACTTTTATTCCCTCCCCATACTTGTCTTGTCCTTTGTAGTTGGTGTCACTGTCTTAACAGAATGCCCTTGGTTCTTGAAATAGAGATGTGGTATACCAGCGTTGATTTTTTTCCACAGTTCCCAGAATTTTAGGTCTCCATTTGTTTTTCCAATTCAACAGCTTGTTTGTTTTGTTTAATTCTGTTTCATGTAGAAGATTCTCAACCAGCTTCTAATAATCCAGAGTGGGAGCCTAGTAATTTATAAGCTTGTTATAATCCCCCAACACCTTTCAAAGGTACATGTTTTGTTTATTTCAGACACATAAAAGGATGTACAATATACATTGGGAAAAATAATATATAAATTTTAAAATTAGAGTTACACACTCTTACGTTATTTTTAAATGATGACCCCCAAATCTATTCCTGGCAACCTGTCTATCACAGAACCTAACAAATGTAGGTTACCTTGAGCAGAAGACACATAAAAATAAAATTACATTTAAGGGTGTAAAACAGCTTTAATTATGTGTCTGTGTCTGGATAGGGTGATGTGATCAGTAGTACCCATGGAGGCCAAAGAAATTGGATCTCCTAGACCTAGAGTTACAGGTGATTGTGAGGTTCCTGATGTGAGAACTGGAAACTGAACTCTGCTTGTCTATAAGAACAGTACATACTCTTAACTAGTGAGCCATCTCTCCAGCCCAAAGAATGTAAATTCTAGTCTTTGAATGAAATTCTCTGTTTAGTTTAGTATTTCCATTTTGCTGGTCCAGAAAGAAAGACATTAGGCAAGGTAGTAGTGCCAATTACAAAAACTAGAGAGTGAAAGGAGAAAGAGAACTATTTTCTTGGACATGTTAATGGCAGAAAGTTTAAGCCACTGACAGGAAGATTTTTACAGTATGTGAAAGTCTCTTACTGGGTCACCATTACTCAAAGAAGGATCTGTTGAAAATAAGAAATTCACAGCTTTCCTGCTGACATGGTGAGAAAGAAAACTTCAAAGTAAACCTTTAAGAAATGGTTTTTAAAGCAGGAGAGTTGAAGCTTGACCCAGTAATAGGTTTTGAAAGGGTGTTTCATATCTCTGTGGTAAGTCGGGCTGTCCCACAGACAAGCTCCTAACCTGAGCACAAGTAGGCTGGAGGCACCTTAATAACGATATTGATTGACTATAAACAAAGACAGGCACATGTATCTAGGAAAGCCAAGAAAAAACATATTTGAGGGAGAAAGGTTCTTATCCTCCTTTGGGATGACTAATACCACAGCCGTAGAAATTCATTTTACAACAATTATTTTTTAGATGCTACAATGTGCCCAGTGCCGGATAAAAGCCATACTTCTAACCCTCAGGGTACCTGCAGGCTACTTTGTGTATTTTAGGTAGTTCAGTAGTGGAGGGAGGTATCCATGACCTATACACAAACTCAAAATCGCCACTTTAGTATTACCAGTAACCCACACTCCATTGAATAGTTTCGGAAAAGAAAGTACACCACACAGATTGGCTTTCAGTGTGTTTCTGTCATGACATAGCTCAATGACTTAAGATATCTCATGCACATCACTTTTCGGAGCACTAGTTCCCTCTTTACCACATATGGGACACCATGATAGTGATGGTGGACACTAGTAAGAACCCATTGGGCACTCATTGATGGAACTGTGTCCCTGGTACACTGGATGGTGGAAGCCTGGGCATGAAGATACGTGCATTCTCTAGTTCATCTTTGCAGATTCTTTAAGTCATATCTATTTAGGAGCCTTGGAAGTTTCCACCAAATTGAAAACAGTTACTGCATTTCTTTTCTTTCTCTACTCTGTCCCTGCCCTCCTATACTGTTATAACATTTCTTTCTTTCTTTTTCTTTTATTGGATATTTTACTTACCTTTCAGATGCCATACCCTTTCCCCATTCTCCCTCCCTAAAACACCCCTATCCCATGCCCCCTTTCATTTTTGCTTTTATACAATTTTTTAACTGTATTATAACATTTCTATACAAACTGTCTCCTATTTTTTTTTTTTTTTTTTTGTCTCAAGATCCACTTCTTGGGGACACAGATGTTTCAACTTATGCAAAGCCTGATTTGATCTTGCCTGCCTGCACGAAGGCTGTTGCTTCTGTTGCCTTGTTTACTGGCATACTCCTCCTGGCAGAGCAGAGCGTATGAAGAAACGGGGGATTGTGGAGTGCTGATTGGGAGAGTGAAGCTGTGCTTCATATTTAAAACTCCACAGGAGTGTTGCCTTCCTCACAGTGCTTACATGCATGTTTTAGTAAGCAATGTCCTGTTTGTAACCCCTCCATGATGTCTAGACTCCTACAGCAGTGCTCTCTGCTGATCTACCTGTTTCAGCTGTTGTTACTGTCTAAGTGGCCTTTTCCATATGCAAACTTGATCACATCATTCTTTTGGTTAAAACTTTTAAAGAGGTTGTCTGGTGAAATTCAGATTAAATTCAAGTCCATTAGCCTGTTTTAAAGTCCTGCATAAATTGGCCTGTGTATACCTCTCCCCCACCCCCAGGTCATTTGCTATCCTCTTCTTGACACTTCACCTAGTCTTCATAAATGGCCTCCAAACCTTTTAAATCTCTGTGTTTTCTTGACCCCGGCTCTCATTCTCTTGTCTCAGTCTGGCACTACTCTTTAACTTGTCCGTCTATCCATTTATGAGTTCTTCAGTGTTTGCGGCTCCCTGGAAAATAATATTTGTTTGGGGGTGTGGGGGTGAGGCTGGGCTTATGCTTGTCTGTGTGTTCCAGCTGCTTCTTGATCTTTCTTCACCACAGCACATTTCTTACCCTTTTGCTTTGCCTGTCAATCTGGTTCTTCCCTGGAAGACAAACATGTGAAGGAGACTGCACCATTGCTCCTTGTTTTCCAGGATCTTACCCAGGTAAAGATTATGTAGTCCGGGTTCTTAAGGTCAAATTTTCAGCACCTGTCAGTTTGCCATTCTGTAAGCTCTTTTAATCTTGGGTTCTTCAGCTGTATATTGTGGAAGATAATATCCTCATTATAAGACGATTAAAACCAAAAAAGTCACAAGGTTTAACACAACAACCCATAGAATGTGTTTGATAAACGATAGCTACTGCTACTTTAATTACTATCACAATTATTAAAATTCTAATAATTTTAGTGATGTTAGGCATCAAATATATATGTAATGACTACATAATACAAAAGAAATGGAAATATTTCATACCTTTCATTTGTTAATGAGCCAAGTATTTGTCATTGCCTATCAATTCTTGGAAAAGCAGAGCTGAGTTGAAGCTAATGAAGAGCACAAGATTAAGCAGCCATGAGGAAAATTTTCCTTTCCACCTTATTGTCACAAATAAATATATATATGTGGCCGTGACTGGCTTGTGTCCTTTAGTAGATTTATTATAATTATACAATGAGAATAGCAACAAGAGAATGCCATCAACTGAATGAGACTTAGCTCCTTTCAAAGGATCCCCATGTCTTAATTCTTAGAACCCATGGGTGTGTTATGTTGCATACTAAAAGGGATTTTGACAATAGGAATAAGTTCAGGAAATATGAGTATACTGGGTCCAATATAATCATAAGTCTTTCAGCAGAGGAATCAGGAGGCTGGGTCAGAGAAGAAAGACATAAGAATGGAGGCAAGGCCAAGTAAAACTTGGGACAATGGATGAGAGTGAGGGTAGCTCCAAAAAGTAGAACAGATTCTACTGGAAGGGAGCCGATTCTCTGGGAGGCTCCAGATGGAACAAACCCTGCTGAAACCCTAGAAGACCAAGGAATCCTCTAGAACTCTGAGCAATGATTTTTCTATTGTTTGAAGTTGTACTTATTGATTGTGGTGATTTGTTACAGCTGTAGTTGGAAAAAAAAGAAGGCTTTGTTGACACACACTGAAATATTGCTGACAAGTGGCTTTAGCACAATATTTTGAGGATGAAGAGATTGCCAAGCTGACACGGAAGAGATGATCTCTTGTTCTGTAAAAAGAGATGAAGACACTCTGGAGACACACTTTCATCTTCTGCTAGCTATTTAAAAGAAGTTGGGGGACTAACCTTTCTTACGAGAGAAACCAGCACATCTCTGTCTACTTAACTCTTTAATGGAGCTGTTTTAAACATGTGCCTCTGTAATGCATTTATGAATGTGGTATAACTAGCTTTCCCTCATTACCTTTCCCTTCTTAAAGTGTCTGGCTTTTGCATTTCTCCACCTCTCCAGTGAGCTGAAAATGCTCTTATCTTCTCAATAGTATCTAAAGTTTCTTTCAGCTCTTATTTACATTGCATGATATTTAGGAAATACAGGCATCTTACCTTTAACAAGGCTTTTTACTCATAAATAATGTTATAATTCAGATTGAGCTGTCTTACCTGAATTCTCAGTCAAGTGCCATATCTTCAAATAAGTTCTGGAGACTTGGCATTTGATTCAGTTCTAGAAAAGGCATTTCTGATGTGATGAATGGGTGCTTCCATTCCTGTCACACTGTCTGCTCATACCATTTTGTTGTCACAGAAACTTATGCTTGATCTTTTTCCTGTTTTGATCTCATACTTTGCAGGATCTATGACTTGTTTTATGCATATGAGAAGCATGTGTTTTGCATAATTTTCTTTCTGTTGCCTGGAATATATACACACTATGATAGCAATTTTATTTATCTTGTATGGTCTATTTCTTTCTTTTTATGTGATTTTTATTTCCAAAGTCAAATTTGAATGCTTCTCTTTGTTGAAGGAGGAGAAGGTGGAGAAGGAGGAGGAGAAGAAGAGAGAGAAGAAGGAGAAGCAGCAGCTTGGGCCAGAAGTTGGCTCAACTGGTCAAGGTGCTTGCCAACAAGGCTGACAATCTAAGTTTAATCCATGAAATCCACATGGTAGAAGGAGAGAGCTCTGCACTGACAGTTGTTCTATGATCACCACACATGCACTGGGACTTGTGTAGGAACACACACACACACACACACACACACACACACACACACACACACGCACACACACATATGCAATAAAAATAAAGTCGTGCAAAGAAACAGCGTGTGGCATGCAGACCCTCATCAAGAACATTCAGAACATTTAGTGAGAAGAGTGAGGTCCTTGACTTAAGTGAATGGCCAGCTAATCCTGAGGTCCTGTACAACGTGGAGCATTATGCCCTAAATCTTAGTATTATCTCGAACTTTGCCCAGCACTTACTACAATCTCAGTCAGTCTTTACTGAGTTCCTATCCTCCTTTATGTAGACCCAAACAAAACCCAATCTTACTCAACCAGGATGGAGAAATCTTTTGCAAACCTGAGAAAAACCAATGGCTGTGAGCTCTTAGGCAGCAATTGAAAAGGCTCCCACTGCACTGTGGGAAACCTCCTTGCTAGGGAAAAAAATTATTATGTATCAGCTGATGCAATTCTACTTGGATGGTAAATATCCTTGACTACTAATTAGACTGCAGTTTTCTGATGTACCAAAAGCTTTCCCAGCCTTTCGTTATCTCTGCGTTTCACATCAGTACTGTCCTGACTCCAGCGCTTGCCATGGCTGTGCTTATCAGTGAAAGATCTGAACAATACGTGACTTCTTCCACATCAGAAGGAAAAGATGAATCTTGAAGAACACACTATGGAGCTGACATTTTAAGAAGTAGTTGATTTGAACGAGAATAAAAATTTAGTCTCAATTAGTTTTAAATTATTATTTTGAATCTCTGTCACCCTACTGAAATTGATAGCAAGGCAAAATAAAACTGTGCAAAGATGGTATGGCTAATATAGTAAAAGAATAATCTTATCAATTAATGTTAAATTCACAGTAGTATCTATATATGTATATATGCACATCTTTACATTTATGCATATATATAAACATATATGAAGAAAAAAATACAAAGCCTTAACAATGGTTAGGCCTGGTTATGGATGTGTGAAAATTGTTTGTATGTGTATTTTAACTTTTAGAATGCCTAGCCTCATAATTAAAACATTTAAAAATACCCATAACTACATTAACATTTCAATGCACATAAAATTTGCATGAGGATCTTTCCCAGTTATAGAAGAACATGGGTGGTAGAATGAACGCTATGCATTAAACACATGGATCGAAAAACGCCACCCAAGCTGGCAGTGTGAAAGAGGCTGTGGCCTGCCATGGTGGCACTCAGGATGTAGAGCAGCAGTCAAGCCCACATCCTTTCCTTCCTGCTCCCGTGCTTCCTGATTCCGTCTGCTGCCTGCTTTTCTGCAGTCATAGCCAATGGCATGCTTGGGATAGGTTGGGAACTCTTTTCAACTGGAGCTGCCCATATGTTCATTATAGAAAATGTGTTTGCATTTTCCCTGCAGCACACCGCATATACTGACACTGCCTGACTGTGAATTCCTAGCTGGAAGAGAAGAGGGACTGGCAGATGAAGTGAAAAAAAGTTGGTGAGAAGTAGAACTTCAGCCGGAGAGTTTTTGAGTTTCATGTGCCCGTGGGAGCTCTTCTTTTTAGCTTGGATCTCATGGCAGAATACTTGAGTGACTGTTTTTCTCCCTCAAGCTCTTTTCACATAGATATACTTATGATCCCATCAGCCAGTACAGCAGACGAACGTTTTCAAATCATGCCCTAGTGGAACACATGTCAGTAATCTCCAGTTGGTTGAAGTCTGACTTTAAGATGGTTTTCGTTTCCCCAAACACTAATTCTAATGATTCTTATTTCATGGTTAGTTCTAGAGTCAATAGCACTGATGCACTCTGGTTTAACATTATGTAGTTAGAGGGAAAGACGGAGAGATGGATGGGTAAATAGATGGATGGAGAATAAATGGATGGGCAGAGAGAAAGAGAGGTGACTAAATGTTTTTCTTGCTTTTGGCTAATCTGAAAGCTTCTATTTGAGAGCAAATGATTACACCTAGTACACAGAAGTTGAGAAAATTTTGCTTGTTGAATCTACATTCTTGTGCTCCTTCCAATTGGCAGCTGTTGAGAAAGTTATATCATCTTGTCTTTATGAAGTCCATGAATTTTGTAAAATGTATTGCTTCTACTAATTTTGGGGAAATGCCATATTACAATCAAATTTATTTTGTTATTGACTACCTATGGTTTTCAGTTGCCTAGTGTCTGAGCTTGCTGGAACAGCCAGGGCAGTACAACAGTTTGGGAGGCTTAAAACAACAGAGTTGCACTTTTCTCACAGCTCTGATTTCCTTGGGATCATATTCCTTCAGAAGGTTCTAGAAAAAAATTTTTCTTTGCCCCCTTTCAGTTCTTTAGGTTTTCCAGAGGCTTTAGTATTCCTGGGTTTTCAGATAGATCTCTCTAGTTCTTACCTTTGTGAACTCAAACAAGAGTTCAAAAACTAGAGTTGAATTTACCCCTGTGTGCTCCTGTGTGAAGTCTGGACACACTGAGTCCTGGCTATGACTGGGAGTTCTGTGTGTCCATCTTTCTTCCTTCTTTGCTGTTTACTCTCGATTTCAGGAGCAATGCATTCCCTCATATCTCTTCCTTATTATTAAGGTCTCACAGCTTATTCAATGACTGAACTAAAAGACTTCTTCCAGGCCCCCACCATTTCGTTCTATACTATCTTTTTCTGCTCCATTCTGTTCATGCCATTTCGTTCCATTCGATTCCTTCCTCCATCATCTTACACTAGGAGTCAGTTTCTCTGGGCTCAGTTCCCAGCCACCCTATACATTCATATGCTATTACAGCATTTATTTAGCCTGGTGTGGAGTTTGGTAAACTGAGAATAAGAATTAGTGTCTCCAGGTATATTGTTTATCATAATGCTCAGCACAAGAAAAGTCAATGCATACATGTAAGTTCTACTTTGTAATCATTTGTTTTTGTCCTGTGGTTATTTGTAAATACCCATGCATACTTCAACTGTTCTTGGAACTATGGAAGGCCAGGAATTTTGCTCTATTCACCCTTCCATGTCACATGCATTAAGTGTGTGCTCAACAAATAGATGCAATCAGTACATATTTGTAGTTTTAGTAAAGGAAAAAAAAGGGCTTTTTAGGGTCTTTCTTAACTCTTAATGTGACCC
Source organism: Rhabdomys pumilio (assembly GCA_030674055.1). Taxonomy (NCBI): domain Eukaryota; kingdom Metazoa; phylum Chordata; class Mammalia; order Rodentia; family Muridae; genus Rhabdomys; species Rhabdomys pumilio. The sequence continues at coordinate 142,514,804 of JANHMN010000003.1, forward strand.
ATTTGTGCCAGTTCTTTATTGGAGTCATAGTAGAAAACTTTTCACCCTTCATTTATTTTAGCAAGCACATGCTTATCAAATGTTGTGGTTTTCTGTTTTTTATGAATGAATAGTACAATAACATAATTGTAATCCTCATTGTACTACAATTCTTATTTGCTAGACACTTGATACTTATTAGAAACTCATGTTGCTATCTCAGCTTCTCAGCTTCCTAAAAACATGCAAGAGCAGATTTTGGTATTTTTCCAAGCTAATAGAAAAAAAAATACAAAGCTCAGAGAAGCCAATCCAGCTACAATATGGAACAGCACAGTAACAACACAGGACAAGCCAGCTGAAGCTGTCTCGAAAGCCATTAATATTCTTTCTTCCTTGTGTTGTCTTCCTTCCTTTGGTTATTATAATACTGTTTTGAAATATAAGCACTAGGGGGAATTGTCCACTATGGTTACAACACCTGATTTCACCTGCTTTGTTCAGTGAATACTGTCCTCCATCCCTCTCCACTAGCATGTCTTTCCATACCAAGTAGTTCCTTATTGCATCATTCCCAAATCTTCCCCACTACATACCCATCCTATTACAACTGAACTTATCTCCCTAATTCCGTATAGTGTCCATCAACTAAATTGAGGCAAGACACAGAGTGTAGTGTAGAAGACAAACTATCCCTAGTAACAGGAGGCTCTTTCAAGGGTGAGGTGGGGCAATGATCAAAGACACCATTGCATTGGAAACTATTCACAGTGGCCAAAGGGACATTGCATAAGAAAACACTCAGGATAAGAATGGGCAATAGTCAAAGGAACCATTACAGAGGAAACGTTCTCACCATGTGAACATGGAGTATGGCAAAGAGGTTTATATTGAGGAAAAACACTGTCATAGACAGGACTGGACAATGAGGGCAGACTATTGTGCCAGCCTACATCCTCTAGACAATATTTTCTAAAGTTTCTTGAAACAGACAGGTTTCTTGGGGGCGTTTTCTTATGCGGATGGTTGGCAGACCCACTAGGATTAACTTCTGAGGGAGCATATAATAGTGGAGTTTTTTATTTGTTTTTCCAGAAAGCCTTCTGCAGGATAGTAATCTGATAATCTTGGCAGTTCAGAAAGCCATGTCTCCATCCAGAGTGATAGATACCACTCAGAGACTATATCTTTGACTGAAAAATCATGCAACATTAGATTCTTAAAAGATTAAATAAAAATATGAATCTATAAAATTAGATATGCTGTGCCAGGAGGAAACAGCTTTCCCTTAATGGGCCTCAAAAAGACCCTGCTACCTCATTTCCTTATGGTACTTTAAACTTTAAAGAGAGGCAATTATGGTGCTTCCTCCCTTCCTTTATGGTGTGTTGTTTGCATCTGTACAGTTAGTGTGTTCCCAGGGGCACAGGAAGTAAGACTCTGAGGGAGGGAGTCTGTCCTTCTGGATGCCCTTCAAGCCTACTAACTAACTTCCACATAGCTACCAACCATTATACCCTATAATGGTTGTCAATGTGTTTCTTTTCACTGAGTGATAAGCAAGGCTTATGCATTGTCCTCTGGTGTTTTATAGTAAAAACTCAGAAATAATAAGAAATACCTGTTCACCCCAGGCAGGAGACTTTTGGAGTTATTTACATGAGAATTAACATGGACTTACTTATAGAAACACGGATGACTTGAAAAGCATCTACATTAAAATGTTGTATCAGTTAAATTCCATCCTCAGTTAGCTTTCATTTCTTATATACTCCAGCAGTCACCAAGATAGCATGCAGCTTGGAGGTAGAAGAAAGTGATGGTTGGGTCTGGTGATCTTTCCCCAATCTCTTCTAAAAGGAAGTGTTACTTGTTACTATCAATAGAAACCACAGACCTAGCCTTCACTGCCTTGTTCATATTTTCTTGTCAGGAATGAAGGCTGAGGTGTTCTGTAAGTGACTCAGCGATCTCTGCTCCATGACTGTGGATGGTCATGTCAGGCTCCAAGGAGATCACTTCAGGACAAAATCAATCAAACAGACTGTAGTGTGGTTTTCACACTCCATGTGTATTGAACTAATTTTGAATAATTTGCCCCTCTTGAAAAAGGAAATTCAGAAGAAAAAGTCAGAGGAAAACACAGCCACAGCCATGGGTAAGGACAAGATGATTTGGTACCCTGATCTCTGAAAGACTTGTTTTTTGGTTTTTTTTTTTTTTTTTTGGTTTTGTTTGTTTGTTTGTTTGTTTTTCTCACAGGAATAAGAAATACTTATACAGGCCAACAAAACGATTTCATCTAACACATATGCACCCAGAGAAGAAGGGATTGTTGAGATCCAGCTGTGACCTGACCTGGGTTATTCCACATGTGTAAAACCATCATTTTCAGACTGTGTCTTATCCTGAAAGACTCCATTTTGTGAGTAGTTTGTTCTCCACTCTGAGGGTGAAGGTGACTGTGTCTGAGTTGTTATGTGAACAGTACCTTCTGTCCAGCACCACCCACATGAAACAGAGCTATAGCTGATTTTTTTCCTGTTGTAGAAAAGATGCTTATCTTATAGATTTATCAGGGTGAATCTGGATTGCAGAGACACGTAGGTGTGTTATAAATTATATAAGGCAAGTGAGAGCTGATTTGACATGCAGAACTGAGAAAATGATGTAACTCTCTCATCTGGTCCCTTTAAAAAGGAGGACACTTAAGGCTGGGATGACCTATTGACCTATCAGCCTATTATTGGGTGTGTGCATCAAGAGTTGATCAGGGAAAGAACCCGTTTATCCAAAGAGCTGCAGCTCAGTTCTGCTCACTACTGCTATTGATGCAACCTACTTGACTTGCTATCAGCCTGTCTTCCACTTCGCCATCTGGACCAACAACCCCATTCATCTACCCATCAACCCATTTGTTCATCTGAGTCCAGTACTGTCCTGGACATCACCAAGCTCCTGCAGTTCAACTCTGACCCTGATGCCTGACTATGCAGTGGCCACAGCCACTCCTTTAGCTGTTCCTACGAGTGCATCCTTGATTGACCATGACATCAGTATCCTCTACTGCAGCAGTTCTCAGCCAGTGGGGAGTCGCTTCGAGCGGGGTCGCATATCATATACTTACATTACAATTCATAGCAGTAGCAAAACTACAGTTATGGAATAGTTTTGGAGTAAAATGATTTTATGGTTGGAGTCACCACAACACAATGAACCGTATTAAAGGGTTGCAGCACTGGGAAGGTTGAGAACCACTGCTGTTTTGCATTTCTATTGGTTCCTCTGCTCCTTGGGACTCCTGAATACATCCTCTCTGTGATGTACATGTGTGATCTCAGGGGTTCATAACAGAAATTAATGCTAGTAAGTAACCCATGCTTACCTCAGCCAGGATTATCAAGAAAGGTAAAAGTACCTGGAAAACCGCTGCCAGAGAAAATGCCTATCTTGTGAATTTATTGTTATCCAGTAAACCTGACACTGTGGGAAGACATAAGCATTATCAACACGTTCATTATGTTTCTAACATATCATACCCATAGCAGGGAAGCAGGGGATGGAAAGGCAGAGGGAGGAGAGAGGGTGGGGAATGAAAAAGATGTGTAAGACAAAAGGGTAAAGTTTCCAATAGAGCTTAAGGGAAAAGGGGAATTTGGGTATCTGTGCTCAAAAATTAAACAGGAATAGAAGTTGTTAGATTCCCCAGCAGGCTTTTCTGTATAGTAACCTGTTGAATTGTTATTTTGTGACTTATACCCACTGCTATGAAAAAAAATGCACTAAGACTGCATTCTTCATAATTTTTTTCTTTCTTCCCATATCAAGAGTGTGAACTGACACTCCCAGGGAACAGCCACATCTGTGATAATGATTTTATAAGTCTGGAGGGCTGGAGAGATCAATCATTGAGTAGGGGCACTTGCTGCTTTCCCGAAGACCTGATTTAGCTTTCCAGCTCCCAACAGCAGGTGCCCAAGACCTCCTAGAACCTCAGCTTCAGGGAGATCTGCTAGTTTTGGCCTTAGCAGGCATCCGTACTCATGTGCACACACCCACATGATATATGACATAATTAAGGGGTTTTTTTTTTTCAAAAATCTTAAAAATAAGAGTATACAAGGCGAGTTGATTGATTCAAATTTTTGTGGTTATGGAATGTAGTAGGTCTGGAACCCCAGTATCTTGGTCTTCTCTTTGTCATTGCTTTTTATTACCCACCTTAATGTCTGACCTAATGTCCTTACTCCTCTCTCTCTCTCTCTCTCTCTCTCTCTCTCTCTCTCTCTCTCTCTCTCTCTCCTGAGTCAGGATTTCTCTGTATAGCTTTGGCTGTCCTAGACTCATTCTGTAGACCAGCCTGGCCTTGAAGTCAGAGTGTCACCTGCCTCTGCCTCCCCAGTGCTGGGATTAAAGGTGTGCCACCACTGCCTGACCTTGTGACTCTTAAGACAGGCAGATAAAAGATTTCAATTCTGTGTTGTAACTCATCTATCTTATGTTCCCATCAATGTACCTTAAAAATACTTAGACTTATGACATTCTTCGCCGTTACCACAGAAAACTTTGTGCAAGCATTACCACATGGACGTGATTTTGGGGGGTAATTGTAACCCACATTCCTGGGCCCTGGCCACTTATCTTTAAAGTATCTCTTATTTACTTTGTGATAAGAGCTATGCTTTCCTTTGACAGGAGCATAAGTAGATCTTAGGTTTGGGAACTGTTAAAAGGAAATTCCATTTTCAGAGTTGATAAATTTATTCTAGCAGAAAATGGCAAAAGAAAATAACATAATTAGAAATGATAGTGAAAGTTGAAAAAATATTGATCACTGTAGATATTACTCCCTCAAAACATCTCTATAAGATTAAAAGCAAAACAAAACAAAGTAGATCATAAATAAGGATGACAATAACATGATTTTCTTTGATAACTTTATGTCTTTGGATAAAATTAATTCTAGCCATAAAATATGACAAAATAAACACGTACACCCTAGCACTTATTTATGTTGTCCTGTGTTGTGTATGTTTCAATGTTTTCTTGTTGTCCAGGTTAGTAATATTTACTCCATTCTCATTTCATGTCTGTCAAATACTTTCATGATTGTAATTCTTCCCGTAGTCTCATGATTAACTAGTGTCCTGGTGCCCCTCCAACTCCCCTTACAGACTAATTAAGAGAGTTTATACATTATAAACCTTACTCATTTCAAATGTAATGGTCCATTATCTTTTAGCATGTTCACAGAATTATTCCAATAATTATCAATATCTAGTTTTAAAAGTTTGTCCTCGAAAGAATCCTGGTATCCTAAAAAATTATGTCCTTCAAACTCTGTCTGCAGCCATCGGCAATCACATAGCTTCTCTCTGTAATTAGCTGGGAGGCAAAGTGAGAAGGGAAATGAAAGGAATCCATATAGGATTGCTGCTACAGGGTTGCATGAGATGTACTAGAATGAAGTCCCCCAAGGGGGCATAGGATCTGGACTAAAACACACTCTCAGAGTCACCAAAAGGTTACAGAGGTGGCATATGTAGTCACAAGCTTTTGTTGGTAATTGGCTTGGCTTCCTGGTGAGGGGTATTCCATTCTGGTATTGCAGGCCTGACATTCAATAGGTAGAAGAAAGCCTTTAGGCACTGTTGTGAACTTACTATACCAGAAACATAGACAGACACATTTGTGTATTTCCAGTCTTAGATTTTATTGAGTAATAATGCATTTACAAGCAACATCAATTTTTCTCTTGGCTGCAATTTGCCAAGTAGCCCCAATTTTCTTGATACATGGCTATTGAAAAACATAGTTTCTTTTTCTTCAGTCTTAATAACTAATATTAAATCTTAGACCACCACATCATACTGTCTTTCCTCTCTCTCCTCTCTCTCTTTCTCTTTCCTCTCTGTCTCTCTCCTTTCTGTCTCTCTTTCTTTCTGTCTCTCTCTGTCTTCTGTCTGTCTGTCTCTCTCTTTCTGTGTGTGTGTATATATATACATATATGTATCTATAAATATATATATATATATATATATATATATATATATATATTTTACTGAGTGGTTAGAAAAGAATTAAAATATCTACAACAGAGTTCAAGGAGGTGCAAGAGGCCTTACTCCACAGAGGCAGAAAGCTGATACAGATGCAGGCAAAGGCACTGACATTTGATAAGCTAATAACAAGCACAGTTGGAGAACTGCTGGAGACTGGGTTGCAGGATCACAATGATGAGCTGGTCTTCGGGGTTGAGCTGAACTCTAGAGATGAGGCACAGGACCATGTCTGGATGGATAAATACAGAGATGGACAGCTGAATGGCAATTCAAGTAGTGGAGACTGAGCTAAGCTAAGTCCTGAGAACAGTAGACAGTTCACCTGTTAGTCCCTTGATAAACCATGTGATCTGATGACAAGGTGGAGGGGGCCATTGCCACTCCTTCTGAGATCTATGTGAGGATGCTGCATTCTTCAATCTTTCGTAAGTTTTGGAACCCGACTTACTGATACTGATAATGGGTATTTTTTGTTTGTTTTTAAATAAACACAAATTTAGAAAAACCTAAGAAGAAAGGGGCTGGGCAACATATCTCTGAACAATAAAGCAATGAGCAGAGTGCTTAGCATGTGTGCATTTGTACATTATATATATGTAGAAGTAATTATGTCTGCAAATTTACTGTGCATGAATTCTGACTATGCATTATAAGTTATACATCACTGTAGTGTTTATGTGCAGAAGGGAAGTCATTAGCAGAACAGACAGCTCAGTGATAGAGGCCTTTCCTGGCAGAGCCAATGAGATTCAATTTCCAAATTCTCCAGCTCCAACAGCTTGAGTATTAGCAGAGGTAAGGTCTTCACAGTTTCCCTTTGTCTGCACTCTCTTCATTTCAGCTTCAGGCACATGATAGATTCTTGAGGGGTGAACTTTGGGGTGACTTTAGCAGAGGACAGGGTGGAGAATTGTCTTAGTCAGGGTTTCTATTCCTGCACAAAAACATCATGACCAAGAAGCAAGTTGGGGAGGAAAGAATTTATTCAGCTTACACTTCCACATTGCTGTTCATCACCAAAGGAAGTCAGGACTAGAACTCAAGCAGGTCAGGAAGCAGGAGCTGATGCAGAGGCCATGAAGGGATGTTACTTACTGGCTTGCTTGCTCAGCTTGCTTTCTTATAGAACCCAAGACTACCAGCCCAGGGATGGTACCATCCAAAAGGGGCCCTTCCACCCTTGATCACTAATTGAGAAAATGCCTTATAGCTGGATGTCATGGAGGCATTTCCTCAACTGAAGCTCCTTTCTCTGTGATAATTCCAGCTTGTGTCAAGTTGACACAAAACCAGCCAGTACAAGGATCTACTACTACCCACAGGCCCAGAGCCTTACCCTTGTTCTCTGCTGAGTCTTGTCACAGCCAGTGCCATGTGTGGTTGCAGGTGTGTATTTCCAGTCTGCTCTAGTAGTGACCACCCATCATCCACTTCCACTTTCCTCTTTCATTTTTATGTGGTGTATGTGTGTGTGTGTATTTTATGTATTTATTTATTCACTTTACATCTCAATATCAGGCCTTTTTCTCCACCCTGTGTGCCCTCACATAGCAAGTCCTGTCCCCTATTTTGCCTTCCTTCTCTGGGTGTTACCCCTCCCCCCACTACCCTACTCCCACCCCAGCACACCAAGTCCCTGCTGGATTAGGCACATCCACATCCTCTCCCACAGAGGCCAGACAAGGCAGTCTATTTAGGGAGATTAGATCCACAGGAAGGCAGCAACAGGCTCAAGAACAGCCTCTACTCTAGTTGTTGGGGGACCTGCATGAAAACCAAGCTGCTCATCTGTTACATATGTGCAGAGTCCTAGGTCCAGCCTGTACCCCATCTTTGGTTAGTGAGTCAGTCTCTGGGAGCCCCCAGGGGTTGACTCTGTTGGTCTTCCTGTAGACTCGCTGTCCTCTTTAGGTCCCTCAATCCTTCTCCCAACTCTTCTGTGAGACTCTCCGAGCTCCATCTAATATTTGGCTGTGAGTCACTGTATCTCTTTTCATTGGCTGCTGGTTGGAGCCTCTCAGAGGACAGTTATTCTCGGTTCCTGACTACAAGCATAATGGAGTATCATTAATAGTGTCAGGGATTGGTTCTTGCCCACTGGATAGGTCTCAATTTGGGGCAGTCATTGGTCGGCCCTTCCTCACACTGCTCTATTTTTGTTCCTGTACATCTTGTGGGTAGGACATATTTTGGGTAGAAGGTTTAACTGGTGGCTTGCTGTTCTTATCCCTTCACTGGGAGTCCTGCATGGCTACAAGGAATGTACATATCAGGACCCATATCCCCCACTTCTAGGAGTCTCACCTAACATCACTCTCATAGATACTCTGGGGCCTCTGCTTATCCCAGTTCTCTGACACATCCTAGAAACCGCCCCCCCTTCTCTCTCCTCTGCTTTCCCTACATATGATCTCCTCATTCCTGCCTGCCCCACTCACCTCCCCATTCCTTATTAATTCCAGTTCCTTCCTTCCAATGACCTCCAATATCTATTTTGCTTCCCCCTCTGAGAAAGACTCAATCATCCTTCCTTGGGCCCTCCTTGTTATTTGGCTTCTTTGGATCTGTTGATTATAGCATGATTATCCTGTATTTTATGGCTAATATCCACTTATAAGTGAGTAGTACATACCATGTACTTTTGAGTCTGGGTGACCTAACTTAGGATGATATTTTCTAGTTCAATCCATTTGCCTATGAAATTCATGATGTCCTAATTTTTAATGGCTGCGTAGTATTCTATCCTATAAATGAACCACATTTTCTTTATTCATTCTTCAATTGAGGGGCATCTAGGTTGTTTCCAGTTTCTAGGTATTACCAATAAAGCTGGTACAAACACAGTTGAGCAAATATCCTTATGGGATATTGGAGCATCTTTTGGATACATGCCCAGGAGTGGTATAGTGGGTTATTGAGGTTGAGCTATTCCTAATCTTTTGAGAAAATGTTAAATTGATTACCAAAGTAGGTATATAAGTTTGGACTTCTACCATGAATGAAGAAGTGATTTCCTTATCACACAACCTCCCAGAATGTACTGTCCTCTAAATTTTTGATCTTATCCATTTTGGTGTGTGTAAGGTGGAATCTCAGAGTTGTTTTGATTTGCATTTCCCCAATGACTAAGGATGTTGAACATTTCTTTAAGTGCTTCTCAGCTATTTGAGATTCCTCTGTTGAGAATTCTGTTTATCTCTATACCCCATTTTTAATTGTTTTTTTTTTTGGGGGGGGGATTGTTGGTGTCTAACTTCTTGAGTTCTTTATATATGTTGGATATTAGCCCTTTATCAGATGTAGGATTAGTGAAGATCATTTTGCAACACATAGGCTGCCATTTTGTCCTAATGATAGTATCCTTTGACTTACAGAAGCTTTTCAGTTTCACGAGGTCCCATTTATTAATTCTTGACTTTAGTAGCTGAACCATTGGTGTTCTCTTCAGGAAGTTGTCTCTGTACCAAAGAGTTCAAGGCTATTCCCCATTTACATTCAATTAGATTTAGTGTATCTGTTTTTGGGTTGAAGTCTTTAATCCATTTTGACTTGAGTTTTGTGCAGAGTAGTAAATATGAATCTATTTGTGGTTGTCTACATGCCGATATCCAGTTAGATCAGCACTGTTTGTTAAAGATGCTCTCCATTTTCCATTGTATGGTTTTTGGCTTCTTTGTCAAAAATCAAGTGACCCTAAGAGTGTGGGTTTATTTCTGGGTCTTCAATATGATTCCATTTATCCACTTGTCTGTTTCTATGCTAATACCATGCAGTTGTTTTTTTTTTTTTAATTATTACCATTGCTCTGTAGAATGGCTTGAAGAAAGAGATAGTGATACTTCCAGAAGTTCTTTTTAGCTGTTCCAGGTTTTTTGTTTTTTCATATGAAGTAGAGAATTGTTCTTTCAAGGACTGTAAAGAATTGTATTGGGATTTTGATGGGGATTACATTGAATCTGAAGATTGCTTTTGGTAAAAAGGTCATTTTTACAAAGTTAATTCTAACTATCCATGATCATGGGAGATCTTTTGATCTTCCAATATTTTCCTCAACTTTCTTCAGAGACTTGAACTTGTTGTCATACAGGGCTTTCACTTGCTTGGTTATGCCAATGTATTTTATATTATTTCTGACTATTGTGAAGGATATTATCTAACTTCTTTCTCAACCCATGTATCACTTGCAAAGTGAATTGCTACTGATTTCTTTGAGTTAATTTTGTATCCAGCCACATTGCTAAAGGTGTTTATCAGTTGTAGGAATTCTCTGGTAGAATTTTTGGGGTCACATATGTATGCTGTCATATCATCTGGAAAAAGTGATAATTTGACTTCTTCCTTTCCAATTCATAGCCCCTTGATCTCTTTTAATGGTCTTATTGCTCTAACTAGAACTTTAAGTGCAATATTGAAGAGATAGGAAGAGAGTGGATAGCCTTGTCTTGTTTTGATTTTAGTGGAAATGCTTTCTCTTCACTTAATTTGGAGTTAACTTTTGGCTTGTTTTATATTGCCTTTATTATGTTTAGATATGAGCCTTGTATCCCTGCTCTCTCCAAGACATTTTTTCTCTCACTAATATCATTTTTATTGGATATTTTTATTTACATTTTAAATGTTATCCTCTTTCCTGGTCCTCCCCCTTGAAACTTCCTATTCCATCCCCCTCTCCCCTGCTTCTATGAGGGTGTTCCCCCACTCACCCACTCTTACCTGCCCACTCTTGATTCCCCTACACTGGGGCATTGAGCCCTCACAAGACCAAGAGCCTATCCTTCTACTGATGCCCAACAAGGCCAACCTCTGCTACATATGAAGCTGGAGCCATGGGTCCCTCTATGTGTACTCCTTGGTTGGTGGTTTAATATCTGGGAGCTCTGGGGAGTCTGGTTGGTTGCTATTATTATTCTTCCTATGGGGTTACAATCTCCTTCAGCTCTTTCAGATCTTTCTCTAACTCCTTCATTGGGGACCCCATTCTCAGTCCAATGGTTGGCTTCGAGAATTCACCTCAGTATTTTTCAGGCTCTTGCAGAGTCTCTTTGGAGACAGCTATATCAGGCTCTTGTCAGCATCCATGTCTTGGCATTCACAATAGTGTCTGAGTTTGATGACTGTATATGGGATAGATCCAGGTGAGGTAGTCTTTGAATGACCTTTCCTTCAGTCTCTGCTCCACACTTTTTCTTTATATTTGCTCCCGTGAGTATTTTGTTACCCTTTCTAAGAAGGAGTGAAGCATCCACACTTTGGTCTTCCTTCTTCTTGAGCTTCATGTGGTCTGTGAGTTGTATCTTGGGTATTCCAAGCATTTGGGCTAATATCCACTTAAGAGTGGGTCATACCATGTGTGTTCTTTTGGGATTGGGTTACCTCACTCAGGATATTTTCTAGTTCCATCCATTTGCCTAAGAATTTCATGAATTCATTGTTTGTAATAGCTAAGTAGTACTCCGTTGTGTAAATGTACCACATTTTCTGTATCCATTCTGCTGTTGAAGGACATCTAGATTATTTCCAGCTTCTGGCTATTATATATAAGGCTGCTATGAACATAATGGAGCATGTGTCCTTGTTGTATGTTGGAGGATCTTTTGGGTATATGCCCAGGAGTGGTATAGCTAGATCTTCACGTAATACTATGTTCAGTTTTCTGAGAAACCACCAGACTGATTTCCAAATTGGTTGTACCAGCTTGCAATCCCACCAACAATAGAGGAGTGTTCCTCTTTCTCCATATGCTCACCAGCATCTGCTGTCACCATCCCTGATCTCAAGCTGTATTACAGAGCAATAGTGATAAAAACTGCATGGTATTGGTACAGAGACAGGAAGGAAGATCAATGGAACAGAATTGAAGATCCAGAAATGAACTCACACACCTATAGTCACTTGATCTAAAAGAGCTAAAAGTGTCCAGTAAAAAAAGGACAGCATTTTCAACAAATGATGCTGAATCAACTGGAGGTCAGCATGTAGAAGACTGCAAATTGACTCATTTTTATCTCTTTGTACAAAACTCAAGTCCAAGTGGATCAAGGATCTCCACATAAAACCAGATACACTGAAACTAATAGAGAAGAAAGTTGGGAAGAGCCTCAAACAAATGGGCACAGGGGAAATTTTTCTGAACTAAACACCAATGGCTTATGCTCTGAGATCAAGAATCAACAAATGTGACCCTGGACATTGTCAATAGGACAAAATGGCAACCGACAGATTGGGAAAAGATATTTATCAATCCTACATCCAATAGAGGGCTAATATCCAATATATACAAAGAACTCAAGAAGTTAGACTCCAGAGAATCAAATAGCCCTATTAAAAAATGGGGCACAGAGCTAAACAAATAATTCCCAACTGAGGAATACCTAATGGCTAAGAAGCACCTAAAGAGATGTTCAAAATTCTTAGTCATCAGGGAAATACAAATCAAAACAACCCTGAGCGTCCACCTCACATCAGTCAGAATGGCTAAGATCTCCAAGACTTAACATGAGGGGAAGTTGGATTTTGTCAAATGCTTTTATGACATCTAGTGAGGTGATCATGTCTGGTTTTTTCTTTCAGTTTGTTTATGGTAGATTATGTTGATAGATTTTCAAATTTTGAACCACCCCTCAATCCCTGGAATGAAGCCTACTTGATCATTTTAGATGATGTCTTTGATGTGTTCTTGGATTTGGTTTATGAGAATTTTATTGAGATTTTTACATCAATGTTCATAAGGGAAATTGTTCTGACATTCTCTTTCTTGTTGAGTCTTCTTTGTGTGGTTTAGGTATCAGAGTGACTGTGGCCTCATAGAATGAGTTTGGCCTCATAGAATGTTCCTTATGTTTCTGTTTAGTTGAATAGTTTGAAGAACATTGGCATTAACTCTTCTTTGAAAGAAGAATTCTGCACTAAAATCATCTGGCCCAGGACTGAGTTTCTTTCTTTCTTTCTTTCTTTCTTTCTTTCTTTCTTTCTTTCTTTCTTTCTTTCTTTCTTTCTTTATTTTGTTTTTGGCTTGAAAAATTTTAATGACTGCTTCTATTTCCTTAGGAGCTACCTGACTATTCAGGTTTACCTGATTGAGCTTTGGCAATTGGCATCTGTCTAGAAACATATCTACTTCATTTAGATTTTCCAATTTTGTGAAGTGTAGTCTTTTAAAATAAAACCTAATGATTCTTTGAATTTTCTCAATGTCCATCGTTATGTTTCCTTTTCACTTTTGATTTTGCTAATTTGGGAACTATTTTTGCCTTTTAGTTAGTTTGGCTGATGGTTTGTCTACCTTGTTGAATTTCTTGAAGAATCAGCTCTTGATTTCATAGATACTGTATTGTTCTCTTTGTTTCTAATTGATTGATTTCATCTCTGAGTTTTATTATTTCCTGCCATCTACTTCTGGTTGTGTTTGTTTCTTCTTCTTTTTTTTCCTAGAGTTTTCAGATATACTTTTAATTTACTACTATGGGAACTCCCCAATTTCTTTACAAGAGCACTGAGTGCTATAAACTTTCCTCATAGCACTGCTTTCATAGTGTTCCATAAGTTTGGGTATGTTGTGCCATCATATTCATTGAATTCTAGAAAGTCTTTAATCTCTCTCTCTCTCTCTCTCTCTCTCTCTCTCTCTCTCTCTCTCTCTCTCTTCCTTTTTTTCCTTTCCTTTCCTTTCCTTTCCTTTCCTTTCCTTTCCTTTCCTTTCCTTTCCTTTCCTTTCCTTTCCTTTCCTTTCCTTTCCTTTCCTGACCCAGTGATCATTGAGTATAGAGTTGTTCAGTTTCCATGAATCTGTAGACATTCTGTTATTTCTATTGTTTTTGAAGTCCAGTTTTAATCCATGGTTATTTAATAAGATGCATGGGGTTATTTCAATCTTCTTGTATCTGTTGAGACTTACTTTGTGACAAATTATATGGTCAATTTTGGAGAAGGTTCTGTGAGGTGCTGAGAAGAAAGTATATTCTTTTATGTTTGAGTGAAATGTTCTTTAGATATTTGTTAGGTCCATTTGAATCATAACCTCTGTTAATTTAATCATTTCTGTTTAGTTTCTGTTCTGATGACCCATCCATTGGTGAGAGTGGGGTGAAATCTCTCACTATTAATGTATGGGGTATTGTATGATTTAATCTTTAGTAACGTTTTTTATGAATGTGGTTGCCCTTGCATTTGGAGCATAAATGTTCAGAATTAAGATGTCTTCTTGCCATATTTTTTCTTTTATGAATATGAGGTATCCTTACCACAGGAAACTCTTTTGATTGCTTTTGGTTAAAAGTCTATTTTATTAGATATTAGAATAGACACTTCAGCTTGTTTTCTGGGTTTGTTTGCTTGGAAAACCTTTTTTCAGCCCTTTATAATGAATCAATGACTACCTTTATTGCTGAGATCTCTCTCTCTCTCTCTCTCTCTCTCTCTCTTTCTTTCTTTCTTTCTCTCTTTCTCTCTCTCTCCCTTCCTTTCTTCCCCCTCTCTCTTTCTTCCTTTCTTTCTTTTTAAAAAGGAATTATTTGTTTCCTTTATGTATATAAATGCATTGTAGCTGTCTTCAGACACACCAGAAGAGGGGTAAGATCCCAATACAGATGATTGTGAGCTACCATATTGTTGCTGGGAATTGAACCCATGGCCTCTAGAAAAGCAGTCAGTGCTCTTAACTGCTGAGTCATCTCTCCAGCCCCGAGATGTGTTTCTTGTATAGAGCAAAATGATGGATTCTGTTTATACATCCATTCTGTTAGCATGTGTCTTTTTACTGGGAATTGAGTTCAAAGATGTTGAGAGATATTAATGACCAATGATTGTTACTCCCTGTTATTTTGATGTTAGTGGTGGTTGAGTGTGTGTGTGTGTGTGTGTGTGTGTGTGTGTGTGTGTTTCTCTTCTTTTGGTTTTAATGGTATAAAATTGCTTATTTCTTGTGTTTCTTGAGTGCAGTTAGCCTTATTGGGCTATAGTTTTCCTTCTAGTACCCTCTGTAGGGATGGGTTAGTGGAAAGGTATTGTTTAAATTCGGTTTCATCATGAAGTGTTCTGGTTTCTCCATCCATAGTGATTTGAAACTTTTGCTGGGTATAGTAGTATAGGCTGATACCACTGGTCTCTTAAAGTCTGCAAGACCTCTGCCCAGGTCCTTCTAGCTTTTAGAGTCTCAGATGAGAAATTGAGTGTAATTCTTATGAGTCTGCCTTTATGTGTTACTTGACCTTTTTCCCTTGCTACTTTTAAAATTATTTGTTTTGTATATTTAATATTTTGATTATTATGTGGCAGGGGGCTTTTTTTTTTTCTAGTCTGATATGTTTTTGCCTATACAGACATCTCTTTCTTTAGGTAAGGAAAATTTTCTTCTATGATTTTGTTGAAAATGTTTTCTGAGCCTTTGAGCTGGGAATCCTCTCTTTCTTCTATTCCAATTTTTCCTATGTTTGGTCTTTTCATGTGTTCCAAATTTTCTGATTGTTTTGTATCAAGGACTTTATAAATTTTGCATTGTCTTTGAGTGATATCAATATATATTTCTTCTATTGTATCTCTTACACCTGAGATTTTCTCTTTCATCTTTTGTATTCTGTTGGTGATGTTTATGTCTGTAGTTCCTGTTCTCTTTCCTATGTTTTACATCTCCAGGATTCCCTCAGTTTGTGCTTTTTTAATCAGTCCTATTTCTTTTTTCAGGTCTTTGACAGTTTCATTCATATTATTTAGTCTAGCTTAGTTCTCCTTTCAGTCTGCATGTGCTCATACCACAACCAGCTGGTATCCTTCCAGTTTCTGCCGTGTGGCTGCCCTCACCTCCAAACTGTTGCATGTAATTTTTTTTCTCTTAAACTGCTTCTCTTTGGTTATGTCATTCAATTTTTTAGAGAAAATTTGCCAGACAGCATATAAGGAGCCAATTTTCTTAGACATTCTCAATAGTAGAATTATGATTGATTAATTACTCAGTATTTCAAGGTTATTTGCAAAGAAATATAGAGTATACTAAGTCAAAAGAAGTTTTTCCAAACTTTGGAATACAATGTAACCCATGAATGTGGTACATAGATAACTTAAATATTTTAAGCCACAGTAAAATATTAAAACAGATGATATTAGTTTGAGTAATATATTAACTCAATATATAATGCTATTTCAATATATAATTGATATAAAGTTATTAATCAGATAGCTTATATTCTTTTTCATATTAATTCTTCAGTATTAGGAGAACATTTAAAAATTTATAGAAAACTTCAGTTCATCTGGCCACTTTTAATAGCCCCATGTGGCTGATAGCTATTATTTAATATCACACAGCCTTATGTGACAAAAACCCTCCTTTTTGTGCTATATAATGCTAATCATTCCTATTAAATATTCTTTATCTTCTTGTCTGTAATAGTTTAATCCTAATATCAGAGGATTATTATCCCAGTTTGCCTAAGGGTAGGATTGTTCATGGGACAACCTGAGCAATGAGAACCTAGAATCAGAAATGTACAGGGTATTTCAGGGTATGACTGTTCTCAAACAGTATCTTATGATTTGCTTTCTGTTGCTTTTTTCTGCCTGTCTAGAAGGCAGAAATTACAGGACCTAAGGTAGAGACTGCACAATACCCAGATGACTGACAGTGATAGCCATTCTAGGACTGATGGATAGATAGAGATAGATAGATAGATAGATAGATAGATAGATAGATAGATAGATAGATAGATAGATAGATAGATAGACAGACAGATAGACAGACAGATAGATAGACAGATAGACAGATAGACAGACAGACAGACAGACAGACAGACAGACAGACAGACAGACAGACACTGAGAGTTGACAGTGACATGGAGCTGGTGTATCACCCACAGTTGCCTGGATTTCACTCTGTAAGGGTAAGGTCTTAATTGACAAGGCCACTGTGGCTCCACAATGCATATATGAGTCTTGGTTGATAAATTTATTTCGTTCTTTATTTTATCATTTAAAGATAGACTTTTCCTTACAGACTAGGACTAATTTTTTTTTAAAAGAGTTTTCAGTAAAACACCAAAAGCTCTTACTAGATTAATATTTGTTAGCAAACATGCCATACATAGGAACAGAAATAATGAAAATAAAAAGATGTATGATTTTGTCATTGCCACACAGATAGTCCTACAAAGGATGTTCTGAATACTCTGTACTGAGGACAAATGGGTTTAGGTTCCAGCAGTTGCCATCTTCTGCAACTGTGTGTTGTTTCTTTTACCATGAAAGAAAATAGTGTCCTGACTGTGCTAAGAGCTTATGTCTGGACAAATAAGGAACCTTCTCTCAACCTTAGTTTCCTCGTATATAACAAAAGATGAAGTTCTAGAATCCCACATTTATTTATTTAACATTTATTTTTATCATGTATGTATGTATATATGTATGTATGTATGTATGTATGTATGTATGTATGTATGTGCATGTATGTATGTATGTGTGTATGTATGTATGAATGTACATATGTATGTATGTATGTATGTACGTATGTAATCATTGCTTTAACATTCTGCAACTTTATGCGAGAGTTTCTTTCAGAGGCAGTATTTGTAGCCTAGCTTTTTTGTTGATCCTTGGCCTTTGGGGCTGCTCTCACTTAAAGCATTTATTGCATCCTGGCAGTGATATCAAGTGAGCATCCACTACCTGAAACTCCAGCAACCTCTTTCTGCTGTAGAACACACCCTTTTAGATTGCTCAAATTCCTGATTACCACAGAAAGCACCTTCATTGAATTTCAAGAGAAAAATATTTCCAGGAAGTAAGATTTAGTATGTAGGCTCTAGGAAATTATTTTCAGTGAGCTAAGAAAGCCAGAACAATTAATATGATTTAACATCATTATCTGTACTTGGAAACACTTGTCTTATTTCTTTAGTTCTATTTGTTATTAAGCATTATTGAAAATTCTACCTTATTCCATTTGTCTTAAAAATATCTCAGAGCCCTTTTCCAATTCTGAAAACTCTTGGCTAAATATTGGTGCAATTTTCAAGTTATAGGTAAGCTTACATATTTAATGTTCAAGAGGAGCAGAAGTTCAGCTTCCAAATGCATCACTCTGTCAGCAGCCCCTGGTGAGCTCAAAGCAGACAACAGCAGTGGAGTGCAAGCATCTGGAAGCTAAGTGACTCTTCCACACTGAGAACAGACACAACCGAAGGCTAACCTTCTGTCTTGTCTTTTAGATGGTAGCATCTAAGAGAAGATGGTACATGCTTCTAATCCTGCCTCTTCTTTCTAGAAAAATGATGCTTCTATTAAACCTCTGCTTTTAAGCACTATTTATTTTTATTTGTTACTATTAAAAGCATGTACTCTACCTCATAAAAATGACTGTAAACCATGACTCAGGAAACAGCATTGTCTCAGACGAGAATGGGGTGATTTATTTGTTTTCTAAGAAAGACAAAAAGAGGTGGATGGGAAGTGGAAAGAAACTGGGAGGAGGAGAGGGAGGGGAAAGAATAATCAATCTATACTATGTGAGGAAAAAAAAATCTATTTTTAATAATAGGACAAAGAAAACCACTGAAGGATAATGGAAAGATCTGCTGGTTAGGAAAAGAGTTACTAACACTAAGCCCTATTTTCCATGATATATTACAATAAACTTCTCTAGGATGATGGTGATGATGATGTCAGATAACTCATGTAAAACCCTTAGGTACAACTAGCATACAATCATTATTTAACAGCTTACATTATTATCTTAACTGTAAACATCATTGAATATATTACCTCAAGTAACAGTGCTCACAGACCTGATGTTAGAAAGCAGTTTTTTATGGTGCCAGCATTAAATACCTCCTCTCTGCTATTACATAAATAAGGTAAAGTTGTCCTAGATATTTTTAAATGCTAAAAATAGAACCCAAGACTGATAGGCAAGTCATCTAGCACTGAGAAGGTTCACTGACCCATGATACATTTGAATTTAGTAGTTTTTAGTTTTTCTAAATACCTCAACCAAGATACTTGAGAACAAGGATAAGGTAATCTTTCTTACATCTTCGGTGCCTGTGCCTAGGTCTAATGTATAAATTCTTTTTGGATGATGACCTGTGATTAACCAATAGCAGAAGCATTGCTATCTTGACGGGAGCAAACCTACAGTGAAGAGATGACATGGGTTTCTTCTTTTGGCTATCACACTACTGAGATAATAGATCTCAAGAAACTGGAATTTCCCAGGAATTTCATTCTATGAGAAAGGGAAACCTAAAGCCTGGGCCAATCAGAGTGGGAGCTTATCTCCCAGACAGACATTGCATACTTCTGAGCACATGTCAAGTTTCCATGCAGGAGAACCTGGATCCAAGATAATCATGACAGAATGGAGCACACCTTGACCAAGACTGCTTAGTTATACACACCCCTTGCTTTCTACTTAAACCTATCCTTAACATCAGGATCCTAAAGATGAGCTTTGGGAGTCCCTGGATATCTCTCTTCCTCTTCCCAATGTGGCCATATTGAATAAATCTCTCTTTGCTTTTTACTGTCACTTATCTGGCCTATTGAACATGAATGGCCAAGCATAGCTTTTCCAGGCCACTGAAGGTCAACCCTGGACTCTAACGATTCTGGGAACAGTAGTACTTTCTGGTACATTTATTTTGCTGTCTGTCATTAAAAGAGAAAGAAAGAAACAAATCTTAATCTTAATGTTAAAATGTGAAGTGGAACATTTTCATTGTCTTAACACTAAGGCAAACTCTGAGACTATTTCATTCTGACAGCAACTGAAACCCTAACCACAATTTTCGAGTGCCTGACAAAAGCAGAAAGTACATGTATATTGCTGGTTACATCCCCAAGTTTAATCATGAGGATTAAAAGAATATATACAAAGAATATACAAAGAATTCAGAGATATGGAGTCAGTGGGCTTCGAGCCAGTGGTGGGTAAGAAAGTCGCTTATAGAGATGGCAACATCAAGAAACCAAAAACAGCATGTGCAGGCCTGGTATTGTGCATGTAAACACTGTATTCACTATGCTTTTCTTTGTTCCTGTGTAAGAGAAAGAGAGAAGCTATTGTAGACAAATTGAAGGGTGAGTGAAAACTCAGACTCAACTCAGACCTTCTGACAAGAAATGTTTTTCTTATGGGCCGAAGGACCCCCCAAGAAGTAGGTCACCATAAGCCATCTTGCAGGTGCTCCACAGTGGAACACTCCACAAGTGACAATTAAGGCTGAGGCGTTTCTCTGAGATGTTGAGCTGCACAGAAGCTTTGAGAAAAATTAGTTGAAAACCATCCCCAGGAAAGCAGACTGAAGCAGAATAGAGTTTGCAATACCTTATGTGAGGCTTTACAACATTAGCTTCCAAAAGCCAAGTTGCTAAAGAGTTAGACTGAACCAACCAGCAGCCCACATGCTCAGTGAAAGTGGCTCCTGACACTGATGCTGCCAGTGGGTGTCAGTGTAACCTGTAGCTCATTATGATCCTAAAACAAGCACTCCTGTATGGAGATATGATGATCATGATACATATGACACATGAAGTTGTCTACAGAACTACATATAACAGGCAGAAAATATACCTAAAAGCCTGAACTATGCAAATGAGTCCCAAATCTATATTGAGGTAACTTAAAAGCCTCAACTCTTCATAGAATAGGGTGAATCCCTGTTTCTGGCCTGCTTCTTCCCAGGAAGTATATTCTTTCTTGCTTTGCTTATTATCTATTTGCCTATGTCCAATTCTACATCCTGGGACACAAGAATATAAAATTCTTTTCGAGTTGCCATTTGAATCCCAATATCCAATATCCAGACCTGTGAAAGAAAGGCCAATTTGCACAACCCAGGCAGTTGCCTCTGGACAGACCACTGCTGGATATTCAGTAGACAACATGCAGTAAGTAGAAATATTTTGATCTTTTGTTTATTTGTTTGCTTGTTTACTTGTTTGTTTGTTTGTTTTAGATCTAATATCTTTACCCTAATTTAAGAGATGTAGACAAATGGTAGGGAAAAGACACTAGGCAGACCAAGGTCATGAGAAAAGACAAAGTTGGACTGAATATAAAATTAGAGTTTGAAGACTAGATTTGTTTTCCATTGCTGTGATAAAATGACATGACCAAAACCAACCAAATGTCATGGCCACAATGGTTGTTTCATCAGACAACTTCCAGGTAGCACTCTGTTACCAAAGGAAGCCAGGGAAGGAGCTCAAGGAAGTAACCTGGAGTCAGGAACTAAAGCAGAAGCCATTAAGGAACACAGCTTACTGGCTTGCTCTTCATGGTTTTCTCAGCATGCATTCTAAAAATACAATCTAGGACCCCTTGCCCTAAACAAAGTGATCTGTGCCCTTACATGTAAACCATTAATCAGGAAAAATGCCCAGTAGACTTGCCTACAGGCCAATCTGATGGAGGCGTCTTCTCAACCGGTTCCCTCTTCCCCGTAGTTGACTAGCTTGTGTGGAGTTGACAAAGCAGGCAGCACAGAAGGTTTTTCATACTTCCCTTCTCAAACTATCAAGATAACTTTCCTTTTTTTTTTTTTTTTTTTTTTTTTTTGTTTTTTGTTTTTTGTTTTTTGTTTTTCCGAGACAGGGTTTCTCTGTGTAGTCCTGGCTGTCCAAGATAACTTTCTTAATGCTAAGAATTACAGTCTCTGTAAGGAACCGATGCTTGATGTTATCAAGTGATATGCAAAGAAAGTTCAAACAACAAGCAGGAAGTGCTGAAATGGTAGCTCAGGACACCTGCTGGCAAGCACAACATCCTCATCTTGGAGGAATCGGGAGAGAAAGTGAAGAAGGTCTGTGGTTTGCTAGGTGGGCCAGTCAAGCTCAGCTCTGGGATTTACCTGTGTGGTGCCATTGAGAATCAGCAGGAGATACCCAGCGGAGAGCCACACCCATGCTCTTGTTCTTCCACACTGGCTGCCTCTCATGGAAAGGATTTCAGTCATATTGCTCTTTAAATTAACAAAGCACTCCAGTGAACCACTGCCTTGCCAAGAAATGTTTAGTTGGGAGAAAATTCTGTGTAACGAGGTGTCAAAACAACCATTAACGATGTTTCTAAGAGCATTATCTCAACACTGCAGGGAGTGGGCACAGTGCAGAGAAAATACAGGATTGGGAATCCGGAGGCTTGTGTTCTGGTCAGAGCTCCACAAGGAGCTTGAGAAAAGAGCCTGGCATCTGGCTTCAGATAGAGATTCAAATTTTGGCTTTCACATTTAGCAGTTGTATGACCTAAAGCACAATTCATAACCTCTTTAATACGTGATTTCTTCATGCATAAAATGGGGAAATGCCACCTACTTTCTAGGATCGCTGAGAGAAATAATGAGATCCTACAGAGGCCTGGGAATGTGTTTGGAACCCAACGGGTTCAATAACGAGTTTTATCAAATCGCCCATCAGCTCCTTTTTGGCTCTGCTGACCTTAGAGAAAGCTGTTGATGATGAAATACAACATATTTTAGAAAAACTCTTCCAAGTGAAAGCTACTTTGAAATACTTCATGTTCTCTTCCTGAGTGATATGTTTTTGAAATATGGGACTATGTCGGAAAGATGAGATGCAGAAGTTTCTATTGTCTTTAAAAACACGTTCTAATCTGCAAAATCAATTTTGCTCTTCAGCTCTTTGAAACTAGTTGCTTTTATTGATATTTTATGTCTTTGTATTTTCTTAATTGTAGAAGACATACATAATTATTGTAGACAACATGGGGAATTGGGCAGAGTGTTTTCTTCCAATTCTTTCTAAATAAGACTCTTTAGAAGAATCATATTTATGAATGTTATTCTATATAATTTTTTATAGTTAATATGACAAAAAAATTTTTTATTAATTGTTTGAACTTTAGCTGAACATTGGATTCATTAGACAATCAAAAAGGAATGGTAATTTACTGATAAATAGAAAAAGTAAAGACAGACTCTATGGTGATTTAAATAAGAATTGCTTCCACTGGGCACATATATTTGAATGCTTAGTCACTAGGGAGTAGAACTCTTTGATAAGATTAGAAGAAATAACAGGTGTGGCCTTATTGAAGAAACTGTGTCACTGAAGGTGAGCTTTGAGGTTTCAAAAGCTCATGCCAGACCCAGCCTCCTCCCTCACCCACCTGTGGATCTTTCAGCTACTGCTCCAGTGCTAGGCCTGCCCCTCTACTTCCACCACGATGATAATGGACTTAAATCTTGTGGTCATGGGTCAGTCCATAGCAATAGAACAGTGACTAAGACAGACACTTAATGCTTCTGTTATGAACTTTATCCAAGTTACAGAAGACAAGGTAAACTGTATGTATTTCTTTGTAGACCGTGAGAACACTGCTTGAGTACTACCAGCACCCAACTTTTGTCGTTAAGTGTGGTGTTTTGAATGCTTTCCAATTGTGGCAGCCTACTATGTTGGAGCACCAAGGCTCCCAGGGGCAATTCTCCTGTCTTGATTTTAGATGCCAGGTTCCTTTTCATGTCACTGAATGTAGCAACATTTTCTCTCATTGTCTGCTTTTGTTTTTTTTCCATTGGTTAATTACAAATAACTAGAAAAGATTGTCAACATCTAAATTATGAAGAAATTCATTCATACTTCTTTGTAAGGAAAAATTAATCTTTTAATGAAATTCTGCAGTTTCACCATAAACTCTTGTCTACTTCATGCTAACTTTACTTCTTAAAAATTATTTTACTGTAGGAGTTGCCTTCAATCGTATCTTCTAGATGCTTGTAGCTTATATATACTACCAGGCAGCTAGATATCTATGAATTTGAGGCTAGCCTGGTCTACAGGGTGAGTTCCAGATTGGTCAAGGCTACACAGAGAGACTCTGTCTCAGACAAACAAACAAACAAACAAACAAGCAAACAAACCAAGAGAAATCTTTTCTCATACAAGATATCCTGATTATAATTTCTCCTCCCTGCATACCTCCCAGTTCCTACCCACCTCCCCTCCCAATCTACTCCCTTTCAGGGCTTGGTCCCTTTCTGTTTTTTATTAATTGTTTGAACTTTAGCTGGACATTGGATTCTTTAGGCAATCAAAAAAGGGTTTGTTAGAAAGAATAGGTTTCTAAGAGATAACAACCAAATATGCCAAAATAGCACACAATAAAAGGAAGCAAAAAATGTCGTATCAAAGTTGGACATGGCAATCTAACAAGAGGGAAAGAACTCCAAGAGCAGGTACAAGAGTCAGAGACCCTCTCAGCCAGGAGTGCCATGAAATACAAATCTAATAGCTATAATATAAATGCAGAGGACTTGCTAGAGACCTGGGGAGGGGAGTCCGTGTAGGCACCAGCTCAATTTCTCCATGTTCAATGAGTTGTGTGGGTGTTGTCCTCTGCAACAAATCCCCACTGTCAACTTGCAGAGAATAGTTTTCTGTCTTAACATCAACCTGGCTTTTTTGAGGAATGTCCATGGGGCATCCTTGGTCAAAACACAATTGAATATAGCCTATCCCCACCATTGGAAGCCTCACCTGGCTACAAGAAATGGCCAGTTAAGACTCCATATCTCTGGTAACTAGGAGTCTTCCTTAGTGTCACCTTTACAGATTACAGAAAGTTTTACTGCAGTAGATTTCCACCTCACAAATGCTCCCCCAATTCCAGCTGTCTCTCTCCAAAGTCTCCTCCTCCACTTTATCTTACTCCCACTTGATCACCCCTTCCCTTTGCCATCATCCCCACATATCTCCAGTCTTATAAAGTCTATTCTTTTCCCCCTTCCAAAGGAGATCTCCTGCATTCCTCCCCCCTCCGGCCCCCCAGGACCCCTGCTCCTTACCTGACCTCTCTGGGTTTGTGGATTGTAGCACGATTATCATTTCTTACAACTAATAGCTTTGTATAAGTGAATAATACCATATTTATCTTTCTGAATCTGAGTTACCTCACTCGGCATGATTTTTTTTTTCTAGTTTTGTTCATTTGCCTGCAAATTCCATGATGTCACTTTTTTTTAAACAGTTGAGTCCTACTGCATTGTGTAACTGTACCATATTTTCTTTATTCTTTTGTTGAGGGAAACCTAGGTTGCTTCCAGTTTCTGGATATTAGAAGAGCAGTAAACATGGTTGAGCAAGTGTCCTTAACACACACATATTTAATAGCAATTTGTGAAGAAAGAGGCTCTGAACTTGCAGGACAGTGGAGATGTTACATAGGAAAGGGAAGGGAAAATATTGTAATGAAATTGTAATCTCAAAATAAAATAAATTTTTTAAGAGTTAGGCTTTAGTTGCATGATGTACCACAAATTACTGGGACAAGCTCTGAGGAGTTGGTATCTGGTTTCTGATTGTTTGGAATCAATTGTTGCAATTACAAATGGGAGAATTTGGTTTTTTTTTTTTTTTTTTTTTTTTTGCTTTTAGTTTTTGGCCTTTTGACTTTATGTCATTTAAGTCTGAGCATTTTGGATTTGTTCAAACATATACAACTTTTGACAGTTTCAGTCATGGACTGGCTATGGGTCAGTACAGATTGAATAAGGTTAGATTAAAATTGGATTTATTGTAAAACAAAGTGATATTTTAACCAGGCTCAGATCTGAGTGATGCTTTGCTGGTGTTTGTCATCAGGAGTATCTACACGCATGGATCATCTGCCTGGACATTCAGCTTTCCAGACATGATCCCTGAAGTTCCAGAGTCAGGAAATGTAGGGTGCTTCCTTGGAATTTCTCTCCTAACTGTAGCATTCTACATGGGAACTTAGTTTTAAAGATTATTTTTGTGAGTGTGTGTGTGTGTGTGCGTGTGTGTGTGTGTGTGTGTGTGTGTGTGTGTGTGTGTGTGCAAGAGAGAAGGGGGGGATATGTGTAATGTGTGCAGGCCAGAGGTCAATGCTGACTTGTTTTTCACCTTATTTTTGAGACAAAGTTTCTCAGGGAACTGGGAAAGGCCAATTCAGCTAGAACAGCTGGCACGTGAGTTCCACAGACTCACATGTCTCTTTCCTCCCAGTTCTGGGATTAGAGACATATATCATTTTTACATGTGTTTGGGATCTGAATTAGGGTCCTAGTGTTTACCAAGTGCAATATTTTCCTAGACCCTTGAAACTATTAATTTTTATAAATCTTTGTCTACTTATTTATTTATTTACCTCCTTGTCAGAGAGTGCATTTACAATGGCTCACTGGGAAATTTAAAAGAAAGATCTTTACTTAAATGTAAAGTATATTGGGAAGTAGAGGCAGAAGGATCAGAAGTTAAAGGTCACCCTCAGCTACATAATGTACCTATATCTATATCTATATTCATATCTATGTAGATCAAACAAATAAAACCTTCGTCACTATTGTTAACATTGGATATCAAGTGGTGAATGGGTAAAAGGCTTTGCATTTGTTTGTGGAAGCTCAGATTCTATTTTATGGCAAAGAAGAGGTAAAGCCCCTGAGAGTACAATATGGGAACGATGCAAAGGCTATTTAATTCCTTTCCTAGACCATGATATTGCCACTGTTAGCTGACAGTGGCTGGTGAAGAGTAGTAGGTCCTTCTGAATGTGGATGGGATGCAAGAGAGACTCCGTGATTTCCTTATCACATCCAGATCCAGAAGGCTGGAGCCACATTACTAATTCTCAGGTCCAGTCAATACCATGATCTGGCAAAGTTGTTTTTAGTGTCTTTCCCTATCTGTCCCCATCTCCTACCTTTTCTAGATTAATGCAGTATCTTCCTGCCATGAATACTGTTTTCAGTTACAGCAATCAAACATAGGTGAAGTTTTGGGGTAGGGAGAACATAGATCAAATGAATTATACAGGGCAGTA
This sequence comes from Rhabdomys pumilio, assembly GCA_030674055.1. Lineage (NCBI taxonomy): Eukaryota > Metazoa > Chordata > Mammalia > Rodentia > Muridae > Rhabdomys > Rhabdomys pumilio. Next base: position 142,541,633 of record JANHMN010000003.1, read on the forward strand.
AGCACTCTGGGGTCTTCCTTAATCTCTCTACCTAGCCACAGTCATGCTTGAAGTAAACATTAAATAAAACATGAAATATTGGAGTACAAAGTTGTATTATTAATAAAATACGACTGAAAGCATCATTATGAACATTTTCAAAACAGATTTCTAGCAGTGAATTTTCAAATGTAATTCTCGTGACAGGATGAGAAGGCTAGAAACCGACAGAGTGAGTGGGGTGGGAATTGCTCAAAGCAAGGAAGAGTAGATTTGCCAGAACCTAGAGAGAAGGAGAAGACCTAAGAGATTATGAAGCCTAAGGACAATAATAAGCCAGATCATGGTTAGAGGAAGGATCACTGGAAAAGGAGCGGACACAGAAGCAGTTATAACTCTACTCTGTGTGGCTCATGTAGAAACATTAGTTTATAACAAAGTCTGGCTCCCATAAAGTCACATCCTTTCTGTTATCAAGATACCGTCTTTCGCTTTTTCATTGACTTCTATTTTATACCATATTCTGGCACCATTTTTAGTCACAATTGCATGGCTCAGGGGTGCTGAAGTGAGAAAAAGCCAGAGGCACATCTTAGAGTCAGCAGCTCTGAGTGGTAAGGTGTGAGCAAATGGTCAAATGCACGTGTTTATTTGCATCAGGGTGATTTCTGGAGTCATGCGTAACCTATCTCTATCCTATCTAAATGTAATCTCTTTTTGCTTCATTCCTTCTTAAAAAAAAAAAAGATATAAATAGCCATTGGGTATTAAGAGCCTTAGTGCAAAGTCACAGGAGACATTTTGCAGAGAATGGAAAGGACAAGTCTCCTTGTCTCAAGCCCGTGGATAACTTCTTCAGGAAAGAGCACTTTTATATGTTAGCTTTCTTATTCAGGAACCTTAGAGAACATTCAACAAACAAAGCTTACCATACTGGACGGTTAGAGTAAGGGAAGTTTATCATGGAAAATAGGTTCTTAGTAGCCAGCAAACTGAAGGCCAATGGAAAGGTGAGGTAACAGATTAACTGTTGTAGGAAGCATCTACCTACCCTTATTACTAGACTCTAGAACTTGGGCTTCAGACCTGTGGTGTAGACCAAAAAAGGGGACAATGGCAGATACAGAGCAGAGAGATGACAAGGGATCTTGCTCTCCAGACTTTAGTTGGTACCTCCCTCTTGCCCTACAGGAGCCAGAAGTTATCGGTAGCTGAGCATCACAGTTTTCAGGAATCAGAATCCTATGATAGAGCAGAAAATGAATCTGAGACATACCAGGTCCCACAAACACACAGGAAAGGGTTGAAACATGAGTTCGGTTTACCAAGGTACTCTTTTGTTTACTTGTTTTGATTTATAAGATGTTCTTTACGGGTACAATGTCAGCATGATATTACCATCTCACTTTAAAAGTTTCCCTTTCACATAAGTGAAACCATTGAAGACCATTCTCCCTAGATATGTGGTTTCTTTCAGTGCCAATTTAAAATCATTTTCATAAATATATATGTATTTGAAACCAGGGAAGAAAAGAAAAGGGAAGTGAATGGAGTGCTACACAAACCAGAAATCCATTACAATGTACTTTGCAAATACTGTAGGTAATTAAAGACTTTTAAAGGCAGCTATGGTATTATTTACTTGACAGTAGAACTCTTATCGGCTATTATGTAAATACACATTGAGCACATTTTAAAAGTGCATGCTATTTACAATTCATAAGTGTTGTTAATATGTATTTCATTTAACCCTAAGGAGCCATTTCAGTCTCTTGTGTGAATTTACATTTATGAATGTTTTTATAAAATGCATATTATTTACCCAATAGGCAGCTCTGCCATACGAAATGCTAGAGCTGATTGCCAATTTAACTTCACATGAATTTCTGTGCATTATTGCTTAGGTTGGCTCTCATGGCTAGGCATCCATTAATAGTCTTTCTTTTCAGAACCCTGCAAACTGAGACCTATGAACTATTCAAATGAAGGAATTTTCCACTCTGTTTTGTTGGTTCTGGGGATCTCAATAACATAGAAAAAAAGACAAGTATATGTCTTTGAAGGTAAAATAAAACAAAGATTTAAGCAGTGAAGCTGGTAGTCTATAAACTATATGTACCTTGATCTGAAGTCAACATTTGCAAAATAAATATGAACAAGCTATACTTAAGGATGAACTAACTTCCTTCGTTCTTCCTTTCTTTTTAAAAGGAAAAAAAAAGTTCTCTTTTAGTTATTTTCATTGAGACATCAATACGCCCTCCCCCATATTCAATATGGAGAATTTACAAAGGGAATAAAGATTCCTGCCAATAGGCATGCCATATGCAGAATTTACAAATGGAATCTGTTTTGTGACTTCTGTACCTTGCAGTCAGATCAGAGACATAATTGGAGATCAGGGGGGAAATTAAAGAGAACAGTCTAGGGAGCAGAGTGTTCTCAAGTTCTTCTAGGACATAAGCCCATTCCTCTCATCAAGTGAAGTACTGTATCCTAATATCAAACCTGGAGGGACACACTCAAAGCTTGGAACTGTATTTCTGTGGGAGAAATGGGGATTTGATACTGGTCTTTTAAATGTTAAAATCTGATGCTTCCAGGTAATGCATAGGGAAAGAGAAATAGGCTGTACTGCATAGAGCCTATGTTTAATTCATAGTCTATTTTGACAGTAGACACGGGAAGATTTTGTTAGAGTTGATGGGATAGCAACAAATGGTGTGTCCCATGACTTAAATGAGCCATGGGTAATTAGAGAAAGCAGATGTTGGGGGTATCAGTCCTATTTAAAAGCCCGGGAGTATAAAATTGGATGTGATAATGGTCTCATAAGCAACTCTCCAGGCTATAGAAACAACTGCCCAAGATCCAAGCTAAACAAAAGCTCCGGTAAAGACAACCACGGAGGATCAAGGCTTTCTCAGATACAAGAGTCAACTTGGATTATTAAAGACCCACTCAGCTAGAAGCTGCCTCAGCGAATTTAAAGACATGTCTCTCAGCTTTCTCCTGGTTTCTGTCAGAGTGAATGATTAGCAAAACAGAGAGAATATACATACAAGTATAGAAATTGATGTTTAAATACTTGAGGGTAGATTAGATCATCTGTGTGTGTCTTCCCTTTGTCTATACACGTGCCTTTGAAATCTGAGACTAGGAACAGTTTTATCAACAACTACAGCTCATTTACTCGAGTATTTTATCTAGACTGATTGTTGATTTACCCTGGTTTAGTATACAAAAAGGATAAAGCATGTTATATACAGATTTGAGGTTTGTCCTCTCTTGCCTGACAGTACGTAAATCCTGTCAATACCACACTATAAATCCATTACTCATTGTGGGAGGTTGATCTATAAGACCAGTGAAAAATTCACCACTGGATTCAGCTTAAGTGGTTTATTTCAAAGTAATTTGAACAACAACAAAACAACAAAGGTTTTTGGAAGTCTTTGTGTCAATTCGTTTTGTGGTGGAGATGACTGATAGACCCCTCTCCCCCAGACTTTCAGGGCAAAGTGGAACTCTCCTAATGAAAAAAGAGCCCGGAGATGCCGGTCCAAGGCCACCTGTCTTCTTGTAAGATGCTGCAGTCCTCAGATGGCTGTAATATTGGTTAAACATGCTGAGGAGTAGCCAAGGCATGGTCTCATCTCAGAACCATCACACCAGTCCCTGGCTTTTTAGTTCCAGATTTTGTTATGTGAACAGAAAACAAACTTAAATTTCTTTTTTTCCCTTTCTTTCCTTTTTTTTTTATTGGATATTTTATTTACAATTCAGATGTTATTTCCTTACCCCATATTCTACCCCCTCCCCCACTCCCAGGAACTCTCTATCCCATCCCCCTCCTCCTGCTTCTATGAGGATGTGCCCCCACCTACCCGTCTCCACTCCCACCTCCCCACCCTGGAATCCCCCCACACACACACACGGGGTCCAGCCTTCATGGGACCAAGGATCTTCTCTCCCACCTATGCCCAACAGGGCCATCCTCCCCTACATATACAGCTGGAGCCATGGGTCCCTCCCTATGTGCTCCCAGGCTGGTGGTTTAGACCCTGGGAGCTCTGGTTGGTTGGTATTGTTGCTCTCCTCATGGGGCCACAAACCCTTTCAGCTCCTTCAGTCTTCACTCTAACTCCTTCATTGGGAATCCCTTGATCAGTTCAATGGTTAACTGTGAGCATCTGCCTCTGAATATGTCAGGCTCTGGCAGACATCTAAGGACACAGCTATATCAGGCTCCTGTCAGTGTGCACTTGCTGGCATCCACATCAGTGTCTACCTCTGGTGACTGCACATGGGATGGATACCCAGGTGGAATGGTCTCCAGACAACCCCTCCTTCAGTTTTTTAAATTTCTTTTCAGTAGTGAGTTGATAGGTTTTCTGTAATTTAAGGCTGGGGGAAAAATGAAACAAAAACAAAAACAACAACAAAAAACAGACCCCATCCTAATTTCTTTTCTTGATGTGGGATCTGAACTCCCCTCCGAATCCCTGCTATGGTATTTTTCTGACTGCCATGGCTTTAATAACTTCTTGAATAAACTCCTTATGTGTGAGGTATCAAAAACATTATCATAGTATCATGACATTACATGTATCACAATAAACATGTAAAAGTCAACACATATCATCTACAGGGATTATAAGAGCACAGGAAATAAGATATTGTTAGAGAATACTAATATTGTGTTAGGAAAGTTGCCTTTAGTAATAACTCTTACTGGAATCATCATTACACATGCTGTACTTCTCTTCTTTCATGGCTAGAGAAAGCAGAATTTGGCTCTTTGATAGAAAGAGATAGCACACCAACCATAATAGTGTATAGTAGCATCAGCTCATCTTCTAGAATACTGAAAATTACTTTTGAATTAAACCTAATAAGACAGTTACCTGTCATCTGGCTTTGACCATACAAATGACAACTCCCCAAGGCTCAGCCCCTCACATAGCAGCACCTCCACAGTTGTAAGGTGTGTCTGGACCCTGGCAGCAGCTATGCCTAACATAAAGCACACCCTTGACACACAAGTGAAAATTTTATTGATTTATGATTTAAATAAACATAAATTTTAAGTCATTGAATTATTCTGAAAATTCTATAATATTAAAAATTAGGAAAATGTTAATTACACATTTGGACTACAAAGCCATGTAGTTCCTATGTACAGAACTGACATATTCACAGATTTTCCAATATATAATTAATTAGGATGTAATAACTGGACATGAGTTTATACATGTAAAAAAACTACATACATATGCTCACATACATGTATATCCTATACAACACAGTTTATATTTGCTGTGCACCTAACCAGTTTTTATTTTCAGACCACATTGGAATTTTGTCAAAATAAAAATTTAAAGATTGTTCAAAGCTCATTAAATGACAGTGGTAATGACATCATCATACATGAGACATTTGGTAGCATTTTAGTGCCTATTAATTTTTATTAAAATATAACAAATATTATTAAAGTACTTTTAGACAATGCACTCAGTTTTAAAATCTGTCTAAAATGTCAAAAATAATGTATTTTCTTTCATTCTATGTAATTTCTCATTGAATTCAAACTTTTAAATAAATCTTCCAATATCTAATGTATCATATTATCAAAGCACAAAAAACCATTATATGATTATAAGAACCTCAAAACTCACTGTCTTCAAATTTAATGGACTCCCAAAGCTTTTTTTCCCCCTGCAAAGACTGTTTTTAAGACATTTCACTGTATTTTATACATTATAAATGGATTCCATTCTTGGCTTAGTAATTCACCTAATGGACAATGGATACAAAAAGCTGTAACTCCAGGGACATTAAATTGGTTCTAAACTCTGAAAATTACAGCTTTTACAAAAAGAAGAAAATACTAAAAACATGTCTAATGTAACACTGCATCTAATTTCCTACTACCTCCAGACTGTGTCTAAAAGCTCCTAAACTTCTTAATGACACAATATGTTAAAATTGCCTTCCTTTATATTTAGATCCCAGAAAGATCTCACCCACTTTATAACCCCAAGGAGGGCATACCAGCAAAGAGGTTTCTGCGCATGTGCTGCAGACACCGGGAGGAGTCAGAATCCCCAAAGACAGAGGCTTCTTAGACTGGGCTAGGATACTGGCATCGTTCGTTGGACAGTTTCACTTACTAAGAAAATTATGAACCCAGATTTCCACTTGAAGAAGTAATCAATTTTCAGTAGAGAGATGGAAGATAAGGTTTTACTAGATATACCGAGGATCAACTGTAAGTCCTAAGAGCAGCCTGGAATTTGATAGATCCCTATCCATTCAGAGGACATGTGCTCTCTGGAGCTAAATAATATATTCAGGTAGTGGGAGGACAGAAGTTATTCAACTGAACTGCCAATACAGAACTTTATATTTCTTTAATTCACATATAATAAAATATGTTCAATATCTGAATGTAAAGAAACATATCATGGAGTTAATTGGTTGAGTCCTGTGGGCTATTCTAAATTCATAAGAGACTCTTCCTCACTCCTGGTTACCACTCCCTTGTCTTTATGAAATAAGTGGTTCGGAAATATTACTGTAACACGGGTCCTTGGTTTAATTCTTTTCTCCTTGTTTCTACATTTTAATGAGATTAGGAATTTTCTCTCTCTATGTAGTTGTGTTCCAGAGAATTTTGCAAATGGTTAACACAAGCCAGGGTGTCTTACAGGTTCCTCTCATATCATGGCTGCTGAAACAACCCACCCTGATTATTTATATTTAGAAAGAAACGTCTTTATTTGTGACTTCGTTTAGTCCACTTAAATTGCTGATAGACCAAAGAGGTTTTTCCACTATTTAGAAAATTTGTTTCTTTTCAATTGTAACCTTTTGACCATCTAGATAGAGAAAAACTCTACTTAATATCACTATTTAAAATCTAACTTATTGTAAAAGAAAATGATTTAGATGAAGTCATTTGGCTGCCTAGAATATATTAGTTTCTCCCGTAACACGAAAATCATTTTCTTCTTCATTTTTTAAGGCTTAAGGAAAAAAAATCTTGCTCAAGTTTAAATCTGAGCTGCTCTATTAATTTCCCCCTATTCTTTAAAGGCCACATGCCACCCTCCAACTCTCAAGGACAGCACTTGATTCTAATGAGGAATTAAAATTTTTTTTGCTAGAGGGTTAGGCACCCTTTTCCTCTCTTGATTTGCTTTGTGAGATTTCCTATAAATAGCTTCGTTCATCTTGCTCCTTAAAACTTCTTGGATACTCTCCATTCTCAGTCACGTACACCACACCTTCATGTCATGTGAGGTGCCTGTGGTTAGCATTTCCCACCATTTTTATAAAAAGTATTTGTGTGAAAATAAGTCTCATTTCTTCTGTGTTCTGGGGTGCCCTTTTCCCCCTTGCTTTATTACTTATCGGCTACCATTCTCCTGAGTATAAGCACTCAATATAATGTCACTCTCTCACTACCATCCATTCTTTTCCACAGAAAAAAAATCTTGTAAATTCTGGTCCTTGGACATCTTCTTTCCTGTGATTTTACAAATCTACAGTGGCAACTAAAAAACATTGCACAATTGTAGCGGGTCAGTGTTGTTAAGCCATTATTTTCCTCTGTTCTGCTTAATACTTTTATCACTTAGTCACTGCTTTTCAACTCTGAGGATCAGGACTTTAGTTACATAATTGCTCACGTTCCCCCTAAACCTAGGGAGAAATTACCATTTGAATCCAGGCAGACAGACTGTCAGTCTGATTTTGAAGTCTTTGCAATGTGACCTGATTCTTCTTCAGTCTACTCCAAGATGTGCTGAAGCATCTTTCTTCCTTTTGTCTCCACAAACCTACTGATCTGACTTTCTTCAATTCAATTCACTGAAAATAAGACTAACTTTTACCACTACCTGCCCCCCCCACACACCTCCTCTGTCCACATTCCTGTGGCTCCCACTAAGAGACGCTCTCTCATCCCAGAACTCACAGTTTATGTAACTGTCTGTGAAACCCTACTCTAAACCCACTGCCTTGCACGCTTTTGCCTATATTGCACACTCCTTTCATATCTGTGGTCTTAAATGTCACCTCTTCTACAGAATCTTTCTGAAATGACTTAACAGAACTAACCTCTCCCTTCCTGAGTTGTTTGAGCCCTTTGTTCTGAGCTCTGTAAAGCCTGAATCTATGAGTTCTTTCCCCGAATTGTGAACACACTAGGGATAGTAACGCATCTAAGTCTTTCTCATCTCACCTCCTAGTTAACGTTGATAACTAACAAATGTTTGTTCTTCTTCCTATTCTTCACTTTCGAATCACACTTTATTTCTTAAATGAAAATCATACCTGAAGATATTATTGAAGGATCTTTAAGAACAATATTAATTTTCACTCGGATCAAGTTTACCCCTGAGGGTCACTAATGCAAACGTCTTTTCCCCAGAAGATCCTCTCACCATGTCTGATCACTCTCTAGCTACCAACTCTCAGAACAGAGGCTCTCCAACTCTGTCTCAGGGACTGTTAGCCACACCAAGGCCAGAGGATCTGGTACTGAAACTGCTTTCATTACCATACTAGTCTATTTACCTCCTTCATTCTTTCTCAGGAGCATGGAGTGGAGGCTTCTATGACATCTGAACAATGATGATGCTATCACTCATTGGCTACTAGAATGTATGCTTGTGTTTATTGTGCTTTACAATTTTTTCAGTTGTCATTTCCAATACAGTAAATATTAAGTAGTGTACATAAAGAAAACTCTTCCAAGTCTTCAAAGACTATAAAAGGCTTTTAAGATGGACATTTGAGAACTGCTGAGCCAGCCTCATGCTAGAGCCCTGGTTCACTGTCAAAACAAAGAAGGTGGGGGGAGTTGAAACCCCCAGGAGCCCATCTAAACGTCTATTGTATGTGTTTCATTTTTACCATACTTCAACAATGCTGCTAAAAATCTCTCTACAAAGCAATGTTGATTTTTTTTTAAATCCAGAGTATTGTAATACCTCATGATTAATCCCAGGATCTGCCCACGTATCAAAGTTATACTGATTTCTAGGTAAGTACAAGGTTTGTCCTACCTAAAAAAAATATACATTTTCATTTTTTTCAGTCTCTTAGAAAACTCAGTCATAAAACATGGTTTGTTATTTCTTTCTTGGTTCTTAAAATTAAACTGATTACTTTTGTAGTCCTTGAAATGGATAATTTTAAGTTTCTGATGCCACATAAAAAGTCAGGAGCACTAAAACTTTCTTTTACTTATATCTGAATGTACAAACATTTCTTAAAATAACATACATTTTAGTCAGCTCCCTCAAATTCTATACTTATGTGCATTTAAGAATGAATTATCCCATCTTGTGTTTTTATATCTTCTTAAATGTAATAATAAGAATATGTAAGAAAAGCCTATTCTAGGATGAACCTTTATGCCTTCTTTCTAATAATCCAGATTTAGCATTTATGAGTTTTCTTATGTAATTTTTTTTCTCTCGCTAAGGCATACACAGAAAGAAATGCTAAGAGATTTCTAGTTATTTCTACTTTCTAAAAATACCACGCATACATTTATCTTGGCTAATCTTTCCACGTGTGGCTTCAAATAGATTATGTTATAACATGTTCTCTGGCATAAAAGTCCTTTATGAGTTTCGACTAAGATATGAAACTCATATAGGAATAGAGATGCTTATGAAAGGGCTTTAATTCTTATTATGATGATGCACTGTAAAACGCAGCCTACAACCAATGCTGATATGGAGCAAAATAACAAAAAATTGGAGAACTTAAAGCTCAATATCTACTGAGATTTCAGGGACCCTACAAGTGCTGTGTATTGATTTTTAGCACAAAAATAAGAGAAATTTCCTCCCATGATTATTATTCTTGTAGAAATGTCTAATGTTTAATGAGATAGGTTAGGGAAACCTCAAAATCTGATCATGAAGTCACAATGAACTAAGTTCTGTCAAGTGCAAACTTCCGGGATCGCACCTAATTCTCAAGCTCATTGTCAGGCTGCACTCCTTCACATGAAGCTGCCCTTTAAGGCTCTGCCCAGCCTCACACAGACACCCTGTGGTTTCTCACATTCTCTTGTAATTTGAAGGGATAAATGGTGCCAGCTGGCTTCAGTTTAACTCAAGTCAGGATGATATTCAGCTCTTTGAAAACTTGTTACACACCTTACAGATCTTGCCAGGGGGGATGCAGAGCAAAGAGTGGTGTGTGTGTGTGTGTGTGTGTGTGTGTGTGTGTGTGTGTGTGTGTATGTGTGTGTGTGTTGCGCATGCTCACCTCAGAGATGGAGGGACAGAGAAGAAAGGAAATAGCCCAAAATGAAGTTTATTGGTACAGCCTTCTTTAGGGATTTAACGGGCAGATAAAAAGGAATTCTTGCAAAATTACAAAGAAAGATCACAGAAAGGTGGAAAAACAAGGACTTAATGTGTTTGGGAACCTTGACACCCACAGTGCTCAATTAGGCCCTTCTCATCTAGGAGTTGAATAGTAGTGGCCTTTCTTGTAGGAAACCCTGTGTGTAAATAAATGTTGTAAGTTATGTTATGTCAGAACTTCACGCTGGACTGTTACATGCTCTTCTTGTTTCTGTGCTGAGCAGATCAAGTGTCCTGCTCACAGGACAGATACATGGAAGTCCCCCCCTCCCCAGTCACCTTCACTGTAGTATTGATAGCTGGAGTTTCTCAAGCCTTTATGTGACTTTGTTGCCTTTCTCCTGCCTTGGCAGATTTCATGATACTTTTTACTCATCTTGTGTCCTAGGGGCCTGGCACATAAGAGATGCTTAAGTAAATATTTAGTATATAACTTTTATACTCTCCAGCTCATTCTATTAACTGTGTTCAGTTCATTCTATATTCTATGATTGTGTATCCAAGCAATACTAAAGGGTCACCTTTACCAGAAGTCCCAATCTCACACATTCAAGTCAGTTCTCTAGTAATGATAACAAGCAGGTGTGGCGGTAGCATCCAGGAAAAAAAAACCTCAAGGCTGGCCTGGTCTACATAGTGAGATACTACCTCAGAGGCAACAGTCAATCAATAAGCGGATATCAATAATAAAAGCATGGTTGTAACAACTAGCCTATTCAAAGTTTACTATGTAGTAAACATTAATAAATGTTTCAAATATAAAAGCTTATTTTACCCCTCAGATGGTAAAGGATGGTATAATTATAGCTTCAGACACAGAAAGTAGTCCTTAGAAGGTGTCTAATGTTCAGCAGATTTTATTTCTGTTTTCAGGTCTTGAATTGTTTTATTCACTGCATTGCACTATTTGTTTGCTTTGCAGAGACTTTTTCAAGGGCTTTTCCTTAAATGTGAATTTTCTCTCTAAGAACCTTTATAACTATTCACAAAAGCTATTTTAATATCTTTGTCTTGTGCTTCAGCTATGTTGTTACTCTCAAAGCCTACTATAGGTAGGTGGGGTTCCTGGGTTCTACTGGAGCCATAGTGTCCTGATTGTTAGTGATTGTGTTTTTATGTGATGTCTAGGAATCTGATTTTTTAGAAGATTGTAGTTGGAAGCTGATTTCTAGTTTTGTCTTTGTTGGATGGGTATTTTGTTCCTCAGTTTCTGTTGTCTTCTCTGATTCTTAGGAGGCTGTGGTAGCACTGTGTTGCCTTGGAGAGAATTCTGAGATGCTAATATGTATTACAACCTGGGGCACTGGGTAAAATATGTTTCTAGGTGTTGGGAGCTGAAACTTAAGAATGAGCATTGGCTGAGGAAGGGCTTAGGGGGTTCCCAGGTAAGAGGAAAGCCAGGTGTCTTAACAGAATCTAGTTAGTTATCTAGGAATGGAGGCAGAGAATGAGGAGAGTCACAACAGGTAGTCTGCCTCAGAGCTAGGGATGAGACTGGTGGGTTGGATTTGGAATGGAAGAGTAAGAAGTGAAGATCTGCAGTTATCTCCCCCGCTTGTCAGGCTGAAGTGGGCTGTGGGTTTCCAGGCAATGCCTGCTGGAGTTGGGAACTGGGATAAAGTGACAAGTTTGGAGGGAAGAGGACCCATGTGACCCAGTAGAAATGGGAGTGGAGGGGAGGTGGAGGCTGCATCAAGTAGTCTGTTATGAAGCTAGACATAAGAGATAAGACTGGGGAAATGGATTTGTAGGACTGCAGAGGGGGGGAAGAGGAGAGGGAGGGAGGGAGGGAGGGAGGGATTGAGAGAGAGGGGGAGAGAAAGGGAGAGAGAGAGAGAGAGAGAGAGAGAGAGAGAGAGAGAGAGATCTGCAGTTAGCCTGCTTCCCTGGCTAGACTCAAGATTTTGTTCTTAATGCCAGTATGTGTTCCTTTCCTCTGAAATTATTAGTCTGTCACTTTCTTCCAGTTTACAGTTTTAATGCCCACTATGTAGATTAATATAAGTTCCTTCATGAGAAACAAATGGTGATAAAGTTAGTGGAAATGCCTGGAAGTTCATATCCATTTGGATAATATTTTGCATCCTGTTGAATTTCAGGTGTGTGTCTCATTATTTATTTATTAATTGATTGATTGTTCATAGTCTAGGTATATATATATAATATATATATATTATATATATAATATATATATATATATATAATATATATATATATTAAAGCCATGAATTCACAGGGAATGTGCTCCAACTGCTCTTGTTAGACCTCACAAATTGTGTTTCTCTAGGTAGGGCAGGCTGGCACTTTAGTTGAACCCAAGTAAAAGTCTTTTTGTTTTTCTTTTCCTGCTAAGTTTTTTCCCCATTCAGAAAGTCATCTCTGCTCTTAGAGTTCTCAATATGGCCAATCTGCACGTTCATTCTCTTGGCAAGAATCTTGCCCTTACTTGACTGTTTATGATGATGTTTCCAAAAAAGGCCTGGGGAACATAAAATGGGTGCCTCTTAATCATTGTGGCAGATTACTGGAAGATTGTTGCCACAGCTGGTGGTATGCATCTTTTAGTAAAAGAATATATAAAATGTACTTACTGGTAATAGATCCTTTATAATCCTTGATAATCTTGTGATATATCCTTATGTTCAGAGACACACATTCTTTTGTAGTCTTGGGTTAAATTTTAGGCTTAGTATCTAGGGTAATTTACTTGCAGGAAGCATCACTGCATAATGATCTGTGGCTTTGGGGTCATACTAACCCTGGTAGAGTCAAAACCACGCCTGCCTTTGCCACCACAGAGATAGAACCGTTTATACAAGTCCCTTTCCAGCATCAATCTTTATTTTCCCCTCATTCATAAGATAAGCAGACCAAAACAATATCTAGAACATTTGCATGCATGCTTCGCTAAGTCCCAAACACTATGCTAAGTTCTGGTGACAAGAAGATTAATGGGATGTAGCTTGTTCCCTAAATAGGCTTATTATCTGGGGATAAATGTGGCAACCCAAACACATAATTCAATGCTGTTGAATCATATAATTCTGTGAGGTTCTAAACGTACCATCCTGTGTCTCTTTCAGTCTTAGGTCTTGTTCTTATCATAGCAAGGCAAAGAGTTCTGTATGAATATACTGGTGACTCCATGGAATATATAGAATACTGTGTCTTAAAGTAGTAGATACCATAGTGCACACACACCCACTAAATAATTAGGCAGACGGGGCAGTTCACTCTTAGAGCTATCTCTTATAGTATCATCTCAAGTGAGAGACCTATTTTAATTCAAAGATGGTAGGATGGAACACGTGATCACTGGACACATTAATCCTTCAATATACTATGGCACTCAAAAGAGAAAATCCATAATGAACCAATGGCCGAGGTTCAGATTAAAGAGAACAGTGTGTACTGCTGGCTGTTTCTTTCAGATATACAATATTCGCTGTCCAAAGACAAGCATTTGAATCAGTAGTGAAGGTCCAAAAGTTGCCTCTCATCACTGATTTTAGTGAACTATTGAGGAATCTATGTTTCCTAACCCCAGACTTTAGAGGACCTTCTGAAAATTTGTATTTCCCAGAGACAGAATGCTTCCATAAGAAGACAAAATAAAAATCTCTCTGGACTGGAAATTGCAAATCTATCCAGTCATTTCAGGCAACTCATAGTGGTAGAATAACTGAGAACAAAATCAACAAATATCAAAAAGGACACACAACGTTGTAAGAGAGTTGTTTGGTGCTACAACATGTGGCTGCAAGAACTGTCAGATACTTTTCTGTGTATTTTTTCTCCTTAATGCTAATAAGAACAATGGGCAAATGGATGTAGCAAATATAACACAGAATAGCAATGAAGTGCAAACGCTTCAGGAATGAAGATTTGAGCTACCGCCACCCATGCCAGGTAGAATAAAGATAGCTCAAATAGATAACTAAAGAAAAAGACAATGAATGCTTTGACAACAAGTTAAAGTTGTAAACACTTGTCACGTTCCATTAAAGCTTCCATGTTAAACCCTTGTGGAAACTGAACAAAACACCACCTTTATAGCTCAGAGATTTGGTGTGATTTTTAGAGTGAACAAGCTTGAGAGGTGGAAAGAGAGGCCATCTTTGTCTAGTCCCTTTGGTTTGACCTCATCCTGAACTTAGATGTGGCTTCTTCAAAGTGTTGGACTTCACAGTGCAACGACTGTAATCTGTCCTTGTGTGGTAAGTAGAAGTCTGTAAACTGGAACATGAGCTGATCAAGAGGTATGTCTTAAATAATATTTGGGTGTGGCAGAACATATATCAAGCTATGCTTGCTTTTGTCTGTCTACTCTTAAGTGGAAAATTTGAGAATCGTTCTAGAGTCTTTTCAAAGATACAGGCAAACTCGAGTCTTTGGGAGGCAGAGATAATGGACTTATTTACAGGTGCTGATTGCTTTCTCATCCTTTGTGTGCTACTTCTCCATCATATCCACTCATCCCAGATCCTGAGAGCATCTTCAGAGTTCTTGAACAAGTTCTGATTCTTTTTCAAAGCTAAACTATGCTGTTGTAAGTAGTGACAGGACCCAACAGCCCTCATCACTATCTCAGTGACTCTTAACTATAAACCCTTAGTTAACTATAAACACTTAATACAATATATAGTTCACAATTTCTGTGAACACATTTAACGACTGCTTTCTCATTACATGGAATACTGCCCACCCATAAAGGCAACTATGAAATGTTTGCTGAATAAATGAATGCATTGTCAGTTTGGAGATAGCAACCCAGAGAAGAAAGATTTTCAGAGTTTACTGAGCAGGAGCTTTAACATTTATCACACAAAAGATGTCATGAGTCATTATCTTACCACATGTGGCCTAGGAAGTAGCCAGAACCAGAGCATAGGAGCATGAAGGAGCCAGATGAATAAGCAAGGAGGATTCCAACACAAATTGTGTTCAGATACTATTTCAGATTGCAGGGAAAATTAACAACCCAGGAAATACCCAATGTACCAGACCACGAGCTCCTATGGTTAGTAGAAACCTGCTACAGTATCTGTCCTGTCTCTCACACATACTACTTTTCTGTGGTTTTGCTTTCTGTGGTATTCTACTATCAGCTACATTCTGAAAACACTACGGAGAAAATTCTCTAAATAAACAATTCAAAAGTTCTAGACTGTGTGATGTACTTGATAGGGTGAAAAAAAAAATCTCCTGTGATCATCCCCTGTTGGGAGCCGACTTTAAGCAAAAAGCGGCTAGAAAGCAGCTATCAGCTTTGCAGCCATCTTGAGCCATATACCCTGACATGAGACTTGGTTTTCAACAGCCTACAACAGCTGAAGCACACTCTGATATCCCACATAGCTTGTTTTGCTGCTTAGTGCCCCCAGCTGCAAGGAGCGCGTGGTATCCACGCCTACAAGGCATGCGGTGCACGTGTTGTCCACGTGCTATCTACGCCATACATGCCTGTAAGGCGCACGTGCTGTCCACGCCTGTAAGGCTTACGTCATATCCACACCTGCAAGGCATGTGGCAAAAGCCTATAAATACCCAGGATTTTCTTGTTGTAGTGTGTATATGTAAGTATGTGTGAGTGTGTGAGAGTGTGGGGTGTAGTAGTAGTTAGTTTAGTGGTGTGTGTATGGTGGAGACAGTAAAGAAGACTTTACTACAGATCCTCTGGCTTGTTTCTATTCTTCGCGGCTCTTCCCCTTCTTCCCCCCACTCTCTCTCTTGCTAAACCTGGACCTGCGGAACAGAGCGGGCCGCTATAGTTTGGCCCCCAAACGTGGGCAAGAGTGGTCCGTTACAGTTAGCTCAGGGCTTTTACAGTTTACAGCTCGAGTCCTTTACAGTTTGGCGCCAAGCGTGGGGCAGAAAGGGCTTTTACAATCCCCATTCTACGTAGATGCAAATCACTCCTTTAGCCCAGCACACCCATATTAAGTGTACTTATTCATAGGTCAGAACAAAGTCCTACATAGTGGGCAGCAACCTCACATGCGTCCCTCGAAGTAAATATGGGGCTAGCAAAAAAAGTAGCCGGTAGCTACAAAAGATTAACTTTGAATAAAATGGGTAATAAATGCAAGGTATTTCTGGCAGTGTTTACCTGTATTTCATCATGTTATTTCACTGCTGCCTGAGTGTGGAATGTGTACATGTACAGATTTAGGCCATACATACAGGCATGTTGGGAACATCAATGAAGGTTACCTGAAACACTCTGACTCATATTGGAGACTATTACCACATTATGAATCGAAGTATTTTCACAAAGATTTTATAATCCTTCCTCTTACAGTAACATACTAATTTCATCATTCAGATCAAAGGCTTTCAGTATTTTCCTACCATCATCCCCCTGTAAGTATCAAATTAGTATGCCTTTGGATTATATTGGGTCTATTTATCTTTTAAAGTTGTTACTCTGGTTATTTGTTTGAATTTAATAAAAAATGTTAAATCAAATTTTACTTTGAATTAAGATATGATTTCTCACAGTTCCTGAAATGGCCATTGTCATCCTTCTGCCATTTTGTACAGTCTATGTATACAAAGCAGTGTTCTTAGCCTTAGGGTTTGTAAAATCAAAGTATTAAAAACTCTTGATGATTCTCTGTGTTGTACAGTATCAAATACCAAACGTGCAGCCAAGATGTTCTGTTTTTTGATTTTGGAGGCATGATCTCAAGTGTCCTAGATTGAACCTGCGCTTACTATGTTGTCACCAAGGATAACATGGAACTCCTGATCCCACTGCTTATACACGTTAAGTGCTGGAATTACTGCTGTAGGTCATTACACTTTTTTTTTTTTAATGCAGTGCTGGGATGAGACCCTGGTTTCATGTAAGGTTTTCTGTAAGGCTCTCTACCAATTGAGATACAGCTCCAGTTCTGTCATCTCTTTACATGGGAAAACTCAAGCACTCCTATCTCATAAGTGTACAAACTTGTATCATCTTTGACAAATGATAAAATTATATATAATTTTATTATATATTAATTATTATTAATATAATATAAAATATTATTAATATTTTATATATAATATATTATATATATAAATTTTGGCATATATATATGTGTGTGTATGTGTATATATATATATATATATATATATATATATATATATATATATATATACCAAAGAATTGCTTTAAAATAAACTTATTTCTGGTACATTATCAGTAAATATTTGAAATGTATACCTATTTTATATACCTGTATACTAAGGGTCTGTAACATTTTCTCAAGCATAAAGGGATCTGTCTTCATTAGAGTTTCCATTACTCTGAAGAAACACCATGATTAGGACAACTCATATGAAGAACAACATTTGACTAGGGTTAGCTTACAGGTTCAGAGGTTCAGATCATTATCACCAAGGTAGGAAGCAAGGCAGCAACCAGATTGTCAGGGCTCTAGAAGAAATGAGAGTTCTATATCTTGTTCTGAAGTCAAACAGGTGAAGATTGTCTCCCCTGTGGCTAGGAGAAAGAACTCAAAGCCCAACCTTCAGAGTGGCACATTTCCTCCAAGAAGATAACACCTTGTAATAGGGCCACTCCTTGGGCCAAGCATTTTCAAACAACCACAGGACCATAAGTGAAAGTTTAAGAAGCCTTTGACAGATATGTTAGTCACCAGATTTACTGTCATGCTATGCGGGGTTTGTGTTCAGTCCTCCCTTATTTTCCACAGCAAATCCTGCATAGTGTAGGACTGGTGACACAGACCATTTGCAAATGACAAAGGGAAGTCAAAATGCATTTCCTTTAAGTGGAAGCATGGAAGCACTTGACTTAATAAGGAAACAAAAACTTTTTATGCCAAAATTGCCGAGACATATAGTATATTAAGATATTCTGAGAGAAAATACATGAGAGGAGAGGCTTAAAAGATGCTAGGAATAAAAGTTATCAAGAAGACAAAATATCCTCTTATTCTAGTCTAACAATGACAAAGAATTTGCAGCCACAAGCAAAACATTTGTTTTAATACAGAGGATAATATCAGCTCACAGTTGGCCCTGACCAGGGTTTCTTAGAGGAGCCTTTTCAGTGAGGAGGGTTCCAAGTACCTCCTTTCATTTGAAATATCAGATGTTTATTGGAGGGAGCTTTTGACATAAAGTTTTTACAGGCCCAGAATGGCCTTGCGGAACTACTAGAGTGAAGCTTTGTGATCATCAAATCCACTGTGTGTGTGTGTGTGTGTGTGTGTGTGTGTGTGTAAGTGTTTTTATGCATTAGGGGTAAGATGTTGTAGACAATAACACAGTCCTAAAAAGATCTGTGTGATGGTTTCTATGTTAGCCCAGCCACATGAACAAACATTGCCACTCAGTGTGGCCTTGTTCTTCTACCAAGGCTCAGTTAGAAGCCACTAGCTTCTTATGACCAGGACTCACTTACAAGTACATCCTGTGTACTCTATGTTTACAAGGCAGAGGCCAACCTCATGAACAAATTGTCTCCAAATATATCTCAGATGTATCCAAATTTGAGGAATAGAATAGCCAATCTAGTCTGAGGTAGATATTGGTACATAAATAGTAAGGCAAATTTGCGTCCTCCAGCAAAGTTTTAGGGAGAATCCCCTATTTATCATCTTCTTTCCATGTATAATTGAATGTGCATGTACTTAGCATCATGAGAAGGAAAATGTGCATTAGAGGAAAAAAAAGAATATATGACCTAATTCATCAATAGAAATAGAACCATCCTCATTACACCTTTTAACTATCAGTTTCTCTTTCTCTTAATACTCATAAAAGGAAGCATTAAACAATAGCCAGCAATTTTACTGCTGTGGCCCACCGTTAATCTTGAGAAATCACTCTTTAATCTGTACTATTGCTTTACTGCAAATAAAGTTATTTTTCTTCTTTGTAAATCTGTGTGAGCCCTTGTTGAATGAGAACCACTAACTTGGAAACACTTGGCCCAGAACCTGACCACCAGTAACATTTCTGTAAGAGATTAAATTTATCCAGGTTCTGAAAGAGCAATGGAAATGATTCTGTGTCAATAATATAGTAATAACTGACAATGAGATAAATCTAAGTGTGACTAAAAATCAAATCTGCACTTAGGAAAAGGATCAATAGAGCACTATGCCCTGAACTAAAAGGATCCAAGAGTCATGTTAAAACTGTCAAGGAAGGAAAACAAAGATTAGGAAAATTAATGCTTTAAATGCATCACCTAAAATGGTTTAATTGGAATCATCAAACAGGATAAATGCCTTTCATTATAAACCTCTTATTTACTGCAACCATTCACATGTGTAGGTGTTAAAACACATTTCAGTTTAGTATTTAATAACTTGTCAAATACATATTGAGTTTTTGTGAATTTGGATGCATCTAGCATATGCAAGAGAAAATAATTATAGAGAATTTACAATGGGGGCAGTCTCATGATGGGATTTACTGGCATAATTAAAGCTAGTGATGAAAGATGAATGGAGGCAAAAGGAGAGACAAACAGATTATAAAGAAGACGCTGAGGTTTACAATAATGCCTCTGAATGTGGGAGATGGTTACTAGATAATATCACTTCTATTATTGTGTAACTTATGAGATGCAAAAATAAATATGTAACAAACAGAAGAAATTTAAAAAATTCAACCATAGCACATACATAGAAAAGTGAATCTGTAAATGAATGTGAATCTCAGATCCACATTTGTTTAAATGGCATCAATGTTGGTAGTGGTAGGAAGGCAAGCAGGGTAGTGAATGAAATGAGAACATACTTAGATCCTTAAGAAAAAGGATTATCTGTAAAAGATTATGACTCACAGCTAAATGGCTTTCAGTCCCATGAAGAGTTGCTGGGATCCTGCCATGTGTGACATTCTATCCAGCAGTAAGGTCTATAGAGACCACCACAGTTCATTAAAACCCATGATCAGGAAAATGGATGGAGAGCCACAGTTCAACAGATCATTAGGATTCATTTCAATTAGCAATGAGTGCTATAGAAACATAGAAATGTGTAGAGGAATTTTAACCCAGCATCATGGATACTCTGGCAAGGAATCCTATCCAAAGACCGTCTAGATGTGTGTGATCTGGCTAGAATGGTGCAATATAGGCATGTCCTTAGTATACATTTTTGATCCTAAACAATGAAGGTAAAGTTAATTCTTAGAAGGAAGCAACCATGTTTTGTTTGAAAGTGGCGTCTAATTGAAGGGTAAAGTGTTGAATCAAAGAAAGATTTGATAGAATGAGTCAGAGATAGGATACCCCCAGCTCTCAGGAGAACCAACAGGGAAGAGAGGACTTGAGAGAGAGAGAGAGAGAGAGAGAGAGAGAGAGAGAGAGAGAGA